>JAQMRL010000004.1:67335900-68013400 GCA_035578175.1 Catonia carolina | reverse complement strand
ATAAATTATAAAAATAAATAGTAAAATAATAAATTTACAGAAAACATTAAGTAAAGTTTTAAGGGGTATAATCACTTGTGTCACGAGTTTGCCCTTATTTGCAACGAGGGATAAAGGGGGAAAAGCATCACTGCGCATGCGCGACTGCTTTAATTTCAGTACGACAAACATAACAACGTATATTACACCAAGAGCATATACAGTATATCGCGGAACCTTTTGTAGGTTAATTGTACAAATAAAACTGTTTGTTACTGTAAACACAAATGTCGGTTTCTCGAAATTGTGGTCCAACTATTCACAGTGCTGAACGTAATGTAATAAATGTTGTGAAGTTGAAGCTACACAAAAATGCCTATCCGTGCCTCTTAACAAAAGCCGTGAGCGAGCAGCTAACTACCGCGATGTTTCTCTTTCCACAATTCGAAAAATAAAGAAGGAAATTAGGGACGTGATAAAGCTATTTTCTAACAGTTTTGTTGACACCTGGTAAAAAAAGAAAACCGTTAGGTAGATACTAGAGAGACTGATAATGAAATCGCCGATTTCATTTACAGCAATTGTAGAGAAGGCGATTCATTCGTAATTACATTAAATCAAACATTTCTAGTCATGTAATTAAGCTATAAGCAATATTACAGGTCATATTTATTTCTAAATAAACCTTATAAGTTTATGAAGAAAACATTTTCTCGGAATAAACCACAGCTTACAAAATGTATCTAGAAATTGCACGGTAGTGAAATGTACGAGTAGTGTCTCACGTTGAGGTTGGCAGTACTGCAAATATTTCACTTCCCTTCCTCACAGCCCATACATACTCAAAAGGCAATCTCGTGACTTCAGTATCTATATCTGTTGTTGTTTATGTCATCAGCCAAAAGTCTGGTTTGAATCTCTAGAGGTTTTACTAAGTAAAAAAGGAGTAAGACAGTTTATACGTACCTTCCTCACTGAGTGAAAAAGGACGCTTATCAGCATGCCAAGCCATCCAAAAAGCACCTACTTTCCACCTTACAAATGACAACTTCACTTCATTCACCACAGGATCTGGCTGTATAATAAAATTAATTACTTTTAGAGAAAAAAAGGAAAAGTATGCTTATCAGCATGCCAAGCCATCCAAAAAGTACCTACTTTCCACCTTGCAAATGACAACTTCACTTCATTCACCGCAGGATCTGGCTGTATAATAAAATTCATTACTTTTAGAGGAGATAACTCTGACTAGTGTCTATTACAGCTCAACCCATCTGTTCCTAATTGATTCAGTAATTTAATTGGCTGACCATGTGATAAGAAAAAGAACTATTTTTTGTATCTCTAAACCTAACAGATTGAGTGCAAATAACTTAAAACTCCATCTGTTCTGGAAATTAACACGTATCTAATTTACAATATTATCACTTTAATTTTTTTTTAAATATTTCTAAATTTGGTATAAATAAAGTATTTATACCATTTTATTCACTAAAATTCGTACTATACATTTAACTGAAAACGAAATTTACTAAAAAATAGTTTTTCTTTGATAAACTCTTCCCTAAAATGTTTTGTTAAGTAAGAAGAATATTATTATATTAAAAAAATTAAACCTGTATTAATGGAATATATTTTAAGATACTAAGTAAAAGCAATAAGACACAAAGTGTCCGTCCGGTATAGACATGCATATTTTATTTAAGTTTACACAGTTTTGTTAATAAATATTCATAGATTGAATTTAAACATTGCAGATACCGTACAGGAAATAGTGTTTGTGAGAACCTCACTGCAATATTATATATTATAATCCTCTCTTTATAAGGGATTAGTTACTTAGTAAAGCAACAGCAGATGTGTTTGGCTTTTCACAGGAAACACATCGCGTTAAAATTAATTGCGGATTAAAGTATTAAAGTAAATATGTTATGTTTTACACGAAAATGTATAATATCTTTATAAAAACATGTTTTAAAGATAATTTTTTATATTTATTAAAATATGTATAAGATTTCTTCTAGTTTTCTGAATTACAAATATTATTTATCGATTAATATTTAAATATTATTTAGTATTACTGAAAAACGTTTGATAAAAAATATCTTTGCAATTTCATCTCAATGATCTGTAACCGTATGTCAATTTTCTTTTAACTTCTTGAGTAAAAATGTCAAGACGAAATTTAACATCCGCCGCCTACGAATAAAATAAAGTATAGATCTACTGATTTAATTTTTAAAAAAATGCATAAAGATTATTTTCCATATTTTATTGTACAGGTTTTATAAAAAATTGAAATATCACTATTGTAATTAATTCTTTTTGCGTTCGCATTGTTATTAGTATAAAAATATAGGCCTAAATATTTTTTAAAGATTTTATTTTATCATACAGTATTATTTGTTCAAATTTTTAATTTCTACGCTACTTGTTCTATGTTATTGTTTTTATTTCTGTAAGTTATTTATTATCCATTTTTCCTACATTTGTTCTCTAATTTTATTAATTTTCTTTTCATGTTCATCCCTAGAATTATCCACTGAGTTGTATTCTATCAAAATTTTTCATTTTTTCCACATTATTTGTTTACTCAAAAAACTAGTTAAACTTTTGGATTGTTATATTGTATAATCTCTGAATAAAACTAGTAAAAGTTAAGAAGAAAACTTTTAAATCAATTTTTCTTTTTATCTGAATGTAGCGATTATTTTTAATAAAATGAACTATTTTTGCGTATAGGGCGAATTTTAAACCACTTGGGGTGACTTTAGACGTTCCTGGAAGCTCTTTTTGCATCCCATATTCTTAGCAGTTGTTCACTGTAAGCTTTTTCCTTCCTTTTGTCCACCTACTGTTCTGTTTTTGTTTTTCATGGAAGTCCTTGAAGTGCATAATCATTTATCTGAATTTGGTTCGTTTCTATAAGTTTTCTCGGGTTATTCCGGTTTTCTCAATATATCGTTCTTGGTTTCTTTGAACCAAAGAAAATTTAGGCCAATTGTTTAGTGTTTTAAAAATTTGTTTCTTCAACCATTTATCATCCATTCTATGCAGGTGTTCGTAAAATGTTAGTCGTTTATTAATGGTTACCATTAATCGTTAATTTCCTTGTATAGTTCTTCTCGTCCTCGTAACATGTATTACCCGTCTACTATCTTCGGGCTCATTATCTTGCGAAAGATCTTTCTCTCGAATTTCTCTACTTCTCTTAGACATAGTCTTCCTGGTTCTAAGGCACTCTTTAACTTATAGACACACAATTTTTATCACCGTATTATAATGTCTGATCCTAGATTTTCTTGAGTTTGCTTTCTTTTTATACAAGTGGTGAGTTCCTCGGAATGCACCGGTCGTCTTCCTCGACTGTTGTTATATGCTTTCTTTTCGATGGTCTTTTCCTATAATTACCTGCAAAAAAATTGTCACTTGATCATGCTAGAACAAGTAAGAAATGAAAAGATTTAAAAGAAAGTGGATATAAAATTTTTATTAATAGAATATTTTTAATATTAAAAGCCAATTTGCGCTAACCACTACACCAACGGGGCGGCCCAAACAATTTGTTTAAAATGCATGGTCTAGATATTATTCTCTATCTTTATTTGAACAGTATCATGCAGCATCGATTGTGGAATTCCAGGAGAATAAGACTACTATTATGGAATTTCTGTCTGTCTATATAAAGGCAATTGATATTGATATAGGTATAGAAGCATTTGGTTACAGTCACATCTGTCTGTATGCTGCACATGGTGTAGCTTTGTATTAAATATCTACACATCTGACGCCATCTTTTTAGTGGCAATTTACTATTATCTGCAAAAATTGATTTTTCAAAAATTACAACCTTTATATTCATCTAATGTAAATTGAACAAAATCATAAGTAAGAAATATAAACATAGCTCAATTATTTAACAATTCTATATCCGACGGAAAATTCTTAGGAGTAATTTATTTCTTTTGAACCTACATCAAAATCGGTCCATTCATTGGATCGTTGCAATACGGTAGCTACGTAATCTTCAAGAAGTCTAAAGAGATAACTTAGTTGTTTGCTGAACATTAAAAAAGTTATTTTAATAAGGAAGAAGCTTTCCTGATATGCTGTATTTTAAGTTCAACAGATTCTTTTTCTATGCTGAATCCAGGAAACAATAAAATACTGAGATTCGCTGATGATCTTATAGTATAAGGTGAGGCAAAGAAAGAATTACAGGATATCTCTTAAATGAAATGAATGAGATCATAAGAAAGGATTATTTCATGAAAACTAATAAGAACAGAACGAAAGTATTGTGCTGTAGCAAGAGTGATTTAGAAGAGATTGGAAACTTAAAAGTAACCAACGAAAACATACTGGAACATGGAGAATTCTACTATCTAAAGAGTAATATAACAAAGGATGGTAGACACACAAATGACAACAAAAGTAGGATTGCTCAAGTTAGAAAGAACTTCTAGGAAATTTTAAAGAAGGAAATTCTTAGAGTGTAGTAAAGGGCCTTTGAAATGAAAAACAGCTACTGATTACAAACAGTGATTTACAGATTCTAATCTGTAAAAAAACACTATGTTTGGAATGTAGCATACGGGAGTGAAGCATGGGTGATAGGGGCTGTAGAAAGGAAGAGGTGGACGCTTTTGAAATGTGGTAGCCTATTATAGGAAAATGTTAAAGATTAGGTGGGTGACAAAATAAGAGTAATCTAGAGGTTCTTAGACGAGTAAATGAAAGAAGAAGTCTATGAAAACATCTTACCAGAAAAGGAATAGACTAATGGAGTTTGTATTAAGACATCCACGTATTGCTCTATCAATAATGGAGGATAACATTGAGGAAGTGAATTGCAGGGGGAGGCAAAGTTTAGAATATTTAAAGCAAATTGCAAAAGATGTAGAATGATGTAGATATGAAACGACTTGAGCAAGGTAGAACAGCTTGGAGAACTGAATCAAGCCAGTTGAGATGAGAAAAAATCCAGAAGATTCTACAAGAGGGAGTACATGACATTTATAAAAATAAAATCGACAAAATTTAATTCTTCATCTCTATGGTAAATTCATTATTTACTCTTTATTTTTTACCTAATAATTTACTACACCTTGCTTAAATAAGCGTGTCGTCTAATAATTTTTACCAAATAATCCACAATTTTACCTGTTATTTTTTACTTTATTTTACACATTTCCTAAATATACATATTACTTTAATTAGATATTAACCAACTACTTTATGCCTCTTACTTACTACAATAATGGTGTCATGTTTTAATATTTACGCATAGTTATCTTTAGCACTTGCTTGGAAATGTATTTATTTGATTTTTTAAATAAAATTTTATTTGGATGGGAATTCTTTTTGTATCTTCCATCGATTTATACCGTTGTTGCTAAAAGATGGCAATTGAATTTGGCTTGTTTCTAAGCTTTCCCGCGAGAAGAACTCAATGTCAGAAGACCTCCTGTTGAATCAACGACGACGTCAGCACTATGGTACTGACTGATTGCTCACTTAAGTAAAATCATGCAAATGTACATAGACTAATGGTTTATATTATTGCTAATTTTTTTATAGATTGCAAGTAAATTAAAAAAAATATATTGACTGGCATATTTTATAAATGAAAATCAAAACTAGCAGGGATTGTTGTTTTAAATTTAAACAAAGAAGTTTTGTATAGACACCGATTAATTAATTGTTAGAAGTACAGCTGTTTTCAAGTTCAAGACGAATTTGTTGGATTGGAATAACAAACCAGTATCTAAATAAGTGACACAGAGAGAGAGAACGTTCTAGGAAGAATGTTTCATTAAAGGGCAAGACAAACTTTCTGGGAAATTGATAAGTTAAATGAACGTTTAGGTAAGAAGCAAGTAAAACAGATAGGGACACATAATTCAGGAGTTCCTCTGCACACAACACCCTACCACCAAATTTAGTTGGACTGGTAGAATGAGGGTGGGAAATGCCGGTGGTCCATGGAGGAGTGAGGAAGGGTTTGTACAATATGAGACGGAAGAAGGAAGAAGACAACAACGGAAGGAAGCAATGAAGTAGAGGACAAGACAAAGAAAAAAGATGGTAAGAGTATGAGGAAAACTATATAGTAAGAGAGAGAGATGATTTTATGAGGAAGATAGAAAATAAAGAAGGGGGTTTTAGAACTTTTGAACAGAAAACTCTAAATCAAACCGTACTCTGTCGGACCAATAAAACTTTAACAAACAATTTCCTCTTACTGAATCTGACCACATTTTTCTTATTCTTCCACGTCTTACAACGAATGTACTTTTAAGGAATGGAAAAGAAAAGAACACTACAATTTTTCCAACTATTATTGTTAATAAAAACTATTAAAACTATAATTAATAGGCTATAAAATATTTCGTGTGGTAATTAAATTGCTTTTTACATCTTCAAGATTTATTAGTTCATATTTCTCACGTTGCAATAAGTTTATACTTTTTAAGGAATTAATCGTATATTGTTATTTATTGCGTTTTTAATGTATCATCTGAGAGTAAAATGTAGGAGTCGTATATCCAGATCAGTTTCAGGAAGTAATGATGTATCATTAATTTTTTGACAAATGAAAAGAAGCAGGTTTACCAATTTCACGGTATAAGGAATGAAATGTGATGTTTCAATGTAAGTATTTAGTTAAGTGATTCCTGAAATTACGTCAATGTATTATTCTGACTCTTCGGCAGTAAGTTTTAAACTTTTCTTGTTGTTGTTGTTGGTCATCAGCCGAACGGCTGGTTTTAACCTCTAGAGGCTTTACTAAGTAAAATGAGGAATGAGATGGTTTACAATTGCCTTCCTCACTGAGTGAAAAAGTGTGCTCATCATCATTCCACGTCCTCTGAAAGGCATCTACTTTCATCCTGCAAATGACAACTTCACTTCTTTCACCACAGGGTCTGGATGTATAAAGAAATTCATTACTCTCAGAGGAGATAACTCTGACTAATGTCTTTTACACCTCTACTTCTTCTGTTCTTAAATTCTTCAGTCTTATAATTGGCTGACTATGAGAGAAGAAACAGAACTATTTTTTTTAGTCCTGGAACTAGCAGATTGAGTGCAAATAATTTAACGCTCCGCCTGCCTGTTATGGGCAAAAAATGTTTTCTTATACAAAGTAATTCTCAATTCAATTTTGATTTACGGGTTAGAGCTATATGATACAGTCAAGAAATATTTGTTTTCGGAAAATTGCAACTAACGTTGGTTATATTTTATATTTTCAATCAAAATGCCTGAGACTGCAGCCTCTTGATATGTAACAAATGATAGGCATATGCGCAACGTTCTAAACGTGTCCATCATAAAATAATAAATTAAACAGCGTAGCGAGAAATATTTAAAAAAAAGATAGACGAGCATCAAACTCCTTTCCCAATCAACCTCCTCAACAACAGCCAAGATGCAACTTTCAGACAGAAACGTTTTAAAACATTGGACTTACCTTTACGATTCTGTTAATCGTATACAACTAATTTTGTTCTACGTTTACTACTAATCATCGCCACCTCATAATCGGCATCATTATCATCTCCATCATGATCATCTTCACCTTAAACTACTTCATGTTCCCAGATATCAAAGTAAAGTTCAGAGTCAAGTTTAGTTTTGTTATTTTTTCAAAGTTTTTAGACTTTTTTTAAACACATTACCAGATGTGTTTTATATTCTCATTCTAATAATTATATTATTCAAACTTTTATTGTCCTTGCTGAACGCTTACAGGTATATTTAAATTTTAAAAACATGATTGTAAAAAAATTGTACTTTTTTTAAAAAAAAAGAATGATTCCTATATCTAACTGTCTTGGTCTGTGGTATGAGTGTATTTTCATGAGAACTGTATTAAACTAAAATAAAATAAAAACAGTAGCCTAAAAAAAGTATTAGGCTATAACAGTAGTAGTACTGTTATACTAATAACAGTATTATATTACCACGTTTTATGAAACATAAACGTAAATATCATATCCTATCGATATATGAGCAAGAACTTGAGAAACTTTTCCAAGTTTTATAATAACTGTTCTCTGATTATTTTTTGCTTTCTTCATTGCATTAGTTTTTTTTTGTTTCTGTGCTCATTAATTGAATTATTCTCATTAAGTAACAATACTCACATTGTATTCCCTAAAATATATTGTAAAGTAGTTTTAGATATTAAAAAAAAGTTTTTTCAATATTAATACAATTTTACATAATCTAAGGTAATTTTTAAAATTTTAATTGTTATTAAAATTATTATTGATATTTTTTATGTAAATTTAATGGTATTTATCATTTATTTTTAATACTTTTAACAAAAAACTGTTTAATGTATTTCTTGTACCTTTTTTAGATTTTATAATAGTATTTTTATTGTAGTTATTAGTATTTATAAATTTGTTTAAATTTTTTTTTGATTACTCCTATGCGCGGACAGATCGCTTCGTAAAGAAGAGTTTTTGCGTATTTCTTATACGCAATAAGTAGTTTTATTTTCTTAATTATTTAGTTAAAATATTGTTTATAGCTTAGTATAGTAATAAGTTGTATTATGTTTAACTAAATAAAATAAATAAATAAAAATAAAACAAAAACATAAACAACCACAACTTAGTGAAATTAACCATCAATATATAATTAATATTTTGACCGCCATTTTGATATTGGATCTCTGGGATTACTATTCGAGGTCCTGTGTATACAAAATTATATTTTAAATGAAAATTTATGACAATTTTTCAAGCTTCAGATTTAAATATAATTTGAATTTGTTATATCAGTATTCAAAAAATATTCTACGACATCTATGTAACATTCTTTACCGTGGGATAAAAATAAGAAAAAATAGAGAAAAATGAAGTAGAAACTGAGTTTTAGGTTACAGAGGATTACCGAACCGTTTACCTGTCAAACTGTTTCCCAACCGTATAATAAAAATAGATGAAATATGTAGAGTAATCCATTAAAACATACTATTAATCTATAAAACGCAAAACGAGATTTCAATATAAATATAGAAAATACAATGACAAAATGAACCAAACAAAATAAATTCATTGTGGTAACTGAAATCCATTTTATTTTAATTCAGAGAACTTTTGAACTTTTCATTCTAATATAATAAACGATATGTCGATGATCCTGTATTAACCTACATTGTAGATACAAGTTTGTGGTATTCGAAAACCAGATAGTACACCCTTTGAACCCATAACTTGTGTACTTTTATATGTTTTACTTTTTTAAATTTAATATAAAACCATAACCGCAAAATTTCCATTACTTTCTATTACATGTTTTACTAACTGTAATTTAATAGCAAAAGTATTTTAGTTCACTTTTTAACAGTAATTAATTCATTACAATATTACAGTAATTATTGGAAATTATATTTCCATTAAGATCATAAAATTGTTTTTTCTACAAAATCTGTTAACAACTGTTTTATCAAATAATAGCAACCCCTGCTGACTTCCCTTCACAGCAGCTAATGTAGGCCTCATTAAATTATTTTAAAATCTCTCTATATAAAATATTTGTTCTATCGCATCATATTCTAATTCTTTTCCCATGTAGAGTTGATTTACGTATTCCTTCCATCTTTCAGCTCTCTCTTGGCCATTCAACAATGGTTTACCACCTGCGCTTTGTAAATTAACAGCTTTCATCTTTCGTTCTCCAAAGTTTTCCCTTATTTTTCTATAAGCTGCGTCCACTTTACCAACTGCCATTTTACTTTCAATGTCCGTACATTTCGCTCTGATTCACTCTTCCTTCGCTTTCTTACACCTTTTGTTTATGGTATTTCTCAAGTAGCAATATTGCCTTTTACCTCTCTCGTCCTTTGCGTTTTTATATTTTCTTCGCTCATCCATCAGTTCTAAAATATCATTAGTAATCTACGGTTTCCTACCTCTTCTTTTAGTATGTCCTAACCATTCTTCCGCTGCTTTCACTACCACCTCCTTGAAGTTTATCCACTCCTCCTCTACATTTTCTGTGTCATTACCTCTTTCTTCTATCCCTTTTTGAATGCTCTCCTGGAAACCTACCTGGTTGCCTTGTTCTCTTAGTTTGTCTACATCCCACCTAGCATTTCCCTGTCCCTTCTTCAGTTTTTTAAGTTTAAGCCTGCTATCCATTACTACTAAGTTATGATCACTCCCTATGTCTGCACCTGGATAGGCTTTACAGTTCATAATCTGGTTTCTGAATCTTTGTCTAACCATTATGTAATCTATTTGGTATCTTCCCTTGTCACCTGGCATCATCCAAGTGTATAACCTCCTTTTGTGATTCTTAAAAAGTGTATTGCCTATCACTAAATTATATTTGGAGCAGGAATCTACCAGCCGACTCCCTCTGTCATTTCTCTTCCCTAGACCATATTCTCCGACTATCTTTCCTTCTTTTCCTTCTCCAACTACTGCATTCCAGTCTCCCATAACTATCAAATTTTCATCACCCTTGACATATTTTATTACTTCATCTAATTCCTCATATACTTGTTCTATTTCTTCCTCTCTGTGTGAAGACGTAGGCATGTAGACCTGCACTATAGTGGTAGACTTTGGTTTCGTATCTACTCTAACCATGATAATCCTATCACTACACTGCTTATAGTAAGTCACTCTTTGTCCAATTTTTTTATTCATTACTAGACCCACTCCGCCCTGCCCTCCGATGGCTTTAGTGTTAATAACCCTATAACCCCCGGACCAAAAGTCTTGATCATCATCCCAGCGTACCTCACCAATGCCTACAATATCTAACTTCAACCTATCCATTTCCCTTTTTAAATTCTCTAACCTACCAGTTTGTTTTAAACTCCTAACATTCCATGTTCCAACTCGCAGAATTTCAGAAACTTTTATTTTTTTGATGAAGTCCCCTCTGATAGTCCTCGCCCGGAGATCCGAATGGAGGACTAGTTTATCTCCGGAATGTTTTACCAGAGAGGACGCCATCATAAATTTTTCATATTTTGAAGTTCTCGAAGTTCTTGAAGATCTGCATATACTAAATAAGCCTAACCAGAATCATACATGAAGGAGTTTCCTTGCAATAATTCTTGTCAGACAGAAAAAGCTGTAGTTTACTGTTGCTTTCAGCTTTTTGGTTGGCAGACTGAGTGCCCCAAGCCACCGTCTGCCAGGGTGGAATGGGCAGCCCTTCCAGTTCCGTTCACCATGAGCCGGTTATTGTGCTGATGAGCGGTCACATGGTTACTAACAGGCCACACAACGTGAATGTATGGATAGGACACTAGCCTTCTATCCCGGCTGGTTCCCTTAAGCCTTTTGTAAAAGGAATTAAGGGGTCTCCTTCCAGTTGACGACAGAAGCCCTTTATAGCCCCTTTATAGCCCCTTTTTATAGCTTTTTATATAGCCCCCTTTTTTATAGCCCCTTTATAGAAACTGATGTTGAAGAAGATCAAAAAGGGGACCCTATACTACGAGAAGAATTCGATCGGGCACTTAAGGATATGAATATGAATAAGACACCAGGAATAGATAACATACCATCGGAATTATTATTACGATGTGGCAAAGTTGCTCAAAACAAATTATACAAACTTGTGTGCAGAATGTATGAGAGTGGAGAGGTACCATCGGACTTTAAAAAAAATATTATGATTCCAATACCAAAAAAGTCAGGAGCGGAGAAGTGTGAACATTACAGAACCATCAGCCTAACATGCCATGCATCTAAGATACTGACAAGAATTATATACAGGAGAATAGAACACCGAGTAGAAGAAGTATTGGACGATGACCAATTTGGATTTAGAAGGAGAATGGGAACTCGAGATGCAATATTGGCTCTGAGACTGATTATTGAGAAAAGGATACAGAAAAATAAAACTACTTTTATGGCATTTGTAGATTTAGAGAAAGCATTTGACAATCTGGACTGGAGTAAAATGTTTAAAACTTTGAAAAGGCTAGGAATTAAATACAAAGAAAGGAAAGTTATCTACAGTCTGTATAAGAATCAAACGGCTGTTTTGAGAATCGAGGGGTACGAAAAAGAGGCTGCTGTAAGAAAAGGTGTACGACAAGGTTGTTCTTTGTCACCACTACTTTTTAACTTGTATATAGAAGAGGCTATAAATGAAGTGAAGGAGAAATTTGACGTAGGAATAAAAATTCAAGGAGAAACAATAAAAATGTTGAGATTCGCCGATGATATAGTAGTATTAGCCGAGGTAAAGAATGAACTAGAGGATGCCTTAAATGGAATGGATGAGATCTTGAGGAAGGATTACTTCATGAAAATTAATAAGAACAAAACGAAAGTGTTGTGCAGCAGCAAGAGTGGTTTAGAAGAGATGGGAAGTTTAAAAGTAGGCAACGAAAACATACAAGAAGTTGGGGAATTCTGCTATCTAGGGAGTAAAATAACAAAGGATGGTAGAAGCACGAGTGATATCAAGAGTAGAATTGCTCAAGCTAGAAAAGCCTTTGAAATGAAAAACAGCTTACTGACTACAAACATTGATTTACAGATTAGGAAAAATTTCTTAAAACATTATGTTTGGAGTGTAGCATTATACGGAAGTGAAACGTGGGTGATAGAGGCTGTAGAACGGAAGAGGATAGAAGCTTTTGAAATGTGGTGTTATAGGAAAATGTTAAAGATTAGGTGGGTGGACAAAATAAGTAATTTAGAGGTTCTTAGGCGAGTGGATGAAAAAAGAAGTATATGGAAGCATCTTACCAAAAGAAGGGATAGGCTAGTGGGGCATATCCTAAGACATCCAGGTATTGGGCTATCAATAATGGAGGGTAACATTGAGGGAGTAATTTGTAGAGAGAGGCAAAGATTAGAATATATAAAGCAAATTACAAAAGATGTAGGGTGTTACAGGTATGTAGATATGAAACGACTTGCGCAAGATATAACAGGTTGGAGAACTGCATCAAACCAGTCGAGAGACTGATGACAAAAAAAAAAAAATTGTGGTTTTGTTGCTATTTGGAAGCAAAATAAATTGTTTTTCATGCATTTCCAGCTATAGAAAGTCCGTCATAAAGTTGTCCATGTGTGAAGCACTCTTGTCTCAAATCGATGCCCACCGTTTTAAATGTTTGTCCCAGCGATTTAAATGAATTGAATAGATTACACAGAAGAATACCGATGGAAAAGAAAGAGACAGTTGATAATATGTGGCTGAGAGAGACATACGTGGTTGCGGTACGCAGAGTAACGGAAATACATGACTCATTCACTTCCTGTCCAATGAAAACAAATACGTAAAATACAGTACAAAAAGTTTTTTTTGAATATTTCCGAATTTTTAATGTTTTTTAAATCGAATGTTAAACATCTTCACGTTTTTCGATGAAATATGAAAGTTGATCGTGGTTCTAGTCCAAAAAATACACTATCCAGAAGTTTAGAAAACATAAAAGTGTTATGCACCCGATGGATTAAAACATGCGACATCGTCACAGTTTAAGTTGCTTAACTCACTTAATTAAAGTTGCAACATAGCCTACATTGATCAGGCAGTTCTAAGCTATGCAACAATGAAAGATGTTTTAAAATCAGTTCAGTAATTTCTGAGATTACCTCAAACAAACAAACAAACAACCAAACAGACATTTCTTCTTTATTAGGCCTATATTAGTATAGATTATGAAATATATTCGTCAATAATTTTTTTAACCTTTATTGATAAACTATAAACAATCAGATAAATTATTAAATTGCCCATAACATTCAGGTGGAGTGTTAAATTATTTCCACTTTCAAGTTCCAAATAGTTCTGTTTCTTATCACATGGTAAGCCAATTTATGACTAAAACATATAACAACAGAAGAGGCAGAGGTGTAAAAGACACTATTCAGAGGTATCTCTTCTGAGAGTAATGAATTTCTTTATACATCCAGACCCTGTTGTGAAAGAAGTAAAGTTGTCATTTGCAGGGTGGAAGTAGATGCCTTTCATAGGGCGTGGAATGATGATGATCATACTTTCTCACTCAGTGAGGAAGGCATTAGTAAACCACCTCATTCCTCATTTTACTTAGTAAAGCCTCTAGAGCTTCAAACCAGCCTTTTGGTTGATGACCTAAACAACAACACAAATTATATTGAACGAAAGTAAATTTTTTACTTAACTCTATAACACTAACTCAACACTAGAAATGAATCTTCACAGAGATTATGTCCACTATTGTATCTCCAATTTAAAAATCAATTGAACCTGTTTGTAAGGGGTTTGTTATAATGCGTTTACAATGCATTTATTATAAATACAAAATTTATAAATTATTGTTGGCTAATTAAAAAATTAAAAGAAATAAAAATCTTTATTGAGGTTATGATCGCTGTTGATGAGTAATTTTGTCTGTATGGTAAGTCTAAATTTTGAAACAGTTCAATCTATTGTAGTGGTTACTTTTATCTAAAAGATTAATTGCTGAAGGTAATATTTTTTTAATCCCTAATGTGTGTACGTTGCAATCTGTTCAATTAAGAACAACAAGCAATCCCTTGACCTAATGAGATGAGAAAGATGTGTATGGTATGTACATAAGCTGTATTCTTGTACAGATTAAGGCCGTATATGGTTAAGAAGTAAGTATGAGAGGTTATGGTTAATTAAACCATAACCATCAAAGTACACCGGTAACCACTATTTAGTATTCAAATGCGTATAAAAGTAACTAACTTTACTATGATTTTTTTCCATATAACTTTTTATTTAATGCATAATCTGTTATAAATAACAATAAATGAAACTTATCAATTAGACACAACTCATGAAAAAATTACAACCCACTGGTGTAATTAACAAATTATAACATGAAAACATTTCATACTGTTCTTAATTAATATTTACAATCAAAATTTTATAGTGATTTTTAAATAAATAAAAAAAAATAAATATAAAATAAAAAATAACTAAAAGTTCCTTTAAAACGAAAAAAAATAAGAAGTAATAAATAATAAGCACATAATTCCGAATATATGTACACCTAACTTTTCCGAAAATAATTCGAAACGTTCATTCAGTAATTTACAACATTCACACTCAAACACGACAGTCATCTACAAAACACTAACATTATATTATTTGCAACTTCAAAATCACACTATCAGAATCGTCCTGGGAGATCCAGTACTGTAGCACGTACTGTAGCCTATTGACATCATTACTGTTGTCTAAGAGATTCAGTGCTAAGTGATTTACGTGGTTGTTTAGACGTTCGATATATTTACAACTGAAACTTCGTATTTCTTCTCGTACCGTCTGCACATCCATATCACGATGTATATCGGCATTGGTAATATACCACGGTGCATTCAGTATGGTCGGTAGAATTTTTGATTGAAACCTTTGCAGAATTTCGATGTTTGAAGTTGATGCTGCCTCCCATAACTGAATTCCGTAGGTCCAAATCGGCTTCAGCATGGATTTGTACAAAAGTAGTTTGTTGTCAATCGAAAGCTGAGAACGCGTACCAACGAGCCAATACATCTTCCTAAATGTTAAATCCAGCTGTTTCCTTTTCATCTGAATGTGTTTGCGCCAAGTCAGTACATTCCTAAATACTTTACATCTTTTGCCTGTGGAATATTCTTGCCATTCAGTTGGACAGGAGGACAAGTTGCCCTTCTGGTAGTAAACGTTACATGCGTAGATTTGCCCTCGTTCACCTTGATCTTCCACTTTGTCAGCCAGACTTCCAGCTCACTTAGATACATCTGCACTCTGCGTGACGCAATAGTTGGGTCTGCATCACATGACATTATTGCTGTATCGTCAGCAAAGGTGGCAATGGTTACATTTTCAAGAACAGGCAAATCAGCTGTGAACAGAACATATAAAATTGGTCCCAGAACGCTTCCTTGCGGAACACCAGCCTTGATCTCTTTCAAACCCGTTAAGTAATTTCCAACCCGGACTTGAAATAACCGTTTGTCAAGATACGAAACCAGAACACTGTACAGATTCTCCGGAAACACAGCTTTTAATTTATGGAGTAGACCAGGATGCCAGACTCTATCAAATGCTTGAACAACGTCTAACAGCACAGCCGAACAGTACTTCTTTTCCTCTAAACATTCACGGATTACGCTTGTCAACCGATGCACCTGCTCTATTGTACTATGCTGCTGCCGAAATCCAAACTGATGATCCGGAATAAGATGACGATCTTCTATAACTAGTTTCAACCGCTTTAGACATATTCTTTCAAAAACCTTTGACATCACCGGGAGTAGACTAATAGGACGATACGAGGAGACCTCATTTTCCGATTTACCTGGCTTCAATATCATAATAATCTTTGCTACTTTCCACTGGATAGGAAAATATCCTAAGCGGAACACAGCATTAATTATCATAGTAAGCATTACCAGGGCTTTTCTCGGTAATTCCTGCAACATCCTCCCTGTAATGAGATCGTACCCTGGAGCTTTCTGAGGATGCAATTCAGAAATCGCACGCTTAACATCACAAACTGAAACCCGTTCCAAACGGTGCTGTCGCTGCTGCAGATCCATTACTACCGATCTTAAAATTTCTGCTTCCTGTGCCGGGTCACATTGTACATCATGGGGCTGAAAACGCTGCTCCAAATGGTCTGCAAATAGAAGCGCCTTGTCACCATCACTTCTAGCCCAGTCATTGTTCTCCATCTTTAACGGTGGAATAGGCCGGCAAGGCTGTTTAAATCTTTTAGTCGCCTTCCACAGGGAGTAATCTGTATCAGCCGTGGGACTTAGATTCTGAATATAATCATTAAAAGTTTCTTCTTTTACATTCAGGATCATCTCCTTTAGTTCACGTGCAGCTCTGTTGAAGTTGGTTCTATCCTGTGGGTGACGAGAATACTGCCATAAACGTCTTAATCGGCGTTTCTCAACAATCATTTCCTTAATCGCTGTAGGATAATCCAAGTACTTGGTCGTAGCTTTTTCTTCAGGTGTTGACTGCCAAGAAGCGGTCTGGATGGCCTCATTAAGGATTTCTACAGAATTTTCAATATCATCTGACGTTTGTAGAGGAATATTAAGTTGGATGCCTGATTGTAATAAGTTACGAAAATTACACCAGTCAGTTCTCCTATTACAAAATTTAAAAGGTTTTTCAGAACATAGTACTGTTGTGCTGACCGTGACTAATATAGGCGTATGATCTGAAGACAGATCCTGACTGGACCGTACCTCAAGGTAATTGTGCGAAATACCTTTTGTAACTACAAAGTCCAATAAATCTGGTAACTTACGTCTATCAGTCGGCCAATATGTAGGCTCACCAGAGGATAAAGTGTTAAGGTTATTAAATTGAATTGTTTTGTACAATTCCCTACCTCTTGGATTGATAAGTCTCGAGCCCCAAAACGTATGCTTAGAATTATAATCTCCTCCAGCTAAAAATCGTGCACCCAATGTGTTGAAAAATTCTTGAAATTGATCTTTGCTAATGTTATGCCGAGGCGGGGAGTAAACAGATATTAAAGTTAAATCTCCAGCCCAGTCTGTAATACAAACGCTTGTAGCCTGAATATGATCTGTTCTATATTTAGGAATCTCAAAGTGTTTAATCGAACTTCGTATAATTACAGCCGTTCCTGCATGCGCCCTATTATAGGGATGAGTGGTGACATATATGTTGTAATTTAAAAGTCGCATATAGTGCCGTTCAGTAAAATGGGTTTCTGATACAAGCAACACATCTATTTTATTTTCATTTAAACATTTACTATGATTTAAACCAGGAAACTTCGTCTTTAAAAATCAGCTGTTAAGCAGCTGACTCGCGGCGAAGACTTTACCTCTAGACCAACCCGGTAGGTCAAAGGGAACATTTTTTTAAATTGCCTTGCTTTTTTTGTTTACGCCCGATTGTTTTGCAATTACTACTAACGCAGACGACGAAAAGGATGATAAATGAAGATGAGTGATAAAAATATCTCATACCTGACCGGAAATCGAACCCGGGGCCCAGGCGTAGAAGCCAGTTACGCTGACCACTACACCAAATAAATTTAGTTATACCGGCCTCTCTTAAATAAATTTCTGATTCAAAAATCATGATAGCTTGTCTGGTTCTTGGGATATTTCATTTGCTGTAAAATCTAGATTTTTCATCCCCACTCATATTTGAAGGGCTATAATTAATTTTTTACATAGTTCTATTTGTAGATCATTACAAAACATGTAAACTATTTTTTCATTTACTAGATCAGTGGTTCTCAACCTTTTAGGCACTGTGCCTCTCTTTCAACACTGATGTAAGGTTACGCCCCCCCTCACCATCATCACTATAAGTGGTCAAAACAAGTAGTAGCTTACAATCGGAATATGAAACAGAAGCCTGATTTCAGTGTTTCTAGAGTAGGACAATTACCTTGTTATTGTAATAGTCAAGTGCTAGACTCTGCTAAAGTACAATACAAAAAAGTACGATAATTTTTAAAATATACATGCGACTACAAAACTGAGTAAATTTTACAGTAGTTTTACTTTTTTATTTATTTTTTAAGTACAATCACGCCTCCCCTGAAATTCTTCTACGCCCCTCTCCAGGTTAAGAACCACTGTACTAGATATAAAGATAAATTGTAGTCAATAGTTCCGATTTTCATTTGACTACCCCTTTGAAAAATCAATATTGATAAAAATGTTTAGAACATTTTAAATAATGATTCTAATACATTTTCAACAAAATTGTATGAAAACAGTAACACAATATTCATATGTAAACATATGATTTATTATACTACATACTTATAATAAACTGTTCAAGTGATAAAATAAGAAAACCTTATGGATACGTTAGGTTAAAAGATAATATAGAAACAAATTATGTATTTTGTTGACTATTACATAATACATAATACATAATGCAGAAGCATCTGGAGAGTTGTTATATAGTGACACGCTTACTTGACATCAATTCAAAATGTCTTGTCGAGGCTTTCATGTATACCTATCCATAATATTTAACATGATCAACCTCTTTTCCGGGTGGAAAAGTGACTTTAATACTGTGAGATGAACGCTGAGAAAGCTTTTCCTTATAATTTTCTCAAACATTCTGAAATGTTATAAGATGGTATTAGACATTGAATTAACTTAATTGATTGTCATTACATATTTAATGTATTAATTTATTAAAATTATCAATTTGTGAGAAAATCTGTTAGTAATAAAACTATAATCAAATGAATGAGTTCATATCTTTGAAGATTAAAGAGAAAATTGAATAAAGGTTTCTTTACTATTTGCCATAAATATGCAGAAACTATAAGATCACTTTTGCAAACTATAAAGTTCCATGTAATTGTAATCTTCAAACCATTCATATTATAACTAGGAAAATTGAATTTTCTCAAATTTACTCCAATGGTAATGAACATTAAAAAGATTAGCAAATGTTTAAGTAATAACAACGCTTCAATTCAAAAACTAGACTTTGGTTCTTTAGAAATTTAAATGGAATATTAAAACCACAATAATAATATAATGTACTGGTTGTTTTTAAATTAGTTATACAGAAGTAATCTTTAATAATTATTTTGAATATTTTACTCGTCCCTGAATCCAGACTACCTTCAAGTTTAATTTATAAATATTTAATGTCGCTACCTTTTCTAACACTGCAGATCTGTAATAATTTTTTTAGTATATTCTGTTAATATATTTAATGTATCATTGTAATTATCTAGCGCCGAGACAACCATTGCCGAATTTTCCTAATTATCCCGTAACCGTGCTAATTTTTTTATTTTTTTAATCAGATTTGTAAACAGCAATCCCTAAAATCCCCGTAAACAACATTTTGAGCTCAAAAGTCACATATTTTTCGAGTCTCACACTTGTTAACATGAGTCATGTAGGCCTGTAAATTATTAATTTGTTAATATAAGCCTAATTTACAATTGCATTACGTGTGAAAAATCATTTTTGTTTAAAATTGAATTCTTTTGATGTTCTTAACTAATATCAAAAGGTTTTTCACCGATTCCTTCTGTTCAAAAAATCGAGAATTCGCTAATTTTCTCGCTTCATTTACTGGGCTATTGCTGTATTTATATAATAATATTAATTTATTTTCGAAATATTATTTACATATAAAATAACCTTACACATCATTACATTTGCATATTAATTTATCTTTATTGTTTTAAGCAAGAGGCGACAAAATAACCTATTCAACTACGGTTTTTAATACAGTACAATGAAGGTAAATTTAGTGCCTCTTTTTCCAAACAACAGGTCGTCTAAAATCAACGTATCAGGATTTGAGGTCACAGATTAAAAGGTGTGATTATTTTCTTTCCGTAATGGTTACCGAAGCTAAAGAACCTTTCGAAATTCAGCTGTAAACCTTGTATAGTTCTCTGTATATAGTCCTCTGTATAGTTTTTTTGGTGAACAAAAGTTGTTTGGAACTGCGTTTTTGTAGCGCTGTAAAACTGAAAAAATGGTTGTTTCTTGTGCGTTGTGGATTCGTTTCGGAAAATTCGCTGCGATTTTGTCTTCTTCTTCTTTCGGTTCCGTTCCCTATCAGAGGTTAGAAATCATTATGGTGCTCTATTTTATAGATTCTGCCGACAGCGGTTCTGAACAATTCCGCCGAACTACACCTGTACGACTCCCTCAGATTCCGCAGCCAGGAAATTTTTCTACACCCAAGACTTTTTCCCCTTATCTTCCCTTGGAAAATAAGCATCAGTAATGAGTACTTATCTCCCCTCATAATACGACCCAGGTATTCCAATTTTCCTCTATTTATAGTCCTCACCAATTCACACTCTTTACCCATTCTGAACAGTACATTATCATTTGTTACTCTCTCCGTCCATGACACATTCTCCTATAGCACCACATCTCAAATGGCACAATATTCCTGATCTTTCTCTGTTTAAGAGTCCATGACTCCACACCATACAGCAATTTGTACTCTTTACTCTTAATTGCGATTAAGTCTCGTACCTACACACAAGTCAAGGTTTATTTAAGGATCACCACTAAATAAAAAAGTACTCCGATTTATTCTCAACTTCTTGAAAATAAAAATTAGTTTTTATTCATCGGCAAAGATCTTGTAGGGGTATACCCCAGCGATCATATATGTTATTAAAAGGAATTGAATACAATACAATTATGTTAAAATTAGAACAAAAATTTTCAGTACAAAGAAAATAATGAGAAACTATGGATCTATAACAAGTCAATTTCGTAACAGACTGAAAATATAAGAAACGAATTCTAAAATTGTTCTGCCTACGTGAATATAATAAAATCTTTAGTCTTACATACTTAAAAAAAGAATAAGAAAAAAATCGGTATTAGCCGTAGCAGATATATTGTAGGGTATAGTACAGGCGTATATTGTAACGCACTTTTAACTTGATTTTAAAATTACCTCTGCGTGTTTTGAAGGTATAATGGGGCTATCAGTTGAAGCCGATTAGAACGGATGAACGGATGTCGTGGATGAAGGGGAGGAGGGGAGATTGGAATGAGTTGAGCAATCTATAGTTGCGTTGAAAATTTAAGGGAATGAGAAATAAACGTTAAGATAAGAAAAGTGTTAAAGAAGAATAAAAGATAAAAAAAATATATAAGAGAGAGTGATAAAAAAGAATGAATGAAAGAGAATTTCTTTCCTTTTTCAACAAATCGGTTAAAAAAGATGAAAAAAGTGACGGGACTAAAATAATACCCGGGTGAATATGATGGTTCATTGGCTGTCATTTGAGTTCAGTTCGCTCGCTTGCAAAAGTACAGTTCGCACAGAGAAGACGTGGACGGAATAGAGTACGACAAAAACAGAATTTAATTCTTAAAGAAGGAAAAGAAAAGAAAAAAATTTAGGTGAATAAGGAAAGAATGGTTTTTTTCTTTAATTCCAATTGACAACCGGGATCAAAATATGCACAGGTTAGGTTTCACCTAACTCATCCAATGTCCGTTTCACAACTTGTTTTTCAATTTATTTTCTTAAACTTTTTTTGAATTTCAACCGATTATTCCGTTCTTGAGATTGGAGAAGATTATCTGATCCTACATGATGTTCTACTATATATAAAGAACATGTGATCTTATGCACTACATAAATAATTAAAAATATTAAATTTGTAAAAATATTAATAGTTAACAGGTAGTTAAGTTAAAAGATATCCTTTTTTTAGCTTTTTTATTTGTTATCGGGAACTGTACATTGTTGACAACTATCCAATTTGATCGCTGTTTTTGCTGTATTTTTTTTGACGTAGATTAGACATGAGTTTGAACAGGGACCCCCAGTAGAGTTTGTCCATGGATGGTTGTCAACTGGTCACCATACAAAGTCGCTTGCCCAACCGGTGTTACTTAACAAATAATAGCGTCTTTCTACCAGCTGACTGACTGGGCTGGCCCGAAGGCCAAAAGATATTTTAATAACATATATAAATAATTTAAATTTAAATTATCTGGTTATTCAAATTTAAATTATTTATAAAATGTTGTATTTAAAGAAATATATTTAGGTAGGTGTTTCATATTGTTTTAAGATCAGTGGTGTTTGAACCTGGTAAAATTAAGGCATTACCCAATTCAACACGAAATAAATTTAAAATATCTGATGTGAAACACTCAAACAACTTTCTTTTGCCAATGCAAATAAATAACAATATAACCTAACATTATTATTTTATTAAACATTATAATCATAAGTGATTATGATTATAATGTTATATTTATATAATGTTATATTTATTATTATTATATTATTATATTTATATTTATAATATTATAAATTATAATATTATAATATTTATAATATTATATTTATTATAATATAATAATTATAAACATTATAATTATAATTATAAACATTATAATCATAAGTGAAAGACACAAAATGAAAGTCAACCACAGTTTGGCTTAAAAATACGGAAAATCACTCTTTCACGCTAAACTAGGATCTGTAGAGAAAAATGCTATAAATAAAACTTGTAGATATTTTAATTTCCTATCAATTTTATTATTACACTTTTGTCTTAAAATGCATACTAAGGCTGAAATCTTTAAAAAAAATAGTTTTTTAACACATTTTCGTAAAAAAACATAAAATCGCTAATTTCCGCTAAACTTAGCGTTATAAAAAAATGTTTGAAACAAATGTTGTAGGATTTTAAATTATCTACAACTATTATTGCATACATTTTTTTTACTAAAATACATATTAAAGCCACAATCTTAAAAAAAAATTTTTTTACGAAAAAATTGATTTTAATAGAGCATAAAAAAATTTAGTAAAACATTTACATATAAATAGTAGAAACCGTTTTGAGAAATTCGCAAAAAAGTGAAAATGTAACGAATAAACTACTACTTCCGGTTCACCGATTTTAATGAAAGTGTTCGTGTCGGATCCGGTAGTAGTAGGCCTACCTAACTTAAGTTTCAAGTTTCAAGTTCGTACGATGTTCCGTTCTTGAGATATTTTGTTTACACACACACACACGGTCCAAACGCTAAAAACATGTTTTTTGGGTTCAGGGTCTGAAAACGTTTAGATCCGGTGAAAACTCAATTTCGAAAAATGGAAATGTAAACAATTCTTTCCTTTCCCTATTTTCATGTAGGCAAAAGAAAACAAAAATATTAAGTACCCAAATAAATAAAATTAAGTAATATTTGAAAAGAATCAAAGTGTTAATTAATATTGTTGTAGGATTAGATCACTAAAAGATTAACCGTCGATATTCCGTTCTTGAGATAATTCGTTCACACAAACTAAATCAATCGCTGAAAACGTGTATTTCGGTGAAAACTCGATTTGGACAAATTGACATGAAAACAATACTTTTTTCCATAAATATTCATTCATATTGATCAAGAGGAAGTAAATATGAGTGATATATTTTTCAATTGAAAAAATGTGTTGTTGAAATATTATAATTATTATCTGTTCTTTAAAAATTAAATCTGAAAAGTCTATTTAACTAATAACTTGTTTTTCTCTGTTTCAGAGGGATCAACACTAGTTTCAAATTTAAAGTGGATTATAGTTCTTCCGTTAGTTGTGATATTATTTTCAAGGTAGTAAATAAAATTTTAATTCCGAAGGATATTAAACAATAACATTTAATTAACCTACATGAACTGAATTGTACAGTAGATAATGTTCTTATAAGTGAATTAATATGAAAAAATAGTCTTGTAACATAATGTACGACAATGATTCTTACACCTATTAATAAATAATTAATAATATGTGTTTATTTTTGCTAATCAAAAATGTGAATAATTAGTTAATAAAATATCTGTATATTATTTCTTGTATTGATTTCAAATTTATATGGTTAAAATAATTTTTACTAGGTATTTATTTATTTTTATTTTCTTATTTATTTTTCATTATTCATTTTTTTATTTATTAAAATAAAAATAAATAAATAAAATATAATACTGTGTTAATTTTTTATTTATTTATTTTTATTTATTTATATATTTGAATTAATCCTGATGACCCGCCAGCTCCGTGTGTGTGAGAGGTATGCGGTGTAGAGAATACGTAAAAACTTTAAGAATGTGTTTACTAGAAAATCGGGCAAGCATATTCTTAAAGTGAATTAAAAATTAGTGCGTAACATTAAAAATATGCTTAATTCTTAAAATCATTAGGCATATTGAATATTTTGTATCTCAGCAACGGAAAAAGATAAAATCGCGATTTTGTTTTTTTTTTAATTAATTTATTTAACATCGCATCAACTACAAAGGTCATTAGCGACGACGTTGGGGTGTAACTATATACAATGGAGGACGAAATGATTTTTTGTAACGTATGAAAATATGCCATGCCTGAGTGGGATTCGAACCCAGGACCGCATGATGAGAGGCGAGCACGTTACCAACTGCGCCAATGCGGCCGGCGATTTTGTTTGTTGTTATGATCAGTTTAGTAAACTTACTTTCACCAGTCAGCCGCAGACCTTACACATCTACATATTTAAAATGCAAAATCGCTTCCAAAGTAATTCAAATAAGAATTTTATTAACTTCTAAATACGGAACTCTACCTGACAGATTTTTATATATTAACTTGGTTTTAAAGAGAATTCTTTCCAGATTTTCCCAAAATTGTCATTTTGAAAGTCATTCTATGAGTTTCTTTTTACAAAATGAATAAGAGTTAATTTCGTTTACAAAGTAGCGGTAATTCAGTGTTATGTAATGCGATTCTTTTACATTTACCTCCTCCATAGCCAATTCCGTAAGCATACAGAATAAATGTGTCGTCTCATCTTACAACACACTTAGTCCGTATTAGACATTACGTTCTTTTCAGGACGAAACTATCGTACTACTCTGCTTTGGTCGTTAACTCACCGTTCTTCTCAGAACGGTTAAGTTTTTTGTCAACTTAAAGGGGTACAGACGTTTAAAAATTAAAAAAAAAAATGATATTTTTGTTATTTTATTTTTCTCTGTAGTTTTTGATTAGTTTGGTATAAAATTGTAGCTGTAGTATAATTGTAAACCCTTGAAAATTAATAAAGGAAATTATCGTGCCCATCAACTTTTCAGAATTTTGACTTATATGTTGGTTACTTTTTGTTTCGTTTAAATTCTATTTGTATTACAGTTTTTTCCTTAACAGATGGAATAGTGTACAAGAATTAGCTGTCATGTTGTGAATGGTTTCTTTATGGGATTGTAACCTAGAAATTTTTGCTACACTGTTTGCGTTTACTGCTTAGGTTTTAGTATTGCTTACTACTTATACGTGTTGCTTTCTATTGTTTTGAAAAACGGTGGTTTTTAGGAAATTGTTTTTTTTTTTACTTCGGTACGATATTTATTCAGAGACTAATTAGGATATCTCCTTTAATTTTTGGCCAGAGTATCTTCATAATTTTCTTTATCTTGTATACCAAATAATTTGCCATTATATTCTTAATTTTATGTGCTAGATGAGTAAATATTTCAAAATTTGGCCAATTTTACATAAAATCTAAAAATATTATTTAAAAATTCAGAATTAAAAAAAGGAAAGTATTATTGTAATTTTTTATAAAGCATAATTCAATGAACAAAATGTTTTTTTGTTTGAAATCTCTATATATAGGTAGTAGTAACTGAGGAAATGGTACCAGAAAATCACTAAATTAACATACGTGGAATACAAACTTCTGTACTCCCTTAATTCATTTATTTAATTCTTGGGTTGAAACCCAAGAACATTGTGCGAATTTATTTGCACGGGTCCACTATTCTAGTTATTATTGTAGTGTAACACCTAAGCCTTGGTTCGTTTGAGATCTTTGTATAATAAATAATAAACAGATTTCCGTTAAACTTACAACACTTGTTACAACTCGTTGTAGCAAAGTAAAGTTGTAAACTTAAATTTAATTAATTCACATATATTTATTCAAAAAAAATTATTTTACAAAAAGAAAACCCAACCAATAAAAATGACAACAATGAAAATAATGAGTTCATAAAAATAAGTTATTAAACATTTAAAACAACGCAATTTACGCAATTTATCATCAATGAAATAAAATAAACTATTTCCCTTACCAAATTAATCATTAAATACAATGTCTTATGACAAAATAACAAACTTCACCGTAACGAAGAATCTCGTACAATTTAGGCCAGTAACATACCAGCCAATCAAACCGCGGCGGCGATCCAACAATCAAATGCTTCGTTTTATGTAGTCGGTCAGCTGTTAATGAACAGCTGATTTTATGTTCCCACAAATGTATCGTTTTTATAATATTAATCAGTCCGCTGTTTATGAACAGCTGATTTCATTTTCCGCCACTTCATTATAACAATATTTATACAAATTATAAACTGAAATTAGTTATTAAGCTTAGACTACTAACAAATTACAATTAAATTACTTGAATTTAATATTGTGATTACAAACGTGAAACTTAAACTAACCTATCTAACGATAGCAATTATTTTACATTTAACAATTACCTCTACAATTTAGTACAACCAACTACAATGTGGACCTACGTTCAGACCTTCATTAATGTACAATGCATTCACACTGGTTTAATACTAGCTAGCAGTTATTTATTCATGGCAACTTGAACTGATTGAATTCCCAACTAGAGGAATTTATACCCTTTTTATACCCTTTTAGGCTTCAAGCAACGAACTGAAAAGATGAGTTAGTAAACACATAATAGAAGTACAAAGGCACTCTTCCAAAATTTGGATTCAATAAAAAAAGGTTGATTGTACAAGAAAAGAATAAATTAAAAGGGATTCTCAGAAATTTTATAAAAAAAATCATATAAGGGTATACACAAATACAAAAATTAATGTGAAAACACTATAAATTGTATAAAACATTTATTATAAGTTTTATAAGATTTTAAAAGAAATTACAATAAGAGCCGAATATCCTAAATGAAATTTACTTTTTCACACAATAAAATAATTTCTAGCCTATTACGAACTAGCACAGAGTGATTTTAAAGTCCTGTTACCCAATAATTGTTAATGTCTGGTAATTTTTTCTAAGAAAGGGAATTTTTTTTTGTGACACGAAGTTGGTAGCCCTACTCAACCGGTGTAAATACGACAGTGTGAGTTAATTCTTACCGGAACACTTTTCTATGGCTAAGATATTGGTGTTATAAAAATACCAAAATAAGAAGAATTAACAATAATGCGCTGCCATAACACACTGTTTTTAATGCAAATTAAATAATACTTTTTAAAAAAATCAGCATTATTATTTAAATTATTACTGTCACTAACAATAAATAAAACAAATGAATTAAAACATTTCGTAAACGAAGCACTTCAGAGATTTATTATTAAAGTGGTAGATTTAGGCATGAGACTTTACTACTAGAACTATACAGTGACAAGAGAAACTTATTTTCCGTTGAATTTATTCGATGAATGATACTACATGATGACGTCAGATATGAAACATTCCTCTCGCCTTTCGTCCCACAAACACACGCAGCTGGCGGCTATGCAGTAGTTTATTCTAAAACAGAAACACTGGGTATTTCGTAAGTCTTTAACACTAGAAGTTTAAACAGTTTAAAATTTAATTAGGTATTTTGAAATGTTGTTTAAAGTGCTTAAAGACGTTGAAGACTAGTAACGGAACTTTCTTAATCAATTTGTGAAAAATTAATATGAAAACGAGATGGTACACTTCCACTTATGTGCTATTTTTAAAGAATTTATTTAAATTTATATATTTTGTGATTGATTAATAGAAAGGAGATCACCAAATGGCTAATGGTTTACAGGATGTCAAATCAATGGATATTTGATAGTAATGGAGTGAATTATAGTTTTGTTTTCATCCATTGGTGATTAAAAGAGAAGTTTAATAGCATTGTGCACTCTGAACTTAATGACACTAACTAGCCTAACTCCTGAAGTACGGTGAGACGTGAAATAAAACATTACCTACGAATAGTTATCTGAAAAGAATCTTCATTTTAGAAACTGCAATCTGGTTTTAAATTTTGTTACAATAGTGTACCATAGAAGGGAGAATAATGAAGAATAAATTTCAATTTGGTTAACAATTTGGATATTGAACACTTAAAAATTGTATTACCACAGAATTTAACACATTTCATCCATCCACATTGCAAATATGATCAGTGCTTTTGTACTTCATTTTCTCAGAGTGCCTCTCCGTTCCAAAGGTTGGTGACCATCATGGCAATGCTTATCCTACTAGTAGCTATCCGAAAGAGTTCTTCTGGCCTTTGTCAAACCATACCTTCAAGTTGGCCAACCATGAAATTCTTCTGTGTCCTGTTCCCCTTCTACTGTCAACTTTTCCTTACAGTATGCGTTGGAGCAATTCATACCTGCGGTAATCTCGTATGATATACCGAGATACCGCAGCTTTCGCGCCTTCATTATGCCGACCAATTCCCCTGCCTTGTTCATTCGACGTAGCTCTTCTGCTTTAGTATTTTCTGTGTCCAGGATACTCGCAGCATTCTTATATACAGCTAAAGTTCAAACGCTCTTAATTTGTTAAGTATTGCTTCTGTCAGAGTCCAAGTCTCAACTCTGTACAATAGGACTGAGAATATATTAACACTTAATGAGTCTCGTTTCAGTGTCATGGGTTAAATTGTGGCTTTTAAGACAGATTTCTAGAGTTAAAGACATTTCTTGCCTTGGTAATACGATATGTTATCACTTGTGAATTATCCCAGCTCTCATTAATACAGGTACCCAGATATTGCCATTGTGCGACTCGTTCCATTCGGACCTTGTTGACCAATAAGTGAACATCAGAACTGATCTGCTGTTTGCTGATGATCATAATTTTTGTTTTATTGACATTGATGTCAAGTCCATATAATGCCACTAACAACTGTTACACTGTCCATTAGTCTTTGCAGGCCGTGTATGGTGTCAAATACCATAGAATGTCATCAGCATATCTTATATTGTTTAATCTAAAGCCAGTTAATGATACTCATCCACGTTCCCAAGTGGTTCTCTGAAAACATGTTCTGAATATAAATTGATTTATATATTTTGATTTATATTTATAACTTTTGGTACTTAAAAGATGTAAAATTGATATTAAAAATAAAAGAGAACACCTTGATCTTACTTCAAAGGCACGGTAATTTCATGCTAAAAATCATTCATAATTAAATAAAAAATATAAATTGATATTTCTTAATCAAATGCATTTTTCAAATGACTTGTAGCATTTACATAAAACTATATGTTTTACAACTTAAAAAACTTGGAAAAATAAAAGCAGGTAACTTGGCAATATTGTCTAGTACTATTATCAATATTATAAATCTGATCAATGTTGTTTTATTAAAAAATATATTTAATTTAAAGCAGTTAGTATGTCGGATAATTAACATATACAACATATGTTGTGTCATCAAATGATCTCGTTGACGTTTTTTTAAAACAATGTTTAAGTGTTTTAAAACAATTTACATTCTAGCATACTAAAAATAAATATAGCATCAACAGATCTATTGATATTTATCTTCCATACACACAAATTCAATTAAAAGTTCTAATTGATAAATTTATAAAGTTGTAAATAGAGCTACTAGTATAAAATAAAATTTCCATCAATTTGTAAAAGTCCTTTGTAAAACCAAATCAAAAGTTAAGTGAGTAACATCAAACCAATAAATTTTGGACTAAGTATTTAAAAAAAAATCTTAAATCATGTACAACTTCTAGAATAAATCAATCAAATTTTTTCCTCATCTTTCAAAAATATTAAAAAGATACGAATTAATGTTGATAAGAGGGAAAAACCATATATTGTGTAAATAGCTTGAATTATTAAATAGTAAATTAATTTTTATACAAATAATAAATAGTATAAATAAAATTTAAGAATGTTTATTTACATAAAGTATATAGAATGTTGTAATGTATATTTTTAAGAATTTTAAATTAAATGTAAAAATATGAATGTATAATGTAAATATTGATATGTTGTAATAAAAGTAAATTATTGATGTTTTGAAAGTGTTTTTAAATTTTATTTTTCTATTTAGGCTGTTTGATGGTAACCCAGCCATCCTCTTCACCATCTCTCTCATCCTCTGATTTCTTTCATACTCTGATACCTCAATGAAAACACGCACTCTGATATGTGTATTTCATCTTGTTGTCAAACCAGCTGAAGGCTGGTTTGAACCTCTAGAGGCTTTACTAAGTAACACGAGGAGTAAGATGGTTTACTATTGTCTTTGTTACTGAGTGAAAAAGTATGCTTATCAGAACGCCAGGCTCTCTGAAAAGCATCTACTTTTCACACTGCAAATGACACCTTCACTTTATTCACCAGAGGATTTGGCTGTATAATGAAATTCATTTACTCTCAGATGAGATAACTCTGACTAGTGTCTTTTACACCTCTACCTCTTCTGTTTTTAAATTCTTCAGTCACATAATTGGCTGACCATGTGATAAGAAACAAAACACTACCGCATTTGTAGTAGCCCTGGAACTAAAAGATCGATTGCAAATAATTTAACACTCCACTAGCCTGTTGTTATTGGCAAAATAATAGCTTATAAAATTTTTTTTGTAATCCCTAATATGTGTACGTTGCAATCTGTTCAATTCAGAACAATAAGCAACCCCATGATCCAATGAGATGAGGATGATGTGTATGACGTGTAAATGAGGTGTAGTCCTGTACAGACTCAGGTCGACCATTCCTGAAAGATTATGGTTAATTGAACCCTAACCATCAAAGTACACCGATGACTACTGTCTAGCATTCAAATCCGTATAAAAGTAACTACCTTTACTAGGATTTGAAACATGAACCTTTGTATGGTTCAAATCCTAGTAAAGGTAGTTACTTTTATACGGATTTAAAAGCTAGACAGTGGTCACCGGTGTACTATCATGGTTGGGGTTCAATTACCCAATACTCTTTCAGGAATGGTCAACCTGAGTCTGTACAAGACTCAGGTAAATTTAATATTAATATGGTTTAGAATAATGAATTGTAATATTAATGTACCAAATGTCTTTTACCTTTTGTTGACAAAGTTGTCCACACATCATTCTTATTAAACCAGCCTTGGTCTCAAGAAAATAATTTTCGTTATCTTGTGCTGTATTTATACAAACTAAAATTAAATTACTAAATGAAGGACTAACGTAAAACAGACTTTAAGCGATCAAAATTACCAATTATTTTAAAAATTATCCTTCTTTTGCTGTTAGTACCTCAGCCTGGAATTAAACAACATGATAATCCAGTGCTACTTTGCCTCTGTATTGTTGTATGATTTAGTACGGTGTATGAAGCCTTTCAGGTACCACCGAAAAGAAGATTCCGACTTTTTAAATATGGTTGTGTAGAAATATTTTGGTAATGTTTAATGTACACTTGTAATGTATATTACAATATTTAATATTTTTGTAATGTATATTACTTATAAAAAGGATTCCAAAAATGTGTTGTCAGACTGAGCTGCTGTGGATGATCAAAGAGCGCAGTTCAATAACTTAGACATATCACAATGCAAGAGCAAAAGTGCAGACGCCTTCAAATCTCTATTCAGGGTATGGTTGTAAGTTTCAAGGACTTTGTAGGTTAATACTCTGGCTCCTGAGGACTGTAGGTTAATATTGAAATTTTATGAAATTTTATTGAATTTTTAAAAAAATGCATAATTTTTCAGGAAGCAAGGGAATAATGTAGAATATTAGTTTATTTTTATACTCGTATATTTCGTATTGATATTGATCGTTATTATTTCTGTCTGTTATCAACTATGTACCGTTGTAAAAGTACGATTTTACAAACAAATGAAGTTATGGTAGGCCTAATTCCTAATTACTATATAACGTCCATTACTCAGTAACAACCCATTAAATAATACTCGGTGAAAACCCTTATTGTTAAAATAAGTTACATTAGAATAGTAGTTCGACAAGGTTGTAAATATCGCCAACTGTCAATCCTCCGGTGTTCTTTAGACGGGTATATTTTTCTCCCTCAGTGTTTTTGGGCCGTTCTTCCACCTACCAACTTTCAGCCAATCACTAGGGTAGTTCTCCTTCTAGTTGGCTCTTCAGGTTAGTTGAACGGTTGGTGGAAGGGAAGGCTTGTTAAACAGAGGTTTCCTAGTTCGGACTCAGGAAATTTACAATCAGTTCTCTTGGGACTTAAGAGTGGAACAGAGGAGTTTGTTAAGAAGCGCAGTTTTTGAAGAAGTGAGTAGAACAAGGAGTGACCAGGAGAACGAGAAGAAGAAGAAGGGGAAAAATATTTGAGGTAAATTCATTTCGTATTTATTAAGTTTGTTAAGTCTTTTGTTTTTGTATTTAAGTCGCTGCAGACTAAAGGTTGGCTATATTTTTAAATAGGTTAAGGATTATTTTGTTAGTCAATTTAGTTAGTAGTCGATTCATTTAATATTTAGTTTAAAGCAAGAAAACATAGTCTTATTTATTTATTTTTCTCATGCTCTGCTGACAAAGCTGGCGTACAACAATTTTTTTATAATGCTTTTTGATCATATTCTAGTTTTTGCCCACCGGTAAAGTTAAAAGTGGTGGACATTTATGTTTACTATTAGCTGTCTTAGCATTTTTTGGTTTAAATTCAATATTTTAATAAAATATGTAATGATAAAAATATTTACTTTTGCTTAATTATTTTATCTTTTGAATATTGTTTAATAAAATGTTATATTTTCATTACTGTTTTTTTAATATTATTAAGTTAATTGGAATTTATTAGTAGCAAGTAAGTTTGTTTAAAAAGGGAAGTGTATAGATTATTTTGAATGTTATGGAAAGTAGCGTTAAAAATAGATAGTTTATGTATGATTAATAATTCATGTTGAGGTTAAGCCTACATGTTATATAAATTTAAATATATATATTTATGAGTGAAGCTCTATAGATGATGATTAAAAATTTAAATATATCATTGAAACATCAATACAAGAAAATAAAACAAAGTATAATTGGGTATTGAATTTGTCGTTTTATTATTATTTTGTTGTTTATCTAGAGGAAATTTATGTCAATTGGTAATTTAACATAATGTAAAAACACATAAATAGTAATAACCAAAATGAAATATATTAACAAACTAATAATTTACCCAAGCTAATCTGAGGAAATGGCTACCTCGGAGGTAACTCTTTCAAATAGCAGTAGACAAAGTTTGTATTGCTATGATTGATGATCACCAATGTCTGTACCGAATAAAGCAACTGAAAAGGAAGAAGAAGACGACGGAAGATCATCGTGAAGTAGAAACTTAGTTGTCTTCGTCAGTGTTTGAATGAGTAGTTTTCTTTAGCCTTCTCCTTTAAGAGATTTGCAATCTTCTGGATGCCAAACAAATTTTTGCTGCCGCCGCAAAAACAATAAAACTGCACCTAACCACGTTCTCAAGTTGTTCCGACAGAATACGCATCTTCTACTCCGACTTCTTTTTCCCATAATTTTTCCCCTGAATTATTACACGGTCTGTGCTTCTCCCCTCTCATCACATGACCCAAGTACTGCAATTTCGATATTTTATGGTTCATACAATCTCTTTCTTCTTTTCCATCATTTTTGAGAACACTCTCATTTGTGACATGATCCTCCCAGCTCAACCTCAATATCTTTTGATATAAGACCATACTTTGAACGTTTCCAATCTGTCAATATCTCTTCAAGGTCAAGGCCTTCATCTCGATAAATAATACTATACTATTTTTCAAAGTTGATGAGCTCTAAACGTATGCATTGCCCCTACCCACTTAATAGCTAGCCGACGACTTACCAACAACGTTGCCAATACTTGCTCTCGTAGCTCTGTTATAAATATTTCTTCAGCCATGGCTTTGGTATTTCAATAACAATTATAACCTATAAATATACACCAGCTGATTTTATTATAAAGTATTGCATGTTAACGTGCTCTATAACAACTGATGATTCCAGTACGAGATGCAAGATACGAGTGAACTACTGCGGCTCTTATACGCATGAGGCCGTAATGTTTGACAAGCTAATACATTCGTATAATCTGTCAACGCTAACAAACGTTCTGATTGGTCTAAATGCTTGGAACAGCAGAGCTCTTGAGCGGTGGGGATTATAGGAACACATAACATATAAGAAGTCGAATTATTAACTTTAATGTCAGATATGCGCAGTAATTTTCTTTTATTGAAAGTGGTTCGTGCTTACTCAATTCTAGTTTTTATTACTGTAATAAAGTCGTTATTTTCGTTAACAATGATTAAAGCTGAGGTTAATCATAATGAGAAATCTGAATAGTACGCCTGTATCTAAAAATATAAAGGATATATAGTAATTTAAGGTTGAAATATGAGAAAAAACATGAGTTCTTCGAATGAGAAGAAGAATTTTCCGAATGTTTTCACGTATACTGTTTTATTGAGAAATGCGTGTAAATAATATCTCAGAAGGTTAGTTAAAATCGGTAAGGCAATGTCTTTCACACTTTCTTGTCGGAAAAATGAAATGAAATTATAAAAACTAGGAAAAATCATAACCCACTTTTAAAAAAATTGTCTTACTTTTCTTTAGTCGGTCAACTTGAAATATAAAACAATGCAGTCATATTTACCTGGTTACTTTATCTATAAAGTATATGATTATAAATGATATAAATGATAAAACTATAATGTTGGTAAATTGCATAACTAAGGACATAAACACTAAAGTTTTCCCATATAAAGGAGAAAAACGAGTAGTACTTATGGGAAAACATGGAATAGAAAAGTAGAGTATAATATTTATAAATGTAAGTTTTATAAATTTAAATTCCCTTGGCCATATCCTCAGTTGAATTCAAATTCCATGAACGAACTATAAACAATAGAATAGTATTTTTTGAGGTGAAATAAATTTAGAATAAAAAGTATAAATTGTGTCATAGTTTAAAGGACGAAAGTTGAAATTTTATCCGTTTTTGATTTATAAGAAAGTAATTTTCAATATATTTTATTTATTTTTATTTCATAATAATTTATTTTTTTCATTCTGGCCACTAGGGATCGCGTTTACATAGTTTAGATTTATTTCTTTTACAAAACTCCTGAATTCTTTTCCTCGTTGTTTTTCCACTCCTCTGTCGATTATGCAATTCATATTATTACCGAGAAAATTCAAAAATATTCAAAAAAAACCATTGAAAATGTATAAAAATCCATTTAATTTAAATCTGAATCCTCATAATACGGTAAGTACAGTAATTATCGGAAACAGTAACCTCCAAGGGACCGGCTACTTCCGGCGACTGTAAACATTTCTGAATTTTCCCCTGTTTTTCTAAATTGCGGATATTATGTAGTGTCCAATGTTGAACTCCCTTGCAACATCCCCGTTCGTTTCACCATTTTCCAAACACCAAATAATGTGCGACTTTTCCATCACTGTAAAATGTCTACGCGATGACACCCTATTTCGATTGTATAAAACATAAAATAAAGGACGCTACTTCGAATAACGGATGGGTTTACAACGATATGAACTATACTGGAGTAAACAGGGCAACTAAACTATAGATCAGTATTGTATTTAAGAGGAGACTGTACATTGTATGCCACCATGTTACATTTGCTACTTTTAGGTACATTTTTCATAGGATTAGTAAAAGATAGGGAAATTAAACTTTACACACTATAGGTATCGATCGGGTTTCTTCACGAGCTACTAACATTTTTTCAATTTAATCTTTGAACCGTACCATTTTTTTAAAATTACGAATAAAATAAAATTTTTACAAATTGATTTCTACGTTTTTTGCGTATTACTAATTTTTGGAGCACCTGAAGAAGTCATAAAAATATCGGTATATGTGGATATACAAGATAGTTAACTTGTAAAAATGTCAGCCTGGTAGGTTTATTGGTTTCTGAGAAAAATGTACCTAGTGTTAAAAATATAAATTTACGGGAAAACGCAAGAAACAAGAAGGCACAAATCAAAAACAAAATTTACACAAACAAGTAAATTTCCCATTAACAGTTGTTTAGAAAGCTGAACCAACAGCCGAGAATACAAAAAAGAGTGATGCAGATATTTTAAATTCAAAATACTCTTTGCACTAAAACGAGCAGTACAAAATTGTGAAAAATATTCGTTCTTGGTAACATAATCATTTTACTGTGTAAGTTAATTTTAAAAAAAATTTACAAAAATAAAATTTAGAAAAAATTAATTTTTTCGTAAAAAAATTACATTTTTTGACGTAATCTAATGTTTTTTTGGTAGATCTAGGCCTAAACTATTGAAAAACATAAAAACCAAAAATCGAAATTTTGAGTTTAAACCATCGTGCCATCTCCCCTTAAGACTCGAATAGAAATGATAGGCATATTATTAATCAAAATTCCGACCCGAACAAGGTACTGTAAATGAACGTTCACACTAACGCTATTAAGAAAATAAAACCACGTTAAAACTAGACAAAACAATGAGTTAGAGGCTGACTTTTATACTGCTGAGAGATAACCGGCATAGTTGAAAAATTCATACAGTTGTCACTAAACCAATACAGTATGTGATTTTAACCATGTCACTGTAAATGATATTATTTTACATCGCACGTAATAGCGGACCAAACTTTCCACTGAATATTAGTCACAATAACCGATAGGTCATTGTATCCGATGTCACTGTATGGAACAACTAATGTAAAATTATTAAAAAAAAATTGTTTGTTTTTCTTTAATAAGGCGGAAACGTCCATTCACACATAAAGGGCTGCACGGAACACCGCCGCAGACTATGACCGGAGACTATGAGGCCGCGCAGACTAAAAGTTTGAATTGAGTGATGCTGAGATGTGAAAAAGATTTGTTCTGCACATAGTGATGAGCACATAAAATGTGAATTGTATGGATTATGAAAAAGATGACTACACCAGGAAAACCAACAAATTTTAAAATAACTACAAAAATATAATGATAAAAATTTGAGTAATACTCCTAGATTTCTGAGAAATAATTTACGATTTAAAATAAGAATAATACATGAAAACATTTTCTTTCTAGTCAAGACTTTGTCTTACAGACAAAGGAATTAATTGTCTCTTTCAAGAGTAAAGTCAGAATGCGTTAGCTGGAAAAATGAAGGCAAACATAGGCTTACACAGAAAAATTCTAAAAATGTGGGATGTAAAGGAAATTTCAGGAAACGTGTAAAATTACTTGATCAGGACTCTAATGGAACCAAAAGGTAAAAAATCCTTTAATTCAACTTTTATGAAATAACTTTAGGATACATTTTTCCACTTGGATAAATAATTTACTTTTAAATTCTTTAATTGTTAGTATAGCATTCTAAGAATAGGTACGTTGATATTTGTGTAAATAAACAATTCAAAATTAAATTTTACGCTATTATAAAACGCAGTAAACTCCAACCAATTCAAGATTTTAAACATCAAATCTATACACATAAGTTTAAATTTACACCAGACCTTAAAATAAAAAAAAATTCAAAAGATTTTCTAAAATTTACAGTCGCATCAACATTTCGGTCATTAGCGACTACGTAGGGATATGTAATCGTGGGTTTTAACTTGTGAAACTTCCAGACCCTGGCCGGGAATCAAACTCATGACCCCCACGTAGTAGAGTAGCGCACTACCGCTATGTACGGAAACGGCAACAATTTTCGATCACGTGAGGTGATTTTTCCTGCCCACAACGGGTAGGTGGAGTGTTAAATTGATTGCACTCAATCTGTTGGTTCCCGGGCTACAAAAATAGTTGTGTTTCTTATCACATAGTCTACCAATTATGACTAAACTATTTAAGAATAGAAGAGGTAGAAATATAAAAGACAATAGTCAGATTTATCGACTCTGAGAGTAATGAATTTCACTATACAGCCAGACCCTGTGGTGAATGAAGTGAAGGTGTCATCTGGAGGGTGGAAAGTCGGTGCTTTTCGGAGGGCCTGGCATGCTGACAAGCATACTTTTTCAATTCAGTGAGGAAGGCAATAGTAAACCACCTCACTCCTCGTTTTTAATTAGTAAAACCTCTAGAGGTTCAAACCAGCCTATCGCCGGTTGATCTAAACAACAACGAGGTGACTTTTGCGTTTCTCTTTGCACCTACATTCTCAGCGTTCGCTCACTGTAGGCTTGTCTCCTTTCTTCAGTCCAACCGGTGTTCTGTTTTTGGTCTTCATGTAAAACCTTAAAGTTCATAATTAGATGTCTGAATTCAATTCGGTTCATTAAGCGTTTTTGGTTTAATCCGGTTTTCTACATATTCTTTCTGATCTCTTTAAACCATTATTTATCGGACACTTTAGGTCTACGAGGTGTGGCTATTAAATAACGAGACTGACGTTGTAAAAAACTTTATTTTTATTTTATACATAATCACTTATTGTCACCTTCAATATACACTCCTTCTCTATCCCTACAATCCTCCATGCGAATTTTCCATTGTTGGAAACAGTGCTGGAAGTCATCTTCTGTCAGCTCCTTCAGGACACGTGCCGCTTTCTTTTTACAGCTTCCACAAACTCAAATCTTGTTCCTTTTAATGCAGATTTCAGCTTAGGGAACAGGTAAAAGTCACATGGTGCAAGATCTGGTGAATAAGGTGGATGTTCTCATACTGAGATGCTGTACTTGGCTAGGAACCTCTTGATAAATAACGCGGAATGAGCTGCCGCATTGTCTTGGTGGAGAACCTATGATTTGTCCTTCCACATTACAGGGCGTTTTTTCCTCACTCTTTGACGTAGTTTAGAAACTACCTCAAGGTAGTAATATTGGTTAATTGTTTGACCTTCAGGAACCCAGTGCAGGTAAACAATCCCATGGATATAAACAAAAAACAACCATCATTGCTTTAAATTTTGACTTGCTCATTCGAATTTTTTTGGCTATCGGTGAAATTTGGCTCTTCCAGTGCATGGATTGGCGCTTCGTTTCCGGATCATAAGTTAAAAACTACGTTTTATCACATGTTATTATCGTTTCCAAAAATCTGGGTAATTTTCAATCGCGTACAAAGTGTCAGTGCAAACATTTTTGCGAGCTTCATTTCAAACATTTTTGAGCGCACGTGTCCTGAAGGAGCTGACAGAAGATGACTTCCAGCACTGTTTCCAATAATTAAAAAGTCGCATGGAGCGTTGTAAGATAGAGAAGGAGTGTATATTGAAGGCGACAGTAAATGATTATGTATAAATTTAAAATAAATTTTTTTACAACGTCAGTATCGTTATTTAATAGCCACACCTCGTATATGATATTTTCATATCATTAAAAATTCTCCAAAAACTTGTAGTTGTTGTTTAGGTCATTAGCCGAAAAACTGATTTGAACCTGTAGATGTTTTACTAAGTAAAACGTGGAGTGAGGTGGTTTACCACTCTCTTCCTCACTGAGTTGAAAAGTATGATTATCATACCAGCCAGCCTATAGCATGCCAGGGCCTCTGAAATGCACATATTTTCTACTCTGAAAATGACACCTTCACTTCATTCACCACAGGGTCTTGCTGTACAATAAAATTCATTACTTTCAGAGGTGATAACTATGATAAGTGTAATATACAACTCTACTCGTTCTGTTCTTATATGATTCAGTCATTTAACCCTTTATAGCTTTACTACGGCGAAAAATATAGTACATGTTGTAAAATGTTAAGTTTTGTGTTATAGGGACTTGGATAATGTATTTCAAGCACTAGAACAGTAAGATATTTTTTTATGATTAGCCCTGGTACGTATACTTACCAAGGAACGTTTAACTAAATGGGAATCACAAAATGTTTATTGGTAAGAATGCTTATTAAAACAACTTGTAGTCCTATATAACAGAAAAATGTGTAGAATAACTTATCTCAATTTTATATTAGCATGAATGCTTGCTTTCCCGTAAAAAACTCAAATTTTCTAAGCACTGTACAAAAGTAACAACAAAACAACACGGTTGCATACGCTGGTATGAATCCTTACTACATTCGTGTAACGCATGAAGCAAATGGTCGCTGCTCACTAATTTCAAAATGTAGATAGCCTACATACCAGAGAACATCTATAAAACCATAATATGGCAATAGGGTTTGACTGCATAGCTTATTCTTAAAAACAATCGACCTTATTGCCAGTGGTAAGTATACTTACCAAAGACTTATAAAGATTTAATTGGCTGACCATGCGATAAGAAACAGAACTAATTTTTTAGCCCTGCAACTAACAGATTGAGTGCAAATAATTTAACACTCAACCTGTCTGTTAAAAAAACCGTTAAAAAATTTATGCGGTGAATATTACCTAAATTATCCACAATTATTTTATTTTAGACTACCAGGTTGACTGTACGTCGGGGTATAGAATACGCCAAATATATATGAAATTGTGAGAAATAAATTAAAGAATTAAGTTGGTAAAACAGATGTAGAATGTTAAACCATATTCTTTTTGATAAAGATTGAATAAAATTTAAAGTTTGTTATGGTAGTTAATAAATAATGGTATGGGTATTAAAAATAAGGGAAAGAACGAACGAGAAAAGGGATTTTTCAGTATTGAAGATTATAATTAGTCAGGAATTAATAAAGCTTGGTTGTAGTAGTAGAAAATTATGAAGAGTAAAATGCAGAGACTATGAAGGAGGAGATACGGGGAGAGAGAGTTGCTGACAATCGTAGGCAACGGACGTCGGTAGAATCGCTGAATATGCGATTAGTTCAATTATTTAGATTGGCCTTTGTCGGTAGCATCAGATTATACTGCTGTCTTTCTCTGTCCTGTTCTGTCTTTGTTTTCCATACTCAACCTCTACATTGGCTTTACTGTACCGCTTTTGCTTATCTACTACACAAGTACACAAAACACACACACACAAACAAAGAGGACATGGAAATTACTTATAACAGCAGTGTTAATCACGACCGCAATCGATTCAGATAGAAATTAATAAGATATATAGACAGAGCGTTGAATAGAAAGAGAGTGAGAGAGTAGACTATCAAAGAGAGAGAAATACTATTATTACACAATGTTAAGAATGTACTCATTACAATTAAACCAATTACTAAGATGATAACCATTTCATAATTCCTTTTTACTTCCGATTGCAACCGTATAACTTAAAGGATTTTTTTCATTAATCAGGAATGAAAGAAATTAAATTTATCATTTATCTAAAAATTTAATTTCTAATAAAACGTACAATGTAATAAGATTTTATAAAATTATTAAACATCAAATTGAATTTTTATTCTATAATGTAATTTCAACATTAATTTAATTTAAAAAGTATCTTTACATGGATAGTAGCAATATTGGAAAACAATTCCATTGTATTGATAATGTGATTATCAACAATGCCATCATTGTTGAATAGAGTAATTTTATAGAACAAAAGGGTTTTGTAAGTCGTCATTTGAAAATTTTGGCTTTCGCTGATGATTTGGTACTTTTTACGGAGTCTGAGGTTGACTAAGAAAAGTCATGGTAGGTATATAATTGTTCAATTTAACTGCTCAGCGGATGAACCTCCTGATCTTTTTTAAAAAAGACAAAGGTGATTGGTTTGAAACATTTATTTCTTTGACAATTTAACATTTTATTCAATTTTGTTGTCAATAAAATGAAGTGAGATATTATTCGAGCCAGTTAGAACTAGCGATAAAGATAAATAAAGTTGAGTAAAGAATAGTGAGAAAGCGTGTCAACGAAAATGAAAACATCAAGAATGGCAGGTGGAGTACCATTCCAAACAGTAAACTGTACAAGATTATCGAACCACTAACAGGTACGATCAGGAGAAAGAGATTATCGTTGCTGAGCCACTTGAATAAAGTTGAAGACACAAGATTAGTAAGAAGACTAATATATTTTTTCTGGAACAATGTAAGTATACCAAAATGGATGAAGGAGGTTAAGAAGAACATGTCAGAACTCAATATCACAATGAATGACTTAAAAACTAATTAAGGAAACTATTACAAAATCAAAAACCCAATAACCAGATTCCAACAGAAAGCAAAAGTGACAAGAAAACCAGTGTTTTCCAAAGCAGAAAGCCTCTGAAGATTAGAAGCCTTGAAGAAATATTGGCGGAAAAGGAGGAAGCGAAAAACTGCAAAAAGGCAACAAGAAGAATAAAAGCAGAAAATGATCTCACCAAGCTACGAATTAACGTGGTCTAATGAGGCCTTAAAAGTTTAAAAAAACAAAGTGGAATTTTAATATAATATAATAAAGTACAACCTATATAACTTTCTCACTTACTTAATTTAGATGAATTTTCTTAGAATTAGATTTCGCATTATGTTGAATTGAAAAAGAAGAAAATAATAATGACTTGGATAAACTTTTTATTAATGTTATTTTACGTTTAAGATAAATAAGTTTTATTTTCGGCCCCTATTTTGTGTGTTGTTGGTCAGATATTTTTGAGGTTATGAAAGTTACAATTTTGGGATATGTTTTATTAAATTCTTCTGGTTAGAACCTATAAAATACCATCAAATTTATCTTTCAAAGCCTTAAAAATGTTCACTACCATCTCATTTCATTGGGTAATTGAATTCCGGGCGAGATTTTTTGCCAGCCGTAACTAGCTAACGAAGTGTTTTCTTACATTTATGTTTACAAAAACAATTTTTATTTCTTTTAGCTGTAGAATCAGTATCTGAGAGAATGCCGTTGAATTTTGAATCATCTGTATAATAAAACTGATATGTGTATTGCTATTTGAATTTACCCCAAAAGGAAAACTCCAGTTACAAGCAATGGAGTAAATTGGGTGTTTAATTGAAAATAAAAGGAGTTCTCAACAAATAATAATTATAATAATAATAATGCTAAAACAATTAATATGATGACAAGCTGTTTTGAGTAGCAGAAGAGAGTAACATACAGTCTACCCAGACCTTACAGTCTAAATTTTTAAAATTTGCTTCTGGCGTTCACTTTTATGTTAAATATAAACCGTCCACGATAATTTAAAAACGCCAACAGCAACAGACAAAGTCTTTTCGCAGTAAATTTCACGGTTGAATAGGTACACTCAAACCAATTAACCCGATATCTAGCTATAAGAAATATGCAACCATACAAATAACATCTAAAAAGGAAATGGAGCAAAGATCTCTTGATGTAAGTAGTAAATTACTCACATTGTTTCTGTTGAAGAAGCTACCGCTCGGTAATTCTTCGAGCGATAAATTCCAACCGCCAATTACCTGTAATTTCATAGATGGAAATTACATCCCTTGGTGCACAGTAACGTTCCTAAAAATCAAAGACCATAAAAATCTACATCATTAAATACTACAGCATTCATTAAAAATACATCATTAAATACTACAGCATTAAATATCTCCACTCCAGCTGCGATTTGCCCCGCGTCGAGCATCAGTGGGGTTAGGTGGATCAGAGGGCTGAGGGGAATCAGAATTTATAAGTAGATAAGAACCATGGAAGTGGGAGTTATACTTTGGGGGTGCTATGGGGTAACTTCCGTTTCAAAAAATCAAAGACCATAGAAATCTACATCATTGCAAGTACAATATTTTAGAGAACCAAAGTGTTGATTTCTAGCAAGAAGTGTATTAGGCTTACTCCTTTAACTCTTTAACAATAAAAAAATAAAAATAATAGCAACAATAATTTACTGGGTAAAACTAAAATCAGAAGTGTTATGAAAATGCAATCTGCAAACCTGACATAAATTTTTCTCAACGTGCTTGTTTCACTATCCAACAAGTGGCCGGCTCGCGCTTTACAAGAAATGGATGGGATGATAAAGACCAATGTAGCGGGTGGAAGTTAAGGCCTATTCCTTCGACGCTAGTTTACTAGTCGCTAGTACTAGTAGGATCTACTAGCACATCGGTGACAGTTTCCACAGAGATAATTATTAGTTAATTATTCCCAGTGCTCTGAAAACATAATTTGTGTAAGTCGTGTTGTGTATTGCTGTACAAAGTAGGCCTACAGCTTACTAACAACTACCAACGTTTCCAAACGGTCACACCGAGCTAGTTTACTAGCGCTAGTAAATCACGTGACCTTTTCTCCCCTATTAGCGCTAGTCTAGCAACGTTTCCAATTGGTCACACCGAGCTAGTTTACTAGCGCTAGTAAATCACGAGACCTTTTCTCCCCTATTAGCGCTAGTCTAGCAACGTTTCCAATCGGTCACACCGAGCTAGTTTACTAGCGCTAGTAAATCACGAGACCTTTTCCCTCCTATTAGCGCTAGTCTACGAACGTTTTCAAACGTTCACACCGAGCTAGTTTACTAGCGCTAGTAAATCACGTGATCTTTTCTCTCCTATTAGCGCTAGTCTAGCAACGTTTCCAATTGGTCACACCGAGCTAGTTTACTAGCGCTAGTAAATCACGAGACCTTTTCCCTCCTATTAGCGCTAGTCTAGGAACGTTTCCAATTGGTCACACCGAGCTAGTTTACTAGCGCTAGTAAATCACGTGACCTTTTCTCTCCTATTAGCGCTAGTCTAGCAACGTTTCCAATTGGTCACACCGAGCTAGTTTACTAGCGCTTGTAAATAACGAGACCTTTTCTCTCCTATTAGCGACGTTCCTATCAAGCAACGTTTCCAAACGGTCACACCGAGCTACTTTACTAGCGCTAGTCAATCTTGTAATCATTTCTTCCCAACTAACACTGGTAAAATTAACATGTTCAAAGTCACTAGCGTGCTAGTGAATACTATTTTGAGATTAAAGAACGAAGCCATTGCCGATCTATAGTTATCCTCATCACAAAAGGATTATTCTCACGATGCTAGTCTACTAGCAGCTAGTAAACTAGGGTCGTGTGAAGAGGCCTTTACTGGTGGGGATAACTATAAGACTGGCAATGCCTTCGTTCTCTAATCTCGAGTAGGCCTATTATAGTAGTCACTACTGTGGTAGATTTTAACCTGTTAAAATTTACAGAATCTAGTATGGAGTTGAATCCAAAATACTCCTCTTTGTAATCAATCACACTAACCACTACGCCAAGATGTGGAGAAAATAAGAAAATAAATAGTTTTTCAATTCTAAGGATTTATGTAAATCAACTTATATGTAATATTATGTAAATACCAAAACTATAAGAAAATTTGATCCAACATTAACTTTCAGTAAAAACACCCTGCTAATAAATTTAAATTTATTTGTTACTTTAAAACTTAAACAGCTTGTATTGTATTTACCAGAGATTTTATGTACATGTTGAAGCTGAATATTTTATTAATTAATTTTGTTTTTTGATAGTTATATCGTGTGCTTTCAAGTTCCGAATCCCATTCGAAAAGTTGTGATAGTTTTTCTGTAACTATCATAATCTTCTTGAGTAAACTTATCTGTATTAATAGTTGAGTAGTTTATTTTTCTTTTCTTATTTTGTTAACGAAAAAGTTGTGAAAAGTTTTAGAAAGCGTTCATTTCCTCTCTAAGGACTGTCACTGTTTTTAGGTAGTAGCTTAGTAACTCGTCTAACTCTTTATTGAATTTGACAACTTGCCTAATACCTTTTAAGTTACTCAGTTAATCCAGAAAGGAATTATTTAATGTGAACGTTATATTAAAATTAACTTTAGTATTATTTATTTATAAACAAATTAGTTTTACTAATTGCATTTAAAATTTAATTATTTAAATTTATCTGATTACACAATTTATTAGTTCACTCAAGAAGAAATAACTACAGTTAACTGGATAATTAGGGTAATCGATTAAGAAACATGTTCATAATATCTTAAAGATGTTCAGCACAATGAATCAGTCATTTCAGAAAGCCCATAAATCAAAATTTTACATTATTTCTTTAGTGCATTTTAGAACTTACTGAACGTAAATACACCATCTCTACAAAAATCACATAAGTCTGGCTTTCCTTAAGTAATAAATAACATTAAGAAAAGGGTTATCCTTAAGGATATAAAATGTTTCCTTCTAATTAAAAATGAAAGTCGATGTTCTTTTGAACCTTAAGCTCACTTTTTTTGCTACTACTAGCATGATTTACTAGCGCCTAGGTGACGGTTCCCACGGAGCTGGTTAATAATTAATGCCAGTGCTCTAAAGACAAATGTGAGTTGTTTTGTGTATTGTTATACAAAGTACAGCCAACTAGCAACGTTTCCAAACGTTCACACCGAGCTAGTTTACTAGCGGTACTCAATCACGTGACCTTTTCTCCCCTACTAGAGCTAGTAAAATCAAACACGTTCAAAGTCACTAGCGTGCTAGTGAATCCTAATGCTTTAAACTAGCTGCTAGTTGTTCGTTTCCATTACGTTGTTTTTCCATTAGCTGCTAGTTGACTAGCTGCTTGTAAAATCATTAAGGGAATAGGCCTTAATATAAATGTTAAAACGTAAGTATGTAAATTAAAAATGTATTTAAACTACTAAATAATTATTGTATTCTTAGAAATGGCATTAATATTGATGAATACTAAAGTGAATTTATGTACATAGTAAGTAAAATGCAGTTGCTGCTTAGCAGTAGAACCTTAAAATCATATTATGCTTAAAATGATGGGGTTTCAGCTCTAGTATTGTAATATGCAAGGGCAATAGGTGAACCAAAATGTCGTGTTCTATGAAACCACGGCTTAATGCATCTGTATTGGTCTGTGTATGTATATATATATAACATACTCCTTTGTGCAAGTGTGCATGTGGTATACATACCGTACATGTTGTGGTATACTTGTGCATGTGAAAATTACCACCTAAATGCACATTGCAATTTATGTATGGACTTTATGTAATACATACATACATATATGTATGTTGTTCTATTTTAGATCAATAAACAATTTTGATTATTTAAAGCGCAGTCTAGTAGGTATTATTTCATTTTTTTTATACATTTTTCTCATTGTACAGTAAAGTTACGTACTATATTAATAAAACTACAATAACGTTCATATAAAACAAAACTTTTTAAAATTTATTGATTTGAATTAAAATTAAATTTAAAAAGAAAGTCTTGTGTGAAACACTCACGCGACTTTCTCTTGCCTACGTAGACCTATTTAATGACTCATATAACCTATATTTTTTCATGAGTAAACAATGTAAAATGAAAAACATAACCTAATTTTAATCATGAGTGTCACTAAATGAAAAGCAACCTTTGTAACAATTTATAATATGTAAAATCCCTAATTGACGCTGAACTAAGCTCTGTAGAAAAAATCCTTGAAATAAAAGTTATAGATTTTTTTTAATTTTATATAACTTTAATATAACCCTATTGTCGTTAACAATATTTAAAAATCTTGTATTTTACCGATTTTGGTGAAAAAATACAGAAAATCACTAATTGACGATAAACTAAGGGTTGTAACCTTTATAAGTACACACAATTTTGTACTTTACTTTTTTTAAGTTTATATTTAAATTTAAAAATGATTACAAAAGAATTATATTTTATTAAAAAATATATTTGCGCGAACTAAAATTCACCTTTCTTTAATTAATATACATTTAAGCAATAGAAAAGTGAAAACATCATTTATGAGTAACTTAAAAAAAGTGGAAGATCTTCTCTAACACTTTTTCAAGAAAATAATAAATTACAACTTTAGATTTAACGTAGAAAGGGGCTTTGACCAAGAAAAAGTTTTAAGATATAATAACATAAAAAGTATTTTTAGATTTATTTAATTTAATAAAAATCTTTCTTGAAATTTATTTTCTTTTATTATTTTTCAAAGAAATATTTTCATAAAAATTTTATTATCATTATTATTACAAACAAAATAATGTTTTTTTCTCACAAAATGTAGCCTACACTTTTTGTTTATAGAGAATAATATTTATTGGATAATTAATTATAATTATAAAGAATTTGATGGTTTTTAAATTAAGAATTTTTCTATTAACAATAATAAAATATTTTATCCATATCTTCACACACAATTAATTTACCTTCTATTACCTGCATTATCATAAGTGTGAAACGAGTAGTTGTAAAACTCTTTCCAGAAACAAAAACCCTTCTTTTTAGTTCTCTTGCCTCTATAAATATATAGGAAAGAACGTATTGTTTTCATGTCGATTTTTCAAAATCGAGTAGTCACCGGACCGTTGATTTACAGCATCTTTAAGTTCACCGTCACCTGCGAATTGCTAACCATCCAAACAATTTTTCAATTTCCCAAACAAATGGTAATGTTAAATCGAGTATATTACCTCCTACATGTGGACGTGCATTAAAATGCAAGAGTACGATACCGTCGGTAACCCGTCCACGGCGCCGATTTCGAATGGGACGTCGTAACTTGAGTAGAGTTTTGCGGTAATATTCTGCATTTACAGTCGTTCCGCGTGGCGTAAAGTCAGTCAACAGTATGCCAAATTGATCCCAAAAGACCGTGGCCATCAATTTCCTTCCAACCGGCAGTGGCTTAATCTTTGTCGGTTTCGTTGGTGATTGAGGATAACACCATTCACATTACAGCCGTTTTATTTCTGACGTAATGAGAAATCCACTTTTCATATTACTATTGAATTAAGGAATTCATCACCATTTTCTCTGTAGCGCATAAGAAATTCCAACGCAGATCCCGTTCGGATTTGTTTGTGATGTTCCGATAACACGTACGGCACCCAACGCACACAAACCTTCCTGAAGCCTAAATGGTCACGCACAATGCGACCAATACAGCTCTTAAAATATTAGGGAAACTAAGGGCCAATTCAGATATTGTCACGCGACGATTGTTTTTGATTTCTTCATTGATCTTTTTCAACAAGTCCTCGTTGATTATTGAGGGCCTTCCCGAACGTTCTTCATTATGCACATTAACTCTATATTTCTAAACCTTTCAAACCATTTTCAAACGTTTCTTTCATTTATTACATTATCACCGTACACAGCAACTAACTGCCTATGAATTTTGACCGGTTTAACGTTTTGATGATTTAAATAACGTATCACTGCATGTATTTTACAATCGGTGGCAACGCCAATTATCTGATTCATTTCAAAACGCGATAACACCCAACGTAAATAAAGATACAACAACGCGACAACTGACAAATAACAATGCAGTGTGTATATTACGAGACTGGCCTTCTACCACACAAGTTAATCAATTTTAAGGCGAGAAATTTCCCAACGATCGTTACTTTAGAAATGACCTTAATAAACAAAAAACTATTATTTTACAAAACTATTTTAAAGATTATTTGAACTTATGAAAAAACAATTGTGGGGGATGGGAACATACTCCAACATAGAAATTCTCTGAAGGTTTCAATATAAACAGCTCAAAAAATCACCTCATCACCTTGGTACATGACAAATAACATATTATTACAAGGTTTTAAACAGTCCTACAATTCAACAAGAAATCCACACATTCAGTGTAAAATACTAAAGAAGACTTGAATTACTCGAATGAATATTTTTATTTTTTTAGTCCAATTTCTAGGCCGGTCCATTCTGTAATCGGTTCTTCTTATTCATGAAGAGTGAAAGTTGTGTTATTCTTTCTTCTTTCCTTTTTTTTCTCACATTTTTTAGGGGTCCGGACCTTTGGCGCCTGACCTCGTCCAAATACATCCTGTTGGATTCCTTTCTAGTTTAAGGCTCAAATATTATCATATTAGTTTTAATTAGCCCGTTGTATTTTCCAGATTTTGTCGCTTCCTTGAAATTCTGAATTCTTCCATGTCCTGTTGGACTTCCTTTATTCATTCGGTTTTGTTGTCCTTTCCCAGCAAAAGTTAGTTATTTGGTTAGCAACTCTGATGTTTTCTGCTCTAAGTAGGTGCTCTAAGAATGAAATTATTTTCTTCCTGAAGAAATTTGTTACCGGGGCTATATTTATCCATTTGAGATTATCCTCCAAAGTCCTTTTTCTATGTTCTTTTTGTTCTTCTTCTTTATGAATTGTTTTATAAATTGTTTTTCTTCTTGTTTATGAATTTTCTGACTTTCCTTTTTTCTATTTTTTCAATCCTTTCTATTTTTCCATTTTTATATGGCCCGAAGAGAGTCGCGCTGGCGTATTGTACTTCTGGAAGAATCACTGTTTGCTAGTGTCTGATTTTAGTTTTTATCGATAGACATTTTTGTTAGTACATGTTTTGGGTAGTTATAAATGATGTTTTTTAATCCATCGGTTCTTTCATATTTTTATAATTTATATTACTATTTACAATAAATTTTTTAAAATATTATATTTTATTAGGATATACCTACACTCATTCGTTTAATCGATAAATTTCTAGTTAATATTTCACCCTCCCAAAAATCAAATTAATTAAATCCTTTAATAAAATTTAAACAACCCTAAATATGGGTACAAATGGATTAATTAGTTAATGGTTTATTTAACTGGAAAATATAGCAAAAAAGTTATGAAGAAACGGTACCTATAATAATTACTAGAGTAATGGGTTAGACTCCATTAATAACGACTCTGTAAAATTGTACATTTAACTTTAATATCCGTTTGTATAAACAATAGATCGCTTAAATAACGAATCTGGATTTAAATTTTGTCATTAATAAATTCCATCGGATTTGATTTTTTTGAATGAAATAAACAAATGATTCAATCACGTATCAATAAATATCTGACGATGTACGTTGAATTCAATAATTGTTTAGGAAAAGATTGAAAAAAAGTCCAATCACTGCTACCTCAATTGAAAGTTCATATCACATCCGATAATTAACTATTGGAAAATTTGAATACCGTTTCTAATAATCAGCGATGAAATATTTTTGTATTATTTTATTTTTGTCCCTTTTTTGTTAAGGTCATTGGATATTTTTCATTAAGTAGGTACTATAGAAAATATAAAATATTAAACGAAATACAACATAAAAATACAAGTTCATAATTGATTTTTATTTAAGTTTGGGTCTGTTTTCAGATTTTACCGTTTTCATATTTTTTTTGCTTTATATTTCAATATATCTCTACCAACAGTTTTTCTTAACTTTCAAAACCATTTGAGCCGGTAAAATTCATAGAGGTCCAAGTCAGAAATTTGAAATTTGCAGGTTTTTTGTGTAAAAAAAATCTTTTTATCTACTCATTCACGAATGTGGAAAAGTGATACAAGTCAAGACAAAATAACAGATTTAGAAGGCTGTAGTGTTTTGATTTGAAATGGTCGCAATGATTTTATGTTATGTTGATTTTTTCAAGTAAATTCATTTGATTTTGTAAATTAAAATCAAGTCAAAATACTTGAGTTTCGGGCTTCTTCAAGACTTGTGAGGGTACCCGCTTTGGAAGATCTGAAAGAATGTACGAGTTTCTTGCGAATGAATGGCAAACAAACTTCTTTAATTTTTGTTTTTGCTATAGCCTATTAAACTTATATTTCTATGGAAAAAGTATCATTCAGTAATATTATTTTTATCTTCATTTCATGCCGGCCGCATCGGCGTAGTTGGTAACGTGCTCGCCTCTCATCATGCGGTCTTGGGTTCGTATCCCATTCAAGCACGGCATATTTTCATACGTTACAAAAATCATTTCATCCTTCCTTCACCGTCTGCATTAGCAGTAATTGCAGAACAGTCGGACGTTAAATAACAAACAAACAAAAATTTATTTTTCATAAATAAATTAAAAAAATTTCATTAAAGTAATACTGGTATAAATCAATGATTCCTAGTTTGTACATGATAGGGTATAAACAATACTGCAAAAAGCAAAGTGGTAGAGGCCTACATGTTTTTTAAGCCCTCCTAAGGTTCAAAATTTAAAAAATTGACTAACTGGTACTGCTGTGAGTTGAATTTTTTTTTTATTGAAAAATGACAGTAGACAGAAAAATGCTTCTGTGAAAGCGATTTATGCTTTAACCTTCTTTTTCTCAAAACTAAATAAATGTGACATGTACCACTATGACTTTTATAGGCTCATTTTGGAGTTTATGTTTTCCTTAACCTTGGTAATAACAAAAGTCAATGTTGAAATCTGTAGAAATTAAAGTTGTCTAAATCAAGAGAACTAATTAGACCTGATAAAAGTATTCAAAGGCAGAAGTTGATAGGAGAAGGCAGTCTGAAAGATTGAAAAGTATTCTGACAAATAAGAACATCCCGTAATACTTAAAGACCGATGTAATTGGCAAAACACAATGTGCGATGTTATTACCACTAATAGGGGTTACGTTACAATATGTATAACGAATATATGTATAAGAATTGTAACCAAAGTCAAGATATAAACAAAAATGTACAAAAAAAATGTAAATGAGCTGTAATACAAGAGACACGAAGAGAAGATAAATAGAAAAATAGTTAATCTGTTAACAAATTGGGATCATGAAGAGAAACAAAGTGACGAGGATGACCAATTTTGATGGGAAGACGAAATCATGGATTTAAATGGGACATGTAAAGCATGTGTAAACGTGGAGAAATTTGGAGAAAGCTTAAGTAAAATATGGGAAAATGTTGTCAAAAAATATTTCGTACGTACCACTGTTTTAAAAAGTAAAAAAATGTAATTTTCTGATTAAGAATATACAAAAATAGTCTTGAGCGGAATCAGAACTTCCGGAGATACAATAATTGTGGCATTCTGTTAAACCGTCTTATACAAAAATGATTCTGGCAATACGAAGCAAAACACAGTATGGGCTATTATAGTAATATACCTACTACAAGAATGATACACGAGTTAATTTTATCTTTTGGTCAAAAAACAGTTAGAACGTATATAATAATAGAAGCACACATCAATCAAATACCTTGGTTTTCAAGTATGTGGTATATTATTCATTGTTCAAAATGCTGGCCATCCCTAACAGCTTCGTTTATTGACTTTTGCCGTTTAATTACTTCAAGTCAAGCCTAATCAGTTGTCACAAATTTAATTTTCCTTTCGTATTTTTGTTATCTATCATTATTCCTTAGACATTTTTTAAATTTGTTATTCCTTTCCTTTTCCAAATTTATATATATGTGATACTTCATTAAAAATTAATATTATTTTCATGATATAATGCGATACGATTTGATAAGATGACCGTATCGTCCGCATATCTCATATGGTTTACCCTTTCCCCAAATATACAAAATATATTACTTATTTTTCTAAATTGAACAGATTGCAACGTACACACATTAGGGTTAAAAAACCTAATACGGTGGAAAAAACCTCTTGTCCTAGAGTCAAAGACTTTCGGTATGTAATTTGATAACTGTAAGAAGTATTTTTACCAAATTTTAAAACTTTTCATGAATTATTTACACCCAAAACACTAAATACCTTGGTTATAAATTTAGTTTAGTTCACTTAATCGTTTTTATAAATTTCACATACCAAGGAAAGAATATTACTGTATTAATAATTCTATTTACTAAATTTTTATGTATCACTAATGATACATAACAGAAATACATAATACAATAAAAGCCTAAAATATTTGCATGTGATTATAATAGATTTAGATGGTTTTATACTCGTATAAAACCAAAATATAAAACGGTGATACATATTCCGTTCATGTTAAAATGTTAAAATGTTGGTATACCCCATGTCAGCTGCTGTAAATCCACCAGTGAATCGGACATGTTGAATATAAATCAATGGGAAAATGTTTAAAGCAATAAAGAAAGCAAAGCAGGCAAGTAAACAACTTGTCTCAGTGATTTAATGCATGAACTTTACTATTCTATACACTCCTACATGTTTTTCGATTACTATTTTTGTTATTATTATTTTATTACTATTATTATTATTATTGTAACTATTAGTTATAATATATTTTATCGTTTACTCCCTTGTTTGTATAATAGTATATAATTTATTTTATTAAAGTTTCCTTGTATATTACACGTACTCAATTAAATTACTCGAATAAAAAGTAAACAGCTATGTTCCATTTTTCCTGGAAAATACCTATTAAAGTATGACCATAGATACTGTATTACTATATAAAATACTCTATTATTTATTTAAAAAAAAAACATAAATTAAATAATTTTCTTTAAGAATTTCTATTATATTATATAATTTCTATTGCAACACCTAAGCCTAGGTTCCTTCAGAATATGGGTATAATAAATAGTAAACAGACCTTCTTAAAATTTAAATCAATTATTATTTTTATTTACGAGATAATAAATTACTATTAATTATTATGTTTTGACAAACAAATTGTAATTAAATTACGTTAATTCAGTTAATGGTAAAACTTACAATTTAAACTAAACTTTATTTTAAATAAATTCTAAATAATTCTAAATAATAAATTAAGATTAATAATAAATGAAATTGTTTACACTTAATCTGTTCGTTGAAGGGCTAAAATAAATAGTTTTGTTTATTATCACATGGTCATCCAATTAAATGACTGAATCATTTAAGAACAGAAGAGGTAAAGGTGTAAAAGACACTAATCAGAATTATCTTCTCTGAAAGTAATGAATTTCATTATACAGTCAGACCCTGGTTGAATGAAGAGAAGGGTCATTTGCAGAGTGGAAAATATGTGCTTTTTAGAGGGCCCGGCATGCTGATAAACGTATTTTTCTACTCAGTGAGGAAGGCAAGGTAAACCACCTCACTCCTCGTTTTACTTACTAAAACCTTTACAGGTTCAAATCAGCCATTCGGCTGATGACCTAAACAACAACTATTACCTTAACAATCAATACAATTATCTAACTGTTAACAATCTCTAGCTTCCACCCGTACGGGCATACAGTATTATTGTAATTAAAAACCGGTCCCGTAACGACACTACTTCGAAACGGTTTGATAATATGCTACCTATTAATTCTATTCGGAGTTGGAAACGAACTAACTGTTTTTATACCTGCCGTCTTATAGTTCCTCAAACAATCGAGACCCTTCTAACAGTTTCTCAGCTTTACCAGAACATCGTAGAAGGAATCAAAATAAAAAATATCTCTACTAGTTATGATTAACGAGAATATTCGTATTCGACACATTTTATTCATCCTAATCCATTATCCATGTTCAACTTACTTCAACTCAAACAATACACAATTTTACAATAAACTAATTCTAGAATATTACTATTATAATGTTACAATATTAATAGTTATTTTTCATATATGATTATGTTAATTTCATTTTATATTTCAAACTGTCAAGTACATAAAATTAAGTGATGACAATGAGAAAAAATATGATATTAATCGAATTAAAATATAAAAAGAAATATTCGAAATATTTTATTAAGATTATAAATCTGGATATCATAAAAAAATGCCCAAAACGGGCAGGTGGAGTGTTATTTTAATCTGTTTGGTCCAGGGCTAAAAAAAATAGTTCTGTTTCTTATCACATAGTCAGCCAATTCAATGACTGAATCATTTAAGAACAGAAGAGGTAGAGGTGTAAAAGACACTAGTCAGAGTTATCTCCTCTGAGAGTAATGAATTTCACTATGCAGCCAGACCCTGTGGTGAATGAAGTGAAGGTGTCATTTGCAGGGTGGAAAGTGAGTGCTTTTCGGAGGGCCTGGCATGCTGATAAGCATACTCTTTCAACTCAGTGAGGAAGGCATAGGTAAACCACCTTACTCCTCGTTTTTACTTAGTAAAACCTCTAGAGGTTCAAACCAGCCTATCGGCTGTTGACCTAAACAACAACATCATAAAAAATTGGGATTTCAAAAACCAAAGAAAACCAAACCAAACTTTATAAATATTGTAAGAACGTACATTTCTATAATTGGAATCGATCGAGTTAAATTATCAATTGTTGTTGTTTAGGTCATCAGCCAAAAGGCTGGTTTGAACCTGTAGAGGTTTTACTAAGTAAATCGAGGAGTGAGGTGGTTTACCATTGCCTTCCTCACTGAGTGGAAAAGTACGCTTATCAGCATGCCGGGCCCTCTGAAAAGCACATATTTTCCACTCTGTAAATGACACCTTCACTTCATTCACCACAGGGTCTGGCTGTACAATGAAATTCATTACTTTCAGAGGAGATAACTCTGATTAGTGTCTTTTACACCTCTACCTCTTCTGTTCTTAAATGATTCAGTCATTTAATTGGCTGACCATGTGATAAGAAACAGAACTATTTATTTTAGCCCTGCAACTAACAGATTGAGTGTAAATAATTTGACACTCCACCTGCCTGTTATGGGCAAAAATTATCAATAACATTTTATAAATATTAAAAGATTTATATAAATCGGTAACAAATGTTATATATTTAAGTAGATAACGCATTATAGTCATTGTTGTTGTTTACGTCATCAGCCGAAAGTCTGGTTTGAACCTCTAGAGGTTTTACCAAGTAAAACGAGGAGTGAGTGGCTTACCTATGCCTTCCTCACTGAGTGGAAAAGTATTCTTATCAGTATGACAGGCCCTCTTAAAAGCATAAACTTTCCACCCTGCAAAATATGGCAACTTGAATTCATTCATCACAGCGTCTGGCTGTATAATAAAATTGATTACTGTTAACGCCAGTCTTACCCGGGTTAAGTAAATCATATTCTCCCGCTGTTCTAATATTTCCAATTTGATTGTTTCCGTGTGACCTCACTGATCACGTCATTTTCTCTCCCTCCCTCTTCCTTACATATCCGGCTTCTTCATTATGTACACTATTGTTTCAGCTTTCATGATGGATGGAAGCGTGCTTGCCATCGGCGCGTAGCGCGTGGCTTGGGTGTCGATACCCTCTCATTCTGCGTCTGCAATCTTGTCTCGTTCGTTTATTCTTCGTTTGCGATGAACTTAAGTCGTTTATTGCTATTTGCTTTGTGTGAATTATTATATTCAATTGCTCATGTTATTTGTATTGTGAAATGTTGCGTTTGTTAATTGTGATGTTTATTAGTGCTATACCACGTGCGCTTCTTCAAGTTTGATGTCATTTCTGGATCCAAGGTAAGTGCGTCTTTTATTTGTTATGAATTGTTGATCAATTGTGTGCATTCCTATATGTTCATGTCCTGTCAATTCGTTCCTATCCGTTTCGTCATTTCGCTTAATTGTCGATTTAATCATTTCGTTTATTCTCTAAGTCGTTATGGTTGCGGCAAGCAACTACTTAAAAACTTGCCTGGTCCTCTGGTTAACTCAATTAATCGTTTACTAATTACGTTAGAATTATTCATTTCGAATTTTCTTTATTGTATTTATTCAACGCTCGTCCTAGCGTTAACAATTACTCTCAGATGATATAACTCTGAGTAGTGTCTTTTACACCTCTACGTTTTCTGTTATTAAATGTTTCACTCATATAATCGACTGACCATATGATTAAAAACAGAACTATTTTTTGTGGCCCTAGAACTGACAGATCGAGTGCAAATAATTTAACATTCCACCTGCTTGTTATGTTTGTATATTGCCATTTATAATTTATAATAGTGCATGTAAATTAGTTTTAATTTTTATTTGAAGTTGATAAAGTATAATCTGCCCATAACAGACAGGTGGAGTGTCAAATTATTTACACTCAATCTGTTAGCTGCAGGGCTAAAATAAATAGTTCTGTTTCTTATCACATGGTCAGCCAATTCAATGACTGAATCATTTAAGAACAGAAGAGGTAGAGGTGTAAAAGACACTAGTCAGAGTTATCTCCTCTGAAAGTAATGACTTTCACTATACAGCCAGACCCTGGGTTGAATGAAGTGAAGGTGTCATTTGCAGAGTGGAAAATATGTGCTTTTCAGAGTGCCTGACATGCTGATAAGTGTACTTTTCCACTCAGTGAGGAAGGCAATTGTAAACCACCTCACTCCTCGTTTTACTTAGTAAAACCTCTACAGGTTCAAACCAGCCTTTAGGCTGATGACCTAAACAACAACAAAAGTATAATAGTATCAGGTTTTTAAATACGTAAGACTTGTTTAATTTAGTATTTTAATGATATAATAGTATAATTTAAGGAACAAATTCTAATGTGAACTGAATTCCGCAATGATATGTGTTGAACACACAAAGGAAAATCGTTAGTAGAAATGTTTGTGCACAGAAAGGAATAATGAGATGAAAGGGTAAAGGTTGACAAAAACGGACAAAAATAAAGCAACTAAAAATGAGAAATTGAGATCGAAAGGGAAAGAAAGAGAGGAAGTTTAAGTGAGTGAAAAAGGGCGAAGTGTTAAAGGGCTTATATGTACAAAGTGACCGTTTTAATAAAGTCACAAGTCTTTTGTTTTGGGATCAAGGAACGTTCTTTGAGAATGCTGGAGCCTGAACCTATATATAGGTGCGCAAATTCATTCCGCAGGAACAAAATCTATTACGTAAAACATTATAACTTTAGCCCAGTAAATATAAGGTATAAATTTTATTAAAATCGGATGAACATATGTAGTTGAATTAATTTTATCTTTGTTTTGCCATCTAAAAACAACCGCTTTTAAATTTCACAATATCACCAATGAAAAAAGTTTTTTAAGAACTGTAACGATACGAACTTCAAAGTAGAACTTGTCCACAAGCTTTACCAGAAAACGGTTTTGATACATTATAGAAAAGCCACGATCAAAACCATCGTCTGGACTCAATATTTCCCACTTCTTATTAAATTTTGCTCGTCCTCCTTCCTATGACTCGGTCTACCAGTATGCTTTTCAAAACTATTTAATGAAGAATATCCTTTCTACGTGTTAAATTTTCAATTCTACTGGACTATTTTTTTCTTTTATTAATATCTAAATGTTACTTTATAAAATGATGTATTTAATTTATCATATTATACAAGATGTGATCAAAAATGGGTGAGTAATGTTATAACGAACAAACTGCTGACAGTAATATTATATACATTGTAAGTAATTAGTTCGATAGCGTGGTTCAAGGTAGATTTTTGTCAGTCAACTTCTAGAGCCAAAAGAGTGAGGTCGAATTTAACGTGTGTGTCGCGCTTAATGGATTTTGATCAATGTTTTGGCACTTAGTTAAAAAAGTGTCATAAGACGTTCATGAAACTTTAAAATCAGTGAATGGCGATCATTAAGTCAAAAAAGTGTCAAAGAAGTTCATGAAACGTTAAAATCAGTGTATGGTGATAAATTGGTGACTCTGAAGACTGTTTAAAAGTGATGTGGGCAATAACAAAGGGGAAATGAGTCAATTGAAGACAAGAAACGGTCGGGACTTCCTTCGCCCCCCAAAAACAAGACAAACACGTAGGCACAAAAGTATCAATACTGCTACATTCAAACAGGAATTGAGTATTGGAGAGCTTATCAAAAATTACAACATCTCGTATTGGTCCGTTCAAAGCATTTTAACCGTTTGCAAATAAGATGAAAAGTACAAAATTTGTTCTCAGAAAAATTGACTGACGACAATTCTCCGTGTCACAACTTGTTTATTATTCGCGAGATTTTGGCTAAAGAAAGATCCCTGTCTGTACACATCCGCCTTTATCTCCGAATTTAGCACCATGCGACTTCTGGCTCTTTCCAAAAATAAAAACCGTGCTAAAAGAAAAACATTTTTTGATACCTTTCCCGACATTGAGGAGCCCACGACGGAGCAGCTGGAGGCCCTCCCGAAAGAAGCCTTCCAGAAATGCTTGAAACCATGGAATCAACGTAAGAATAAGTGCACCGCTTGCAAAGAAAAGTATTTAAAAAAAATTAATTAAAATTTGATGTAAGTTTATTACTTTGTTCGAAATAAAATTGTTCACCCTATTTTTTTTATCACACTTATTATTTAAAACGCTAAATATGTACCAATGTATTTTAAATAGAGATGCTGTTTGTCCTTAAATACAGAGTTACACCGTATGGATTTAAAAATCTTTTTATATGGTTGTAAAGAGGACACATTCGGAATTCTGCAAAAAAATTAAAATTTCCATATGCCGTTACGAAAATAATTGAATTAGCGTTTTGACGTTGCTACTATTTTTCCGGCGTTGTTGCCACGTTTGAACCAACACCAATGTTTACTTTGAAGTGTGTTATGTTAGCACTAACTCTACGGCAACGGAATACAAATCTAACCTATACCCCAACGAACTAAAGACTGCAGATGAGATCTAGCCAATAACAGCCAAGGTCGGGTGTGAGGTCGCTCCTTTGCTAAGTTACAATCTGTTCCACCGAACTCCAGCTGACTTTTTGTTAGGCTGTCATCCACAGCGGGACCACAAAGGTGACAACGCAGAATACAATTAATGAAAGTCAATTGGCTTTGTGCTGTGATCTACGTCCCTGTGCTTTGCCTTCATCTGCAGTCTCCAGTTCTTTAAGGTATAATCCTTATGTATAAGAATATTTTGATTGTTAAGAATAAATTACACTATGTTCATCATTCAAAATTATTGTGTGTATTTTTCACAACGGCCATCTAGTTTAGTATTATTTTATAAAATTTACTTTTATGGTGCCAATTTGTGAACCTAGATTACAGTAATATGTCTTTATAAATATATAATTCAAAATTTTGACTGGACCTTACCATGGATTAAAAATATCTGTGAAAAATCTACTACCAAGTCGTACTAAAAATTATATTCATGATATTTTTTAAATCTATTATTATCCAAATTGATTTCTACTCTTCCTGGACATCTTTAACGCGTATAGGTTAATACTCTTATAAAACCATCTCACACCCTTTTATAAAGATTTAGTATATACTGTATTATACGCGTTTATATAAACACACACCAACAAGTCCGTTACACATTGCCACCTAGATAACCATAATAATGTAAAGAAATTTCACGCTTGTTACACATTTTAACAAGCCTCTTGTAACCCTAAACGAAGCTTGACAAAGAGTCTTTAACTTCTATTTTTACTGTTTCATAGAAGGTACAACAAATCTTGAGAAATTAATTATCATTTAACATTATATTAAAGATTCTAGATTAAAATTCAAAAGAAAAAATATGAATTTTAAAAGTTTAAGTACCTGAAACCTGTAAGAAATACCTCAACCAGATGTAATTGGCTTATAGAATATCAGATGGACACAATAATCAACAAAAAAACTCTTTTGGATTCAACAGTTCATCTTTGAAGACCAATCACTAAAATTTCAAAATCGAACATATTAAGTTCTTATAATATACATTCAAACTGTTCACCCAGTTATATCACATCAGCACACATTTGAAAACCAACGCCAACAAATTGAACACACTGCGATTCAACAGCTACACTTTTTTTAAAAATGTAGTAATCAGATTCAGTGACCTCCAAGTGCCGGCCATTCTAAGTGATAGTCACTGCAACCGATGCCCTTTTCTTGTTTCAAAGGTCCAGTTACGGTCATGTTGTTTGTCCGTTCAGAAGTAAACCTCATTGAAAGAGCACTTCTACGTCTTTTTTGGACTAAGTCGATATCGCTTTCCCTTCATCAGAACTATTCTGAATTTTTCTCTGATTTTCCAAATTGGTGATATTGTGGAGTGTCCAACATTGGTCTCCTTGCAATATTCCTGTTTTCCAAACACCAAATAATGTGCGCTTTTTTCATCACTGTAAAATGTCTATGTGATGTCGCCATATTTACGTTTGTATAAAACACAAAAAAGGACGCTACTATGATTAACAGATGGGTTTACACAAAAGATTATGAACTAAACTTCAGTAAATAGGACAGTAAAATTATAAATTAATGTTGTATTTAAGACACAAAAAGACAGGATAGGCCCTTTAGTAATCAATCTTCCGACACGAACTACACTGTAAATTCACGTTGAGACTGACGCGATTAAGAAAATTACACGTTAAAACTAGACAAACAATGTGTAACACGCTGACTCTGACACACTGACACGCTGACATGCGGTTGAGAGACAACCGGAATTTATGTAAAATTAAGAATATAACCTAATTTTAATCGTGATTGAATGTGCGAAAAGAAAGTTAACCGCTTAAGGACTTAAAAATTCGAAAATCACTAACTGACGTTAAACTAAGCTCTCTAAAAAATATTCTTAAAATAAAAGTGTAGGGTTTTTTAATTTCTATAATTTACTACACACGAGTAGTATATTTTTGTTGTAAAATGCATACTAAGTTTCAACTTCGTATAATATTAGATCTTTCGATATTTTGTTCACTCTTACACATACATATGTTTTTTGAGTTCATGGGGTCTGAAAACGTGTATTTCCGGTGAGAACTCGATTTAAAAAATTGATATGAAAAAATTCGATGGAGCCGGGATCTCATCAAATAACGTAGTACTGTAATGGACTATCCATTGCAGTGATATAAAGGCTGCACTTACTTACGTCGGAGTTCTGTCACTGGACTGTGTCTCCACTCACGTTTTTTTATCATGTGAATTTGTCTTCTATCGCATTCGTTGATTGTATCTAACAGATTGTGAATTTCTTGAATAAAGAAAAAAAAGATGCAAAAATACTTCTTTTCTATTTATTCGTAAAACCCACCGGGTTGGTCTAGAGGTAAAGTCGTCGCCAAAATCAGCTGTTTAACAGCTGATTTTCGGAGACGAAGGTTCCTGGTTCAAATCCTAGTAAAGGTAGTTACTTTTATTTTTGGATTTGAATACTAGACAGTTGTTACCGGTGTACTTTGATGGTTGGGGTTCAATTAACCATACTTTCTCAGGAATGGTCGGCCTGGGTTTGTACAAGACTACACCTCATTTACATCATACACATCATCCTCATCTCATTGGGTCATGGGGTTGCTTATTGTTCTGAATTGAACAGATTGCAACGTACACAAATTAGGGATTACAAAAAAAAATTCGTAAAGGAAAAGAGAAAATGAAAGAAAAACTATCGAAAATTATAGTATTTAAAAGAGGTTTAAATTTTCTTTTTTTAAATTAAAATCAGTTGAAATTACTTCATAAACTTTATTTATTTTTAATGTTTTATTAGATCATTTAACTTGCGATTAATTTAACAGCGGAAGATGATTTTGATGAATTATTGATTCATTTATTGCAGCAAAACGGATTATACAGTAGCGATGAAATCAAGCATGTTTTGAACTTGGGATAATTATTTGATTTACAATGGTTTAGAATAGAACGGAATTTTAGGAAGAGGCGATGGTTTACGGTGGCATGAGGTATATCAATCATGCAGGCTTGATGGTCAACAAACCTCAACCCGGCAGCTGCTAGCCCTGGTGCTGCGCTCTTCCGGCCAATCAAAACTTTTTGTTTTGCTTTAAAATTATCACCTTCCGTTTATACTCAAATTTATTTATTACTTAAAGCTTCAATGGATTTATTAAAAGAAAAATTTAATGTTTTCAAATCAATTACAAGTTTTTCAATTAAAAATCTTCATACGCAAATATTTTAGGTTTTATGTACTAAATTTTTAAAAGAATTATTTTGCTTCAAAACCTTTATATATTAATGTCCGCCCATAATAAACAGGTGGAGTGTTAAATTATTTACACTCAATCTGTTCGTTGCAGGGCTAAAATAAATAGTTCTGTTTCTTATCACATGGTTAGCCAATAAAATGACTGAATTATTTAAGAACAGAAGAGGTAGAGGTGTTAAAGATACTAGTCAGAGTTACCTCCTCTAAAAGTAATGAATTTCACTATACAGCCAGACCCTGTGGTGAATGAAGTGAAGGTGTCATTTGCAGAGTGGAAAATATGTGCTTTTCAGAGGGCCCGGCATGCTGATAAGCCTATATTTCCATTCAGTGAGGAAGGCAATTGTAAACCACCTCACTCCTCGTTTTACTTAGTAAAACCTCTACAGGTTCAAACCAGCCTTTTGGCTGATGACGTAAACAACAACATATTAATGTATTGCGAGTATTATAAATTCTGTAATATTATATAACAACTTGGCATATGTATTGTTTGTATGTCTAAATGTTCTAAAAAACAGCTCTAACGATTTTCCTGAAATTTCGTGTATAGGGGTTTTCAGGGTCTACAAATCGATTGCGTCTCATGAAGTAAAATCTCTGAAATAAAACAACCTTATATTTATGCACTATAAAGAATCTAATTGAAATTAACTGTTTAATTAAAAGTTAATAGAGTAATAATTTGTATTTTTAAAAGAATAAAGAATAACGTCGTTAAATTATAAATTTTATAACAATGTCATCGAACGGTAAAATAAAACGTTAGGTGTTATCGTTGATATGATGGACTACCGCGATGGCGCTATCTGACCCACGGGGCCACTCACAACCGCTTCAATGCATTTTATATTTCTCACCTCGTCTCAAGGCGGCAATAATCGTGCTTATCATCATAACTGAACGATATAAGGTCTGTAGTACTTTCACTCAACCGCTGGTTTATTTCTACCTTCACATTTCTATCCATCTAGCACCCTCTCAAAGTATTTCTTTCTTCTTACAATTTATTCACCTTTTTATCTAACAGTTTTATTACTCTTTGGTCTACCAACGAAATATATTTATGCTAAAATATAAAATCAAGTCTTTAATTTAATTTAATTTATTTCTAAAATTGAATTAAACCCCTTTTTCTAGACGTGTAAGGACGGAGACGTAACGGAAATTAAAATTAAAAACAGAAATCACTTTTGAAAAAAATTATAACTATGTATTTAGTAGTGTAGGTACCAAGATTAAAACATACTTTTGATATCCGTTACCACAACTCCACTCTCACGTCTATTCTTGTTATGTTATGTACTCTTTGATATCCGTTAGCGTTAGTTTCGTATTTTGTGTTATGTTAAACTCTCTTCATATATTACTTAATCCTGGGATTGTATGAGTAATTGTTTTATCGCCAATGTAGCATCGTTGCAAGATCAGTTCATCAGTCTTTTGAAGAATATATTAGTGTGTGGATCTATAGAATGCCCGATTCGCAGACGTATTTTAAGTACTTGATCTTTTCTGTTGCTTTCTGATGTTAATATGCCATGTGTGTTTTCTCTGAAGTCGTTTAGTTTACTTTCATGTCATTTCCATTCTTGGTTTCACATTTCTTTTGTAAACTTGTACACAAATCTTGACAAATCAACAAATGAGACTGCATGGTCATGAAATAGTCTATTTATGGCAAGTTTAGCAGCATTATCTGCCTACTCATTTCTTGATAATATCATTATTATTATTTTTTTATCGCATTTACTATTTGCTATTTTCTTTTGTGATGGTGTCTACATAAGCCATGACTTGTGAGGAGGTAATGATAATGAGGTGATGTCACGGGTTCTTTACTAGACGGTAGGGATCATCAAAAATGTGTACAGTGACAAGCCCCGCTCTCTGACGTCACTGGTCACCAGCGACAGCCGACGCTCGATACGTACCGTGTCGGTCTGTGATGTTTAATAGTCTCAATACGGTTTTTAATACTTTACTAGTCTTTAACAATGGTGTGTTGTGCGGTTTCCAGGTGTTCTAATCACGATAGACAACAAGGAGTTGCGCATTATAAGTTTGATCGTTTTCCAAAGGCCATTGAAACTAGATTGAAGTGGTCAAATGCTTGCGAGCGGGTCGATTCATTTTCTGCTGGTAGTGGTCACGTGTGTTTAGTACATTTAGACGAATCGGATTATGTACACGATTTAAAGTCCAAGTTTATCTTCCATTAAAACGTGTCTTAAAGACGAGTTCAGTCCCACATTCAAATTTGCCGATTTGTAGTTCTGTTCTACGTACGGTAAACCCGACTTGTAGTGAAAAACGATACGCTTGTAAGGAAGTTTATGATATTTTAAACTCATATTCCAATTATAACACAGGCAGTTTAAAAAATGAAAATATAGCCGTAGAGGAAGGCCTCGTTTTAATGAAGAACCGCAAAATTTGAATGTTGCGCAGTCAGAGGAAACTTAGGCCTATATCTTAAAAAATGTGAAAACGCCGAATTAAAAGAAGAAAACAAGTTACTTATAGAAAACCTTCAGGCCGCAAACGAATAATTATTAAAATTAAAATAGATTTCCCTGTAAACATACCTAAACCGCTATGTTTGTAAATACAATGCAAAAATCCTACAGTCACTACGCACTGGCCGAGTTGTTGGGGACCAGACTACGTCATCTTATATCTCACAGCAGCTGCGTGTGACCGCTACCGTCTACTATAGTAATCGTGGGTGATAAGAGATGAAAAAATGACAGACTTTATTAAATTATGATATAAGTAGGTATAATGTATACCTAATTTAAAATTATATTTTATGATTAATACTGTACAGTTTTATACATAGCTACAACAAAAATGTATTAAATGCTTTTATTACAAATTGATCTGTTACCTATATTAAAAATATACTAAGAAAAACAGCACAATATTGGTAAAAATGATATATCAAAATGTAATTCAATTTTCTATAATTCAATTTTATAAAATATGTTTTTATTCAATTTCAGCAAATACACTTCATCATAATGAATCTACTTGTAATAACTTAAATTCTTTAAAAAATACTCGAAGAATTGTTTTATAAGTTAGCTAATTTTTCGAGGGAGCTTTTAAATTATTTTTCTTTGGTAAATTATTTTAACGTATTCATACGTTTTAAAAATAATTAGATAATATTAGTAATTTTTGTTATTATTGTGGTAATAACTTTTTGATTTTCAGTTACTTCGATGGGAATGTGTTTTTATTCAGAAAAAGCGTAGAGCTCTTCTGTTAGAGAGGTAGAATGACTGAGACAATTATAGTCAGTTTATTTTTAATTGCAGCCGGTCACTAACAACAAAAAGGTTAAATTAAAACGATGTCAGAAAGATACAGAAGGTGGAAGGAAAATAGAACGACGAAGAATAACGGTTATAAACTATTTAAAAAAGGATTTAGCTATCAAGAAATAAAGACGTTAGTGAAAATAATAAAAAATTGGAGACAAACATGGTACAAGATCCTGCTTAAGGGCAGACAACTTCATGATGATAATAATGAATGCTTAAAATGTATCATATAACATGTCTTTCCGGTTCCCAAAATTTTTATTTAATAGTTTCATAAGAAAATTACATGTTCCGGAAAAATCCCTTGTGTAAAGAAAATGAAACGTTACCCAAATAAAAGCACCGACATATTGTAAAGACAAAGAATATTTAAACTTAGTGTTTTTCAGTTTATTTTATTACATATAGCTAAAGAAATAGGGCTAAAATCTCAAAGGACTTGTAAATCAAATCGTAGAGTTTTATTTGAAACGTACTAAGGAGTTTTAGTTATTAGTTGATGAAGTGTCTTTCCATTGTTTCAAGCGCATTCGGCTTCCGGTATTTGTGATTTAACCCAAATTGTCTTACGGATTAGATTTTTTCTGTCCACATAATCTCTCCATAGCTCAAAAATTAGTAAATATTATTATAGTTATGATATTTCTTCTTGTATTTTAGCTGTCTACCAGTTGAGTTCTTGTTCAACCATCGATTGGGAATCAAATGAGGCATCGAGACATTGTTGCCGTTGGTTTTACAGTAGCTATTGCATTCTGTTATATTTTCATCTGCTTGTTTTTAAAATCGTAAAGATGTTTCATTTGGTTTGATAATTCAAATGAATCTTGATGTTCTTGTTATTTCTTTTTTATTATTTGTTAATCAGTTTAAACTATTTATTTAAAATTATACCTTCTTATGTTTTATGACTTCATCTCTAATTTTACTCCTAATTTGTGTACGTTGCAATCTGTTCAATTCAGAACAATAAACAACCCCATGACCCAATGAGATGAGGATGATGTATATGACATGTAAATGAGGTGTAGTCTTGTACAGACCCAGGCCGACCATTTCATCTCTAATAAATTCGAATCTTTAACTTCTGGAATAGTTGTTTATATTTCTTATATTTTCTTCTTTAAATTTAGTTTAATATATACAAATTTTGATTTAGAATATTTGAGGAGTTTGTTGAAAAAACGAATTAAAAATACTATAGGCTTTTTTTCCATCAAAGTGTTTATTGAGTCCGCCATGATGTTCTCCGTCTTTGTACAAAGTTTCATTTCTCTATGTTTTTTCTAAAAGATGCGACGACGATATTCAGAATGACATGTCAAGGCAGGGAAATTCGTTAACTCGTAGGCAGTCAATGAGGTTATATTGTAAACTAATTAAAGTAGTTAGTAGTTTAAAATTTCTGTTGTATTCTGTATTATAATTTTGTGTAGTTTTTCAGTAGTAAAAAAATAAAATTTTATATAGATAAACATATCTGTCCACCTACTTCAATTGCAATGCATCACAATATTTATAACAAAATGATTAAATTATCATTTTCTCAATAATGTCGGTTTTGTAGATAGGCCCTTTTCCATCAAACTCCTCATTTGGATATTACTTAGAAATTATTATTGTAATGATTTATTTAAATTCTTCAGCAATTGAATTATTAAACTTGACCTTTGATCAACGATATTATGAAGCATAGACTGTTATAACAGACAAAATATTTGAGGTGAATAAATAGGTACTAAACTTTCTATTAATAATATAAAATATGACGCAAAAATATTGTAGGTATTTTTACAAGTAGGCTTATTTAGACATATCATGACGTACCTAAGAATTTAAGAATTTACAGTAAGTCCTTTAGTAAATCAAAAGGTAGGGTTAGAATAGAAGAGTCCAGTTGAAAAATGCCACGGTTTATACGAGATGGAACTATATTTGATTTGATATATTATGTTCCCGAGGCTACTACAAGCTTTGTACCTAAAATATGGCCGTTTCTCCATACCTCTCCATAGTATGTATAAAAAGCAGTGTCCTTATTATTTATTACAAGCATTTGTTTCCACCCTCTATATCTCTCAAAATACTTTTATTATTACTATTATAACAAACTTTAGTCTTTTAAATTATTTGTCTTGTTACTTAATTTTTTTATCTTTTTTTATGTGTCGTCATTATCTAGAACAGTAACATGCCATTTTAAGATTAGTAATGTTTCATATTTTTATGGAGTGTACCTACTAACTTAAATATAAACTTTGATAAATTGTTGACAGTTTGTTATACCTACTGTTATGAAATTTTTTTGTTTTTGTAGGTATTTTGTTATTAATAGTGAGATATATTATAAAGGGACACGGTAAATTATATTTGACTTGCAAGTCCTAAGGCTATGAAAGAATAAAAAATAGTCCTGTTTTTCATATAGTATAACGTGTCAATTACATAAATCACTTATTACTTATTCATACAATGAATATTCACAATTTCTAATAACACTCATTTATGACCGTATAGCCACTCAACTAACTGAAAAAAGAAGCTAACTTTTTATACTTTTGTAGGTGTATTTTTAAACATTATTTTGGCTATTTTGTAGGGCACATGTGGGAAGATCCAATAAGATCCAACAGAGTAATTAATGGATATAATACAAGAGCAAGCGAGCCAATATAAATACCTTGGAACTCATGTCTCATATTTATGAAGATAACGTGAAAAATAACGTATCTAAATTCAATCATATACCGGGTGGCCCGTATGTCAGCTTCCCCATGAAATAGGATATTTTGTGTCAAAAAGTTTGTAACATTGTTACGTTAGCAGCAACCACGTATAACATTAATTGCTGCCCGTTATAGTGAGGTGAGTCTCTAAGCCACATGGTCCATCTTTACTCCAAGTTCTTCATGAGGGTGATCCCGATAGGCAATTGAAATTCTGTGAGATAGTCGCTATCCGAACAGAAGCCGATCCAAATTTCTTGCGATCAACTTTGTGGTATGTTGAGGCATGGTTCAAACTTAATGAACGTGTTAATCGGGGTAACTGCGAGTACTCGTCAGATGCAAATCCTCATAAGGTAATCCAAGAAAAGGTTAATGTGCCTGGTGTTATGGTGTAGGGAGAAATTTCGAGTACTGCATTGATAGATCCTTATATTTTTTAGGGAAATGTTAACTCGGAAAGTTACTAAAAAGTGCTGCAGGAACTAGTCTTTCTAGAACTTGAAAATAATCCTGTTTACAATTTTCTATCGCACATCTGGGAACAAGATGGGGCCCTAGCATATTTTGGTATCGAAGTTCAAGAGAATTTCAAATTTAACGAATGGATTAGTTGCTGTAGTACAATTGATTGCCCTGAGCGCTCGCCAGACTTAACCCCATGTGATTTTCACTGTGAGATATTATAAAGGATTAGTGTTTTCTTTAAAATCACAAAACCTAGCCGAACTACAAAGCATAATAGAAAATGCATTTGATACCGTCAATGAAGATAAATTGTTATTGTTGAAAATTTGTCAATCAGTTTTAAACCGTTGTACGAAGTGTATAGACACTAACAGTGGACATTTTGAACAACCGCTGTAACAAAGGTATGATGTAAGTACAATTCAAATAATAAATATGTTTTCTTCTCTGTAGGTTTAGTATTCCGTTAACTTGTAACTCCTTCATTTTTACTTCTTCCGTATGTGGGGAAACTGACAGATGGGCCACCCGATATATTGGAAGATTCATATGATGCAGGCAAAGAAACATGAGCTGAAACAAGGTTAAGGTTTAATAAGACGGCGGCAGTTCCAGCCTTGAGATACGGTCGTTAAGGTAATGAGGATGATGGAAAAAAAGGAACATCTAAGCTGCGTAAATGAAATTCTTAAGGTCTGGCAAGGGTTGTACAAGAATAAACAGGATCAGAAATAAAGATATAAGACAAGAATTAGGAATTTTTCTACTCAACAAAACAATTAAATTGTGCTATACCCAATGAATCGACCATTTAAACAGAATGCCAGAAATCCGCTTACTAGGTCTGGGAACGAGATGCAAACTAGTAAGAAGCAGAGGTATTGGCAAGCTGAACAAAAGACCAGTTCCGGAATAGGTAAAAATGGCTAACCATGAAGAGAAGAAGAAGACTTTTTACAACACTCTTTGGCCATTTTGGTTTACTATCAGTTACATAAAAGTAAATTGATTAGAAGAGTGTTTAAAATGGTGCAGAGTACCAAGGTTATTCCAAGGTGATACCCTAGTTTGTAGGCTATTGCTGTTGTGTAGTACGAAGTCAAATCTTGCAACCAGTAATTAATCGTCGATGGTGACGGTGGAGTGTAGAGGAGTTTGGGGCCCGAAAATGTGAGATAAAATATTTCGTTTGAATGAAACTAGTATGTAAGTAATTAGAAAGAAACTCCAAAATACTTAAGTAATATAAACCCCTTTTCTGTTTTAATATTAACATGAAATAGTTAATACTTAATTTAGAATGAAAAAAAGAAGTAGCTACGGCTAAGATAATTTTTTTATTGATCTACTGATCATAAAAAGTGAAAATAAGTAGGTATTATATTAAAATTGTAATAGGTCTTCTAAGGTTTTACGATTTTAATATTCTAATTTCTAAAATCACGATGAACTAAGAAATCTGAGCTACATGTCCTATTATTACTTTTGAAAGATTTTTTTTGATGTTTTATAAGATAAATAAATAAATTCAGGCCTAGTATTTTTACAGAAAGTTTTTTCTTCTGAGAAAGATACAGTTACAAGACACCTTGAATAAGATTTAGATATGATGAAGTAACGAGTGACCTCGCTGAAGAGCTGAAGAAAGAAATACGTAAATAAGAAGCGGATAAACAGAATGAAGTGAAATCTAACATCATCTAGCTTACTGGCTCTTGGTCTAAAGTTTAAGAAAGCGCTTGCTATTCATATTAATGACAAGTCAATTAATTAAAACTTTTCAGAGATGTTGGCAAAAAGGGGTTGAGGAACCCAAAGTGTTGACGGAATACAACAGTTCTTCATGAAAGAAATACGGATGGAATGGGAAAAGATATACCGCGTTACCAGATCAGGATCAACGAAATACTCAACTGGTTTTCTTTATCAACGTCTTTTTCCTCATCATCATCATCATCTTCAACTACTCCTAATTCCTCTTCCCATTCCTTAACTTCAATTCCCAACTTTTCCCCTCATCTGAATTACGGTACAAGGGCAAGTACGATCATCCCACTACAGAACAAGATCCTTTCCTTTACTTTTTTATCCATTCAACTACCAGACAGTTCCTATCCTTCAATCTCTAATTTTCCTTTTCCTTTTTATGAATAACTAGATAGACTAAAAACAAACCAAAGTAATTACAATTTCGTTCTTCCTTTTTCCTAAAAAAAAAGATTAAAAGGAACGACAAAGACTTACAAAGTAAATTAGTCGAAGTTGTATTCGTAATTAGTCATAAATTAATCACTTATTTCATTTATATCAAATAGATTACATTACATTAACGTGTAACGACCAAATGATAATCCAGTAAATTTTTTTATATCTTCGTATGCATAAAAAATGTTTGGTTAATTAATATATTACTCTGCTTTTAAACTTATCTACGACTGAAGTTTTTAGATATTATAATAGTATTTTTTTTGGAAGTTATAAGTATTTAAGAAAATTTTTTAAAACAATAATTTTGTATACTCCTATACGCAGACAGAACTCTTTGTGAAGAAGAGTTTTTGTGCATAAGCATATTTAGTTTAAAATATTGTATAAAGCTTAGTATAGTAATTTATTGTACTGTAATTGTGATGTCTATTTTACTAAATAAAATAAATAAATACAAATAAAAATCCCGCAAAAAAAGGATGAAGCCTAAATAATTTTGGGAATGATTGATTATGACAAACTAAACGATATTTTAAGATAAATGAACTATTAAAAAAGTTTGGCTTGAAAATTAACATAAATTATAATTTACAAAGGTATTTGAAAAACGTAATTAGGCTAAAGTTTCTTAGAAGTAGCCTACCTAAATGACTTAATATTCTGGTTATTACATCATAATGATATACAGTTGAATCTCCATAACTCGAACCACGTAGGGAAGATGGAACTAATTCGAGTTAACGAAAATTCGAAATACAGAAAAACTAGAATTTTGATCAATTTTTAAACGTGGGCTAATGTTAAACATAAAAATACGAGTATAACCCTGTTTTAATGGCATAAAACAAATCTTCTGTGCTTTAACTTTTGATCTGGGGAAGTAATATTGATTAGCTGTAGTTTTAGCAGTCTTCGTTAGAAAATGAGACATTTTTATCACAAATAACCTTTTGAACGATTCCATGACGATTTTCAGTTTTTTTAAATCTTCTATCCCTAGCTTTAAGTTTGGTATGACCATGTTATATCGCTAATTGATCTGATTTTTCTCAGAGCATTATACTTCTTGCAGCTACTTTAATACATCTTCTTTTACCGTACACATTTGCGTGAAAGAAAAAAATCGGATTTTTAGAAAATCTCAAACAAGAAGTTCGAGTTATACATAATATGTATAAATTCGACTTATGGACACAAATTTTATTGTAAATTAACGAATAACTCCTAGAAAAACCAAATTTAATTCGAGTTACAGACGTTCGAGTTATGGAAGTTCCATGTATTTTCAACATATAACCGCGGATAATGAATCTTGACCACCAAAAAATTAATCTCACAATTTATAAAGGTAAATTGTTATTATTGAACAATATTGTACGTAGTAAATTAATATAGGTACTATAAAGTATTTTGCAAGGAGGTACTACAACAGAAATTTTTAATGGGAATTTTCTAAACATATTTTAATCAATACAGCAAAAATGGGCAGGTTTGTGTTAAAAGAAAATTAGCGTTAATTGGCTAAGAGGAAACAGTCAATGGTAATTTACAGATACAGTAATTACAATTTTTAATTAAATCTGTAGCTACTATTGGTGTTGAATAAATGTATTATGTCTCTACTTCATCGACGTTTCGTTCGTCATTGTGCGATTCCAGGTTAATCGGGAGAATTTATGTCGTACTGAAGAATAAATATGATTAAATTATGATTTAAACTCTGTCTCTGAACTTACTATAAAATTTTTAATATTTTTGTTCTTGACTTATCAAAAGCGAAAGTCATCGTGTAATGTTTTATCATATATGTATCTTGGAGAATTGTAGTGTGTAGAAATAATTTACTTTGGAAATACTGTATTCATGGAATGATTGCACCGTAAATCTGGCTACCATAAATTATTCAGATTGATTTGAGAATTATCTTCTAAGTTAAGGGTTTTAGAAACATGGGTAATTTTTATAGCTTATCGAAAAGTCTGCATAACTGTTTCAGTCGGACATTTACTATTTGTCGCTTTTAAGTGATTTGTATGTTTCACGTCACCGCCTACCTAAATACAGCGGAAAATACACAATATTGTTGGGAATTTATTAATTTTTATGTTTATCACATCAATACCAAAGGTTATTAGTTACTACTTACACTATATTTTTTTACAAAATGTATTGATACGTATTTTTTATTTTAATGGTACGTAGTTATAGAACAACATATTAAAAAACAAAAGAGAGAAAAAATTTCAAGCTCATGAACAGTGTGAAATTTAGAGCATTACAGTCTGGACCAATAGTATTCAGCTGTGGGGAAGTAACTCAAATATCCAAATTATTCAGTCTTTCCAGTCTAGTTTTACTATTATCAAGGCCTTTCCAGCCTTGGTTTTGGGTGTTTCTGAGACCTAACAGCTATATTCACCTTGGTACATGACACTCAGATTCACAGAGTTCTAATTCAAGAATGTAAAACCAAAAAAACAGACAGTTCATTGACGTTATAAATCTTTTTGAAACATAATTTTGAGACCAAGAATTGGTTTATTTAGGCACTTGTGCATATCATTAGGAAGTTTAAATTTAGATCTCGAAATCTGTAACCTACTGAGTTCCGATAATAGATGTATAATTTGAAGATTACTTTTAGGTCTGTTTTAGATAAAAAAATAACTGTGTTAAACGTTAAGTACTATGCGTACTTTCATGAAACTGACTTCATGCTTTCTGTGTTAAATTGTTGGGAATTTTTACTACCCATATTTTTGAAGGTAACTTCTCAGTTCTTAATTAATTTTCGTAATTTTCAAAAGTTACAAATAATACAATACACAGATTTTCAAATCACCGATGGATACACAGAATAAACACATACTATAACATGATACATTGAGCATATTTATATATATACTAATAACAATAAAGAAAAATTTGATAGGAAACAAATTATATTAAAGAAGTAGCACGAAATAATGGATACAGTAACATTTTCATAAACCGATTAATAAGTAAAAACTTACATAAAACTAAACAGAAAGAAACATCTAATACCACTAAATATTAAAGAAAAAATAAACAAAAATGATAAATACATTAAATATAATTACATAAATAATAAAATATATAAAATCACTAGTATATACTGTAATGAATCAAACCAGCCACAGTTAAATCTGTTTATGTTTGCTCTAGTTGAGAGTATAAACAAACTCCAGCTGATTGGAAGGTAAACACTTTTAAAAACTATCTAATTTATACTACCAAAAAAAATATTGAAAAGAGTTATTTATATGGTTGCTAGGAAACTATAAAAAAGAATAATTGTGAATTTGGTGAAGAAAGGGGGAGTGTGGTTCCGATCATCGAGCAAGATGGACGGGCCACAGACTGAAAAAGTTTAAATTAAAATACATAATATAGACGAGACAAATAGTTTAAAAATGACGATATAAAAGGGACAGTAAAACTTAAAACATATCATATACGTTTTGTAAAGTATCAGATAAAATATAACAGTGATAAAATTTATACATGTAAAAATAAAATATACACTAATCAATTGTTACGAAAATATTCAAAATCATTTAAATAAAATTTATTCAACAACTTGAGTTTATTTAATCAATGTAAAGTTGACGATGTCAAACCGGAAATAAAATTTGCACAGAAAGGTTTGAATTCAAACCCTTGGAATAAGGTTACTTTTTTGAATTTCGGCATATCCTTGTGGTGGGAAACGATAGTTTCTTACAATACGATAAAAATATCTACAAAATAGCATATAATATACCCCAGTTTCTTATAAAATTTATTTTACAAAAACATAATATATAATATTATGAATGATAAAGAAAATAATAAATTAAATTCATGTGAAATAAATAAAATTAAAAATGTAATGAATGTAATGAAATATATGTAGGTAAAACCACCTGATATTTCAAAATCGGTTTGCAGAACACTTTTCAAACTATAAAAATGGCAATCGAAAATTCTCCAATGTAACTGAACATATAAATAAAAATAAACATACTACGTCAAGTATATAATCTAGAAACATAAATAATCAAAATAAATAATCTAGAAATATTAAAAAATAAATGACAGACAAAATGGAACTGAAATTTTGGAGAAATATTTTATTTATAAATAAAGTAACAAGGATAAATTAATGAACACCCAGGTTGAATATGACAATCAACTGATTAAGTTGGCAAGACTGTTTTAGATATAAGAATCGACTGTTCCTTATCTACCATGGTAGGAGTAGGAAGTACTAAATATTTTGATATGAAAATATTTAAAAAATTTTAACTTACTGCAGATGTTTTTGTGTACAAGATACACGAAAGCGCTATAAAAATTTGTAAGTGTTTTCTCTTATCGTATTCTGGTGATTAGAAATATATATTTCAATTTTAAATAATACGGCTGTTGATAATCTTACACAGGATGTTTCATAAATTATATGCGTGTACATCTAATCGGGTACAAACGATTACTTAACTTTTTTGAAAAAAGTTCATTGTTTTGCAGAAATGGTAATTTGAAGAAGAAACGTACAAGATTAATTTCGAGTTCCTCTTTCATATTTCAGTCAGATTAATAAAAATTTAAATTAAGAAAAAATATAATGCTGAAGTACAAAACGTAGTATTAAAAGCTGCACGAAACGTACTTCGAACAATAGCTATATTTTATTGTAAGTTTAAAATTTTACTAATATTCTGAGGAAACTGGAAATATTACTGTTATCAGTATGTAACTGGTGAAGGTTTTTGTTCAAATTTCCTTGGGCACTCCAAGCGAATTTCTTGTCAGTTCCTTTTTGTATTCTATACTGTACTAAAACTTTTCCTCTCCCTTAACCAAATTTTGACAAGTAATAAATAACGTAACTCATTTGTTATCAAACAAGGCTTATTTATTCATTTAGAACAGATTAAAAAACAAAATTTATTTATGTTACCAGTGCTCTTCAACATAAAATTATAAACGTATAACTAAATTATTTCAATAGTTTCTTTATAAACCCAAGTTACATCAAATTACAAATCCTAATACTTCCTGGTATTACTGTAACGTGGATGTCACGATAACACTGAGTCTAGAATTAAGTGTTTGTTTTTTATTGATATGATAATCAAACATATGAGTAAACGGGTAGATATTTGTTCTAAATTTTCTCTTGATAATATGTTCTAGAAGAAGATTTATTTGTAAATTGTGAGCAATCGTTCTGCAGTTGGTAACAGTGAATGCTCACTGAACATTTCCATGTTCCGGGACAACATCATTGGTTGAATGTTTGCTACCAAAAATCAACCATTTAATTATTACCCACCGGATTGGTCTAGAGGTAAAGTCGTTGCCAAAATCAGCTGTTTAACAGCTAATTTCGGAGACGAAGGTTCCTGGTTCAAATCCTAGTAAAGGTTGTTACTTTTATACGGATTTGAATGCTAGACAAAGGTTACCGGTGTACTTTGATGATTGGGGTTCAATTAACCATACTCTCTCAGGAATGGTCGACCTGATTCAGTACAAGACTACACCTCATTTACACGTCATACACATCATCCTCATCTCATTGGGTCATGGGTTTGCTTATTGTTCTGAATTTCTGAAACAGATTGCAACGTACGCAAATTAGGGATTACAAAATTGAATTATTTTTCAAAATAAAAAGCAGCATGATGTTGTATACCTACATCTTTAAATCTGATTAAAGAAATTAAATAATAATTTTTACTGTCAAATGATAGGGAAAAAGAAAGCTTTTTGATATATTATGTAAACTTTCGGTTATGGCCAGGAAAATTAAATCTTATATACCAATTCAAATTAATATGGCTACTTTATGGTACATTTCTAATTTTTATGTTTTCTCAGCTTTTCAGCTTCAAAAACCATTGCAAATCCCTTATTAAGTATTTTGGTATAAGTATAATTTTTTTTATCTTGATGCAACTACATTATTATGTATTTATTTTTTATCCGAGGCGGCGAGAAAACTTATGTTCACTCCACTCCCTCACGATGGGGGGAAGTAGTATTGTACTCAATTGGGGCGTCCTCGTCCAGCCCCAAGGAGGCCGCAACCGCCTAGTAACCAAAAACCCGCCGCCTGACCACTTGATCCGACATCAGCAAACAACCCTCCACCTCCCTCGGAACTGTTTATATAATACTACAAGGGAAATGTCAGGTTAAAAAGTGTACATACGGTCAGCGGGGCGTGGAAGGGAACCGTAGCCTAATTCCCCTCTCACTGTCACTGACCAACACTCACTCTCTCACATTCATTCATCTCTTTCATCACAAGTTCAGGAAATTAGTGTGCCTACCTTACCTTATGAGATCGGGACGGGATTGATTTATTGTGGGAGAGGGCGATCCCGCCGATCTCCAGATGTCTCCTCCTTACGCTGTCTCCCGACCACCCTCTCCGCAAACTGAGCGACCAACTTACAACTCTCCTCCTCCCGCAGCATCGCTGCCCCTACTCTCTCTGGGATCCACTGTACAACGTCTATCTTAACATTTTTATATTAGTACATTTTAATAATTGGTTCTAGCTCTCCCAATTCTAGCTTTTATTTTTCTGTGCAGCCTTTATTTTGTTAACAATTTTTCTTAAATATTTGTATTTTCGCGTCTTCTCGACTATTTGTTAGAGAACTTTTAAGTTTTGCTGCAGCTGTTCTTGTATTCTTCAGAACTCCTTGAATTCATTTTAAAATATTCAACATTAAACCATTTTCTTGCGCTAGGCTTAAATGGTATAGTATTTTTGGCAATCTGCTAGTAATATGGTGTCGTCTACAAATCAATCGATACTAATTAGTCAATCAATCACCTTGATACTTATTGGTTCGTCTCCTAGTACCTTTTGAATGATTCTTTCTATAAAACCTATAAAGATTCTATTGGTCCGATATAGTTTGAAAAGCATTGGAGAAAAATACTTTCCTCTTTTGATGGAATTTTATTTTTTGGCAACTTCACTACTCAGTCTCATAATGGCTAATTGATTACAATGTATAGTATGTTCATAGTACATCATACCAATAGCAAAAAATGCCAGACCGAGTGGTTGAAGTTGATGAAAGAAAATGTTTTAACGCTAAATATAGAAACAATGAAATTTATAATGAACTCAAGAACACAAGAATAACTGCAGCAAAACTTAAAAAATTCATAAAGAAAGAGATGATGAAGTCAGAAAATAATAATGCAATAATATAATGTAATACAGTAACTGAGTTGTACCTATAATTATTTAAATTCAGAAAATATTTTGTAGTATTCCATTTAATATCGTACAAATCTCGTTCAGAAAAAATATTATTTTAGGATGTAAAATAATGATATTTACATAATGAATATGACGAAAAACCAGATCTAAAGATTTTCTGCCTACTACGCTTCTCTATTGCTGAGCAGGAAATAACCCTACCGTCGGCTTTTTACACCCAGGAGCAAAACTTCAAAAGCAAACACAAAATTAATTAATATGTATAAAAAATACAAAATTATTCAACGTGATTAGCATTTCAAAACAGAAGGTCAATAGAATAATAAGTAAAAACAACATGACGTTAATTTAGCTTACATTTTTCCGTATAGGGTCAATTTCAGACTACATAAAGTGACTTAAGAGATGTTTAAAGTTTTTTTTGAAAACCGCATTATAACAATTTGTTGATCCTATCTTCCGTCCATCCAGTGTTCTCTTTTTGCTCTTCACGGAAGCCCTTTAATTCAGTATACTGTGGACAATTTGAACTGGCACAACTTCTCTATGTGTACACACAGTTCCGTATAAAGTGTATCCACATCCTATTCTTTCAACAAGGTCTACAAATTTTAATGTACGCAAATGCCTACAACCTTATTTCAATGTACAAACATACAAATAATTATTTCATTTTAAAATATGTATTTAATTTGTCCCAGTAAAACTTTAAATTAAATTACAAGAGCTAAACTGCAAAAACTCACGAAACTATACTCTACAGACGCACGCAACTAACTAAACAAATTGGTCTGAATATATTATAATGAACAGAAAATCATAAATTTAAAAAATTAGTCACATCTTATGTCTGACAGATTATTAATAACATCAGTAAAAAATGGGTAGTGATCGTACCTAAGTCGCAGATTACAGTAGCGATTGTGTACTTTTGTGACTGTACCGTCGTTGCACGGCGAGGAGTGAAGAGTGGAGTAGATTAACACCGAAGCTGCTTGTGCCAATTCGAATTGTCCAAGGTGTAACTAATTGTCTGAATTTGATTCAATCCACTATGTTATCTCGAACTATTCCGGTTTTCTCAATATCTTTTCTGAATTTTCTGAACCATTCATCTGACACCGAGGTAAAGGTTTAGGTTCTTAAAAATTTGTTTCCCCAACCGTTTGTCATCCATTCTATATTGATTTCGTAGAATTTTATTCTTCTTTTTATAATAGTTTTCATCATATTACGTTCGGTTTTTGTAGAGTTATTATCATCTTATACCTTAACTAACTATAGACTGCAGATGAAGGTGGTGATATTTTGTACATCACATTGATTATAAAATACTACATAGTGATCTAGATCACACCTCAGAGCCAATTGACTTTCGTTAATCGTATCCTCTGTTGTCACATTGTGTCCCCACTGTGGATGACAGCCTAAAAAAAGTCAGCTGGAGTTCGGTGAAACAGAGCGTGACTTAGCGAAGAGGCAACCTCACACCCAACCTTGGCTGTTATTAGCTAGATTTCATCTGTAGTCTTTAGTTCGTTGGGGTATAATCTGTTTTCGCTCTCTCAACTTTCTCTGCTTCTCTTAGATCAGTCTTTTTGGTAAGTCTACGACATTCACTTGCGTTCAACCGCACAGATTCTATTACGTTATTTTAACGTCAGATCTTGGGTTGTTTTAAGGGTGTTTTGTTCTTATGCAGGTGGTAAGTTCCTTGGAGTGCACCTATCAACTTTTCCGTATATATTGTATCTTCAAGTGACGCGGTACTGTTTTTATGTTTTTATATGTTGCATACCTGGACCGATGACACGTGGCAAAACCTCCCTTGCAAAATTGAAACCCTTGAAAAGGGCCGTTGTAGGTGGTCGGACGCGGCGAGCCGATGTATGCAAAGATGTTCGGAGGGTAACGGCTCGGCTACCGGGTTGAAGCCTAGTCTTCCTTTAGCGGCGATTGGGTCCCCACTGCAGCGTGGCAGTGGTGGCCCCCAGAGTCCCGCAGTGTCGGGTCGGCGTAGGCCGTCGGCCGATAGCGCGGCCGAGGCGGTTCCCTCCGGGCCTGCGCTGACCTCTGTTTTCACCATGGTGTCAGCTGGTACGCACAGGCTTCCATCGACTGACCCGCACAGGAATGTGGCGTCCGCCACTGGTAGCGTCGTCCAGGTCTTGGCTGGGCTCTTCTTCTTTTGTGTGGAGCTCTTCTTTCTTGTTATTCTCCGTTTGAGAGTTGACTGGAGTGTCTCTCGCGGGCCGATGCTGTCACTTCAATCCCCCTCAGGCGAGTCCACTTCATAGTGGAGAGGCACTTTTAGTTCTGCGCGTCTGTAGCGCTCCGCGCGGCAGGAAGGTAATGGGACCGTCTGCAGGCGCTAATACTGATAGGCAGTGGATGCCATATATAATATTTATTTTTTGATGGAAGTCTATAGTCCTGCTTTATCGGCGTGTTCTTTTAATATGTTGATCTCTTCTATTGCGGTTTCCGTGTTCCAAGAAACGATAAATCGTCTGCATAATCAAAACACTTTAAAAATGCTTTATACCGTCCATTGATCCTCCATTGTGTTCTTAGTTTAACAATTCTTTATCGGTAAATTTTATCTCCAATTCAAAAATAACTTTCTTTAAAACACATTTAAAAAGAGTTGATGTCAATTCATAACCCTACCTAATAACAATGTTAGATTCAAGCTCTTCAGTGACTTTTCTTAGAAATTTTACTTTTTATCGTGTCTATGTTAAGATTTCCTTAACGATTGCCATTATTTTTATGTCTATTCCTAATTTTCTTCTAATATATTCAACAATATTCCGTGGTGTTTCTCGGTCTACTGAATCATAAGATTTTTCTAATTCAACAAACACAACCACTAGATCTCTTGAAAGGTAATTTTACACTACTCTGTTTAGGTTCCATATATTTCTTGTAATATATCTTGCATTATATTAAAGAATTTAAAAAGACAGAGCTGTATTATTTTTTTAACTAAAATAAATTATAGTCATAAATTTATAATATAAATTTTGAAGGACATTTCAACCATTTAAGTAAGAGTGGGTGAAAAGGAGAAAAAATAAAAAAGTTGAATATTTTTTTACATAATTTAATATTTTGAGGTTGGAATGGTAAGTGGTGTTAGTGAATGGTAAGATGGAGGATGGGGTAAAATGGAGTAAGTAGAAAGGGGGAAGTGTTGGTAAGGTCTGGAAATATTTCTTAGTTAATAGCAAGCTAAATCCTTTGAGAATCGGTCTAATCCTCAACGGTATGAACTGGGCCACTTCCTAAAATTCCTTTTCTCATTTTTTTTGCACCCATTATTCCTATGTTATTTTCTTAGAAAAAAATGAGAGAGAAAAAATAACATAAGTAAAGAAAAAGAGTTAGCAAAGATGAAATTTAAAAGTAAAAAAGAGTGCGTCGAGTATTTTGAATAGTGAACTCTTCTATTGTTCTTTCACGAGAAGGATTACTGCTTAGCTTAAAAATGTTATCGTTCGCTTTCGAAAAACTGCCTACTATGGATAAGCCCTTCGTATCTCATTTTTTTATTAAAATTGTATTAAAGTTACGTTTATCGTTATAAAACTCCTTTAAAACAAATGTTATTTTCATAAGTAATATGCACGTTTGAAAACAAAATAATTCAAATTGTACTTACAAAGATATTAATTTTATAGTCAGAGTTTACTTTATAGATTCTTGAGGTTTAGTAAAATATATTTTTTTACATTACATCAACGAGCTTCACTTTCAAACCAAAGTTAGTAATCTCCCATGTTAGATTCCCGGTAGGATCTTAAAGTTTTAAAAGATTTTTACCATGTTTCAACGTATTTCCTTATTAAGAAGTTGTTCAAATTGCCAAAAGTTATGATAATCACCACTACATTTAGGTCTATAACTCACCAATGCATTGACAACTCAACCCTAAAAATATTGGTTTCAATTTCGAAATAGTTTCTAAAAACTGTTCACCGTGCTACAGTTTTATGGTATTCCGTATTGGTAAGCAATTAACGGGCCTTTAATGGAGTAGTTAGGGCAAAAAAAGAAGTTTTTCTACTCTTTTATTCTTCTGTATGTATAAATTTTTCTTGAATTCAAACATTAAATTACTTTTAACATGCAATGACTATAAGTCAGTAAAATATTAACTTTTGATAGGCATTTGGGAATCGGTTCTTTATACATTTTGTGAAAAAACGTGATTTAGGTACCTTTATTTTAACTAAATCTTTAAGGGGAAATTAAAACTGAAATTTTACATTCTTAATTTAGTAAGCACTTCATTTAATTCCTAAACGTATTGTTTCATGTAATTAATATGTACAATAATTACTTCGGTCTTTAATATAAAGTGTGAAAAATGAAATTGTCCACAAAATTGATATAATTAATTACTAGCAATAGCATTCAAAATCTACTGTACTTACTACTCTAACTTAACTAACTTAACCAATACTTAGCTATTTACTAAGATTCGATTGTATCAATTATGATACATTACATTTTAATAATTAAACACACTATTTTTAATAAAATAAAGATAACTTAATACAATATAAAATTTATTATTACATTTAAAAACAGAAAATAGAAAAAAACAATAAAAAGTAAAAAATATACTATTTTATTTTTCTCTTGTCTCATTAGTTACATCTACATTTGAGTATTGCTAACCATTTTTGCTGTTTTCTGTCTACCTGTTTTTAGCTATTCATTTTTTTAGTTTCTTATGAAATTTTAAACCCGTTAGATTTTTTTAAATCAAACGGGAGCAGATTATGTATTTTGGGTGCCAAGTACTCAAAATGACGCTGGTAAAGAGAAATTCTCGCTCTCTCCGTTAAGAGCAGATCTCTGTTTCGCGTGTAGTGTTGATGCACTCTATTTTGCAGGTTAATTACGTTCACTTGAAGTCTTTTAATTATATCTTTCACATACAGTTGTCTTATATACATGACATAGAAATCTTTAAATATCTGTTCCGTTGAATGTCTACGCGGTTTATTAGATATCACCTTCAAAATAACTATAAAAAAAACTATATTAGCAGTTTATCTACATGATATTTTGTACATCACATTGATTATAAAATACTATATTTTTTAAAAGTATCTATGATGTATTTTATATGTAGATGCATCCCAATATCTTAGCATACATCTAGATAAACGATTGAATTGGGAAACACATGTACGTAGTAGAGAACAAAATCAAACACTTTAACACAAAATTGAAATAATTGTATTGAAGCCTGGGAAAACGATGAACACTTGCATTAAACAATAAATTAATATTATACAAAACTATTCTTAAACTAATTTGAACGTATAAGGTCCTGTAATGAGGGACAGCAAGCCACTCAAACATAGACATCATACAAAAGTTCCAATAAAAATTACTCAGCACAGTCACAGCATCATCTTTATTAACAAATTTATGAACTACAACGAAATTTTAATATTCCAACAGTTCAGCATGAAGCTAATATGTTCAGTATATAATACCAAAAATGTCTCAAATTACGCAAAAAAAGTTGACTGGCATAGGTCCATATTGGTCGAAGCTAGGAGCTGTAAATGGTTAATTTAGATGTAGTTGGTAACTTGGATTTGCGCAAAAGAAGTCTTTACAACTGTTTGAACCGGTCTTGGAGTGCCTTTCTTTTTTATTCACATTAACATTTTTTTTTTAATTCAAAAAAGTTTTGTGGTTCTAGTCTACTCTAAAGTTTTGGTTTACTTTCTCTATAGTCATAAAAATGCTACTTTTAATTATCGAGCCAAGAATTCTGTATGATTGGAAGAAAAATTCATTCGTAATAATCATCAGAAGAACTGGTACTTCAGAAGACTGTCATCTTCTTAAATCTATAACCCAAAACTATCCAGCTACAAAAGAGGCAAAAGTTACTTAAGATTTTTGTCAATATTTCAAAGAATATTTTATCATCATCAGAACTTAAAATAACTTTTTATTTTTGTGGTTTTACACGACTATTGAAAGCATTAATTCTAATGATGACAATGAAGGATAATGTTTATAATAAGGACTTCGAATCCATGATTTCTGGCAAAGATACCCATTGCAGATCTGAAAATGATTAAACTGAAAATATATTTTTAGTCAGTGAAAAGTATCTTTATTCACAATATTTTTTAATTTACTTTGTTTACTGCTTGTTTGTAACAAAATTATATTTACACAGTCTTCCTAACGAATATTTCAATAAAATAACTAGTACTACATAACTTTGGGGGTGTTCAATTCTATTGAACCTGATTGTACTAAAATTTACATTGTATTGATTATCTGAAGCAGACAATTCCAAATAACCAAAAAAAAGATGTAAAGTCCGGAGTAGTTGCTATTCACAGCAACCCATATCAGCAACAAACTATAAAATAGATTTTTTCAGGGACATTAAATTTTTCAGGTAAATACAGCGATTCAGTTTCACCATAAACCGGTAAAATAAAAATTACATGACTTTACATTCGAGTTACGAATAGGCTTGTTGTTGTTTAAAGGGGTTGCTGATATCATAACGGTTACATTAATATAGTTTCTGAAAAAAAATGTTATAAATTTGCCTTGATTTCTTTTACTCAGTAGACACTCACGTCTACTAATCCATTTTAAAATTATTAACACAAAAATGTGTGACAATTTCCCAAAACAGACAGATAGAGAGTTAAATTATTTACACTCAATCTGTTAGTCCAGAGCTAAAGTAAGTTATTATGTATTTTATCACATGGCCAGTCAAATAAATGACTGAATCCTTTAAGAATAGAAGAGGTAAAGGTGTAAAAGACACTAATCAGAGTTATCTACTCTGAAAGTAATGAGTTTCATTATACAGCCAAGCCCTGTGGTGAATAAACTGAAGGTGTCATTTGCAAGGTAAAAAATATGCGCTTTTCGGAAGGTCTGGCATGCTGATAAGCATACTTTTCAACTGAGAGAGGAAGACAATGTATACCATCTCACTCATTGTTTTACTTATTAAATCTTCCACAGGTTCAAACCAGCCTTTCTGCTAATAACCTAAACAACAACATAAAAATCTTCCGTCGTTTATGTACATTGATGGGTGTCAAATCTTCGGTTCAGCTAAACCTGCTGTTACTGGAGTGTACGTTATATCATTGTGAGCTTCAATGTCTAGCATTAGTAATAGCTCCACCTCGTCCTTCATTTTCCAGTGTTGCCGCATCTGGAGATAAGAACAAAATATTGCACAGGTTATGTTATACGATAAATAAATCCAGTAATATACCATAATTAACTGAAAATTAAAACATAATAATATTACATAAGTAATGTATAGTGTTGTTAGATACGTACATCTGTCATTTTATTGTTCTCGTATGATTGTGTAAGGGAGGAAATCGTTCAAGTATAACGTTGAAAATGTGATCCGGCAATGTTACAGCAAACTCGATTGGCCTTCAAATTCACTGTCATATGACGCGTAGTATAACTTACTACAACGCCTCCAATTTGAATGCCCACACTTTATTTCCAACGTCTTCTGGTATGTCATAAACGAAACGTCACATCTTCTTCTGAGGTTGCCTCTCCGTTCCGAAGGTTGGCGACCATCATGGAAATGCTTACCCTACTGGTAGCTATCTGAGAGAGTTCTTCTGAGCTTTTGTTAAACCATACCCTCAAGTTGGCTAACCATGAAATTCTTCTGCGTCCTGGTCCCCTTATACTATCAATTTTTCCTTGCAGAATGCGTTGGAGCAATTCATACCTGCGCTCATCTCGGATGATATGACCGAGATAATGGAGCTTTCGCGCCTTCACTAAACTAACCATTGCCTTGTCTAATGCCATTGCCTTGTTGATTCTACGTAGCAATTCAGCATTTGTAATTTTTTGCCTCCAGGATATTCGCAGCCAAAGTTCGAACGCTCTTAACCCTAGAGCCGGCAATCGTCGATTTTGAGACGATGTTACCGCTTCTTGAACCGGTCACGTCGCAAAATCGGATTTGCTTCAAAGCATTGCAATGTTGTCGTTTTAGTTTTAATTTCATCTACAGAAGCGTTGCTGTTTTTTACAATAGTTTAGAAATGTATAAATTTTTACGTATAATACAATAGTTTTAGTTGCATATTTTGCTTGTGTTCTCTGTTGAAACCACGCTGTCCAAGAGCTGAATTTGGTTATTTCTTGGTTTACATGATGTGTTTTTGTATATATTTTCTTCAGTTTTGAACATAGATTCGTTTTTTTTGGTTTTATTTTGATATAAGCATTACAAGTAACGATTTGTATATAATGAATTTTGAAAATTAGACCATAAGGAAGTTTTAAACAGTAGTGTCATCTGAAATTTTAGAAAAATATTTGTCTAAAAATTATTTTCAAATAGTTTCAGCATCCGTTACTATCAGATTAAAATTTCAGTAATGTATTTATTCTATTTTCCTAAGTTTTCTTGTTATTTTGATGTCACGTGACAAGGTTTGTGATTTATAGCAAATTTTTAATGATTTCTTTACGTTTCGGTGACTAGAATTCTCTCCCGGTCTAGAAAACTGTTTTTGCCGGCTGTAGGGTAATTTGTTAAATGTTGCTTTTGTCAGAGTCCAGGCCTCAACTCCGTAAAATAGGACTGAAAACACATAACACTTCATGAGTCTCGTTTTACTGTCAAGGATTAAATTGTAGCTTTAAAAAACATAATTCATGGTGTTGAAGACATTGAAACATTACATAATGACTTAAAAAATGTACTACTTTAACGATTTTCTCCTTTGGTTAAACAGGTTTTTAAAAAGACACTCCTTGGAAACGACTTCGTGACTGTAATTCACAAAACTTACCTCAAAACCCATGACTTCGTTACAGACTTAGGCGTGGTAATAATCTACAATAATTTATTTCTAAAGCCCGTGGGAATTTCACTGTTAAGTATTCTTATTCTTAAAATAAAGTTTCATAACATTTGTCATTGTTATTCAAACTTACTGGTTTCGAATTCACAGTTGTGAATATACAAATTAAGTTATAAAAAATAAATGTAACCTAGATTACAAGACGTTATTAAAACTAATATTATTTAAACTAATTAATAAATTTGTATTGTAAGATAATTCTGTTGTTATAATTTACACGATACTTTTAAAAATTATATTACAATATATTAATTAAATCCATGTTATTATAAATTGAAAAGTTATTTATTTTAATGTAAAACTACAAATAAATATTGTAATAATTGGTAAGGAAATACAATAAAGCTGTGTCAGGAAAATAATCTATTTAATTATTTCTTGTTTATTATTACTATTTTAAATTATTATTCTACCAGAAATATTCTCTTAAAGTTAGTTTTTATGAGAGTAAGTATATCAACTTATATAAATAAACTTTTATGTAATATTTTTATTGAATATATAGAATCTGTTAATAACTATCATCACTATCTACGTACTATTAGGATATTATTATGATTATGGTCTCTACCTACCTATTATTAAGTTATCTGTTATTTTAACTATCGCTAAATATTATGCAAACCATCCCAATTCGGGATTTACTTGCTGACGCTTGCAGTCATCTCTACAATATTCTATAACTGGCTTTACACATCAAGACCCCTTGGCCAGAGGCATTTTAAACGTATTGTGACAATATCTAAAGGGAATGTGTGTTCGAGAATTTTCGAGGAGGACCGAAATATTAAAAATGTCAACGTAAATAATAAGAGTGTGTAATGAAATGTAAATTAAATGAAATAAAGTTAAACGTAAATTGAAAATGTAAAAAAATTGATTTAATGAAAAAACGAAAAGTTGAAAATTGAAAAAATTGACAAACAAAATGTACTACAAAAATTAGTTTAAATGCTTGAATTATTTAGTGATAACACTGTGATATAAACCTAAATATTTTAATTGATTATTAATTATAATTATTTATTGCAATATCTATTTGAATATTAATATTTATACTAGCTATGAGCTCAAACTAATTATTTTTTATAGTTACTACTTGAATTATCCTCGGAGACTTGCTCGTACTTCTTGTCCGTCCATTGATCGGGAATCAAATGGGACGTCGACCCATTTTTGCATTTGGTTTTATAGTATTAAATAAATTTTATTTAAATCATTTTTTCATATTCTAAAATAATCAAATTTATCTTGTTTGGTTCCATAATTAATTTTAGTCTTGATACTTTAATATTTTCCTTTACTTATTACGTGCTCGCCTCTCATCATGCGGTCTTGGGTTCGAATCCCATTCAGACACGGCATATTTTCATACGTTACAAAAAAACATTTCATCATTCACCGTCTGCATTAGCAGTAATTGCAGAACAGTCGGACGTTAAACAAAAAAAAAAAAAAAAAAAAAAAAAAAAAAAAAAAAAAAAAAAAAATTTACTTATTTTCTTATTATTTCAAATTATTTAATTTAAATTATACTATCTTTTGTTTTCTAGCTTAAATTTGAGATATTTGGTTTCTGGAATTAATTTTTTGAATGTTTTATTTTTTTCTTATAATTCATCTTGATATCTATAATAACTGTTTAGAATATTTAAATTTTTAATTAGAAATTGTTCAATTTTGATTATTATTTATGATTATTGTTAAATTACTTCTTGAATTTACAACAATTGATTAATTTAATTAGATCTCCGATCACCGATGTACTGGAATATAGACTGCTATTCTACAATTGATAAATAAGTTTCCAAGAAATCGTTATAAACGGTTATAGTATAGATAGAACTGGCTTTTGTTGTACGATTATTGTGAAAGAGTCGTGTCGGATACTTATTTAGATAATTGGCTTTTTTGTAACACCTTTTATTCAATACCAATTTGTTTACAGTTTGTTAAGATTCATCCAGAAGCCGTCAGAAGGATTTTTGAATTTTATCATTATATCGCAAATCTATCTCGAAATCTCCATTAACCGACATATGTAAGCAGCCAGTTTGTTTACGGTCAGTTTAAGTTTCATTTTATCTGTGATTCAGTGAGCAAATAGATAATGCATAACAGTGCGTTAGAAAAGGTCAATGTTACTGTGAATTACTGTCTATTAACTTTTATTTATTCTGTATCGTTTTTGTAGATATTTAGTAAATTGGTTAAGTTTATTTATTGCTATTAGTTAATTATAATTAGTTTGTTATTTATTATAAGTAGGTAACTTACTTGTAGATATTAGTCACTTTCTAATTGTAATTTTTATTTGTAATTAATACTTGAATTTTAAACTATAGTGTGTTAATTATTTAATTTACCCAGATCCCGAAATGGACCTTAGAGATAAGTGTCACAGTATGTTTTCAGTATCCGTTGTTTCCTTAATGTAAAGGTTTTGTACGAGAGGGTTTGCATTTTATTAAAATTTGTCATGCATCGTCTTGTGTAGTTGTTTCGCGATTTCAGTTACGTACGTATGGTATTTATAAATCTTTGTATGGCAAAAAAAGGCATTGTACTATTATCGAAGGTAAAATCTTGTTTTGAATCGCGTGTACTCGTATATTTTTCGTGTGAGAAAGATTAGCAAATTCCCAAAGTTGAACTAAATATGTCGCAATGGGTCTTATGACTTTCTTAACAATCATTCAATTTATGTGATATGTTTAATTTAGAGTACCCATCAAATAAGAGTTTCAGTGATAGAAAAATGTTTTGAGTTGGTGGTGAGAATTTGTGACACGTGTATCACATGTGAGTTTTCCAAGAGTAAGCGTAGGTATATTTACTTGGTCACGAGTTTGTCTTTTTTTGCAACGAGGGGTAAAGGGGAAAAGTATCATTGCGCATGCGCGACTACTTTAATTTCAGTACAAAAATACAATAATTTATACTATACCCAGAGCATATACTATCGCGGAATTTTGGCAGGTTAACTGCACGAATATAACTGTTACCGTAAACAGAAATGTTAGTTTCTCGAAACCGTTGGCAGACTATTCACAGAGCTAAACGAAATCTAATATGGACTGTAATAAAATGCTGTGAAGTTGAAGCTAAACAAAAATGTCTTTCTCTGCCCCTTAACAAAAGCCATGAACGATTGGCTAATTACTGTGATGTTTCTCTTTCCACAAGTCGAAAAATAAAGAAGGAAATTAAAGATGTGAAGAAGCTATTCTTCAACAGTTTTGTTGACACTTGGTAAAAAAAGAAAATGGTTAGCTAGATACTAGTGGGATTGATAGTGAAGACAACGGTGACAGCGATAGTAAAGAAGGCGATTCATTTGTAGAAAATTTTGTTCCAAAATTGAATAAGGTAGCTGGTAATTACAGTAAATCAAATATTTCTAGTCATGGAATTAAAGTATGTCCCATTTATTTCTTTTAAAGTTTATGAAGAAAACTTTTTCTTGGAATAAACCATAGCTTACAAAATGTATGTAGAAACTGCATGGTAGTAAAATATACGAATATTGTCTCACTGTTGAGGTTGGCGGCACTGTAAAATTTTCACTTCCCTTCCTCACAGCCCATCCATACGCAAAAGGCAATCTCGTGACTTCAATACCTATAGCGTCCATGTGTTGTGTGTGGCAGCGGAAAATTATTAAAGTAAACGGTTTAGCAGTTTTGTCGTCTAAGATGACAGAATAGTTAAATTATGATTAAATATAGTTAATATAGTTAAATATGGTTACGTTCTATCAGATTTAAAAGGGTTTGTATCTCCGGACTTGCATTTTGGGATTGGTATCCTCCATTAGAACTGCTGTGTTATTAGCAAACATGGCCAAGTCGAATGGATTTCAATGGTACTTGCAGAACAGAGAACCTTGAAGCAAGTTTACTTTAGTATGGTTCTGCAGTATTGGCTTTCTATATCTTAGAAAGTTCATCACCTTGTTTTATTCTAAAGTAACACTCCACTAGAAAATATTTTTTAGGTAAGTATAGAACATCTCAAAGTATTAGTTTTTAATTGAATAGGGTCCATCATACCAGACCCGAACACTTCAACAAATACAGGTTAACGTATGAATTATTTTACTTTATTTATAATTTGAACTTATTATGTATTTGTGCCCGTACCCAGTGTAATACAATTACAAATGATTGATGGTGACAATGATACAAATAGTAACATGAACGACATGAGAAAGCAGGCCATCCATTTATATAGCTTTTATGTCTTTGTTTATGTCATGCTAATCTCTTCTCTTCTCTCTTCTGCCTTTCAAGGATTAGGCATCTCTGCCTGTTCCGAACCTCTCAAATCTCCCCATCTATTTCTCGGGCGTCCTCGTTATCTCCTACCCTCCGGCTTATACCCCAGTGTCTTGCTAATATTTATCATGTATGTGTGTCATGCATGCAATGTCACGCTTATAGCCCATATATCATGCTAATTATTTGTGAAAATGCTGATAGTATAATCCTGTAATATATAATTTTATAATCAAATACATGAGGAACTTATATTTTTAAACATTTATATCATTTCGTATTTACAAAGGGAAGTCCGTTATAATTTGAAGTGCTCTAGACCGGAAGGACAGTTTAAGCTATATTACTTAGCTAAGCGGATCGGTAAATGTAGAAACCATAATTTGCACATAGTTTTAGAAAGTACTGACATAACTTTAGTCTTCTGATAATGGGAGAAATGGATGTTTACCAACTATACTGATAAGAGTTTTCTTCCGTATGTGAATATTTATCTTTTTAGTGAAATATGAGGTTTCCATGTAGCTGGTTGAGCTGAAATTTAATTTTTATTAAAAATAAAAACATATACCAATAGAAAAATGATGACAAAGTATTAGGAAAAATACAACATAAAAGAAACAAGAAAATTAATTAGGAATCAGTATTTTTATCACGAGAAAGTATCTCTGTACCATTATAAAATTATGAACAAACTAAAAGGTATAGATAATTAATTGTTTACCTAACAGTGTTCTTTGGATACGAAATGTTTTAATTTAAAATGATAGAGGATACGGGTGGGTAGGGCTATGATAGAATAGATATAAGTGAGAGGTTGGGAGGGGTACGTAGATACAAAATTAAAATTTAAATTAAGTAAAAGACCGATAGATAGGCTTTGGGGGTTCTTGTTGTATCCCATATACAATATAGAGTGGATGGCGGGAGATAATGTACTTAGTCTGTTCAGAATGCTGTCAGCGGCACCTGCCGGCATTTGCGATAAACTATGCTTAATGGAAGAACCTTGCAGAAATATTGGATCGTATTCAATATTACATTGGTGAAGGCGGTAGTTGAAGGTGTATATGTATACGTCGAAGGTTTAGGGAAAAGTCAATCTAGAAACGATAGTCTCCTTTTTCAGGGTTGGAGAAGGGTTCTTGTTCTCCTGTATCCACCACCCACACCTTCCGTCATTTTTTTCTGTATTAACTTATGGATATTTTTACCTACCTGAAATCTCTTTATCATAGTCAAATTTTAATATTCCTTAATGAAGCAAATATATCAAGTGCATTACACAATCTGTTTCTCCATCCCTTTTTTATGATTAAATTTGAAACAGAGTGATTGATAAATTTACCGAAGCTAATTTATAATCGATATTAACGTGCCTACGTCGATTATTGCAAAGAGAAAAGTAATCTTTAAAAAGAGAACTTCAAATTGCTTATGATTTCTCATCGCTAAACAATATAGCAGATTTATTTCACACACACACACTTATACAAAATAAATCAGAATCAGTAACTTTTGAAACGATTTAAAACATATTAAGGCGTGTTTACACCTTGATTCGCTTTTATGCACCTTCATTTTACAATCCAAGTGATTGGATCACTTAATATGTACGATGGAGTATTTTTTTAGTCCTGTTACCCAATTGTTAATGTCTGGTAATTTTTTTCTATGAAAGGAAAATTTATTTTTTGGACGAAGTTGGTTGCCCTACTCAACCGGTATAGATACGGCAGTGTGAGTTCATACTCCTTGAGCCGTGTAAAATTTTGTGCCGTTTCCGGTCAAGTTACGAACATAATGTCTTTTACCCTAAAACAACGGGTTTTCATTCTTGAACAATATTTTCCTACGAAATCGTACGCGAGTGTAAAAGAATTATTTCGAATTAAATTTGTTGGTATTACTCCACCAGAAAAAATATCAATTTTTAGGCTAATAAACTGATTTCAAGAAACAGGTAGTATTTGCGATAGAAAACGGAGTGGTCGACCAACTCTCTTGACAGATCACGTTTTAGATAATGAGAAAACAAGATTGCTGAATTATCCACGGAAAAGTTTACGAAAACTTTCCTCGCAAGTTGATTTGTTATATTTGAGGGTTCAGAAAACTGCTAAAAAATTGAAATTGTATCCGTATCGCGTACGATTAGTCCAAGTGCTTCAGCCTCCAGATATAAACAAGCGATTGTTCTAGGGTAAAAGACATTCTGTTCGTAACACGACCAGGAACGGCACAAAATTTTACACAGCTAAAGTAGTAAAAAAAGGTACAATTTTGTGTCGCTTCCGGTTATGTTACGAACAGAATGTTCGTAACATCCGGTTATGTTCGTAACATAACCGGAAGCGACACAATTTACCCTAGAACAACTCTTACCCTAGAACAATCGTTTGTTTAAATCTGGAGGCCAAAGCTTTTGAACAAATCGTATGCAATTTTAATTTTTTAGCAGCTTTCTGAACATTCGAATATGACATTTTTTCGTAAACTTTTCCGTGACGAATTGAGCAATTTTGTTTTCACATTCGCTAAAACGTCATCTGACAAGAGAGTTGGTCAACCACTACGGTTTCTGCCGCAAAAACTACCTGTCTCTCGAAACCTGTTAATTAGCCTAGAAATTTACATTTTTCTGATGGAGAAACACCAAAAAATTTAATTTGAAATGATTCTCTTACACTCGCGTTCGATTTCGTACCAAAATTTTGTTCAAGAAGAAAAACCCGTTACTCTATGGTAAAAGATATTCTGTTCGTAACATGGCCAGAAGCGGCACACAATTTCACATAACTCAAGGAGAATCAGCTCACCCTGACTTATCTACACCGATTGAGTAGGACTACCAACTTCATGTCACAAAACCAAATTTCCCTTTCTTAGAAAAACATTACCAGACAGCAATTGCGTAACGGGACTAAAAAATCACTCTGTATTATAAAGTGTGTACAAACGAATTCGGATCACAGGGAATCATTTTCAACATCATTGTAAATTTATTAATGGTAAGCTTTATTTTAATTTGAACATGTATTATAAAATTTTAAATATTTCATGAGTTAATATTCTTGTACCACATTCATGTCAACCAAAAACGAGTTGTGTCTTTTTTTAAACAACTATTAGATTCAGGTTAAAATTAATTTCTGTCGCGCCGATAATTAGTTCAATCTAGCCTTAAGCAACAATAAAAATACAAATTCATTGTGTCCAAAACATGCGACAGTTGTTTTGCTCGGAGGTAACTAGAACCTTAATTTGAAACTGTCGGCAATTAATACAAAGCCCTTAAGGGGTAACGAATCAAGAGATAAACAGGTCATATGTTTATTACACAATAGTTTGTATCTGTACAACAGTACATTCATTAATTAACTTCGGGGCTTTAAACAAATTATAACAACTATAATAATATTATAACAATTACAAATAAATTCATCATTAAATTGAAATAAATACTGAATTTAATTATTACAAGTTACTTTTCTTAATTTTGTTTTGAGATTAAAAATTTGACCGTTTAATCTCAGTAGTCTAAGTAAAATCATTCCAATATACATTATAATTTTTATATATTACGAGTAATGGCGTCTGCCCTTCACGCCGAACCGAAAAAATACCCGCCGTCAAAGGGTCACGTGGATCACAGGGGTTAAGTGGATCAGAGGGATAAAAGTTTGGGCGCGTTGCGCCCACAATTTGCCATTGATTGTCTTGTACAGTATTTTACTGTGAAAGAATTTCATTTGTAATTTTTGTTTTTTGGTGTCTGTTTTTTTTATTTATCTGTATTGGTGATGCATTATTCATGGAATAGATGTTATCAGACCTCTGAGTTTAACTGGAATACTCCCGTACAACTTAATTCTTAGTCCTCATTCTCCTTGTTTTAGTAATTGCTTTATGTTTTGGCGTGTTTCTAATTCCAAATTACACCAAATACCGAAGATAGCTTGCACAAAAGATTTAATCTGTAGTTCAGGTAGATTTTCCTGGGAATTTTTGTGTTATAAAGGTACAAAATGAGTATTTGGAGACCTCCTGTAAAATGAAGCTTGTGTTGTCGATTAATTAGAACCCAACGAATTTTCAAAAACATTGGGGGTTTTCAAATAAGTGAGACTCCTCAAAATTTTCACTTCATGATGATATACAGAAATATGGAGTAAAGCCGACTATTTTTATCGGACACCATGCGCCTCAACCCGTAACGGGCTCAGTTTGATTTTCATCAAGCTATCACTTTCGGTTTACATATTATGGAAAAACCGCGTTTTTCCTTAGTAACTTTAAGAAAAATATTATATTTTATAAGTTATTCGTAAAATTGAAAATTTGCCCATAATAGGTAGTTGGAGTATTAATTATTTGCACTCGATCTAGTAGTTCCAAGGCTACAAAAATTCATAGTCACAGTTATGGTCAGCCAATTATAATGACTGAAACATTTTAAACAGATAGAGGTGTAAAACACACTAGTCACAGATATATTCTCTGAGAGTAATGAGTTTCATTATAACACAGACCGTGTGGTGAATGAAGTGACGGTATCATATATACAGGGTGGAAAGTATATGCTGTTCAGAGGATCTGGTATGCTGATGAGCATACTTTTCCACTCAACGAGGAAGGCAATAGTAAACCACTTTACTCCTCGTTTTACTTAGTATAGCCTCAGGAGATTCAAACCGGCCTTTCTGCTGATATCCTAAACAACAAGAGTAATTAAAAGAATAAAACGCAGTATCGTGCAGGCTACTTTTATTTACCAAAAGTAAAATTTTCATGATAAATGCATATCACATTGTCTAGATAAAATAATGACTACAGAGAATTAACTTTTCATATAAATCATCATCTTTTTTATGTACCGTTGTAAAAATGCAATTGTACAAACAATGAAAGTTATGGTAATTCCTAATTATTACCGTTACTTTCATTATTAAGGTAAAACCAAATTAAATGCCTGGGGAAAACCCCAATCATTAGAATAAGTTACATTAGAAAAGTAGTTAGACAATAAGTTGTAAATATTTTTATAACCACTGTCAATCATTTGGTATTCTTTAGATTGGTATATTTCTCCATCTGCGTTTTCGGGCCTTTCTTCCACCTACCAACTTACAGATAATCATTGGGATGGTTCTCCTTCCCGTAAGCCCTCCAGGTTGGTTGAACGATTGGTGGGAGAGGGAGGAGGGAGGCTTGTCAACCAGAGATTTCCTGATTCGTATCCAGGAAATTGAAATCAGTTCCCTTGGGACTTAAGAGTGAAACTATTAGTTAAGGAGGAGCAGGAGGTTGAAGAAGTGATTAGGAGAACGATGGTGACCGGGAGAACGAGGAAAAGAAGAAAAAGGGGAAACATATTTAATTGGAGGTAAATTCATTTCGTATTTATTAACGGTTTTTTAGTTTTGTTTTTATATGAAAGTCGCTGCAGAAAAAAGGTTGGCTAAATTTTTAATAGGTTAAGGATTATTTTGTTAGTAGTTTCATATTAGTATTCATTAGCTTTTTTTCATTAAATATTTAAATTGAAGCAAGGAAATATTAAAGAGAATACTAGCTAAAGTGCCCGTTCTTCGAACGGTTTCCTTGTTGCCGTGGACGGTCGGTTGGGGGTACCGAGTTCGATCCCTGTCAGGTCTGATATTCTTTAACTATTCATTGTTATCTATCTCCTTTCAGCGTCAGCATTATAATTTATAAAAAAAATAGTTAAACATAAAATAAATGCGAGATCTTGGTGTTTCTAAATAAAGATATGCAGCGCTTTACTATTTTCATAATAAATGAAAGGTAAATCACAAATCTGTGTGTATAATGTAACTGTAGGAAATTTAATTATTCACTACAGAGCAAGAAAAATTACTGTTATGATATCGTTAAATGTAAGGTAAATCACAATAGGAACACTCCACGATCGTAACCATATTAAGATGACTGATACATTTTTGACAATGTGACCGAGAAAAGGTGTGTTGGATACTGGTGAAATGGGTAGGTAGATAACTGACAACGAATACGGGTTTTACTGGCGCGTAGGTCTATGTTTATTGTTCTGTTTATTTTGTTTCTTAATATTCTACTAAAAATATTGGTTTAGTTTTAAAAAAATTGGTAATATCTCCGTTATTATACATGAAAATGAAAAACTTTACATAATAAAACTTATTCGTCTTTAAACGTTTCGTAATTTTGATTATATAACACTTTTTGATACAATGACTTTTAATGGAGATATTCGTAGGTTTTTGTTTACCCCTCCCTACAAACTCCCTTCATCCCTTTGTGATATTAAATCAAATTACAGCCTATTTTCATTTCGATTATGTCCAGAACCTAAATATCGAAATTCATTGAATTTGGTTCAGCGGTTCTTGCGTGATGCCGTAACATACAAACAGACATAAAATCAGCTGAGCTTATTTTTGGTGTTTACGTGGTACATCTGGCGTAGAAACAAAATTTAGTGAATTTTGAAAAATTGTTCAGACAAAATCAAAATTTTATTTATAGTATAGATAGAGCTGGCGCCCAATTTTTTATTATATTTTTAGTTCATATTAATGTATTTGCCACCGGTATAGTTCATGGTGGTGCACTTATCAAAACTGATAACGAGATTACTAATATCTTATATCTATAATGGAAATTATTTAGTAGCAGCTTAGTTTTGTAACCAAAGGTTGTAATTTAAGCTTGTTATTAAATATTTATTCTTGTACTTTACATTGTTTATTTATTTTTCCGATATCATTAACATAAAAAATATGCTCGTTGTAACAAATTTTTGAAATTTACGTTTTCTACAAACCAACCGCATAGTAAAAGTAACGAAATAACAAGAGGGGAAAATCAAAATTTGCTCATAGGCAAGACGAAATTATGTTAGTATAAAAACAAACATAAATAACACTCAGGTAATATAATACTTCAAAACTGAAAATGTAGGCTTATGTGCCAAAAAACAAAGTAGATTTATACCAATAAAAACGAAGTATAAAATAAACTTTTTCAGAAAACAAACTAAGTGCGTAAACGTGAAAGAAAAATAAAAAGAAAAAAACGAAATTGATCTCCCTGTTTTCGCCAATTAATGTCTGCTGGGCATCAAGCCAAACAACTTGTAGTGAGCAGTAAGTAGTTGTATGGTTCTTTTGTTTTCCGCTAGACTGCAGTAGCAATGGCAATACTAACTTCTTGTTTGATGGTAATTGCTATTTGCTCAGCCTAGAAGTGATGTAGCCGTAGTACTCTAAAAACGTTTTGCTTAGATTGTGTGCAAATGTAAAATGGCAAATGCATTTTCCTTTAGTATTTTTTGTTCTTTTTTTGCAAACACATTCGTTACTTGTATACATTTTTATAAAGCTTATTTAACATACTTTTTCATGTTCTACCTCGTAGATTTGTTACTAGAACATATTTTATTGAGCGGAGAACTGTGTTAAAGTATATTTTTATTTGTCTACGATAAGATAAAAGAGAATTTAGTGAATTCAACCATAACGTTTGTTTAATGTTCATTAATTTTCAAGTTTATAAAAGAGATAGTTTGTTTTGTTTAAACTTAGATAATTATTTTAATTTTTCTGTGCATTTTCATTTACCACTAGTATTTCCTCAGCATAATTAATTTGTATCTTATTATTACGTTTCATTATTTAATAACCCATTTTCAGTAGAATAATGTAATATAAGACAATAACACTGGCTGATTTTTTTCATATGATTCACTCTTCATATTCAATACTGATTTCATTTCAAATCTGTTTGCACACTAGTTATCCGAATTAATGTAAAAACAATTTGGATTTGGATAGTTAGAAATTCGGATAATTGAATAAACCAACGTATGTTAATATTTTTTTATGTCTAACTTTATTAAAAAGAACTTTAAAAGTCAGAACATTTATTGATCGTAAGTTTTCCTTTAGTTTTTCATAGTGTTGTCTTTAGTTTTTCGTAGTTTTCCTACGGAATGGTTGCTGTCTGTCTGTAACTTGATGGCCTTCGGCATAGGGAACCAATATGCGGATTGTAAAACCATTTAAGAAAACATACATCTAATGTTTTTTAGTAACTGAAACTTGTCGAAAATAGCGTATTTTTATAAAACAAAGTAGGCCTATTTTGCATGATTTTTTTCTATAAAATTATTTCGACAAACACACGTTTAATGAGATAATAATATATTATTAGTACAAGTTTTATTTTTGAAGAAAAACCAGTATGTTTTCAAATACATCGTCACTGTTGAACAACTATTTCGCGGATTAATATAATATTTGGCAGGTTTGTTCTGTAATAATTATGGAAAACGATGAAGCAATTAAATTTAACAGAAAAGCATTACTTTTTAAATGAAGAGGGCAGTTTTTTCTTCAAAAAAAACTTTTACTACATTATACACTACCTCATTAAGCGAGTTTCCGAAATAATTTTGTTCAACAAAAACATGTTAAATACTTTATTTTGTAAAAATACGTCATATCCGAGAAGTTTTAGTTAAGTACATAAAAAAAATTAGAAATGTTTTCCGAAATGGTTTGACAATCCGCATATTGCTCCTGTCTACTGGAGGCCAACAAGTTATAAACAGCCAGTACTCCCCGTTCCTAAGCTTTGTGCAGCTGAGAGGAATGCATTACGTCACTACTACTGTGAGAGATTGCGTTAGTAGTAGTAACGTTTTACTAGTAGGCTACTATGTTTGTAGTAGTCACGGGTACTATCCAAACTACAAATAGTCGGTGTCACCGTCTACAGCGAATAGTCAAAAAATGACCTACGTAAGTCACGCACTAGGCAGCCTACTGCCCAGCGAAGAGCAATGAGATGATTAGTACAGTGTTATGACGTAACAGCAGACTGGTACTTAGTCTTTCCCCTTTATCCCACAGCTGCACAAAGCTTAGATTTATACAGTACAATCCGTGAGGTTAAACGGTGTCTCACGCCCGGACGAGCCTAGCGGTTACTAGTCTAACTAAAAACATGGTCCACGTTGTTGAATACCTCATTACGTCAAATAAAACTCGCTACGTAAATTTGAGATTGAAAGTAACATTTCATAATGTAATGAGTAATCAAACAACGGACTTCTCAACGGAATGATTTATTTTTATTGTGACTAATGTGTGAACGATGTTTATAGAAATGTACAATAATGATCCCGCACTGCAACAATTTGATACCTACTCAATCGACACCTACTCAATCGCGGTGTTCTCAAGGTCACAGTTACCATTAAAACTCAAGAACTGTACATACCTTCTTCTTCAAGTGCCTAACAGTTCCGAATGTTGGCAACCATCATAGCAATTCTCACTTATATTCCAACGAACTAAAGACTGCAGATGAGATTTAGCCAATAACAGCCAATAACAGTGTGAGGTTGTCTTTCGTTAAGTCACACTCTATTCCACCGAACTCTAGTGCCATTTTGTTAGGCTGTCACGCACATGAAGACCGCAACGTGAAAACCCAGGATACGTTAACGAGAGTTAATTGGTTCTCTTCTGTGAACTAGGTCACTATGCTCTTCTCTCGTTAAGCTATAGTTCGTTGCACTGCAAAATAGCTCTTCTGAACTTTTTCCAAACCAAGTTTTCAGATTTAGAAGCCTTGACACCCTTCTTCTGCCAGATCCTTGTTTTCCATATTTTTTCCCTGCAGAATAACTTGAAGTAACGAATATCGTGAGTCATTCCGCATGATTTGTCCCATTTATTGGAGCTTCCTACAATTATGGAGGAAATGACTTCTACGTCTTTCTTCATTCTCCTGAGAACCTCTATATTTGACATCCAAGCAGTCGATAGGACCTTCAACATTCGTTTGTACAGTCATGACATGTATTAAAGTAATTTTAATAGTATCATAGTTAATAATGTATTAAAAATTAATTTAGTTATACAAAATAAAAATAGAATGACGTTTCCGTTAGAAGAATTTTTTATCACATCTATATTTTTTAAAATAAACCTAGACCTACTGAATAAAATAAGGAATGAAAAACTAGTCTACTGTGCCAAATATGTACTTTACACGTCTCGTTCAGTAAGCTTTATGTAGTTTTTTTAACACGCGCTAGTAGACACTTCACACCTTCAAACAAATAAATTGGATTTGACATCCTGAAGATACAGACTCTTCCTAAATTAGAACAATATTTACAATACATGGACAAACACTGAAGAAGAACTGTACCTTTTTCTTCATCAAAACAACTCTTAAGACAACATTTCATTTTTTGTCTTTTCCCGCTTTTATTTTTATCTTTCCTCAGAGACGTGACGCAAAAAGTATTTTTATTCTTGTTTATTTATTTCTTTTTTTGTTTTGTATTGCTTATGATTTATTTGTATTGTCTTGTGTAAATTGTATAAAGGATTTTATTTATTTATTTAAAAATCATAAAATAAATTGTTTGACACATTATTATAAGAAATATTCTTGATTTATTGCAAATATTTGTTTTTAGTTTCATGTGTTTATTTTTCAATTGTTTTGTAGGCTAATGTCAGTTTTTATTGTCAGATTTGTTATCAGTTTTATTTCTATTGCTATTATTATTATATAGAAATATCATTACCACGTTTTATTAACCAATCGGGAACTATAAACGGATGTATTAGCCAAAAAATCTTTCCCACGGTTCTTTTGTGGATTATATCCACGTACGGTTTTAAATGGTTATGGTCGTTTAAGAGATAAATCCGCACAGTAACAAGTTAAATAAAAAATGATTTTGACAAAAATTTGTTATAATAGTCTTCAAAATCATGCCAAAATATCAAAATATTCCAGGAAATTTGCTATGGCAGAAGCTTCGTTGATAGCAATGCCCGCCAGTATTTTCTGGCTGCCACGAGGTAGATATTGTCATAAAAGTCATGCTTCCTATGTCTGCTAATAATTACGGGTGATACATTCGTCCAATTTAATCACAATAATTATTTTAAATATGTGAAAAACTGGAAAAATTCAGCGCTGTTTGCGGTTTTATTCGCAGGATAATAGGAAAGAAAATGAGAAAGGACACCCAAACGAAATTTTATAGAGCAATGGCTGTACCATTCATAACATATGGGGGTGAAACACGGGTGTCATTACAGAAGAATGAGTCTCTTATCCAGGCTGCTGAAATGAAATTTTTGCGGAGAGTTACAGTTCGTAGCCTACCCGGTTACATACTGTACGTAACGAAGCCATCCGCGCCGAGTTAAATACTCAGTCACTGTTGGAAACATTAAGAATATTATTATAAGAGAAACTGGTTCAACCATTTACTTCGCTTGCCAGCTCACATACTTCCCCTGCGAGCATGGAAATATAAACCTAGAAGGAAGCGAGGCTTGGAAAGATCTAAAAAGAGATGGGTGCCGGAATAGGCCATGGAGCTTAATCCTTGGCAGATGATGATGATGATACTCATTTTAACAATCTTTTTTCTCTCCTTTTCGTTTATAAAAATACAAATAAAAACTACAAAATAACTTTCTTTAGTCAGTTCTATATACGGATATATCCTTATAAGTCACGTCATTCAGGACTAAAGACGGAAAAATCCGCATCTATTATTATTAAGAAAACGAAACTGTTGCAACCAGTTAGTCTGTCGGTATTTAAATTGTTTTGTTGTGTGATAGACAAGTGATGCACTATTGTAATTGTGTTCAATAAAACTAAGTAAGAAATTCATTATTTTTATTGTAAATCGCCATATTTTCTTTTTAGTTAAACTTAATTTTTCGTAAGTTTATAGTAACATTATAAATATAATCAATTAGACTAATTATTTAAAATAATTTCCTGTTATTTATAACCTTAATAAATTATTGTAACTAATGTGTTAAGAAATAGTTATTAACTGAAAAGGAACATTTATTAGTTATTAATAACCAGGTCCCGAAACAACTTTTTATAAACTTTACAATATATATGGTAAAATACGACCAAAGACCGAGAAAAGGAAGCGAACAAAATCAGACGAGGAAAGATGGCTGGTCCGAGGATCCCGCAACTTGTGTAAGAAGAAAACACTCTCATGACAACTCAAGATTAAACATTATAATAATCTTCTTCTTCTTTTTTAGGTTCCTATCCGTTCCGGATGTTGGCCACCATATTAACAATGTGAACTTTATTCACTGCTGCTTGAAAAAGCTGTGTTGTCGTTTTTGAGTAGCCTACCATATTTTTAGATTTTATAATAAGGAAATACGTCATCTCGCACGCTACGTTGTTCAGGTAATCTTCCTTGCAATATAGATTGCAGCAACCCATATCTTCTTTCGTTGGGCATTTTATGTCCCAAGTACTCAAGCTTCGTAACCTTATCGTGTTCTTGACTTCTTTTGATTTCTGTATGCGTCTTAGTACCTTCTAATTAGAGACGCGATCCACCCAGGAAACTCTCAGCATTTTCCTGTAGAACCACATCTCAAAAGCTTCAAGTCTTATAATAGATTATAATAATGCGATAAACCTTGTGTGTCTGTACGCGAGTGAACGTCTTAGAATGACCGGGAAGGCTGGTCTTAGATAAACAGAGAAATTTTAAAGAAAGATACACCGCCAAAAGGGATCCGATGGTTGTAGACGGATAATATAGGTAACGAGGTCAAGAAGAACTGTAGTATACTGTTCGCCAATTAAGGTGACATGTAGGGAGGGTAGTGAGACAGAGAGAGAATATGTTGCGTCCGCCGTTCCCCTCAACTCATTTCAGCGCACGATGTTCAAGCGCAATAGTGACAATACGTGATACGGTAGGGCACTGCCGGCCAGTTTCGTTCACTACACTCTAACAAGCTCATTTTTCATCAAAAAATTCTGAAAAATTACTTTCGCTCCCTAATGAATCTTACTTTATTACACTATGTTATTATTGTACTCTGGTGTTTATATAAGATACGCTTGTACAAAGTTAGACGTTTAAATCTCTTTGCATTGTTTGCGTATCACGTAGGCTAATATAACTTCTTTTTCAGGACGACGTAATATGCGTTTTATTATTGTGTTATATAATATAAAATTTTATCTGTAATTTTATATATGTTGGGCAGAAACAGAAATAATAAACGAGCTTGAAAAAATCACTTTTGGAAGGGAAATCAAAGATAGATCATCGTGTCTGGTGTCTCCTTCCTGTTAGCATTTCAAGAAGCTGAATCATTCTTTATAATTGTGAACTTTATACCAAATATACGTCAATTTTTAGAAATCAACTACACACGCACAATATCAGTTCTATGAAATTTTAACAAAAAGAACCGCATAGTAAATATAACAGAAAGAGGGTATGACATCCCTCTCTTTCGGGCCTGTCAAAACGATGGTAGGTACATCATTTAGAAAAAAAATGTATTGCCTATTACCCCAAATTGATTGCAGATATTTTCCCCGTATTTTGTGCGCGCGCAACTAATTTCGACGGCGGCTTTCGACAGCGATACAAAAATGTCAAAATGATAACCGCACGAACAGAACACAAGACGTAGTGAGTACTACTTTAGAGACAGCCTGTATCAGGCTACGAAGCTGTGGTGGGGGAGCTACTTACTGCGCATGTGCGGCCCGTATGCCACCGTAGTTGGTTATAGTTATACAAGAAAAATGAATGATTATTGGCAACGATTAGAAAAAGAAGGGGAATCTTTTACAGACACCTGTATACAATGGATGACAACCGGTTCGATTTAAATTCAGATAACTAATTGCGGACTTTAAGGGATTCCATGAAGATCAGAAACAGAACACCGGGTGGACAGAAGATAGGACAATAGCTTACAGTAAACGAATGCTGAAAATGTTAGTTTAACAAAAGCTCCCAAAAACGTCTGAAGTGACCTCACGTGGTCTAAAATTTGCCATATACGAGAAAACAAATATATAATATGCAAAAACATGTAAACATAAAATTTTTAATCAAATCAGTAATGCAAATACCGATATATATTATATCAACCAGGTTACAATATGATACAAGATAACGTGGAACAATAAAACCTGTATACTACGATAGTTTACAAAATTGACAAAACAGTAGGAAAGCAAAAACGTTTGTTGGCAACAGTTAGTTACATTGTCCTATTCTGGTTGAAAATTTGAATGGACAGAATAGATAGTATTACTGCTGATCAAGCTAGAATGGCCAACTGTTATTATTATTACTATATACTATATATATATACATAAAGAGAAAGGGGAAAATCAGATGAGAAGGCGGTTGATGTAAACCCTGTTATTATTACAACTCATACTGTAGTATTTAAGCTGCAAGGTTTCTCATTCTGTCTCTAAAACTCACTCAGTTACTATTAACCCTCTGTTAACCCCTCTCCTATCTCATTCATATACACAGTTCAGTCTATTTGTTTTGGATCCGTCTAACCTAATTTAATTACACCATCTGTGGTTGCTAATGTCATGTTTGGCTAACACTCAACTTTGCTTTTACTCGGAAAACTAGCCAGCTCGCTACATCTCCTCTTGTATTTTCAAAACCGAAATTCATTTAAACGAAGAATTTCTGTAACTAACATATTACTGTTAACTAGCTATCCAGATCTCCAAAGGAAAACATTTTACTCCATGCACTCTCATAACAAATCTAATTACATTATCATTTCAAATTAATAAACTCTGTTATTCATGTATACAATTTTGTTCCACACACATATGTTATACTAACATGAAGAAAATGTACGAAAAGTCAAAAACTTTCATGAATTTTAGTTTATGATGGTGGCTTAATTTATATTCGTGTTAATTAATCTCAATTTGTTACATTCGTTGTTTTATGAATATGTATTAGCTTAAGTAGAAAGTTTCAGAATTCTGTTGCTGTCAAATTTTATTGAAGCAATCACTTTTTGAAACTTAAATTCTTTAGAATTTTATCCTAAAATATTTCCTTAATTCATTGTTTAATGGACTAATTTTTAATTTATTACATTCAATAACTTAGACAATTTTTTCCAATTAAGAATCGGTTCAATAGTGTTGCATGGGATGGAAATGTTTCCCCTTAATTAACTATTGTTGTTCAGATCATCACTGAAAGGCTGGTTTGAACCTCTAGACGTTTTACTATACTATTTTTCAGGGCTGATGAGCTCTGAACGTACGCATTGCCCCCTATCCACTTCATAGCTAGCCAATGACTTGCCAGCAACGTTCCCAACTCTTGCTCTCGTAGCTCTCTTATAATATTTCGTCAGCCATTTTTTTGGTATTTCAATAACAATCATAACCTATGAACATACAATCAGCTGATTATATTATAAAGTATTGCATATTAATTGATGTGTTCAGTACGAGATGCAAGACACGAGTGAACAACTCCGGCTCTTATACGCATGCACGCGTAATGTTTGTCAGGCTGAAACATTCGTACAATCTAACAACGCTGGCAAAAGTTCTGATTGGTCTACACGCGTGGAACAGGAGAGCTTATCAACCGTGAAAAGTATTATAAGTGAAAACGAGAAGTGAGGTGGTTTACTAATGCCTTCCTCACTGAGTTGAAATAGTATGCTTATCATCATGAAAGACCGTCCTAAAAGCACCTACTTTCCACCCTGCAAATGACACCTTTACTTCATTTACCACAGGGTCTGGCTGTATAATGAAATTTACTACTCTCAAAGAAGATAACTCTGACTAGTTTCTTTAACACCTCTACCTCTTCTGTTCTTAAACAGTTCAGTAATGTAATAGGCTGACCATGTGATAAAAACCAGAACTATCTTTTTTAGCCCTGAAACCAGCAGATCGAGTTCATTACTTATTATTAGGAGTATATAAACTTCTAGATACAGACAGATGCTTACAATTTTCTCGAAGGAAAGAATGAAGAGACTCTCCGTAAAATAAATTGTGCCCTGCAATAATTTTTTTTTAAATTAAGACAAAGTATCTACAACTTGCATGATTAGATGAACAGATATCGTGAATGTTGGAGAAAGCCCTTGGGAGAAATTTCACCACAAAAATACCTTTGTAAATTCGATGGTACGCTCCAAAAAATAGAAGAGAGAGAGAGAGAGACAATGACAGACCTAAATAGAGATAGATGTGGAGGTATTCATTTATTTTTGTCGTTTAAATTATCTAAAAGTAAGTTGGCGAGTGATTTGTGCGATTGAAGTCGTCTTTGATATTTTGCACTGATTGTGTGTATTTCTTGTTTCTTTGTAGGCTTGTTTAAATATCTGTGTAGTATATTTTTTGACATATTTTAATATGATGCTGTGATTGTTTTAACTAACTAGTTAAGACTGAAACCTTTGCAAGATTTCTACGTTGGAGTGACTTGCCTTCCCAACACAAGGATCCAATATAATAGAAACGTTTATGTTAAATTGTTTTGTATAATAGTAAGACCTAGTTTATTGTTCAATGAAAAAGTAAATCGTTTTCCTAGAATCCAAAAAAATGTATAAATTTTGTGTTTAGCTGTTTTCTTTTGCTTCGTATTTATGTGTTTTAAAGTTCAGGTGTTAGTCAACATAAATACCAAGGTATTTAGCGGAGTCTTGTCTTCTTCAGGTTGTGTTTTTTATGTGTACATGTGCGACCATGTATTCTATTTTTAGTAGTATGCACGTATTCCACGTGCAAACTTCCCGTTTCGTCTTTATTTGTTTTGTTCTGCATCTACTCATAACTAAAATCTAAAGGAAAAATATTTGAGAAATTCGTAAATGTGTTTGTCGGTCTAAGATTTAAAAATATTTTAAATTGATGTAATTTAAGGTGTAGTATAATTAATCCGTGTGATAAACGGTTCCTGAAAACTAAATAAAAACATTATTTAGAACTATTACTTATTTTGTAATGTATTATTAAAGCTTCTAAATAAGTAATTAATGGACGAATAAAAATGAGCAGCATGCAACTTAGTAATTATTTATGATAATTAACATGTTTTTATTTTAGTTGTGATTATCGCAAAAAAATTTGTACACGCAACTTACTCTATGTAATTAGCTAAAATTCCATTGCGTGAATTACACGGATTTAGAACGTTAATACATTTTTACAACAAGTAAGATAATTAGAATCTCCCGTGATGATCACCATATGGGTTTGTACTGTTATCTCTCTCTCTTTCTAGCTCACTCATAATTTTCTCCCTCTCTCTCCATACATGTCACTGTTAGCCCAACCCATAAACAAACTCTCATAATTTCTACCTACTTACTCGCCAAACATCTATTTTTTTGTGTACTGGGTGATGATCCCTACTTATGTTTTGACTTTTGTCAAGGTTTTGTTTTCGGGAATTTAACCCGGGACTCTTGGGCTGAATTCCGTTAAATTATTAACTTTTGTATTTTTGGTTACCTTTTGCCGATTTGCACAGTATGTTAATGGAGACGATGTATGTAAACGTGACGATGTAAATGTGACGATGTATGTAATGGAGACGATATTAGATGAAAATGGGGGAAGAAAAAGGGCCAACCTTACCGGGAATCAAACTTGGGACCTTTGGTCCCAAGTTTGGTAAGGTAAGGTTTGTTTTAGCAAGCAAAGCAAACAACTGGGAATCAAACTTGGGACCTTTGGTTACAAGCTAGTAGCACTGTTCTTTGCCATGTAGTATCGTATGTTGAGCACGATAGTAAGTAATAATGAATTTTTCAATGGAATGTGGTTTGAAACAAAAATAGACAAGATTCACGACTTCAAATTATATATGCCTAAATAATTAAAGATAAAGCCATTTTGATCAAATATCAATTTTACTGATTTTCCAAAGATCTGAGGTAAAATACTAATGAAATATTACTGAGTATTACATATTGTACAGTATGACTGTAAAAGAGCTGTTGAAATATTGATCAATTTTTTAAATAGTAATAAATCTAATGCTTAAAAATTTTTGCTTAATAATCAAGACATCAGTATTAGATATTTCATGAAAGATTTCATAAAAATTCTACACGCATCTATGCCTTTCTAAGAATATTCAACATTTCATAAACTCTTTCAATTTCCAAACTTTAATGCAACTTATAAATAAAATTATTCCAATAAAAACCTTTCGAAATTAATTACCTTACACAAATTTTTTAGTAATAGAGTAACTTAGAACTTTCTTTTCAGCGATATTAATCGAATAGCTATTTAAAAATTTAGAGCATTAAAAAGGAAACATATACTATCAAAGTTGACAAACTTAGTAGAAATTTTATACTTAGTCATTAGCGTTAAAAGCTAAATGAGTGTTTATAAAAGTTTCTTAGCGAGCTTATTCGACACGTTAAACTATTTTATATCAAATAGGCTTTAACTTTAGCCCATTATTTTGCCTACATAGCCATTTGATTGCAGTGTAAATAACACAACGCAGTCTAGCGGCCACTTCAAACACCAATTTCCAAAAGGCCTACCTCTATTGTATACAGTAATGGGTTTATTTTACTGAACGACATCTTTCAATACAAAACTTCAGATATTATATTTATTTTGACCGTCTTTAAATTAATTCTTATACTTTTACTAAATCAAGCAATTTTTAAAAAATATTTTATTCTGTTTGAGTGTATAACAAATTAATTATATATAATTTAGTTCTGTTTTTTTCTGTAGGCCACGAATAAAACTGATTAAATGAGCTTACTAGAACCAAACAACTTTGATCCTGAAAAACTTCCACTAGGCAAAAAATACCGTACTTTTTAAGGCTGGTTGTACTTATTTATAAATGTTATTAAAATTTTGTTAAAAATAAACTTTAATATGTTTTAATGGATTTTTTTGTGTTTTTATTCGTTTTTGAAAAACTCTATTATGAAACATCCTTAAAAGGATGTTTTTGAAAAACTCATGATTTTATTGTCTTTAATATTCTTCATGAGAGGTGTGCACAGAAACACTTTGGGCCTAAGCTATTTTTGACGGTACTGCAAGACATAAATTTTCAAACTTGGAATCGGGCAAAAAGGGGATTATAGTTAACGGAGAGAGGTTGAACGATTTAAGAAATGTGATCCTAATAGTTAACAGTTTTGAAAAATTGCGGTACAAACATTTATAAACAAACATGTTTGTTTATAAATGTTTGTACCGCAATATATAAACAAACATGTTTGTTTATAAACTGTAACACTTATTCTTCGTCGTTACATTTTATTTTAAAATATTTTGTCCAGTTCTGTTTCGCCGGTAATGTTTCTCTTACCTCGAGAGGTGGCGGTTACTAGCGGTTCTTTTTCGAACTGGCGTAGGCAGTCAGCTGTTGGGCTACTGCTACTGCCGAGTATCGTGGCTAGTCTAGTCTGTTCTATTGTTGTTTGGTGCGTTGTACGTTATATAATGCTCTAGTAATATTTATTAATTTTCTCAGTTTTTGGTTAAAACTTGAGACCTTACGTTTACCCAATTATGGTAAGTAATTTTGGTTTTCGTTTTAGCAAGCAAAGCAAACAACTGGAAACTCTATACAGCAGTAAATTTTGTGTAAAAGTAATAAATGTAAAATGGGCGTGGCATCATGCCTTGGTTAATACGTGTCCATTTAATTTTATTTTAATAGCTTATTTTGTCAATTGTAAAATCGTTTACATTTAACTTTCTTATGTATTCGTTTAAAATTCATTTATTATTATTAACTTGGTTAATCCGTTAATTTTATTTTTATCGTTTTACTTTATAAAAATTGTCTGATTTGCTTGCGTTACTTTGTAAAAAAAATTTATCACTAATGTAACTTATTTTGTGAATTATTTTTCTAAATTTATTTAACTTAAATTTCTTTATCTTGTTTTGGCTTTGATTATGGATTCATTGCCCTATTGTGAAAATTTGGTTATGCGTAAGATTTCTAATCTTACTTGAATTTTGGTTAAAGGGTTCAAGTCAACTCCGAGTTCTAATTCGAGTCCAGATACAAGTTTAAAGTTGGAATGAGGGAAATCTGTCGATCTTAATTTAAACTACTTATACGCCAACCCGAATATGGAATTTCGGGAATATTTTGATGATGCTTGACGAATTCAAATGCTGATCTTGTTATGCCGATAATCTGAAACTTAGTGATTCCTGCCCAGTGATGTAATTCTGCACCGACGTGTAAGGTTTGGAAACCCTTTTTTTAAGGGATCTCGTCATTTATGTTTTGGAGAAACACCGGTATGTTAACCTTTATTTATTTTATATAACTAAATCAACCTCGTTTTTAAAATGTGTCCACATCATGTTGCTTCTGGACAGACGACACTATTCGACCAGTTATAATCAGCTCAATTTGCGGCGTATTTTAACAAATATCTACAAAATTAAATTTTTTTTTATGAAAATGTATATTTTATGGTTTTCCGATACTAATTTTGCTTGGACTTTTGGACCATTCGATATCCTTTGAAGTAAATGTATTCTTTTTGGTTGAACCACTAAAAGTGAAAAAGAAAGAAAAATTGAACTTTTAAAATTTAAAATCTTGGTATTATGTCTGTAATGTTAATTCTGATTTTCTTATCTTTTTGCTAATCGCTTAATATGATCTTGTGAATCCTAATTGTGTTAAATTCGTTTTTTTTGTTTTGGCTACTGGCAATTATAACGGTTATTACATTATGTATGTAGTTACTTAAGGTGTCAAGTACTTTTAAATATTCTACTATAAAAGGGTACCCGTTCTATATTTTTTTTGAATCTGAATTAAACAGCTAACGTTGGCTTAGGTAGTATTAACGTTATTATAAAATAAAATTTAATGAAAATTAGTAACAAACAAAATTTAAAACTATTTATTAAATATAAATTTCACAAATTTGTAAAATAGATATTTTTTTGGTTATACTTATACAACCAGTCTGATTTAATTTAAATTTGTTTCTTGATACTGTGGTAAATGATATATCTTGAGAAGAGAACTAATTTAACCGATTTGAATTAAAATATTATGCTGTTAACTGTGTATTTTGTCTTTGACTTCATTTATGCAACAACAACTACCTTTCTTTGTTCCCTTTTGGCCAAACTGGTCTGTGTGGGTGAAGTCACCTCTACAGGCGAGAAAAGGGGTTACAAAACAAACATTAATACAATCATTTTTATAAAAATCGTTCAACTGGAAGTAGTGGTTTATTCGTGCAATTTTTTACTATTTTGTGTGGTTTTCTCACAAACTGTTCCTATGATTTATTAAAAAATCATCTCATTTACAACATTTTTTGTGGTCTACAAGACAGGATAAGTGCCATATTAACTGAAACTCTTGGAGGAGCTGTGTTCAAGGGGTAAAAAATGATTCTTACGGCCTTGTATACATTTTAGGGGAATAACGTGTAAAACCCGAGTTAAAAAACTTCAAACTTCCCTTTAAAAAATTCATTAGCGCTTATTTTTGCGTCATTTAGTGATTTTTTTGTGTACTGTCCTTAAAAATTGGTGTAAAAAAAATTATTCAAGATTGTGGCTTTAGTGCATTTGTGCATTTTAGGACAAAAATATATACTATATAATATATACTATATAAACTATAGAAAATTAAAAACTTACAAGTTCTATTTCAAGGATTTTCTTCAATAGAGCGTAATTTATCGTCTATTAGTGATTTTCCGTTTTTTTAAAAAGTGGAACAGAGGTTGATTTTCATTTAGTTTCCTTCACTCACGATTAAAAAATATTATATTCTTTTTCCTTTTACATTGTTTAATCACGATTAAAAATATATAATATTAAAAAAAATCTCTTACATGAGATGACGAGGGTGGCAATTTTTAAAAAGGCTTACCTTTGACTTACGGAAAAACTATTAGTGATTTCTATATAGTATACTCTTTAAGAGAAACGAATGACACTATTTTCGTTTCCAAATCCCGACTTTGATTTCTTGACTTCTGGTTTTGCGCCATTTCCGGTCAAAACAGGAACTTTAAAATCAATCCAGACCCACTAACATTTTGTTTAGGTTGTTGTTACGTTAAGGTCAGCAGCCAAAAGGCTGGTTTGAACCTTTAGAGGTTTAACTAAGTAAAAACCAAGAATGAGGTGGTTTACTTAAGCCTTCCTCACTGAGTTAAAAGAGTATGCTTATTAGCATGTTAGGCTCTCTTAAAAGCATCTACTTTCTACCCTGTAAATGACACCTTCACTTCATTGACCACAGGGTCTGGCTGAATAGTAAAATTCCTTACTTTCAGAGTAGATAAATTTGACTAGTTAGTATATTTTACACCTTTACATCTTCTGTTCTTAAATAGTTCAGTCATATAATTGGCTGACTATGTGGAAGAAACAGAACTATTTTTTGTACCCCTGAAACCAGTGAATCGAGTGCAATTTATTGAACACCCCACCTGCCTGTTATGGGTAAACTACCTGCCTGTTTGTGTAGATTACAAATCCGAAACTATTGCTGGAATCTGTGGTAGTTTCTAACATCTGAGGTGTGACGGACGAACAAAGGAAAATTATACATGAAAATTTCAAAATTAACATAAATTACTTACATTGGCAAGATAAAGTCGTGTGAGTGTTTTACAAAATATTTTCTATGCGTATTTTCATGGGGTTATCAATGAAGAAACTTTCTATAAAGTTTAACTATAGTGAAGAAAGCGATTTTTAACCAAGTTGTTTGTACATTTTTGTTATTGTTTTAAAATTACAAATAAACTGAGATTTTTTCGAATGAAAAACAGGCCAAGTACTATCTTTATTATTTTACGTTGAACATATATATATATATACGACGATTACATCCTGTCTCTTAACATGGTACTGGTTAACGGCTTTAACAGGGTAGCTACTATTGCTCGTAAAAGCGATATCTAACCAACAGAGAATGATAAGGTAACACTATCCCCCTTGCTTTACACCTCTTCTCAATAACGTACAACTACTACGTTTAACCCTGTAAACCTGAATATCCTTCTTCCTTACAATTTCAACCTTAATACCAGTATACTGTTTATCGTCTTTTTATTGGCCAACATTAATAACGAAACATGTTCACAGTTTATTGCTAGATCTAATAACAAAAGAAAAACCTAGGGACAAAAGTTGTATAACTAGATTAGATTTTTCTTTATCACTGTGCTTTTAGTAGTACGTCAAACATATTTATTATAGCCTTTCAGTAATAATATTGTACCTAAATTTTATGTTCTTATATTATAAATCAGTCGACCAAAATTATTACATTAATATTTTAACTATCTATTTTAACACTCTATTAATTAATTAATTAACACTCTAGTAAACTATTATTTACACTCAATCTGTTAGTTACAGGGCTAAAATAAATAATTCTGTTTCTTATCACATGGTCAGCCAATTAAATGATTGACTCATTTAAGAACAGAAGAGGTAGAGGTGTAAAAGACACTAATAAGAGTTATCTCGTCTGAAAGTAATGGATTTCATTATACAGCCAGACCCTGTGGTGAATGAAGTGAAAGTGTCATTTGCAGAGTGGAAAATATATGCTTTTCAGAGGGCCTGGCATGCTGATAAGCGTATTTTTCCACTCAGTGAGGAAGGCATTCGTAAACCACCTCACTCCTCGATTTACTTAGTAAAACCTCTACAGGTTCAAACCAGCCTTTTGGCTGATGACCTAAACAACATTTCAACTATCTGAAAAACTTTTTTATTTTTAAAAATTTTATTTTGAACCGATCTTTTCATTAACCATTTTTCTATGAAGGTTATTTGTTTTATTTTCATTAACAACTCGGCAATTAAGGAACCTGAGCCTTCTGCATTACCATCAGTTGATAACCAACAGAGATGTTCTTGAGTGCCACACGAAAAGGTTACTGTTTTTAAATAAATATGCCAGACGTATCGCACACTCTACAGACTGGGAACTTTACAATACATAATGTATAATAAATGTAAAATAAATAAATATATAAAAAATGTACCCTCGAGTTTCATTTGCTTATGATTAATCAAAACAGCAGTAAAATGTTTTATTGTTCAAAATTACATTAAATTTTGAAAATATTAAAAAAATAGCATTAATTTTTAAATTTTAACGTTTTGTTTTATCATCTGAAATTATTTACTTATAAATTTGTTTTTTTTTAAAGTAAATTCAGTATTATTTTAAACAAGTTACCTAAATATTTTCTTCGGCAATATTTAATTTTCAGAGACACCTGATTGCTGTAATACTTTTACGATATTGCAACAATCTCGGTTGATAATAAAACAAATTATCAAAATTAAAAAATAAATAAATAATTATTTTTTCCAAAATTTCCAATATTTTTTGAACAATAAAAACTTTTTACCGTTGATGGGTTCGACCCACCTATCTTTACATCTCCGGACCAGAAAATTACCATTACTTTAAACATAACAATGTGAAAATTTGATGAAATTTACAATACTTAAATGGAAAACTGTTACAAATTTATGTACTACTGTATTAAGCTAAAATACAGCTTAAAATGTATCAAAATTTATATTTTTTAAAAGTTTTAATCATTTTCTAATGATTCCTGATTACAACAAGGCTTCATTTGTTCGTGGGAAGAAAATAATAACAAACTAATAAAATCAATGCTATTTCCCTATGGTTCAAATTCCATAGGACACCCGGTATTAATATATATAAAGAAAAAAATACTGAAGGATTTTCTGAGGCAGACATTCCTTTGTTATAAATATTTAAATTCATAAACTACAACTATAAAATATTTAAATTAAGTACCTATAATATAATAGTAGCCCTACATAAATATAAAGTAAATTTTTATAATATGGTCTAATTCATAATAAATTATGTAGTAAAATAATCTGCCCATAACAGACAGGTGGAGTGTCAAATTATTTTTACTCTCAATCTGTTCGTTGGAGGACTAAAATAAGTAGCTCTGTTTCTTATCACATGGTCAGCCAAATAATTGGCTGAATCATTTAAGATCAGAAGAGGTAGAGGTGTAAAAGACACTAATCAGAGTTATCTCCTCTGAAAGTAATGAATTTCATTATACAGCCAGACCCTGTCGTGAATGAAGTGAAGTTGTCATTTGCAGAGTGGAAAATATGTGCTTTTTAGAGGGCCCGGCATGCTGATAAGCGTATTTTTCCATTCAGTGAGGAAGGCAATTGTAAACCGCCTCATTCCTTGTTTTAATTAGTAAAACTTCTACAGGTTCAAACCAGCCTTTCGGCTGATGACCTAAACAACACAGTAAAATAATATTATTTTGTTTATGTATTTACGATTATTAAAAATTTGGTTATTTTAACAAACTTGTAAGTTATAATTAGAAAAAAGGATATTTTTTCCGAAAAAATCTAGGAATATACAAGCAAGGTTGGTTAGTAATTAACCAACAAAGTGAAACAGATTCCATTAAAAGAGTTTCATGATATTGGGAAAAAAACAAAAAAATAGTTCATTAATTAAGCGAGGTAAAATGTAGGGAGTATGGTATGGTTTATGGGGTTGAAGAGTACAGGGGAGGGAAAAGGAAGGATAAGTATGAGGGTTGAGATAGAAGGGAGAACGTCCAGTAAAACAATATTAGTTAAAGGTAGATATTAGAGCACGAGGTATGAAGTGGAACAGTATCTTGTTCATGGGAACGTACCACCTGGTGAATTTATAATTATTTAAATTAAAATAAACACAAAATAAAGTTTCAGTGATATTATCTAGTTAATAAATACTAAAATTCTAGGAGTTGGCTACTTCTATTTGAAATTATGTTCAAAAAGTTAGTTCATATTTCTGTTAATTACAATAGTTTTCACAACTTTGACTTTGTCTCAAAAAGTAACTAGTACAATTTTACTAGAACTTTAAGTACTGAGATAATTTAATTGATTGAATCAGGTATTTAGAGTTTATTAAGTATAAACGTTTCAATTAATTGTGACCTAAATAATTGTGGACTTTGTTTATTTTTCAAATCAAATGAGACGAGATCCTAGAAACAACGAAAAATAAAGAGGTTTTTAGGTTCCCCAAAAGTTGTGTAGAGAAAAGAACACGGATGAAGCTTAAAACACTTTAAAAGTGAGTACAGTGTGTAACGCTTTCATAAACTTAAAAATTGGAAATTAATTAAAATGTAAATGAAACAAGGTAGGTTTGAAAATAAACTATAATTAATTTTAATGATTTGAAATTGAAAATTAAACTAAAACAAAATTGATATTACAATTTAACTTGATCTTTTATTAGTAACTGATGACACTTTTATATAGTACTGCTTATGTTTATGACCTTAAATTAAACACAAATTATTGCAATATAAATAAATATTGATATAAAATATTTTTAATTAATTATTAATTTTTAATGAGCTTCGAAATTAGTAAGAGTGAATAGTTACGATGTTTCTTCTTGTATATTTAGCTGTCTACCAGTTGAGTTCTTGTCCATCCAGCAGTAATTGCAGAACAGTCGGACGTTAAACAAAAAAAAATCATCGATTGGGAATCAAATGGAGCATCGAGACATTGTTGCCATCGGTTTTATAGTAGCTATTAGATTCTGTTATATTTTCTTGTACTTGTTTTAAATTCGTTAAGTTGTTTTATTTGGTTTGGTAATTCCAATGGATCTTGATGTTCTTTAAATTTATTTTTTATTATTTGTTAATCAGTTTAAATTATTTATTCAAAATTATATTTCTTTTGTTTTATGACTTCATCTTTAATAAATTTGAATCTTTGACTTCTGGTATAATTATTCATATTTCGTATATGTTCTTCTTAAAGTTTTTAGTTTAATATATTTCAATTTTTATTTAGAATATTTGTATTGTCACCGAATGGCGATATTAAGTGGCAAGTTGAAACCTTTACTGTTTGGTGGCCCTGAAAAGGGCCGTTTATGTTTGTGTCCACCGTGGCGGACAGGGCTGGTTGATGGCCCTGAAAAGGGCCAGTGTAAACCTTATCGAGTTGGTCCTGAGAAGGACCGTTGTGCTGGTCTCAAAAGAGACCGGTGTAGGAAGCGCGTGGCTGCGGTGAGAGCCATGAGTCAGGTTGATAGCACTGAAAAGGGCCGGTTAAAACCTTAGTGAATTAGTCCTCAGAAGGACCGTCGTGCTGGTCTCGAAGGAGACCGGTTGAGGCAGCCGTGGTTGCGGCGGCAGCGGCAGCGAGAGCTACGGCGAAGGCTGCCGCAAGTCCCAGAGCATCTTCCTTCTTTATCTCGTGAATGTATTCGGTCGACCTTCGTAGGAGATGTAGAGCGTAATGACAAGCGGCTCAGTGCAGTGCGCTTATATAGTCACTGTGAGCGCTATGGTGGGGGGCGGTTACTGGCTCGGCCTTGGTGACAAACCCCTTTGTCGGTATGCAGCCGAAGGGTGTGTCGGTACGCCGCCAAAGTGTCTGTTGCACGCGTAGGGACGCGAGAAGTATTGAAGGCCGGCAACACAGTAAATTATTAGTTAAATATGTTATTATGGTGTAAATAATTAGTTAAAATGGTGGTGCGGGATATTAATTAGAAATTATTTATTATGATGATTAAACACGATTTTTCTTTTGGTTTTACGTCTGACTGTTCTGAAATTTCTGCTATTGCAGACGGCGGATAATGATGATATTGAAAATGAGTGATGATTATTTTGATGATTTATTTAATTTCTTCTACAATTGAATTATTAACTTGACCTTCGATCAACGATATAGTGAAGCTAGACTGCTATTCTACAACTGGAATGTCGAAACTAGAGTATTTTAGTCATATGTCAGATGACACATGACTGAAATGTGGTCATTTGGTTAGTAACCAAGTTTGCATTTGGTAGGCATTTGTATCTGTATTTTTGTGTTTGTATTTGTAAGCATTTGGTTTGCAAAGTTTAATAAACATTAGTTATTGTAAATATTTATTTTGTCAAAAAATAATTTATTAATAAAGTGTTATAACTCTCTTTGTTATTTATTAAACCCAGATCCGAACGAACCTAAGCTTAGGTGTTTCAGCACATTCTATTTATATTATAGTAACTATTTATGTCCAAAAATGAATATGATCCGAAATAGCGTTAGTTTTACACAGCTTATAAATAATCACAGATGGTTTTGTATTCAAAACGCGTCCCAGATACAACTACTGTACAAGTACTAACATTTCATTTCATGCAAAGAAGCTTCCCTAAATTTCTTCAATAGAATTGTAAAACCGTATCCCGGCTATAAGTTACACATTCTCTTGCTACAACCAAGCGCAAACTGTGTGTTCGTGTCTGTTAAATCTAAAGAAACATTTATAAGTTACTACTGCTGAAAATACTGTATGCGTCACTCTGAATACATACATAGAATACTCTATTTCACTTTAATAAACTTAAATGTGTTGAATAAAAATTATAATTTAATATAAACTTTAATGTATAACTGAATTAACTAAACGTTATTATGTGATGAAATTCTAACATAATTATATTAATTAAATCAAACACCATGATACAAATTAGTGAATTAACACTGAACACTTTAAATCTGTTGCTATGACAACTATATTCTAGATTATAATATTTGAGGTAAAACTTGTTTATATGCTATATTATTGAGCCGGCACGAAAGAAGTCGGTTGTGTGTTTGAAGAGCTTTATTTCAGAAAAGACCGAACGAATTTTTTTACAGCTACTCCAAATTAAAGCCTGTTCGATCTTGCGTTGATTCTTTTGACTTAAATTTTTTATTTAACCAATTTTCGGAGATACTGGAATTTACATAATATAAAAAGTAAGTAGGCCTATATATAAAAAGTATAAATAATATAAAAGTATTTGATAGATTTTTTCTGGGAAAAAAAGACAACGCAAAACTGGATAAAGGGAGTAAAACAAGAAATGGAAGAACTGAATATCACAGTGGACGATCTGAAAACCAAGTCAGGGAACTACGAAAAAATCAAACAACAAACAGCTAAATTTGAAGAGCAAATGCAAAACAGAAAAACAATGGTGATTTCGTACGAAAAGAGGCTTAGAAGATCTGTAGTCTTAAAGAGCTACTGGCGAAAGAAAAAAGAAGCACAAGAAGATCTACAAAAGTGCTTCAAAAAATTCAAGAACTGAAAGAGTTGGCTTGATTTGGACTTAAAGTGGTCCCCTGCGGCCGTACAAGTAAAAAAAAAATGTATCCAATTTTTAGCCAGTTTTCCGTTAATGTGCTTTTTAAACGCCTGTCACTTCATCCAGGATTTACATAAAGAATTGACGTTTCAGTGTCTAAGATAACAATTTTCTATAACATGGATATTTTAAAAGTGAACAATGTTCTGTTTTAATATGGCGGCTACTTTTAAAAAAAGTGTTATTTTGATTCCACATAGAGACAGAGAAGTGATTTTTGGTATTTTTCGCCGGTTTTTACACCTATGGACACAAAAATCTTATCACTGAACATTGCTATTTCTGCGTACACGTTTCAAAGTGGAGCTGACATTTTGAAATGAACAAAAGAGGTTATATTTATATTAGTGTGAACGAACAGCTAAATAATAATAATTATTCCAAGGTTGCTAATTTTCTTCAAAATTTGTCCTTTTTTCTACATTTGTCTTGTTAATTATTAACTCGTCAAAAGTCGTCGTCAAAGTCAGCTGTTTAACAGCTGACTTTCGGAGTCGAAGTTTCTGTGGTTTAATTTTATTTAAGGTACCCAATTACTTTTATACGGATTTTAACAATATACAATTAACCGGTGTACTTTTATGGTTGGGGTTAAATTAACCATATTCTCCCAAAAATGGTCAGTCTGAGTCTGTACAAGAGTAATCCTCATTTAACACGCCATAAATATCATCTTCAGCTCATTGACCCATGGGGTTACTTATTGTTCATAATTGATTAGATTGGAACATAATCATATTAGGGATTTAAAAAAAAATATTAAACGTCCTTAGTAAAATGGTGACTACAATTTAGTGATCTGCCCATAACAGACAGGGAGTGTCAAATTATTTACACTCAATCTGTTCGTTGCAGGGCTAAAATAAATAGTTCTGTTTCTTGTCACATGGTCAGCCAATTAAATGACTGAATCATTTAAGAACAAAAGAGGTAGAGGTGTAAAAGACACTAATCAGAGTTATCTCCTCTGAAAGTAATGAATTTCATTATACAGCCAGACCTTGTGGTGAATGAAGTGATGGTGTCATTTGCAGAGTGGAAAATATGTGCTTTTCAGAGGGCCCGGCATGCTGATAATTGTACTTTTCCATTCAGTGAGGAAGGCCATGGTAAACCACCTGACTCCTCGTTTTACTTAGTAAAACCTCTACAGGTTCAAACCATCCTTTCGGCTGATGACCTAAACAACAACAATTTAGTGGATATTTATTTTAGTAATTTAAATGGAGTTTCAATTAAATAACCGCGTCTTCTTTAACTATTGTTATAATTTAGGGAGATATTTATGAAAATTGTTGTAAAATCTCTAGCCAAAAAGAAAAATTAATGGAAAGCCCAATACACAAACAGTCTAAATATTGATGGATTTCTCACAAAGCATTTTTATATTCTGTAATTCATTTTTAGAGTACATTTTTATGCGAATATAAAGCATCAATCAGATTTTATACGGACTTGTCAATTGATTTTATATGTACAATTTTTATTTTCATGGAATTTCATTCATATTTTTTTAAATAAATTTTTTATGTACTATTATTTCATTTACTGCTTTTCAATTGAAATTTTATTGTATCGCAAAAATTAATAAAATAATTCACCAGGAAATATCTAACGAGTTAATTCAAGAGTGACTGTATCAGTAGGATTGGATGGAACTGAATAAAAAAATATGTTGGTTAACGAGATGTATATTCATTTTCCAATACTAAACTGTCCGTCAAAGAGATTTTTAAATATTTCCTGTAATAACGTTAAAACAATAAATGCAGTCTATGTAGATAATTGCATATAAACAGACAAAAATATTATGTGAACTATTTTATATGTAGAAATTTATTTTAACTGAATCACTAGTATTTTCTTTTTCAATAAATTTATAAACTAAAAATCCCTTTCATGAAACGACACGTCTCATGGTTAGTGGCAATTTGTAAAAAGGCTTACCTTTGACTTATGTTAAAAACCATTAGTGGTTTTTTATGTACTCCTAAAAAAAATCAAATTACATTATTTTTGTTTCTAACCATGTTTCCGTTTGGGCCAATAGTTCGAAGAGTTCGGAAAATTAAAATCTCATGAAAATACTACGATAGGAATTAAAAAAAAAATTTTTAATCACGAATCTATTGGCCTTTTACAAATGTGGTGAATGTTTTGGAAAATATATTATAAAGGATGCTAAAGAAGAATTGGGAATAACGTTGGAAGATTTAGAGAATAAGATAAAAACATTTAAAGTACTAAAAGATAAATACATCAGATTCAAACCAAGGATAAACAATAGAGGAGTGAGTAGAGCAATTGTTTCAGATGAAGAAAGACGAGCACGATCAGTCGGAATGAAGAGATACTTGAAAAAATCAAAGAAAAGAACCGGGTAGAAACTTCCAGTAAACTGATTAGTGAACCATTGCGGTCTTAAAGAATAAAAAATGGAAGCTAAAACTAAAATTTTAAAATAGAAGATTGAATTACATTGTTAATAAAACACAATGGTTCATGGACAGTAAATATAATAAAATACATGGTATTGTGACACTTTCCTGACCGGGGCCGACGACACGTTGCGAAACCTTGCTTGTTAGTTTGGAGGCCCTTATAAGGGCCATTTTAGTGGTTGAGAGTTCTGAAAAGGACCGTTTAGGTTTTTCGAGGTGGCCCTGTAAAGGGCCGTTTTATGGGGTCGGAAGCGGCGAGCCAGCGTTGTGGAAGCGGAGCCCGAAGAGTGACGGCTCGGCTACCGGGTTCAGGGCTAACCACTCCTTCTCTCAGTGGCAGTTGGGTCCCCACTGCAGCGTGACAGTGGTGGCCCCCAGTTCTCTCCGGGTCGGCGAAGGCTGACCGGTGCGGGAATGTGCGTTCGCCACCGGTAGCGTAGACCAGAGATGGTGCGTCTGGTCTCTTCTTTCTCGGTTGTGAGCTCTTTTCCTTGTTCTTCTGCGGTTGAGAGTTGATTGGGGAGTCTCTCTCGCAGGCCAGTGCGGCGGCTTACATACCCCTCCGGCGAATCTACTTCATAGTGGAGGGAAGGCACTGCTGGCTCCGCGCATCTATAGCGCTCCCCGCGGCAGGCAGGTACTTGGACCGTCTGCAGGCGCTAATGTTGGTAGGGCAGTCCGCGACAGAGTAAAAGACGGACAATAGTCTATGTATTGAAAGGTGTGAGCGATTACTTTACGAGCGTCACCAGTCCTTGTTAATGTATTGTATTTCTAGACTAGAGTAAAAGTTGTTACTCTGTATTTATTTTTCCACCATAGTCCTTGTTATTGGTTTTGATTTATAATTTTTCTAAAAACTCTAAGGTAGAGTACTACATAAATCTTTTGTCTGTTAGTCCACTAGTAACCAGTTTGAAAAGTGATATGGATGGTGTGTCTCACTTTGAAAACGTTATTTTACTTATCAGTTCGTTTATTACCACTCTTTACTTGCTTACTTCAATAATCGTCTCATCAAACCATTTGTATCAAATAATATACAATTTGCTTTAGCGTTTTCTGAGAAGTTTATATATTTTTCAAACAAAAGATATTTAGAAAAAAATTCGTGTACACTCTAAAATATTTCAGCAATCAAGTATTTTGTTTAGATTTTTTAAACAAATTATAAATTATCACAGCTTTTTAAAACTTGTAATAATGTGGAGTCATACTTTGAAGATGAGCTTTCTATTTCTGTACTTATAAACGTTTTCATGAGACAACACCTAATTTTCCCCGTTTACTATCATTTCTAAACCGATGTAGCCCTCGACAGTCCTTAACACCTTAAAACCCCCATCTCTGAAAATTCGTAAAAATTCTTCTTTAATACCACGATCTTACTCCCATCTTATAAAATTGCCAGAGATTTATAAAATTTCATCAATAACATCAGTTGGAGCATTATTTTGAAATGGCGACGCATTGGACTACACATTTAATTAAATCTTTGATTTTTTTTGGTTTATCATTGTCAACTTTATTGATAACTCATCACATTCCAAATAGGCAAAATTACTGAACTGCTCTAGAATTAGAGAGTTATTTTACTAAAATATTTTGTGTCCTATTAAAATATAACTATTTACAAGTTTACAATCGTTTAAAATTTTCCTCGTAAATAAATTTAGGAGAAAGTTAATTCGATTTCATAAGATTTTTGGATTTCATTCTTTTTTTTATTATTCAAACTACTTTAGCTCTTCAGACATTTCTTTTCTCCTTTCATCGGAAAATTTCGATTTCCTGATTCCCTGTATGATGTTGTTTTTAACTTCTAAATAAACTGGAGCGGAATTTTACTTTATCAGTACAATCCAAATCCTTGCATCCCAATTTTTGCATTACCTGTTTTTGTTTATAATTAAAAGTCCTTTTGTTGAAATCACAGTAGTTATCGATAACTAGTTGTTTAATCTTTTGCTTTTTTATACGAGCAAAAATCTACATTATTTTTGATTACTGATTCCTCTAGGATTCCACGTGAATGTAGTTTATAGTTTAAAATAATTATTGTTACCCGTATCCGTGATTTTTCAAGGATTTTTCTTTCTATTAATTCTAAAGTTCCGATGTATTTAGAAGTCATTATTGTTTCTATTCCATAAAGAATTTCCTGTTTTAGAATTGTGTTATAATGTTGGATTTCTCTTTTTACAACCGTTCATATAAACAAAAAATTGTTTTCTTTTATTGTTATATATAAAATTTATTGTAAATGAATAAATTTATAACAAAAATAGTACGTTAAGCGTCTAGTAATGCTCTTTTTTGTCAATATAAGATTTATAGTCTTGCTTTATATATTATTTTTCGAGTCATTTAAGGAATTACAGTCTGGGATTGGTTTTTATTGCTTCTTCCCCCTTTTAGGTGGAGTATTTATTGTGTCGACCTGTTCTTAGTAAGGAACCAAGCTTTGTTGGAAGTTTACGATGGTATGTATAGACGAAGGAAGGTGGTGGTCGTTCGGTTACTTGTAGCAATGTGGATCTTGTAGAAGGGGTACGACACGAAAACGAAGGTAGAGGTTTATCATTGGCCCACTGCCAACCCACACATAGCCTCCCTTCCCAATGCCTTCTATATATCCCATTCTCCTATTCACCACCATCAGGTAACACGTTACATTCGTGCCGCCTTAATTTCAATTTACTGATTCGTTGTTTACTTTTCTAACTCTATTTGAAATTCTACAACATTACAGAATGTACTTGAGGTGTTTTGTCAGCTATTATAGCAATTCTACTGTTGTTACATTACATTTCCAACTACCTTATAAAAACTATAATGGTCAGTATTTTTTCACTGTCCAATCAGTAATCACTTACTGAATACTAAGATGGGGCGGAACTTACCAATCTTATTTCGCTTCTTTAGAAAAAGTGAAAAAATTCATTTTACGAGAAATTAAACAAACACCTAATTCTCTTTCCTTTTGAGCAATTACTCAATTAAAAATTTCCAAGTAATAAACGTAGAATACGAGGTGTGGCTATTAAATAACGATACTGACGTAAAAAAATTAATTTTAATTTTATACATAATCACTTATGGTTACCTTCAATATACACTCCTTCTCTATCCTTACAACGCTCCATGCAAATTTTCCATTGTTATAAACAGTGCTGGAAGTCATCTTGTGTCAGCTCTTTCAGTAAACGTGCCGCTTTCTCTTTTAAAGCTTCCACAGACTCAAATATTGTCCATTTTAATGCATATTTCACCTTAGGGAGCAGGAAGAAGATAATAACATGTGATGAAACGTGGTTTTTACTTATGATCTGGAAACGAAGCGCCAATCCATGTACTGAAAGAGCCGAACTTAACCGAGAGCCAAAAAAGCTCGAATAAGCACGTCAAAATTTAAAGTAATATCAATTGTTTTTTTTTATATCCATGGATTGTGTGCATTCACTGGGTTCCTGAAAGTCAAACAATTAATCAATATTACTACCTTAAGGTACTTTCTAAACTACGCCAAAGAGTAAAGAAAGAACGCCCCGAAATGTGGAACGGCAAAATCATGGGTTCTCTACCAAAACAATGAGCCAGCTCATTCCGCGTTATCTGTCAAGAGGTTCCTAGCCAAGTTCAGCATCTCAGTGTTAGAACATCCACCTTATTCACCAGATCTTACACTTTGTGACTTCTACCTGTTCCCTAAGGTGAAATCTGCATTAAAAGGGACAAGATTTGAGTCTGTGGAAGCTGTGAAAGAGAAAGCGGCATGTGTACTGAAGGAGCTGACAGAAGACGTCTTTCAGCACTGTTTCCAACAGTGGAAAATTCGCATGGAGCGTTGTAGGGATAGAGAAGGAGTGTTTATTGAAGGTGACAATAAGTGACTATGTAAAAAAAAAATTAAATTTTGTGCAACGTCAATTTCGTTATTCAATAGCCACGGCTCGTATATTTGAGAGCCGATTAAACAAGACGCTTTGATTGCTTTCGTAAAAATGGAAAAATCAGAAAAGCGAGCGGTCATTAAATACTGCTAGTTAAAAGATCTAACACCATTAGCAATTAAAAAAGAGCTGAATTTTGCACTAAAAGACTTAGGCCTGTATTCATCATATTCAACGGTTAAACAGTGGGTTTCTGAATGTAAGAAAGGTCGCACGAGCACTTCTAATGATTTACGTTCAGGATGCCCCGTTTAGGTCACAACTCTCGAAATGATTAAAAAAATTCATAAAGTATTGATGGAGAACCACAAATTACAAGTGAGTAAGATAGCTGAGGCTACAAGGATAGAAACTGATCAGGTATGCAATATTTTACATGAAAATTTAAGCACAATGAAGGTCTGTGCGGGGTGGGTGCTGTGTTTGCAAACGGTCGATCAAAAATTTACCCGGTAAACTGTTTCAATCACAAATTTGGTTCTGTTCAACCAAAACCCCACCAAATGTTTTTTGTCGATTTATAACTGTGGATGAAACTTGGATTCACCACTACACTTCTGAAAGTAAACAACAGTCGAAACATTGGATTGGACCAAGTTTGGGAGCAAAGAGGAAGTTCTCGATGCTGTAAATGAGTATTTTGAGGGACTTGACATTTAGGACTATAAAAATGGTATCATTAAAGTAGAGCAATTTTATGAAAAATGTATCTTACTGGAGATTATTTGAAAAATAAAGCGAAAAAAACCGAAAAAAGTTGTTTTTCTTTATCAGGCTGGAAACTTTTCACCCCACACTTCTAGAATCAATACAGAAAATTTTTATGATTGCAAAGCGAAGCAATTCGGGTTGCTTGTAAGTAAAAAGTTGTTTAAAATTAACAAGAAAAATTATATAATAATATCATATAACAAGACATTTGAACAATCTCGTTAGTTTATATTACATTAGCATATATGTTTGCTTGTATATATGTATGAGTGTAGTGTGTATTTTCCAGAGTTGGTTTGGAAGGATGGGTTATGATTTACAATTCGGGTGTAAAGTTGTTCAACTTCTCGTGTGTTGTAGGAAGTTGTACACTTTGCATGTCTCGGCTGCCTTGATAAACTGCCGTACTAAACACTTTGCTGTTCCCGGCACGTACCCGCAATTATGTGCGACACATACTCTAACACATTCAAAAAGGGAAATATACATAGAGAATGTACTAATCTGAATGACGTACGTTTGCACCGTGCTTGTATCAAATTCATTTAATTATCTCCGGTAATAATAATCAATAAATTTTACTGAGACTAAAATAAGTCATTACTATTGAACAATTAATTTATGTAATAATTTTGTTATTCTTTAGTAAGCAGCATTTTAGAAAGGAAAATTAATTCACACATCTTAAGAATAAAGATGTTAACCCCTATACAACCAGACACAAAAATTTATTTCATATATAATCAAATTCGTCTGTCCATAACAGGCAGGTAGAGTGTTCAATTATGTGCACTCAATCTGTTAGTTTCTCTTTCTTATCACATGATCAGCCAATTACATGACTGAACCATTTAAGAATAGAAGAGATAAAGGTGTAAAAGACATTAATCAGTGTTACTTCCTCTGAGAGTGATAAATTTCATCATTATACAGCCAGACCCTGTGATGAATGAAGTGAAGGTGTCATTTGCAGGGTGGAAAATATGTGCTTTTCAGAGGGCCCGGCATGCTGATAAGCATACTTTTAAACTCAGTGAGGAAGGCATAGTAAACCACCTCTATCCTCGTTTTTCTTAGTAAAACCTTTAGAAATTCAAACCAGCCTTTCGGGTAATGACCTAAACAACAATCGAAACAGCTTGGTTAAAAAAAGAAAAACACCTACTTGCTTTTAAGCGGGTGAAATGCAGGTGATTAAAAAAATTGTCTTGATGAATTCTTAATTATATAAGAGTTCAAGTGTTAGCCTCCTCATTCACATTTGTCGGAGTTCAAGCTTTCCCGGTGTCTTTCTCAAGAAAAACCTTTTAGTTTGAGAAAATGACTGAGCGGGATGTCAAGGACCGCATGAATTAGAGTTTTCCTTTTTATTGTGACTATTCTAAAACTAACTAACAACAAATTTGTCCAACTTAATTGTTTAAGTACGTAATCTAAGAATTTACCAACTAGTAGTTCTTAGTTTATGTTCGATATATTCTAATACACTGTTGATAATATTATTTATTAAATATTTCAAAATATGTATGTAACTATTAAATAACGACTTCATAAATTTGTATTGTTCATTACAACAGTTCAAATGGTTTCACACGAGAAAGCATCCTATTCAGATCTGCGTTGTTGAGTAGATGTGTAGCTTCGACATTCACATGGTGAAGAAGTATGTCTTCATGACTCCTGGAAAATTTTCGAATTACTTCGTTTATGGAATCCACTCATAATTTCCGGTAAAGGACGTTCCTAACATATCAGGGAGCGTTGATAATGCTTCTGAGAACTTTTAAAAGAATAAATGCAACGTTTCGGTCTAAATGAATACAGATTAAAACAAACAAGATAGTGGTTAAATCTGTTTTTGAGTCCATATATTTTCTTTCTTTTTTGTATATTTTATTCTCACTTCAAATCTTTAAAGTGACAATGGACGTAAAGCAAAATACCTTTTTACAGAATTTAAATGTTGACAGTCACAACACAAGAAACAGATTTTAATACTTTGTTGCTAATCACAACACTAAATTGTTTGAACAACAACTTATGCAGGTAAAAAATATATCAATAATTTACTACTTGCTTTAAAACGTCGTGGCAATTTAAATTTATGTTAATAAAGTGAAAATAATATTTGAATCACTCATATTTTACAATGTACACGAATTCATTTCTGAATAGGTTTTAGTCGAAAAATATATAAACTTTTTAATAAACGCTGAGGCAACTTGTGCTATTTGATAGAAATGATTGATTGACACGCTTTTAGAAGTAAGCATGTAAGTAGTGGTGTTAAATGAATTTAACATCGTATTAATATTTAGGCTTATTAGTTTTATTTTGACATGTCCTATAGTCCCTCCTGGAGTCTCTTGGATGTGTTATAATAAGAAATATTGTGCTGAGTGCTGGTAAATAAGCTCCGGAGGTAAACAAAGTTTAGAGGCCGAGAGATTGACCAGTTTTCAAGATAACGTAGTGGACAGAATTGTAATAGACATTTGAGATAAATGGTATAGGTATGTCCAAAGAAAGGCAGTGGATAGGTGGCTCAAAAGAACGTTACTTTTTCATTCAGAAATTTTAATTATTCGTAAAGAAATTTGTTCATTTTGCAGACATTATTGTATAGATCTAAATAAAAAATTCAGTTAACCCTTTATAAATCTTTGGTAAGTATACTTAACACGAGCAATAAAGTCAATTTTATTTAGATAAGCTATGCAGTTGAACCTCATTGGAATTTTATGGTTTTGTAGATGCTTTTTGGTAAATAGGCTGTACAGATTTTGAAATTAGCGCCATATTTTGTTCCGTGAGTTATACAAATGTGGTAAGGGGTCATACCAGCGTATGCTACCGTGTTGTTTTGTTTTTACTTTTGTAAAGTGCTCAAAAACTTTTAACTTTTTACGGGAAAACAAGCATTCATGCTAATATAAAGTCAAGATAAGCAATTTACAAACTTTTTGAATATAATATATTCAAAAAGTTACTATATATTATATAGTAACAAGTTGTTTTAATAAGCATTCTTGCCACTAAAAATTATGTGATTTCCATTTCAATAAACGTTCCTTGGTAAGTATACTTATCAGGGCTTAACATCAACAAACAATACATATCTTAGCTACTCTCCTGGCACTAGAAATACATTATTAAAGCCCCTATAAAGCAAAATTTAACATTTTACAAGATATATTTTCCCCTGTAGTACTGCCCTATAAAGAGTTGAAACATTATTAGTTAGAACTTCAGGGGTAAAAATAATCCCAAAAATATTTAATCTCTACTGAAGTCAATAAAACATTATAATTTTATGTAATTAAGAAAAACAATTGGTTTTAGAAAATTCAGAAGAAAAATAATGCGGTTTTCCAACATTTGTATGACTGTAAAATCCTAATACATTTCTTTGTCAGATATCTAAGAAAAAAATTTAACCAGAACTGAATTAAGCTTTACAATAAAAAGTAGAAAATTGTAGAAAAGAAAGTAACTTAATCATGCTTAATAAAAAGATTCGTTAAATGAACTTGAAGATTAGTCTTTGATTAGCCATCAATACGTTACGTTTGAATAGAACTAAAGAATAAGAGAAAATTATATATATTCTCTCTATTAATCAGTGTCGAACCCATGACAATGAGAATTACAAGATAACTTCTATTATGAGAGACTTTCTTTATGTGCCAGACCGAATCATCTCATTCGTAACTTTGTATTGGAGTGGGTAAATCTTATTTCAGAGATAGTAAATTAATTATTTTCTTTCAATAAGTTACTTATTATGACTTAATAAAGATTCAATAGATTTTATTTATTACTATAAAGTAATTTTCCCCGTTTTCCGCTCCGGAAAATATTATGCACTTTTGGAATAATTAACTCTTTTACTATTATTAAACAGAAAACGAATACCGTTTTGGTTTTCCTGGGTTTTTCATTAATTTCCATACACTGACAAACCTCCACTTGCATCAGAGCATACAAAACTTAAGTCGTTTAAATTTTCACTCAACCTTACACGTTGAAAGCCGAAAAACGACTGAACAAACAGTGAGAATTAGTTCTGGGAAGAGAAATATTGTTGATAACAGAACGAATCACCAGTGGTAGGGGAAAATATGACCTGATAACTAAACATATTTTATGTTAAGACGTAGGTAAAATCTAGTCTATATATTAATAGCGAGCAGGTTTTTTTTCAACACGATTTGAACCACCTGAACCTTCACCGATTTAAAAAATTAGGAATTACAGAAAAAAGAGTAATAACTCGGATAACGCTTCCCCGTTAAACGGTGATTCGTTATAAGCTTTTATGAAGCCTTCAAGGTCATCAGAGGTTTGTACAGAGATGCTTTGTAGTAGTCGGCACAGTCTTTAATGTGTTACGTACTGTGTCTTGTATTTTCAATGTATAATTTAACATGTTGTATTTAATTTGTTGTTTATATAATACTTTACTTATAATTAAATATTTGAACCCCTAAATAATAAATCTATATAAACAAAAAAATACCAAAAATAAAACACAAAAACAATCAGTAAACATATGTATTGTAATACTATGTACTGTGAAGTACGAGCGTTGTAAGGAACCCAATGTGATTAAGCAATCGCTCGACTCCGTACAGCGCTGTTTTGTTTAGCGCCCGATGGCTGTGGAACGCATGTCAAGCGCTAAACGGGGTACTACTGTATTTGTTTTTATTTACAACCTTGTGGTTTTGCACAACCAGTAAATATGCATATAATAAACATGTTTAAACATGGCATTAGACATTAATTGTGGACTCCAATCATTAGTAGGACTCCCACAGTTAATTACTATATTTACCTTTTTCATAATTTAATCATCAAGACTATTTAATTAATAAATAATAATATTAGTTCTTTTCTTAAGTTTTTATTAAGTTACATTATATATTTTTTTTCAATGTTTAGGTATTTTGGACTAAATTAGTTAAAATTAAATTAGTTAATTGGTTATTAGTTAATTAGTTAAAATTAATTATTAGTTAATTAGTTAATTAAATTAGTTATTAGAGACCCAAGTCTCTGCTCCACCTCCTGCTGAACCGACGATACGGATTGCCTGGTAAATGAGAGAAAGTAGTTCGCGAATCAATGGGTTGGAGTTATGCAATTTTAATTTTAAGCATTGACAAATTTCGTGTATAGTTTCATTAATAAATGAGTTTTTTACGTCCGAGTGAAGTGTGTGATCTGACACAAAAAATTACTCATATTTAAATACGGTTATTTTATTCGTTATTTAAATTGGCAAGAGAAAATTGTGTGAGTGTTTCATAAAAGATATTTATTTATTAAAAGATCCTAAATGTTCAAATAAGAATTTAATTTTGCACAAATAATAAAAACTTAGAAAATGATTTTGTTAATGTACTGGCTGTACACTGCGTTGATTTTTGTGTGAAGTGTAAAAAAATCGAACTCTTTATTTAACCATGTTGCATAGATATGTTTATTCTCTATTACTGTAAAAACATGTTTGCTTGATATAGAATCTGTGTTGAACTTGTTTAATAAAAAATAATATTTAGTAATTTAAAAATAATATACATACATAAGTATAGATCTTTTGAGTTTTAGAATACCTGTACGTTGTTGAAAAGCATCCGGACTAGAATAACGACGCCAGCTGCAGTCAGCACCGCAGTAACCGCAATTTAAAATGTGGTTGTAGAAACTAAGAGCAGGAAAATAAAACTGGAAGAATTTTTTTAAATTATCTGAATGAACACTGGTGCAATCTGTTACGCAAAGGACATTAGCAAGTCAGTGGTTGGAATTAACTACAACCAAGGATTCTCTACTATATTTTTTAATAAAACTTTTCTTAATTTTAGAACAACGTAAAAAATTACACTTAAAAGTGAAATTTCAAATTATTTTATTTATCTCTATTTAAATTTCAACGCCTTTTTATCAATGAACTGAACATGAATTATGGTATTTAGGAAACTAAGCAACAAAAAAGGGAATAGAAACACCAAATAATAAAACCTAAAACCGCTTTTATTTTAATAAATTCTTTGACTTGGAAATTAGATTTTTGAAACTGAACTTAAATTTTTCAAACTGTCCAAGATATAAGGTGCTTTTCCAATATAAATATTATTACGATGTTTGTTTTATGTGTCGCTTAAATTTTTAGAAGTTAATATTTATGAATTTAAATATTCCTTAATGGCCGTACCCGTATCGTAGTGGTTGCGTGCTTGCAATGAGACATCTCGGGTCGACTCTCTTTCTTTATAAAAATTCCCACCAGCCGTGAGACGTGTCGTCTCTTGAAAGGGATTTTTCTGATAAAACCGGGTGACCCTTATGTCGGTTTCTTCATGAGATGGGACATTTCATTTTGATAAGTTGGTAATAGTGTAATGTTGGAAGCATTACGTACAACATCATTAGTTGTCTGTTACAGTGGCTAGTGTGAGATACGTCTCCGTGTAATTACTATATTTTCCTTCGTAACGGTACAACTGAACAACGAGTTTATAAATACTTCTGTTGTGGTGGAAGCATCATAAAAATACTGCTAAATAACTGGAAGAATTTAGTAATAAGTATTCAGGTGTGACGTTATCGACTCGGCAACATTTACGAAAGTTAAATAAGACATTTGAAAACACAGGAAGCATATTAAATGCCCCTTACTGTGGTCGTCCACGATTGATCTGTAAAGACGATAACTTACAAAAGGTTACTGAAGCGTTTGTATCCAGTCTCGGTAAATCAAATCGTAAGGCATCTTCTGAACTAAGGTTATCACGAAGTAGTGTGTAAAGGATGATGAAGGATTTAAAATTGAAGCTGTTTTGTCCATCTTTACTCCAAGCACTTTATGAGGACGATAGTGACAGGCGATTGGAATTCTGTAGGCCTAATACAGCCGCTGTCCATGCAGAAACCGATTCAAACTTTTTGCGATCAATTTTATGGTCTGATGAGGCATGTTTCACCTCAATGGACGTGTTCATTAGCATAACTGCGTGTACTGGTTGGATAAAAATCCTCATATTGTTATTCAAAAAGAGCTTAATGTTTCTGGTGATATGGAATGGGGAGGTATCTCGAGTACTGCACTGATAGGTCCGTTTTTTTGAGGGAAATGTTAACTCAGAAAATTAATTACAAATGCTGCAGGAAGTAGTATTTCTGGAACTTGGAAACAACCTTGTTTACAATATCCAATCGCTCATCTGGCAACAAGATGGTGCCCCAGCATATTTAAGTATCGAAGTTCGTGAGTTTTTAAATTCCACAGTTGATGAATGGATTGGTCGTCGTGGTACAATGGAATGGCCTGTGCGCTCGCCAGTTTTAACGTTATATGATTTTTCACTGTAAGGCATTGTAATGGAACTAGTATATTCTTCCAAGTTACAAAACCTGCACAAACTAAAATGGTCAATTGAAATTGTATTTGACTATGTAAATGACAATAAAATGTTGAAAATTTGTGAATTAGTTTTAAGTCGCTGTAAAAAGTGTGTAGAGAACCATGGTGGATATTTAGAACACCTGCTATAACGTTTTCAAGGTAATATACGTATACATAAATGTACAGTTCATATAATAAATTTGATTTTTTTTTGTCTGTAGGTTCCATAATCTTTTAACCTTTTTCCCACTTTCCGTAAATATTGGGAAACTGACATATGGGCCACTCTTCATTATAGTTGTTATAAGTCTAAAAGAAGTTTTTCTGTCATTTATTATAACCAGATCTCTAAAGAACATGGATTAAGTGTTATAATATTAACAAAAGTACATGATCTGTCCTATCAGAGACCTAATGAAAAATATTATGTTGGAAAATATATCAAACGATTTTTAAAAGTCGCGTTAATTTATCCGTAATTAACGACAGACTTTAATCCTGTAATACTCAAATGAACAAGAGACATCCTTCAAAGAAACTAATTGCTGCAGTATTCTAGTCAAAAAGATAATACAGGTAAATAACTTTATTAATTGTTTTCATAGTTTCTAATGGTTTTAAAGTAATAGATTGTGAATAAATGAAAAAAAAAACAATAAATCAAAATGTGGACAATATAAGCAAACAAGACAAACAAAATTTAGTTAATTTTTGTTAAAAGAAAGTTGAATTTATAAATCAGTATTTTTTATTAGCTTATATTTTTGTGTAAAACTATAATTATATTGAAATCTCTTTATTGAATGAATCACCCATAAAATGGAAACAGCGCTTTAAGTCGGAAATACCACAGAGATCGACAGAGTATAGTTTGGAGGGTGGTTCAGAGAAATGTCTGACCGCTGCCAAACTTGGACCTTTAACTCGAGTAGAGTTTCTAAAACATATCTGCATTGGAAGCGAACTAATTTGCAAGGGGTTGAAAGCAAACCCTTGTAATGCTTTGCCTGTCACCTTCGGACTCTGGGTCGTAAGACACGTTCAACCGATATTTAGAGCGTCCGATAGACTTTACTCTTTCTACTAGTTCTATGGACTTATTGAGCAGAACTTCTCTAAAGTCGCGTGGGAAGTTGGTGTCATACTACCTCTCTTTAATGTGTTTAATCGTTATTTGAAATTAATGTTATAAATTTTTTATTGTTGTTCAAATTACTGCTAAACTATTACTTTTATTGCTAAAATATCTTTTTCAAAAATATCGTTAAATTAAATTATTAATAGACAAAATCACAAATTTTTCTTTTAAACTTATTACAAATATTTATATTTTTATTAAGTAAAATAAATTATTACAGTTATAACTACTAGTACGTTACAATTAAAATATTTAACTTAATATTAGACTAAACGTATTTCAAAATTTTATTAATAACTTCAGTCTTTGACTTAGCCCTATATAAAAAACCCTTTCACGAGACGACGCATCTCATGGCTGGTGGTAATTTTTAAAAGACTTACCTTTGATTTATGGCAAAAACTGTTAGTAATTTCTATATCTACTCTTTAGAGGAATTGAATGACACAATTTTTGTTTCCAAATTCCGACTTTGATATCTTGGCTTCCGGTTTTGGTCCACTTCCAGTTAAAACTGAAACTTTAAACCCAATGATTTCTGTATCTACTCATTAAGAGGAATCGAATAACACTATATTTGTTTTCAAATTCCGAACTTGTTTTTTCGAATTCCTGTTTAGGCCCCCTTTCGGTCAAAACTGGAACTTCAAAACCAATGAATTTTGTATCTAAGTTTAAGAGGAATCGAATAACATTATTTTTGTTTCCAAATTCCGACTTTGATTTCTTGACCTCCAGATTTGGACCAATGTTTCCTCAAAATCTGAATTTCGAATCCAATCCAAGCCCACTAATATTTTGTATAGATTACAAATTCTACAGCTATTTGTTGCTATCTTTTGTAGTTTCTGACTTTGATTTCCTCCTGATTTTGTTCACCTCCGGTCAACACCGGAATTTCAAACCCAATTTAGGACTTCTACTTGTTTTTGTAGATTACGAATCCGAAACCTGTTATTTTGCTACCTCATGTAGTTTCTTACATCTGGATTTGACGGGCGGACAGACAAAATAAAATGGTAAATGACAATTCAAAAAATTAGCACCAGTAAAATATATAGCTCTTAAAAATTTTCAATCTGGTCATTCTAAAGCCTCACTGGCGTTTAGAATCAGGTTTTATCACAGTATTACAGTGTCTATACTTAAGTTGTCTTGCGAGTGCTTTCTTCTTATAAAAATTAACTGTAAATAGTAAATGTTAAAAAACCAATAAAATAAAATAATAGACATAATACTTACCATTTACCAAAGCCACAATACACAATGCAATATTTTGCGATCCTGTACAATTACTGAATGTTTACCGTTATTACAAATTTTAATTTTTAAGCAAAATTAAAATTATTAACTTTAAATATGAGTTCTACGGGAAATGGTGACTTGTTCCCAAGAATTCACTTCACCAAGAAAACGAACAGATAACAGACACAATGAAAAACAGACGATTGTCATTCTTCAATCACTTAATCAGGATGTCAGAAACAAGGCTTGTCAAGAAATTTCTCCATCAACACATGCAATGCAAATCACAGAATGACTAGCTGCAGGAGATAAACAACGATCTTAACCCCTTGAGGGTAACGTACAACATGATTCTGAGACGAGAAATGTACCAATACTTAAGGATCAGAAAATTCTATTGCCACCAATAAGCAGAAAAGTTCGACAATATAACACAACTGACGAGCAGAGGAGGGCCAGATCTGAGAATATGAAGAAGATGTGGGATGGAAGAAAACAAATCAAACGATCCGATAAAAACTGAAAGTTGACTACAGTGCTCCAATTTGGGCTTAAAAACTTTGGAAAATTAATGACGTGTCATTCATTCATTTCTGTTGACGCATGATTTGGTTAATGAGATAATAATAATAATAATAATCACAATTTTTGTGTATATGCTTTTGACAGAAATTTTTTAATATTAAAATTTTTTCGTTAGTTGAACATTCAAATCACGCTCTTATAGAAAAGTCGAATAAGAAATTTACTATAACTACCAGAACGGCTTGGAACCGCGTACAACAGAACATATAAAGGGTAATATACTGAATATATATAAAAAGAGCGAACTCAAATGTGAACTTTTATGTTTTGTGTAAAAGAATGTAAAAAGAGAGAAGATGAAGGTTTGAGTATAGTCTGTCAAAGAAAGAAATCCATGGAACGTCCCGTTATTTTTCTGCAACTGTAGGAGAAGGAGACTATTGAAGACTAGATGGGAGGAGAAATGATCAGAGATGAGAATGTGGGAAGTGCTATGCGGTCGAACAGAGCAAGCATAGAGGAGGAGCTGCGTGAGATTAGTTTTAAAAAGCAACTTCCCAACTTTTCGAGACGTGATCTCGTTTTTGGTCACAAGGGAGGCTGTATACGATTCAAAAACCTTCTCTTGTACTATTTTCTTTTATTTGAATCATGAAAGGAAGTAGGAACGAGAAGTTGATGGAAAGAACTACTGAAGAAAAAAAAACAATTAAATCCTACCAGTTTTCACCGTCAATTCATCTATGGGTTAAAGTCTCATTCAAAAGTTTCATTAGGTAGAATAATAACGTACGTTATTCCATCAAAACTTTTTCTTTACAAAAGTTTTCATAAGCTTTCATGACTTTATTATGGTGCAGACAAAGCATAAAACATTTGTCCAACTTCAATATTTTAACAACATTTCCGGTGTTTTACTTAATACTACAACTACTTTACAAGTTTGTAGAATAAATTGATAAATTACAGTACTGGACTGAAATATGAGACCAGTATTAGAATAAATATTTCACATAAGTGTTTTCTGTATTATCCTACCTAACAATGTTTGAGTAACTATAAAATTTAAATATCATACTCTTCGTTTAAATGCAACATTGTCGAGTACATATAGTGCTTTGTAAACACTACGTAGAATCAACAGGGTTATTAATTACTTAGGGAAACTAATATAAATACTTCTCCACATATAGCCAGTTAGCAACCCCGGCTCACTTCGGTTTCACTATTTATAAAATGTATTATTTTATTAATTATTAATTCAACGGTTAGACCTCTTGTATACCAAATATACCAAGATGACCAAGTGATAATTTGCACTAAGCATACGATCAACAGTACTTATTCAGCTGGATAAATATTGTCACACTTATTGCTAAGATCCGTTCTGGGAACTGGCTAAAATAAATTAACAAACTATTGATCAGCATTACAAACAAGTATTTATTACAAATTATAAATTACAAATAATAGTCTTACTAAAGTCGGGTTATAGTAACAATAAAATTATTATAATAAATAAAAAAAAATTATAATAAAGAAACTAACAACATCACAACTAATCACCAAAAACACCTACAATAAAAAATGCCTATCAATTAAAACCAAAATAAAACACTAAAAAACGGTCGTAAAACCAGAGATAACATATGAATGCAAAACTCTATTCAAATTAAACCAGAAGAACAGAACAGATAAAATCCAAAAACTTGAAAGGAGAATCCTTAGAACCTGCATCGGAAAGAGACACCAAGTAGATGGAGAATGGAGATTACTACCAAATGAATAGGTCTACCAGGAGACCAAATCGTTAATAGAAATGATGAGGAAAATGAGAATATCCTTCTTTGGAGATGTATATAATCAGACACCCAAAGATAGAATCACCAACAAAATAACCAGAAAACTCTACCAGAAAAAGACAGAAGTAATATGGTTAAGAAAAATCAAGAAAGATATGGAAGAATTAAGCATCACCTTCGAAGAGCTAGAAAATAAAACCGAGCACCTGAGACTATTAAAAGATAAAAATATTAGATTCCAAGGATATAATATCCTTGCTGGTGTACTTGCTGGTGGATGTTTCGCAATGTGGGAAAAAGACTGTTCTAACTCAAAATTTTGAAGTTTTGAGTTATACACATTACACGTTGTAGCTGATATTCATATCTTTGGGCTAGAATACCGTAATACTTCTAAACTTTAATATTAAATAATACTAAGATTACAATTTGAATATTTTCTTTGATTGTACCATGTTAATAAAAACATGAACCATCAGATTCAACAATTAAATTTAATTTAAATGAATCAGTGCAGATGGTATAAACAAACGAACTTTGACAAAAAATTTAAACGCTTATTTCTCTAAAAAAATATTTTTGAGTTGTAACAGTCTTCTGCCCATATTGCAATATGTTTACAGAAAGACACACCCACGGTTACTTTACTAGTCAAATAACCGTGAACACAATTGAATAACTTTTTAAAAACTTTTCTTATTTATTTACAATCTGGTTTCTTTATCCGAGGTAGCAAGAAAAACTCATATTCACTCCCTTACGATGGGGGAAGTAGTGTTGGACTCAATTGATGCGTCCTCATCCAGCCCCAAGGAGGCCGCAACCGCCTATCAACCAAAAACCCGCCGCCTGGCCACTTGATTCGACATCAGCAAACAACCCTCCACCTCCCTTGGAACTGTTTATGTAATATGCAAGGGAAATGTCGGGTTAAAAAATTTACATGCTGTCAGAGGGGCGTGGAAGGGAACTGTAGCCTAATTCCCTTCTCGCTGTCACACCGACCAACACTCACTCTCTCACTCACTTGCTTGCCTTGGGCCCTCAATATTAGGCATCAATCTATTTCAGGTGGTGCAGATTCTTTCGGTTTTAGCCAACGCCTCAATAGTATGGAACCGAAAGTTTCCTCCAGAGTCCAACCACACTCCGAGGTACTTCAATCTCTTTCCAGGTACTATCTCGACATTACCTTGAACTTAATAGGACTAAGCCTCCGTCTTCCGGCCATTATCACCGCTTCCGTCTTTTCAGGGGATAGTTGTAACTTCCTCATACGAAGCCACTGACGTATATCCTCCATTCCAGAGTTAACTTTACCTATGAGTCCTTCCTCTGTCCTAGATAGAGCTACCAGCGCTAGATCGTCTGCGTATCCCACCAGACGTAGACCCTCTCGTAACCTGAGCTTCAATACCTTGTCGTACTGTATACTCCACAAAGTTGGACCTAAAACTGACCCTTGTGGAACGCCACTTGTGACTTCAAACTCCCTGGTTTGTCCATCAATTTCTGCTACAACACTTCTCTCACTTAGGTACACATGGATCGTCCGTCGAGGTATGGGCTTATTCCCCCCTTTTCCAAACTCTTCATAATACAGATCCATGAGGCACTATTTAAAGCGTTTTTAACATCCAGCGTTATGATTGCCGGGATCAATTGGGTATTTGCAATCTGTTAAATATTATTTACTATAAATAAATATTTTGTTTTTGCTTTTATTTGTCATCGGGAACTGTAAATTATTGACAACTACCAAATTTGATTGCTGCTTTTTGCTGTACTTTTGACGCGATTGAGTATGAGATTGAACAGGACCCCAGTAGAGTTTGTTCACGGATGGCTGTCAGCTGGCCACCATACAAAGTCGTTTGCCCTGCTGGTGTTACTTAACAAATAATAATGCCTTTCAACGAGCTGACTGATTCAGCTGACCCGAAGGCCATAAGTAAACATAAAAAAACGACGTACACTGACATGAAATTATTTGGGTGACCTCTCAATCAGTCCTATTTCTTCATTATTGACTCACTCGGAGAAGGTTTCTTTGCTAATGACGTTTCAGGTTACCCACAATGGGCCTCGAGCTTATATTTTGTACAAGAGGGTTAGCGTGTATATCGGATGTTGAGCTCAATGTTTCGTACAATTATTGAGCTACTGTTATGACGAGTGGACGTTTAAGTCTTTCTCAATGTGTCGTTAGTTTAATTAGAGGGGTATTGTATTTTCTTTTGGAGAATGTTAAACCTAAGGTATTTAGAAAAATATATATTATTATACAAAATTATAAATTATAAACAGGTACTATGGAAAAAATTTAATGAACATGAATAATATTTAAGCTAAGTAATTTAAACGAATCATTTTTACTTTCTCTTGCCTATATGAATATATAGGAAGGAAAGTATTGTTTTCATGTCGATTTTTCGAAATCGAGTTTTCACCGGATCTATACGTTTTCAGACCCCCTGAATCCAAAAAACATGTTTTTAGCGATTGGTCTGTGTGTGTGTCTGTGTGTCTGTGTGTGTGTGTGTCTGTGTGTGTGTGTGTGTCTGTGTGTGTGTGTGTGTGTGTGAACAGAATATCTCAAGAACGGAACATCGTACGAACTTGAAACTTGAAACTTAAGTTACATACCACTACCGGACGCGACACGAACATTTTCATCAAAATCGGTCAACCGGAATAAATAAATAAATAGTTTATTGGTATAATTTTTCAGTTTTTTGCGATTTTCTCAGAAACTGGTCCTACGATTTTTTTTAAAATCGCCTATTTTACTCAATTTTTTATTCTCTACAAGATAGGGTAGGCGCCATGTTTGCTGAAATTCTCGGTGAGGCTGTTTTCACGTAAAAACGTTGTTTTTTTAAGATTACGGCTTTAATATAAATTTTAGCGCAAAAACTTATGTAATAAAAGTTGTAGAGAATTTAAAAACCTACAACTTTTATTTCAAACATTTTTTTGTATAACGCTTAGTTTAGCGGTAATTTGCGATTTTCTGTTTTTTTTCTCACGAAAACGTGTGAAAAATCGATTTTTTTAAGATTTTGGCCTTAGTATGCATTTTACGACAAAAGTGTATATAATTTAATTTATAGAAAATTAAAAGATCTACAACTTTTATTTAAAGCATTTTTCTCTACAAAGCCTAGTTTAGAGAGAAAGAGTGATTTTCCGTATTTCTAAGCCAAACTGAGGTTGATTTTCATTTTGAGTGTTTCACTCATGATTAAAATAAGGTTATGTTTATTGAGGTTAGTTTTTTGTTTATTTCTAATATTTTATTACTAATGTTAAATTATATTGTAAATTATTAGCATTGGCAAGAGAAAGTTGTGTGAGTGTTTCACACCAGATTTTTTTAAATTAATAACTACTACTTTTTTAATGTTCTATTTTACTGAAATATTATGTAACTGTGAAATCCGGTATTTAATATTACACTATTGTACTAATTTGCTGATACAGTATTTAAGAAGATATTTTTATTAAATATAAAATTAAACTGTAAATAATATTGTTAAATTTTTATTAAACGAATGCGTTTTATGTTCTGCTTCCACGAACAGTTTTAATATTTTCTGTTTATTTTTTGTAAAAATTAATTGGAATATTTTCCATTTTAATAAGTTTTAAATTATATATTTTAATAGGATTTTGAGTTTATATTGTTCAGTATGGTATTATATATTTTTAAATTCTGTCTCTGTTGTAGCCTGTTACAGTTTTCTACAAATAGATGGTTATAAGTACAGGTTTATGTCTTGTTCGCCTTACCCATATTGCTTCTTATCTTCTTCATCATGTTCATGTTATTATTTATTTAATGTAATTTTTATGATTTTAATTTTTTTTATTTTTCAATCGATTATCAATCTTCTTTTTAATATAAAGAGTTTTATTATGGTTGCATTAACGCTGTTAGTTTTTAGCTACCCATTACAGATAAAATACAAATTACAATGGTACAAAAACAAGTTATTTAACAACAAAGAATTAACATAATTTACAATAGGGTTTTTACAATAGTTTACGTGAATTATATTTTACTTTTGAAACGTGTCTTTGAACTTATAAAAATTTTATAATTTTTAGTTTGGTTTCTGTAGTATTGTTTTTTTTTGTTTACTGCATCTTAAAGACTCCAAAAAGGAAGTATAGGATATGTCAAGATAAAACTGATAAGCCTAAATTACGTATTTCTTTAGCTTTTTCTTAAGAAGTTTAAATTACCATTCGTCTTCTACATTGTGTGTTCAGCTCATTGCCATTTTATTGATTCCACGTACTGCATTAAGACAATTATTTTTGTTTTTGTCAAATATCCTCTTTTCGTACCTGGTGTTTTGATTTAATATTCAGCGTCAGACTTTCCATGGATCTCTATGTCATGGCAGGCTTTTTATCGTTCCTTTTGTGTAGCATACGTAAGGACATTTATGCTCTAGTTCTTATCACATGGTCAGCCAATTATGTGACTGAAGCATTTAAGGAGAGAAGAGGTAGAGGTGTAAAAGATACTAATCAGAGTTGTCTTCTCTGAGAGTAATGAATCACTAAACAGCCAGACCATGTGGTGAATGAAGTGAAGGTGTCATTTGCAGGGTGGAAAGTAGATGCTTTTCAGCGGGCCTGGTATGCTGATAAGCATACTTTTCCACTTAGTGAGGAAGGCACCTGTAAACTATCTCACTCCTCGTTTTATTTAGTAAAGTTTCTAGAGGTTCAAACCAGCCTTTCGGGTGATAACCCAATCAATAACATGTAAGGTCATTGATTAAAAATGGAACTTCTTAATCTCTAAGGAATTTTCTGATTCTTGAGGATTTTACTTTGCTTTCCAAAGTACATCACACTTGTCTTATGCATCTCTCTATTTCAGGGATTTTGTTTGTTTTCTTGCACTAAATCACTTGACCGAGATGAAAGTATTTGTCGATACGCAATGTAATAGTTAAAATAACTGTTTTCATTTTGATCGGTCATAATTTTCGTTTTGTCTCTGATTCATTTCAGTTCTTTACTTTCAAATTTATTCTTTGATTCTAAACAATTATTAAATTCTTCGAAGCTGTTTCCTAATAGGACTACATGACCAGCATATTTTAAATTTTTGACCTTTTTCACGTTAGTAATTATCCCCTTTGTACTTCCAATCCAAGTTTGAAAATCAGTTTTGCATTATTGTTAAAAATAAACTTAGTAATTGTAGAGTCTACCTGTCTTACATATCACCGACTGGGAATTTTTGTGTTCTGTCATGTATTTCTTATTTGGATGTTTCTTATGTGTAAAAAAAATAGGCATAGTGGTTAACGCACTAGCCTTCTAAGCGGAAGTTCCAGGTTTAATTCCTGGCTAACATATGGAAATTATTTTTGCCAAAACGCATCGTTCATGTTCCTTAACCCATTGTAGTCACTAATGATCAAGCTGTTGATGCGACTCTAACTAAACAGCGAAAAAATCAAAGCATTTAAATCTATTGTGTAAAGTAAGTAAATTACTTCTGAAAGGTTTTATTTTATACGTACATATTTTATTGTTCCACTTTTACAAACCCATAAGTTTTTATTTCATAAAAATATAACTAAAGAAGTGCATAACATTACAAATGCATATCATAATTTTCCACACACAAGCACACAACAAAAATTGAAGTAGGAATTCAAATAAGCAAATGAAAATTCAGTTTAGTTGGAAGGGTCGAAAGGCAGTCAGGTGGTATTCATAGAAAAAGGAAAAGAGAGGTCGCTGAAGTCGAATGAGAATATGAAGTCATAATGGGAGGAGGATGTAGGGAGAAGGGGAGGATGTCACCACCCTTTAAGAAGGAGATGGAAATAAGGTAGTTTAATAATAACTTGAACTTCTTGAATATGAAATACTCTTCTTTTTTTAACTGGTCTTCCTTTGGTTGCTCTGAAAACTGAATATTGAATCATAAAATATATTTTCACAGGAAAATTTAGTTTTTCAAATAATAATATATTCTATTTTATATGAATTCAAAAGTATTATTATTATTATTGTCTATGAATTAACCTGACCTAAACCCTCTGAACTTATTCTATTATAAACTTTTAATAGTAGTTTTTTAGTAAATTATTACATACATTATTGTAATATTGTTTTTACGTTTTCAATGACATATGTATTTACACTTATTATAAATGTAATTTTAACTATTATGTATGTCTTTCAATGTATGCAATATTTAAGTGCAAATTGTTATAAAATCATGAATATTTTATAAAATTAAAACGTTATTAACTAAAGGACTGATTATTAAATTTAATAATTAGAATTAGAATAGCAGTAAAAATGCATTTCGTAAGACCTTGAGAAATAGAACGCGTACTGTACGCGTGGACCGTCCGCCTGCAGTCCGCTGCGGAATGAGATAGCTGAACATAACGCGGAAAAATCCGGACGTAGAAAATATTCACCACAGTTATGAAGAAAACGTGAACGAGTCGTGGCGAATTTATAATTTGTTATTTTTTTCAACTTTGAAATTTGAATTCATAATGTCTAGCAGTTCTTCTGACGAAGAATTACTTCTTTTGTTCGCTTTGAGTCAGTTAAAACGAAAAATAAAAATAAAAAAATTAATTCAAAGAGAGAGGAGGTAGGTGAATTTCACCAACTTTACAATGAATTGAATTCTTTCGAAGACCGATTTTTCATGTATATTTTTATGTCAAAACAACACTTTGAAGAATTACCTCATAAAATCAAAAATATTGAAAATGGCAATTACTTGAAGAAAACCCATTGGAACGAAGGAAGGGTATTCTCTCATAAATGAACCTTCGTGAGCCATCGTCTTAGAAAATTAGCTGTTAAACAGCTGACTCGTGGCGATGACGTTACCTTTATACCAAACCGGTAGGTTATGAATATATACTCGTAAAATATTGAAATAAACTACACTCTATGCTTCAAATTTCATAAAATTATCACTTTAAAGCTTTATGACTGTGGCTAGTTATGTAAACTATTTATTTAAACCCACCGGGTTGGTCTAGTGGTAAAATCGTCGCTGCGAGTCAGGTGTTTAAATGCTGATTTTTAGATATGAAGTTTCCGTGGTTCAAATCCTAGTAGAGGTAGTTACTTTTATACGGATTCGAGTACTAGTCAGTGGGTACCGGTGTACTTTGATGGTTGAGGTTCAAAACCATACCCTCTCAAGAAATGATCTGCCTGAGTCTGTTCAAGACTACACCTCATTTACTCGTCATACATATCATCCTCATTTCATTGTGTCATAGGGTTGCTTCTTGTTCTAACCGAACAGATTTCAACTATAGTCACTAGGATTAAAACAAAGTTATGAAAACAACGGTGCAAGATGCAAATATTTTATTGTAATTTTTGAAAAATGTCTTATTAAATAATAAGACATTGTTTGTCATGTTAAGTAATGTAACTAGGGCCTACATAATTTAATATACTAATATTAACTTTATTTGATTAACTTTCAAATGGTGGAGGTAAACCTGTAACAAAAATGGAATGTATGTCAAAATTTTATTATATCTCAAAAAACGTCAAATCCTGAACAGAGCATCTCCTGAACACCCAAGGGTCAAAGCTTCAACTTTTCTGTACATGTGTATATCTTAGTCCTCGGTCAGAACAAAATTTTCGTGTTCCTAGTGCAACTAGCTACGATTACTGAACGGTAACTCCCGGAGGAAGCGAGCGAAAAGGAAAGAGATAAAAATTATAAAAATGTATTTCTTAGGTTAATACATTTATTTATTTTAATAGAATTAAATTTGAACAAAAGAATTAAAATTAAATAGTAAACGCAGACCCATAAATAAATAATATATTTTATTTGATATATCGTAAATCTCCAATAATATTAAAAAAAAATACATAACAAATAATATACCAGCATTGTCACAAAATTTTATATTTATTTTTCAATGAAAAACGTACCAGAATACTAACTAAGAGTAAATATTGTTTTTATGTTATTTTTTCCTATCAAACAAGTTTAAAACAAAAAGGGCGTCCTATTTATTTATTTCTGTTGCAATAAAATTACATTTGTTTTATGGATAGTATGTAGCTATTCATAAAAGGTAAAGTTCTGAATATAAAAAAGAAAAAAAATCATTTCTACAGATGTGTTATAAAATTTCTACAGCACGTGTAAATTTTTCTCGTCTCTTCCTTTAAAAACATATCACTTTCATTTCACAAAATGAAATTTCCTCTTTGATTCTCCACATATATGACGCATTTTATGTATTCAACTTTTAAATACACAGAAATATTTAATTTAATTTTTCTTAATAAACTAATAATTTTAATAAACTTTTATTTTACTAATATTAAACAAAAAATACTTTATCTCTTATAAATATAAATACTTTAATAAATAATAGATTTTATATTTTATCTTTTGCCACATAAAACTAGTTGTAAAAACGGTCTCAGAAAATGCTATAATGGAAATAAAATTTATTGAATGATTTATAGTAAAGGTTTTTTTATTAGCGTTCAATATTTTGTAAAATTCATTTGACCCAAGTTGAAAATTTATTTCAATTTCAAATTTATCGTATAAAACCTAAAAATGTTTCAATTAATTATGCAATAAATACTTTTGTTCTTATTTGCCAGCAGATTAACATATTGAGAGGCCCTGTTAAAAATTTTTTTTAATTCGTTTTTAACACAAAATATTATTAGCACAATCAAGAGAATTCCGTCATGCGGTCTAAAGTTACCTGAAGAGTAAAAATATTGTGACAGAGTAACCTTGTTCTAGCTGATTTAGCACAACGGTACTAGCCATAGGCTCTCCTCTTCAGTTCAGCAAAGCAGACGCCTATACCTATCTAAGGCCACAACGTGGAAGTTGCACCTCAAAATCTGGACCTTACGAACCATCCCCGGCAGAAGCATTTGCCGGTTTTCATCACACTAAACTCTTATCAGTGTGGGAGAAGGCTAATCTAAGAGCACCACAAAAAATTGCAAGAAAGATCCTCCGTAAGATAATCGTCTTAAGATATTAAACAAACGATTTAGGTTGAAGTAGAGGAGAACTGTAAAAGAAAAATTAACGATTAATGGAAACTGTTAGAAAAAGAAGACTAAAATTTTACGGACACCTGTATGGAATGAATGACAACCGGTTGACAAAACGAACTTTTAAAACTCTAAAAAATCGACCTAAGGTGTCGGATAAATAGTTTAAAGAAGTTAGAAAGGATAATAAGAAAACAGGAATAAACCAAGAAAACTTAATGAACCGAACCAAATTCAGACAACTAATAACGGAATTTAAGGGTAATTGTGTAGAGAAGAAAGGAAACACCTACAGTGAGCGAATGCTGAGAAAATGGGTTGCAAAATAGCTTCCAGAAACATTTAAAGTCACCTCATGTGGTCTAAAATTGGCCCTATTCAAGAAAAAAAAATTAAAAAATTAGGTTTACTCATTTTAAAACGAATTCTATAAAAATTGACAATGCCATAAAAATACATAAGTTAAGTTATTTATGCAAAAATATCGATACACCGAAGATTAGGTATAGAAAGTCAAGTAGAAAACTCCTAATGATCCATTTTATTTTGTATTTATTATTCCAAATGGCCTGTATGATTTTTTAAGTACTCTGTTTTCCGGTGTTCTAATTATATGTCTTAAGAGAGAGAGAGAGAGATTCGATTTTTTATTTTATTCTATTTTTTTGTGTTTATTACTGGTTATATTTCTTGATACATGGATTCATTGGATAATATATTTTCCAGCGGCCATGTTCTCACGTTTTCTTGTTCAAGCATGTTCTAATTAAAATATAATTTTATATAATGTTCTGATTACAATAATTCTTATTTTATTATATATAATATAATTAACCCACATAAATATATCAATTTCCTTACACAATAAGGAATTCAATTTTTAAAAGATATCTTTCAACGCAATAATACAAAGAGACATATTGTAATCGTTAACACTGACGATGAAATATTGATAATAAAAGAGGCTACTAAAGAAAATAGCGATAGAATAAGAGTGATGGAGTTGGAAATTATTTTCCACCATCTTTTTCTTATGTTGAAAATATGGATTTTCAATTATCGCTTAAAGAAGAAAACAACTACTCTTCCTATCTCTTCAACTCGTAACACTTCTCTAAAATATATTTTATTCAGATTCTTTGTCCCTCTTTTTTTCTACGTATGTTAGGTGGAGTAACATTATGAAAATAAATGATTAAGGAAAAATTTATTGTAATAATAATAATAATAATAATAATAATAATAATAATAATAATAATAATAATAATAATATTACCAAAATACATGGTACATAGTTTTTACTGTTAGAACTAAAGATATGAAGGCCTTGTAAATCTACAAATTATATTGCATAATAATAATCTGCGTTATGGTTAGTATTTGAAGACGCATAGAGTAAGTTACTGTGAATAAGGTTAGTAAAACATTAAAATCAGAACACATATCACAGATTACAAAATGTTTCATTAATTATTAGTCTTATTTTATGTCAATCTGCTCTTTGCAATCAAGATGAAATTAATTACGGACCTTCACACACAAAATATCAAAACAATGTTTTAATTATAAAAAAAAAATAACATAATTTGGTATATATAATTATTATCAACAGTTTTATTATGCAGATATTATATGTTACATCATATTACCCTGAAAAAACATTCCAAATGAGGATGAAGCCTACCACTGCCTGCTGCAGTGGGGACCCAACTCCCGCTGAGGGAAGGCTAGACCTAAACCCTGTAGCCGAGCCATCACTTTTCGGGATCCGCTTCCACCACGCCGGCTCGCCGCTTTCGAACGCCAACAACGGATTTTTTCAGGGCCACCAACACAATTAAACGGCCCTTTTCAGGGCCACCAAACTAACAAGCAATGTTTTGCCACGTGTCGTCGGCGACAATCAAACATAAGAAATATTGTGACATTTAACTAGAAATAATGAAGATTAGATAGTGTTATGAACTTTCGCCGACTAGGGCTGACGACACGTGGCAAAAAATCACTTGCAAAATTGGTGGCCCTAAAAAGGGCCGTTTAATTGTATAGGGTCCTGAGAAGGACCTTTGTATGTAGTGGGTTGGTGGCCCTGAAAAGGGCTGTTTGGTTTTTTGTAGTGTCCCTGAAAAGGTGTCCGGAAGCGACGAGCCGGCGTGTTGAGAGCAGTGCTCGAAAAGTGACGGCTCGGCTACCGAGTACAGGCCTAGCTCTCCCTCAGCTGCACTTGGGTTCCACTGCAGCGTGACAGTGGTAGCCTCCAGAGCCCTGCATTGTCGGGTCGGCGTTGGCCATCGGTCGATAGCGCGGTCAAGGCGGTTCTCTCCGGTCCTGCGCTGAACTCACGTCTTCACCGCGGTGCCATCAGGCAAGCACGGGCTTCTGTCGGTGGCCGGGTAACGAAGGCTGACCGGGGCGGGAATTTGCGTCTGCAACCGGTAGCTTCCACCAAGGATGGTGCGTCTGGTCTCGGCTGTGCTCTTCTTCTTTCTTGCTATCGCTCTTCTTTCTTCTTCTCCGTTCGGAAGTTGGATGGCAAGTGCGACTTCAGTATGGCCACGTAAATCCCCCTCCGGCGAGTCCACTTCATGGTGGAAGGGAGGCACTGCCTGCTGGGCACTGGTAGCATTCCCCGCGGCAGGTTCTGGGACCGGCTGGAGGCGCTGGATATGTTGGGGCAGTCGGCGACAGTACGTAAGAAATGTAATGTTATGTGACAAGAATTGTTACCTGGAAGGATGGTGTAGTGGTGTTGGCCCTTATTTTTATTTCCTGTATTCTTTTGTTATTACGTTTCATTCATTTTCTAGTGTTTTCTAATTTTTGTTTATGTGTATTCTTTTAATGAATATTAGAGAGTAGTTTTTTTCATCCCTAATGTGAGTATATTGCAATCTATTAAACTATTAAGAATAAGCAACCCAATGGTACAATGATATAAGGATGATATCCATGATGTGTAAATGAGCTGTAGTTTTGTAGAGACAGGCCGACCATTTCTGAGAGAGTATGATTAATTAAACCCCAACCATCAAAGTACACTGGTAACCATTGTCTAGTATTTAAATCTGTATAAAGTCCGACCTTTACTACCTACTTTACAAATACTAAGTTTACAAGGATTTGAACCACGGAACTTCGTCCCCCAAAATCAGCTGTTTAAACACCTGATTTTGGCAACGATTCTACTGCTGGACCGATCCGTTGAGTTATTAGTGAATACCCTTTTACGATTTATTTAGAAAAAATTCTGCGAGTGCCTTTTATTGCCTTCTTTTCTCGTAAAATCTAACTTTTTATTATTACTTCCATAATTTAGAAGAAAAATAGAAGAGGAAGAGGTCACTTTCGGAAAACATGAATGAAGGAAGTCTAAGACGTTTGGTGACAAGAACTCTACGCGAGGATGACTAAAAACAGAAGCTGATCGGTTTTAGGATTCTGGAAGCGGATAAATCAGTAGTACCTTTACAAGAAAGTAAAGACAATTTTATAATTTTAAAAGTACAAAGGAGTTTCAGTTTTTGAATTAATTATTTATATCAAAATTTTTACTAACTACGAGCTAATTACTTTTGGAAGTAATTTCAAGTGAGTTTAACAAACAAAGAATCTGTTATAGGTCCATAGTATATAAACCAGTATTTTCATTCTAGGTTTATTATTAAATAAATAATGGGAAATATTTCTTTGTGTGTAAAATACAGCTAGTTTTAAAACATTGCTTACAGGGATTTAATTAAAATTGTCATTGTTTAACCGAAGGAAATTTAAAGCACTTTCAAAATACAATTCAGTTGAAAAGTGTGTTTTAATAGAAGCTTGAAAATAATAGAACATACAAGATTGCAAAGTATACCGTAAACTATATTGTCAGTTACAATATGTTATAGTATTTTCGCTTCTGTAAATTGAGTGAGAGCTAGCGAGCGATCGCTAGATGACAATACCATAGTGTTAAAGTTTGAAACACCCTTAAGCTTCTATTATGAAATCCTTTAAAATTACCCGAGGCGCCTTTTGGATATATTGTATTGCCCCTCAAGTCAATCAAGAAAATTAGATTTTGCCTGTTACAACGTTTTAGCATTAGGGAAATTTTCATGGTTACTTAAATCCTAAGGGTTATAATATGAATTATATATTTTTTTATATTATATATCAATATAAATATTCGAGTTTAAAATATTTTATATTGCTTTGTTTATTAATAAATATTCCTCAAGGGGAAAAATATATTGAAACACATACTGTTTTAATGACAAAATGTATGTTTGTGTAATTAATCTATTCAAAATACGAATATAAAATTTAAAAAAAAATACAATAATTTCTCTTTGAATGTTTTGAAATATGAAACAGTTTAAATTATTTCCAAGCGTTTAAATAAAAATATTTTGTCAATATTTTTATTTATATGTATTTTTTCAATTTATTGTTTTAACGTCACATCAATACCAAAGGTGTTGATTATAGGTTAGAATAATTAAACATAACAATTTTCACAAAAATTATTGATACATAAATTTATTGATTATTTTGCATAACAAACGGAATAAAACACAATTCTTAAATTTCATAAAGATAGTGAAGTTTAGAGAATTATAGTTTTTCAAAATTCAATAAAAGTTGAAACACAAAAAGAAATATCTTAGGTTATTAGAGTTCATTAAAGTAATTAGTTTTATAAAAAAAAGAATATTGTTTGAGACACAGAAATTGATTTAATTTGGGTCTTGTGCATTTCATAAAGAATTTTCAATTCATCTTAAAATTTGTAAACCATTGAATTCATTAGCAAATGTCTTATTGAAAGATGCAAAGTTATATTTTAGTTGTTCTGTTTTAGTTAATAGATGACCATGTATTAAACGAGAGTGTACTATGAGTAAATGTTTCACGTGATAAGAAACAGAGCTATTTTTTGTAGCCCTGGAACGAAAGATTGAGTGCAAATAAAATTAAAACCACTGATTCCACATTTATGTTCTACTGACCCGTATTCTAATCATCTGTTTTGTTATTCGTAGTTTTGTGCTATCTATTTATTTAAATGTGTTCTTGAATTCGATAAAAGTAACAATAACCCATTTAATTTTTATATCAAGTCGGAAAGAAAAGAAAATGTAAAAAGAAGAAAATAATAGGCTAGTGTATTAAGGTGTTAAATTGAAATTTTTCCACTTGGGTTGATTTGGTGTTAATAAATAATGTCGTTTTTGTTTAAAAGACTTTCCTCAACACAAAAAGTAAAGTTAAAAACCTCAAGACTGACGCGATGTGCTGAGAAAAGGGACGGCGGGCGTTACTAAGCTATGTAATGAAAGATATCCAAGGAGCTTGGAATGTGGAACGTAATAGTAACGCGTTTGCTGTTCTTGCGTCGGTTAGCTGGTCTACTTGACATCAGATTTGAACATACCAAATTGCAGAAGTAGTAGTATGGGAGGCTACTACTAGTAGAAACAGTAGCAACAACGTGTATAGATAAAGCTCAGCTTGAAAATTCTAACCTTAACTTAAGCTAACTCTCAGACCCCAATTCCAGGAATACCAGAGACAATTCCGTAATGGAATTACATCGGATATCCAAACCTAATTAACACTTATGATACAATCCCGAATGAAGATGAAAATAATGATATTGGCTGTTAACATTTACCAAAAGCAATATCATCTGATTCTCTAAATTCCATTCCATCTTAACCTACATTTCAAGGTATAAACGTTGTCTTATTGAACAATCATCATTAGGAATCAAATAAGCAAACTAAGGCACGTGAAATTAAGCTCAATCTTAATTATTACTTGTATATCATGAAATATTTTTTTCTTTAACAATTTTATTTATTAGTGTAGTTACAATAAATTACAATTACAAATGTTCTGAAGGTGACAATATTACAAAAATGAAAATCTGGTGTGAAACACTCACACAACTTTCTCTTGCCAATGCAAATATTAACAATAAAATTAACAGTTGTAATAAAACATTAGAAGTAAACAAAAAACTCACCTCAAAAAACATAACCTTATTTTAATCATAAGTGAAAGACGCAAAATGAAAATCAACCTGTTTGGTTTAAAAATACGGAAAATCACTCTTTCACGCTAAACTAGGCTCTGTAGAGAAAAATGTTCAATGTAAAAGTTGTAATCTTTTAATTTCCTATAAATTTGATTATATAGACTACACTTTTGTTGTAAAATGCATACTAAGGCCGAAATCTTAAAATTCAATTTATCACACATTTTCGTGAGAAAAAAGTAGAAAAAGTGAAAAAAAGTAGAAGTAGAAAAAGTAGAAAAGTAGAAAAGTGAGAAAAGTATCGCTAATTACCGCTAAAATAAGCGTTATACAAAAAAAATGTTTGAATAAAAGTTGTAGGATTTTAAATTCTCTACAACTTTTATTACATACATTTTTGCGCATGCATATTCAAGTCGCAATCTTAAAACAAAAGTTTTTTTACGTGAAAACAGCCTCACCAAGAATTTCAGCAAACATGGCGCCTACCCTATCTTGTAGAACATAAAAATTTAATAAACCAGGTAATTTAAAAAAAAATTGTAGAACCAGTTTTTGAGAAAATCGCAAAAAAGTGAAAAATACACGAATAAACTACTACTTCCGGTTGACTGATTTTGATGAAAATGTTCGTGTCGCGTCCGGTAGTAGTATCTAACTTAAGTCTCAAGTTTCAAGTTTGGACGATGTTCCGCTCTTAAGATATTCTGTTCACACACACACAAAAACACACACACACGCGCGCGCACACACACACACACACACACAGACCAATCACTTAAAACATGTTTTTTGGGTTCGGGAGGTCTGAAAACTTATAGATTCGGTGAAAACTCGATTTCGAAAAACCGAAATGAAAACAATACTTTCCTATATACCTTCCTATATTCATATAGGCAAGATAAAGTAATAATAAGAACGGCTAAGGAAGGAGACCAATCACTGATTGAGCTTTTTGGTATTTTATTTCATTAATCAAATTCTGAATTAGTTTATATTACTTAAACTTTATTACAGTCATCTGAATTATTTTATTTTATTTATTTTTTGTTAGGGTAACAATAAATCTGTGTTCCAAGTTCTCTTTAGCCTTCTGGGAGGGTTGTCCGGTAAAGAAACTGAGCAAATCATCTTAATTAGTTCGTTTTTATATCTAGCTAATTTTCTGTAAAACGTTGATTTTTTTTTTTTGGTTTTACGTCTGACTTTTTTGCAATTTCTGCTAATGCAGACGGTGGATAATGATAATAAAAATGAGTGATGAAAAAATGCCAGATCTGATCGGGAATTGAATCCCGGACCCCGGCGTAGAAGCCAGTTGCGTTGATAGTATTTTGTTGTTGTGTCGAATGTGTAAGGAACGTTCACGCGATTGTGAATAGTCTCGTTTCGCACGTACTAAGGGGAATTCGTAATAATCATGCAATACAATAATAATTCTTTTGCTATCATACAACTTGTACAATACAAAGATGTTAAACGTAACATCTTTAATTCACGGAACAAAACGGAGGCTATTTTGAGCAACTTTGTTGATAATGAACAAAACTATTTTGAGAAATTATGTCGATAACGGTACAAACGGAGGCTATTTTGAGCAACTTCGTCGTTAACGAAACACAGCTTCATTATTATTCTTTCAAATTTTATTGTTTTCAGAATTGAATAAAATAGTTGAAAAATTTGATAAGCTGCTATTTTCAACCAATGAAAAAAATTATCTCATTGTTTAAAGACAATTTATACTTGATGACAGTTATACTTTCCTCGGATAAAACGGTCGGCAATGTTCACTAAATTTACGAAATTATTTGTTTAAATTAGAATCGTGGTTTACGAAGTGGAGAATCAAAACTGATTCGGACAAAACAAAACACGTTACCTTTACCTTGAGACGGCAGACCTGTTCGAGAGTTTTCTTGTATAACTCTCCTCTTCCTCAAGCCGAAAAAATTTGGTACCTCGGTCTAAATTAAGACATGGTATGAACATGTAACCATTACTAAACGTAAAGCATTAGATGGTAGGCAAAAACAGCTATAGCCTACAGCCATCTAACTCGTCGATCAAAATTACTGATTCCTTTAGAATTGCTGTTATATAAGACTTTACTTAAGCCAATGTGGATGTACGGTTGTCAGATCTATGGTTTATCAAAACCATCAGTCATAGCTAAACTTTAACGGTTTAAACCAAAATTGCTTCGCATTTAACGCTCCATTTTTGTCAAATCACACAATTCACTCTGACCTGAAAATCCCATTTATTAATGACACAATACACGAAATGTATCAATGTTTTAGATTAGAATGACATAACAACTCCAACCCATTGATTCGTGAACTAAGTTCTCCACATTTATCAGGCAATCCATATCGTCGGCTCAGCAGGAGGTGGAGCAGAGACTTGGGTTAACTTCATTCAATACAGTTTAAATTTAATAACAACATACAAAATAGTTAAACTTACTATTATAAATTAAATAATCTAAATGGTTAAATTGTGAAAGGCTAACTTTAGTAATTAAGCGAGGGAGTCCAACTAATGAGTGGGTGTCCTCCTTTAACGTATAACGTCATTTTTAAATATATATATAATAAATATTATACTCATATTTGCTGGCTGTGCAAAACCGCACAGTTGTAAAAAAAAAATAAAGTGAAAAAAATTGTTTAGAGAAACGTAGTTTTTTGTACCAATTTGGTCGTGGTTTGTTTTGATAAGAGTCGAATTTAATGTGTTATATCTAATTTGTATTTCCTTTTTTTACATCAATCTTTTCACAATTAAATATTCACTATGTTAAATTTCAAAAAAATATAACTTGAAATTTGTATAAAGACTTTTTAAACCGCTTCCACACGACGCAACTAATACCGTGCAAACCTAGTTTTTGAAGTTATTCTTTAACTTTTTGATGATTTCACAGGCCGCGCTTATAGAAATATGCGGTACTAAGTTTTCTCGTCCACACACACACACAGGATTTGGTATACAAACCAGTTTTGGCAGGCAAACCGTAAGAAAAGCATGCACGTGTACGCGGGCCTTTAGACACTAACATTTTCTAACTGCTTCATTGCACAACATTCATTTAAGCAATCAAGTGGTGAGGTAATTTCACTTCCTGGTATTCAGTAAAGTGGTAACAAATAACTAAATTATTGATTTGACCTTGTTAAATTAATTGATTTAAATACATAGAAAACAAAAAAAATAAACAAACAGTTAATTCTCTTTTGTGCAGTTTGTTTTACGTTGTATTTTGTTGATGTCAATACCAAGAATCAAAATCAATTAACTTATTTCATCTACGATTGAAAAAAGTACTGTAGTTAAACATGTATGACATGACATGTAACATAACCTTTTGATCTGAATTGCAAATTAATAAAACAAACGATTCACTTGTTTTATGTTTTAAACTAATACTTTGTACAATTTTAATAACCCAACGAAAGAAAATTAATATAAACTACAATTGTATAGCTTTATTAAAATATGATCAGAACAACTTTACTTAGATTGAACGTTCCTTAAATTTCCCTTTTCCTAAAAAAAACTTCAGATTAATTTTTTTAATTGAAAAGAAAATTTTTTAAAATATCGTTGTATTGTTAGTGATACAATTTTTATCTGTTCGTGACTTTATGCAGCCGCGTCCTTAATCTATTCTAATATTATAAAGAAAAAGCGTGTTTTTTTGCAGGCTAATTTCCAAAACTACTGAACGAATTTTAATGAAATTTTGACAGCATATTCGTATTATTCGTATTATATTTAAATTCACAGCAACATTTTATATTTAAATTTTAAACAATGATAACCCCAAGGGCCCTAATGAAGATTTTCATAAATATGTATGCGTGTGTGTACATTATTGCTGTTGAAGTAGATGAAAGGGGTTTGATGATGGTGAGTGACGTAGAGCGGACGCCAAATAAGCTTACCGGTGTAGTAGTGCGAACAGTTCGGATTCAGTCAGTAGATTTCGTGGGTTAATACCGTACTGCCTATTAAATCACAAACATGTTCTAAACGATGTAAATTATCATCTATTAGGAACATTAAAAACATTCAGTTGTAAAAATTGTATAAAACAATGAAGCCTACCACATAAAACACATTACGGACTAATGTTTTCAGGTCAGCTGATATATATATTTTATATACGTTGTAAGAGCGACGTGACTCTGATCACAGCTGGTACAGCACTGACCCCCACCACTCGCTGAGGCAACCGAGCGCGCCATTACCAAAATAAACTTTCTGCGCACTTCAGAAAACCGGCAAGCTTATTTGGCGTCCGCTCTACGCAGGGGAAATTATCAAAACGTCGTTGTGAGTGTGTGTACTATTGTTTAAGACAGTATACCTTGGACAATTCGAATTGGCACAAGAAGCTTTGTTGTTTATCTACTCCACTCTTCGCCCCTCGCCATGCAACGACTGTACAGTCACAAAAGTATACAATCGCTACTGTAATGTGCGACTCACGCACGGTCACTATGCTTCGTTTTCACAATTGTTATTAATAATCTGTCGGACGTAATAATGTGACTAATTTGTTTTCATAATGATTTTTTATTCATTATATTCAGACCAATTTGTTTAGTTAGTTGCGTGTGTCTGTAGGGTACAGCTTAGTGAGATTTTGCAGTTTAGTTCTTGTAATTTATAATTTAAATTTTTACTGGGACAAATTAAATATATATTTTAAAATGAAATAATTGATTGTATGTTTCTACATTGAAATAAGGTTGTAGGCATTTGCGTGCATTAAAATTTGTAGACCTTGTTGAAAGAATAGGTTATGGATATACTTTAAGCGGAACTGTGTGTACACGTAGAGCAAGAGTTGTACCAGTTCGAATTGTCCACAGTATACGTTCGTATAAAGACTAGCGAGAGACGTATGCAAGGGAATTTATTAAAACGTTGTGTGTGTTTGTGTGTATACGTTGGAGTATAGTCGATCTAGCAGCTAGTTATCTTTTTGCAGCCCACTTTCTCAGCTTTCGTTCACAGGAGGCTTTTCTTCTTTTTGTCTGTCCACCCGGTGTTCTGTTTTTATTCTTCATGAAAGCTCTTAAGGCTGTTATTAATTGTCCGAATTTGGTATGGTTAATTATGTTTTCTCGGTTAATTTCGATTTTCTCATTATCCTTTCTGACTTTTTTAATCCATTTATTCGGCACCATAGATCTATTATTGATTGTCTGAAAATTTGTTTTATCAACCGTTTATCATCCATTCTGTACATGCCCGTAAGTTTTTTGTATTCGTTTTCTAATCGTTTTCATAAATCGTTTGTTTTCTTCGTACAGCAGTTCTCCTCGTTCCCGTAAACTGCATGTCCGCCTAATATCTTCGTACGATATTCAACTCTATAGGCCTACGATATTCCATTTATGAGTTATTTTGTTTACACAAGCACAAACACACACGTAAAAACCGATGGCGAAAAATATGTTTTTTTTGGGTTCAGGGGGCCTGTAAACGTGTTTTCCCGAAGAAAATTTGATTTAAAAAAAATCGACATGAAAACAATATTTTACTTCCTTTATATATTCATAAAAGACATAAAAAAATAAAAAAAATAAAGAATTGGTTGGCGTTTTTCTTCGCATATAAGAAAAACTTATACGTACCATTTATAATTTAACTGATAAATCTTTATCAAGTTTGTGTAGGCATGGATTTCAATAACTAAGATGAAAAATCGCTTACTTCAATGTCTGTCACGTAATACATTGTAAGAGATTGTATCTTTTAATTGCAAAAATACAATGAAATAAACACAACACGTTAAGAATTTCCATTACTTTAATACCTTATAAAAATACTGAACATTAAATTCTCTTAAAATTGGAAATACAGACGGGATAAAATAAAATTGGTTTTTTTTTCTAATACATCTTCATTTTGCAATGACATAGTATTTCTGTTTTAAAATTGTTTTTGCTTTTATGAATGTCCATTCAAAGGGAAACATTCAAACTAATGAAGAAATATTGATAATATTTTATAAATGATGAAAAATTCTGAAGAGGATTTTTTCTGAATTTTTATAAAATATACAGTTAATGTCTTGAAATTATGGTAAAATTACTTTCAGATTAAATACAAAATTAAGTTTTCTCAAAAACAACAACTATGAGAAGTTACTGTAATGACTTCATGGTTTCCTTTGTACTATTCGTCTAACTTTTGTGGTGATTCTCTTTTTTAAAACTCAACTGTAATTCTTTAAAATTTTAATACTATTTTTGTTTCCGCTTCTTTCTGTTCTGTCTTTGTAAATACAAATTTCAAACGTATGACTTTAAAAAAAATTCTTGTACTGTATAAAAATAACTTTTACTTTCTTTTGGTTTGCACCGGGTAATTCAAAGAAACGGGAAATTTTGAAATTTGATTTGGTAGCCGTGGGCAATGAATAAGTTACACCAGCCTGTCTACGACTCCTTGTCATTTAGTTAACATGGATACTTGAGAATGGTGAGCAACGTGCTTGACACCTTTATTGCACAAAACCTGCATACAGATTTAAGAAGTAATTGAATACAGATTTAAGAAATTAATAAGTTTATAGAACATTATGAAATGTCATTAGAAAATAAGTGCTAGTACCAAGTGGGTGTCGGCATGATTACATACATAAGGGGGGGGGGATAATATCGCTGAAGAAAAACTGTTTGTTAGTTTCAAGTAACTAGTTGCAGTAAATATACAATAAAAAAAGTAACTTTACTGATCCTCATGTAGTGATCGCTTTACCGTGTGGCACGTAGAACTAATTACCCCCACCACTCCTACGGAATGAGACTGTCTCCACCCGTCATGTCATTAATACAGTTCACACTGTATTACAATATTACTATGTTGACTATTATGCTATCCCCACTCTACTCGCGCCATATGGAAAAATGAGCAGCTTATTGAGATTTTCCCCTGTTGATGACCTATCTCATACTCTACATTTCTTTTTTTATTTTAGGGGCCTTTGACACCTTCTCTATCTTTTCCAATCAGGACTACATGAACGGTGAATGCTAAAATTTGTAGCCAATATTAGTTCTCATCGGTAGTTCTTTTCAAAAATTCCCGTTTAGTGATTCGATTCCCAGATTTTCTAAATCAGAATACTTTGATGGAAAAATTGGATATATTGCTAAAATGTTGACTAAAAACGTTGTTTTATACATTTTTTTTGTTTTATTCGTGTTCTAAACTTTCTAATTCGTGCATTCATAAACCCGGAAAAGGGTTTGTATAAATTATGAAGTTTTGTAGTAGGCATATTTAGGGGCGAAATAGAGAGAGAGAGAGAGAGAGGTGACGAGGATATGAGAGTAAATAATGAAAGGGAGGTTTAATTAAAAGAAAATATATTATCACATTTTAAATTAGTGTACTAATTGTTTAAATTTAGGTTAATTAAAAATCAAGAAAAATTATTTTATTTTAGTTTTGATTTTTTTGGACTAATAAAAAAATAAAATAAAATTGTTTTCTATATAGAACGTTTTACTATAATTTTTTTAAAGAATACAGTGTTGTAAATCTGGTAATTACAGCTGGCAATGTGTACAGAGGGTAGAAATACAATACGAGTGATAAATCGCGACAGTAATTTCAGGATAGTAATTCCAGCTAGAAGAGTACCTCTTTCTTTTTCTATCTCCTAAACATTGAAAGTCTTTCTCACTCTAGAGTTTCCTGAGAGTGTGTATTTGTGTACTTTCTACTGCCAAGTTTCCAAAGCTCTTATTGATTGTGTTAGGAAGGAAATAGTAATAGTAAAGCTCCCAAGTAAAAACAAACTTTATTTATCCCCCCTCCTGTTGTATAGAAATCTTACCAAGTGCCTGCCAGTAATAAGTGTTTTTTTGTTTTATTTCGAGTAAATTATTTTGCTTCCTTCTTGTGCAGTTAGTTAATAAAGAAAACTTCAGAAAAAATCATTCATTCGTTTTTTAAGAATTAAAGGTGAATAAATTACATATTGCTTATTATTTTTATTAATATTATTAATTAATTTAAATTTATTTCGTAATTGTTGAATCAATAATCAACAACTGGTGTACTACAGGAGAGCATGTTGGGGTTTGTTTTGTTTAAACTGTACGATAAGTAATATGCTGATAAGTGGAGAAGCGATTATTGTTACATTGGCCAACAGACATCATGGTTTTCAGTGGTGGAATCGAACGAAAAATACGGTGATACGGTAAGTGAATAATCCTTTTGCATTGATCAATATGTTGAAATTCTGCTATAATAAAATTAACATGTGTATTAATAAGTAAAAAATATCAAGATAGACTTGAAAATTATCAAAACCCTTTAACAGTTAACCTTTTGGATGATCGTGACCACTAACACAGACAACGTTCAAAATTTTAGACTTACTGTACGCACATAATTCAAAATTGCTAGTAAAAAACCATTCAAAAGTTTTTAGTTAGATGACAGTTTCTTAAAATTTTGTGCTTGCAATAAAGACAAATTTAAAATTAACTTGATTGATGACAAATCAGATTTTTATTGTGCAGTTACGCCAGTAAATGTAATGTCCCTATCAAGATTTGTTATTAATATGTTAACCAATTTACTAAACAAGTAAACAAATTTAAATGATTGTGAATAACTTACCAAAAACAATCAAGAAATCAACGTATCTACTAGTTTTTAAATTAAAGAATTTTCTTATTCTTCTTGTTCACTGAAAATGTCTTGTAGCCTCACTTTCACCAATTTGATTAGCGCTTTCGGTTCTTCTAAATTCTTTCTTCCCGGTAGTGTGATTCTTCCCAATATCATGAGTAGACCTACTATTGAGACTAAAGTAATTATTCATAACAATGAATGTAATATAAATATCCAACGGCATTTAATATTTACTTAGATAAAATTTTAACAATTTGGAATCAATTAGTTGACTCAGGCATTCAACTTTGGAATCATGTATTCCTGAATTCATTGCTGTACGGAGATGACACAGTTATCATTTTTGACACAGAAGACAGGCTCTAATATGTCATTTATAAGTTGCAAAACATTAGCGCAGAATTTGGCATGGGAATATCGGCGCAAAAATCAAAGGTTATGGCATTCAAGGGAAGATGGCCGGTTCGCTCAAAAATTATACTTGGCAACCGAACTATAGAACAAGTTCGAGACTTTAAATATTTAGGATGTAAGATTTCCTATGACAAAGATGATAACGTGAGTGAAAAACTGGCAAAATTCAGCGCTGTCTGCGGTTCTATTCGAAGGACAATAGGAAAGAAAACGAGAAAGGACACCCAAATGAAATTTTATAGAGCACTGGCTGTACCACTCATAACATATGGGAGTGAAAAATGGCTGTCATTACAGAGGAATGGATCTCGTATCCAGGCTGCTGAAATGAGATTTTCGCGAGGAATTAAAGGTTGCACTCGGTTAGATAGAGTACGTAACGAAGCTATCCGCGCTGAGTTAAATGTTCAGTCACTGTTGGAAACGTTAAGAATATATAAGAGAAACTGGCCCAACCATTTACTTCGCATGCCAGCTCACAGACTTCCTCTGCGAGCATGGAAATATAAATTTAGAGGGAAGCGAGGCTTAGAGAAAGCTAAAACGAGATGGATGCCGGGAGAGGCCATGGAGCCTAATCCTTGACAGATGATGGTGATGATGATGATGATGAAGCTGAATAAAATTATCTTGGACACATCATGGAAAACGGGAATAAGTGTCGACTTTTGGACGTCACCATTCAGAAGAAGGTTGAGGAACAATGAGCAAGAAGAAAATTTTTGACTTGCAAACCTTATGATGTGGTTCTGCATCACGTCTATGATTTCCTGAGTGATAGAGAATAGTTATCGCTTTGCTGATAAATAACACGATGGGTAGATAAAAACGAGGAACTGTTCTTCATACCACACTTTCACCATAATCCGATCATTGCTACTGATTTATTGATATAGAATTCCGTGATTCTTTTCCCAGACGTTTCCTAATTTACAACTTATTCATTTCAAAATCTGTGTTATATTGTGAACCCTGTAAAACTTCAAAAAACCCGCATCTCTGTTGCCTCAAATCTACTTTATTTTACGTTTTTCAACATGCCAAATTTCAATTTCTTAAGATAACATAGGAACAAATATTCTTTTATCAACATTTCATTTTTAGAGTTCAATTTTTTTAACTGTTTTACAGAATCCATTAAACCAATATTAAATTAATTTAGTACTATTCTTACCTTAAGAGAAATGTGGAATCAAAAAATAAAAATAATATAGATTTTTATTTTTTTCGTTAAAAATAAAGTTTTTTTTTGGGAGGGTTTAACGTCCGACTCTTAATATTAACTCTGAAATATAGTTTGAAATGTGAGCTTTAAAACGGCGTTAGAATCATGTTGCTATGTCAATTAGAAAATATTTTATTAATTTTTTTGTGATTGTATGTTTAAGCTGATTTTGCCATCTGTCACGAAATTTTTCAAAATAATTTTCCCTTTCGATTAATATTTTACTGTGATTTATTATACTACTTTTTCACACTGCCGTCTCTCTTTTATTTATTCATAGGTTGGCATTATAACCTAAAATTTTATAACCTGCACTATTTTTGTTGTGGTCGTCTTTGTTTACCCTCGTGTTCTTGTTTCTCAAACTTTAAACGCATTGGCGTAGTTGGAAACGTGCTCGCCTCTCATCATGCGGTCTTGGGTTCGAATCCCACTCAGACACGGCATTTTCATACGTTACAAAAAAATCATTTTATCATTCACAGTTACAACCCAACGGCGTCGCTAATGACCACCACAGTAGTTGATGCGATGATAAATAAACAGAGAAAAAAAACTTTAAACGCGAATATCTCAAAACGTCATTTTTCGAACTTTATGTTTCTTTTCTCAGCTTCCACAAAAGGTACAAGGCTTAAATTTTTATGGAGTATGTTAATCGTCCAGTTCTACTGATTCAATGTGCCGTTTTTAAAAATATTGAAAACTGCGTGTGAAAAAAAAATTTCCGTGGTATATCAATGAAAAAATAGTCTCTTTATAAAAAAATTGTGAAAGTCAAAAATCTTACCAGAATTAAATGCTACACATTCTAGTTATGTACCAAAAAGTGGCCTTTCATACAAAAAACAAATTGTAGCTGTAGCTATATCGGTTGCTGAGAAAAAGGTACAAACATTAACATTGCTTAGGATAGGGATGCACAATTCCCTTAATTAATTTTCAATACAAAGAAACAGTTAATGAAATAAATTAAAAATTCATATAATTAATTAATAACAATTAAATTTACCAACATCTTATTTATATGGTACACGAACTCTAGATATATTATTACACTTACACAAATTATTAACACTTCACTTTCCAAACCCAATGTAATAGTAATAGTAATAATCAAATACAATGCAATCACTTCCGCATTGACAGATAATTTCATTGTGTAGCTGTAAGACCACATCAAACTGGAACTTTAACACTACTCAATAGTAAGGTTCTATTAAATTCCTGTAATAGTGTTTGAACCAAATTCGTTTGAGCAATAACCTACATAATGCATAAATTTTTTCTAATTCTACGAAATAAATTTTTAATGGATTTTATTTTTTAAAAGTTGTCTTATCTTCGTTTAGTAGCCAAATGATATTTCTTGCAAGAGTTGTAGTGATTTATTAATATTGTTATAAGTTATTAAAAAATAAATTAATAGTTTAGTTAAGGGGAGACTGTATGATGGTTTTGACTGAAAATTTTGATTCTCGGTTTTGTACGTTTTTCAATACCTGATTTAGATCTAGACCTACCACAAAGACATTAAATTGCAACAAAAAATTATTTGAATTTATTTTAATTATTTTAAATTTATTTTAATATAAACAATTTAAGTTTTTATCTGGTTTATCCTAAAAATTTAACATATCGCCAAAAACAAATATTTTTTTATATTGCTCATTTTAGTGCAAAAAGAATTTTAGTTTTTTTTAAATATCTGCTTCGCTATTTTTAATATTGTTCGCTGTTGGTGCAGCTTTCTAACCAACTTTTTATGGGAAATTAAACTTGTTTGTGTACATTTTGTTTCTCATTTGTGCCTTTTCCCATAAATTTAAATTTTTAACACTTAGGTACGTTTTTCTCAGAAACCATTTAACCTACCAGGCTGAAATTTTCACCAGTTAATTATCATGCACATGCACATTCACGGAAATTTTTTTTATTTCCTTAGGTGCTCAAAAAAAATAGTAATTTGCAAAAAACGTAGAAAAAAATTGTAAAAATTTTATATTATTTGTTACTCTTTTATAAACTTTATGGTCCAACAGAGTAAATTGAAAAAATGTCAGTAGCAAATCACCCTACAACTAAAAGTGTGTAGAGTTTCATTTTCATAACTTTCACCAATCCCATGAAAAGTGTACCTAAAAATAGCAAATTTAACATTGGCAGGATACAAAGTACACTCTCCCTTTTTAAGTTAAATAATACATCTTGTACTTTTTTGGGTAGATAAATTATCACAGAGTTAAAGCTATTAACTTTTAACCCTTCGAGGGTAGAATTTGTTTCATATCACATTCAAATTTAAATATGAGTTAGGTGTAATAGATTGTTTTTAGAAAAATGTGTTTTCCTAGATTGAAAACTGTTTGTATAGTCTCAGAACCCAATCAAATTTCATCACATATGTTTCTTCTCACCTTTACTCAATAATAATTTTTTCGGATATATCTGCATTTAGTTATGAGTGGCATGACTTATTCGGATGTATCCGTAAATATAACTGACTTAAAAATTATTTGTAGCTTGAATTATAGAATAAAAGAATGAAATAATTTACAAATAAAAAGATTGTTTAAAGAATTATTATGATTAAATTAGACGAACGTAACACACGCACGTACGAACAGAGAAACCATGATTGATATGGAACACCAACCTTGTGGCAGCCAGGAAACACTAACAATCAGTGCTATCAACGCAGCTTCTACAGGTGAAAATTTCCTGGAATATTTATGTATTTTGGCATAATTTTTATGAATAGTAGGACAAATGTTAGTCGAAATCTTTTTTGCAGTTATCCTCATATTCGCTAAACGACGATAGCCATTCAAAACTGTATGCATATATATATTCGCAAAACGAATTGTCGGGAAATGTTTTTGGTGGATATATTCGTCATAGTCCGTGAAGGGTTAAACAAATTTATTGCTTGTATTCTGGGACATTAATTTCGGACCTATCGCCACTAAGGTACCACGATCTCAAGGTATCTCGATCTTAACCCTCTATAGGTCTCATGGATAAATTAGGTTACTACCCACCACTACCCCTTAGAGACTAAATCGAAATGAGGAGGTGCTTTGTGAGCCGCAGAGAGTCCCATTCTCCTTACTCTTCATGTTGGGCGGTTTCCTTCGGCTACAGTGATGAGTTACCACTGAGAGTTTTGTGCCGATACCCCGAAGGAGCGTCTCTAGTCACTCTACCACACTTGAATATTATGAACAGCCGGATCTATTCACCCCCAAATAATTCTATGAAGAGGTGAGTCGAGTAAAGGATTACGTCGGCTTTTTAAGTACATCCTATGTGGTCTGAGGGGCATAACTGAACTAATAAAGCTCAGTTTTTGTGCAGAGTAGGGTTAGCTTGCTGTCCCATGGAACAGCAAGATGTGGCTTTGGAGCAGAAATAAGCAACCTAATATCTCCTCCATCGTACTACTACTAGTTGTGATATCACCGGAGGTTGGACTCATCTAAGTTTCTAAAGCTCACGGGTCGGGCAGAGTAGGGATGGATTGCTGGCCCGGTGGGATGGCACAATGTCGTTTGGTGGGAGGAATGACCATCCATAAATACTATCCACCGTAGTACTATTAGTGACATCACCAAAGATTGGACTAATGGGCGTCTATGTATTTATGTTTTATAAACTTACCTGTTATACCTAAATTTACTCATGTCTATCGGATTCCTTTAGGCACAATGAAGAGTATTCACCGAGATAGTAGGGTCACAATCCCGAACCAGTGTTTTACGTTACTCTACCAGAAGTTGCACCAATATACCTTTTCCGAAAAGTCTTTCATAAAACAGACGGGAAAGGCAGCATATCAGCAGTTTTTTCGGTAAACCAACTGTGGTTTGAGATAATTCCGGGTTTTTAACCCATGATAGCCAGTCTCTTTCAGCCACGTTTGATGAGTAATGATTCACCACGGTCGTAGCACCGCTTCATCGAGAGGGCATCGCAGGTCACTCTACAACACAAGTAAATATGAACCGCAGAATTAACTCACCCTAAATAGATTTCCTTGAAGGGGCCACGGTAAGGCAGCAAAAACGACGTTCTAGAGGTACACTCTGTGTAAGTTGAGGCGTACCTTCTGAGTTTTGGGACAGTGTAGTTTTTGCAAAATTAAAGTAAATCAAAAACATATAACAATGCATTGTTCTCATTTGTGTAACATTCATGTCCCATCATTTTCATAAAATTTTGTGTAAATATTCATTTTAATGGTTCTAAAAATCACCAGTAGAATAAAATAACAAAAGTATAGAAGAATGCTATAGCTACACTATTCATTGAAGAGAAAAATTTAAATAGTACATCGAACAAAAGATCATGTATATAACTAAACGAACGTGGTTTGTATCTAGGTGTAAAAATAATACTAGAACATATTACAAATGAAAAAGAAACCAAAATTTTACTGAAAATTGCTTTAAAACTGGGTCACGTTTCGCATGTTCCAAGAGTATAGTAATACATGACTGTGTACAATGCAACCAGAATTACTAAAAACTTTTAACGTTCTTACAGATAAATACACAGACTTTCTATTAGTATCGTTATAAATTTATTATGATTTTTTTTTTCAAAAAAGGTAACAATTTACCCAAGTTTTTGAAATAACATTTGAAATTTTTAAACTTTTCAAATAAATTGTCATAGAAAATTACGTGTTATTTCTCACAAAACATTAAAATTATAGTTTAATTTAGTTCAAGTAGGAGAAAATACGAAATGGTTGAATGTATATTTATTTTGATAGATAAAGTTAACATAAAATTTGAAATTTGTCAGCGAAAATCAAAATCTGGGTCATAGTTTTTCAGATGTATAGATTTTCAAATACATACCCTCACGGTTTCTTCTTTGTTATACACGATAAGATGATTTTTGTAATGCAGATTATGTTGCGATAGCTTTTACGCCGTTCATATTTTTGTCGTATGAAATTTTACCAGAATGTTTCTTCAGTAAATAACGTTTGGAGACAGAATTTTCGTTCAGTAACTGAAAATTTTGCAATTTCGTTAAACCTTACAGCCAGTTTCTTAGGACGACCTCAGATTTTGTGTTTGTGCGATGTGCACTACAAATGTTTGAATGGTTAAATTCTTTACATCTAATTTTTTAAGCTATAAAAACTAGTTTTCTTGGAAAAATAAAAGGAGATATTACTACTTTTAATTTACAAGAGTCCTTGGTATAAATTTAACAGCACAGTTCACCATCTTCTTTGTAAAGTTAAAAGTTGTTTAAGATATTGTGAAGACTTATAAATAACTTTATGATGTGTGTGGGACGGAATGTTTATTAAAAGAAAACCTTGAACAGATTCCACAGAACAATATTATTCTTTTTTATGTGTGGAATGAACACGTTAACATAAAGCTCAAAGCTTCAGATAATATTAGCAAACAGCTGAAAATTATTTTGTGCCTACGGTCAAACTATCCCTTCATATTAAAGTACAATAAAACCTCGATCAACCGTCCTTCTTTTAACCGTCACTTTCTGTTTATCCGTTAGTGCCCCCAAAAAAGAAGTATATTATATTACAGCACAGTACCTACTTGTGAAGCGCAAGTTTCATGAAAAAAGCAAATACGGAACAATGCATTATAAATTCATCACAAATGCAGAACATTGCCGCACAGAAAGCTTAAGCCTCAAAGAACATCTCAATTATTGTAAACCTACAATTTCAAAAGTCTGTTTCTATTAAATAAAGCTGTTTATAGTTCTGAACCAGGTGTTTTTAGTTTAGTTGTAAAAATATGAACGTGTCATCCACTAGTAAACTTTGTTTTTCATTTTCGTCCTGAACACCAGTGAAATTAGGTTACATACTGCGTGAATGTGAATTGTGAATATACTGTTTCTTATCCGTCTATTCTTTTATCCGTCAGGGTCACGGTCGCCACACTGACGGATAAAGGAGGTTACCAATGTACGTATGGCAGATCTATGACTTAGCTAAATTCCCGGTTATTAAATTACAAAGTTTTCAATCAAAATGCTGAGGATAGTTGTTAAAGCTTCTTCATACTTTTCCAAAATCATAAACTCCACGCAGTTCTTCACAACCCTTACATAAATGAAACCATCCACCAAACTTAACCATTGTTGAAATAAAGGTTAGAATAAATAATAACTCATTATTCCACGTTCTAGACTCTTCATGTAACACCAATCGTCGGCTCTGCAGAAGGTGGAGCAAATATTTGGGATAGATTACTTGCAATGTAGTGAGTTCACAGTAAACAAAATTTGTTAACTAATTCAATCTTGAAACACTTAAGTATTAGCTTATATTTTTTCCTTTAACAGCCAATCTTTTAGCATCTAAACTCACCAACATAACATTTATGTAAAATCAATTTTCTAACATTTAAACTGAAGATGCTGCCAATGAGTGGTGTCTCTTCAAAAATGCTAAGTATTTTAAAATACTTTAACATTGTACAACATTAATAATCTAGAAATGGTTGAGAGAATAGATTGTTGATTGAATTAATTGTGTATTGCATGAAGTGGTAAGTACTGAACGAGGATAAAGGATTGTGAAGAGTGAAATATTTTAAATATAAGTTCTCAGAAATCAAAACTATATAAAAATGAGTTTATTAAGATTCCTTCTGTGTTTAGGTCATCAGCCGAAAGGCTGGTTGAGCCTGTAGAGGTAAGTAAAATGAGGAGTGAGGTGGTTTAAATTGCCTTCCTCACTGAGGGGAAAAGTACGCTCATCAGCATGTCGGGCCCTCTGAAAAGCACATATTTTCCACTCTGCATATGACACTTTCACTTCATTCACCACAGGGTCGAGCTGTATAATGAAATTCATTACCTTCAGAGGAGATAATTCTAAATAGTGTCTCTTACACCTCTACCTCTTCTGTTCTTAAATGATTTAGTCATGTAATTGGCTGACCATATTATAAGAAACAGAACTATTTATGTTAGCCCTGCAACGAACAGATTGAGTGTAAACAATTTAGCACTCCACCTGTCTATTATGGGCAGAGATTCCTTCTATTTTCTGGTAAATACCATGTTCTGGTAAAGCAGTGAAATTGTTAAAAGGCTTTCGATTGTTTGGGGAACTATCAGACCGCAGGTATAAAAATAGGTAGGGCCTTTGTAATGAGTAAATCAATACTGAAATTAAGAATAGAAGTGTTGTCGGGCCGTTCGAAATACTGTTGTTTCGGAATCAGTTCTGGGATATGTTAATAGGGCGTGTGCATATGGGTAGTTACAAGTGGACGTGAACAGAACACAATAAGAAAAAGACAATTGTTATTCTTCAGTAACTTAATCAGAATGCCAGAAACAAGACTTGTCAAGAAACTTCTCAATCAGCTCATGCAATTCAAATCACAGAATCGCTGACTACAGGAAGTAAACAACGATCTTAACACCCTTGGGATAACGCACAACATGATTCTAAGACGAAAAGATGGACAATCAACCAAGGACTCAAAAATTTAATTCCCACTAATAACCAGAAAAGTTCGACAAAATAACATAACTGACAAGCAGAAGAGAACCAGATCTGAGAATATGAAGATGTGAAATAGAAGAAAACAAATCAAACGATCCGCTAAACACTAAAAGTTGACTATAGTGCTCCAATTGGGGCTTAAAAAAATTAAAAATTAAATTAAAGTAATCTTATAGTATTCGTTATTGGTCTAATTTTATAATAATTGATTGTGTCAATAAAATAATTATCACATTAAATAAAATATGTTTCTCATTTATTATACCCAGATCCCGAACGATCGCAGACTTAAGTGTTACAATATGATGTAAAAACTTTACTGATTGTGCAGAGTTGAACAATTTGTAAATTTTAATGAATTCAGTAGTAAAAATTTACTTTTAATTGTTTGAGAAAAATAGATTTGTTGTATGATGTTCAAGTATTATAATATATGATTTTTTAATTATTAAATAGAAAATACGGCCGATTTAAATCTTCTGAGAAGGCTTATAAATCTTACTCAAATATATTTCCATATTGTATCTAAGGTTGTGCCAAAACAATATTTCTCGTAATATATGTAAATTAATTCTTGTAACAGTTCTCCTAACTTCAGTTTCTTCTTCTTCTTCTTCTTCACTTCCAAGGATTAGGTTTCTTGAACCTGTTCCGGTACCCATCTGTTCCTCGGTCGTCCTATATCTCTTCTTCCTGTAGGTTTGTAGTTTCTGGCGGCTTTTGGTATTCTCTCGCCTGGCATGCGATTCAAATGGCTGCACCATCTGTTCCTGTTCTGCTTGATTCTGTCTAGCAACGGTAAAGCATTCAGTGTTTTTCTAATTTCTTCATTTCGTAGCCTATCTCTTCGGCTGCATCTTCAGAAACTTCAGTTTCTGAAAATGTAATTATAATTGAATAGAATTACTGAAATAATATTTAAGTAAATTATAATAATTTTTTAGATAAATTGAAATTTTTATTTGATTTAATTTAACTACGTATACAGCTAGAAATAGCTTAGATACTGAAATCGGATAGAGTTTGATACACAGTTTTCCTTGGAATGTGTAAAATCTATTTCCACTGCAATGACCAAAAGACAAGGATTTTCAAGCTCAAATTGTAAATGTAAGCAGTAGCTCTAATGGAAGAGAACTCCTAAGAAGTTTTCCCTGTTTATCTTCATTATCTGTTAGTTTTTCTCTCTTTTGAAACCGTTATTCTTTTTTTACAGACTACTTTTACTTTTATCACATTATTTTTCATTTGCTTTGTATTGCTACTTTCATTCTCTTATTTTTATTTACTGAAGAATCCTATCATCATAATTAGCTGCATTCACTTGCCCGACTGTTACTGGGAAAAAGTTATTTAAATAAATTTTATACATAGGATAAATTTTATTTTAAGGAGACCGCTGCGCTCTACGCATTACAGTGTTTAATTAGGTATAGTTATATGTGTCTGTAGAGTATGTTAAGTCCAAAAAAGTGATTTTGACAAAGCCCGGTTTTAATTTTTAGCTGATTTGCATATTACAATTTCATCTTAAGGGGAGAACTATACCTTCTGTCTAATCCATGTTAAATTGACTGTTTTTAGGTACACTTTTCTAAAAAACCGTCAGAGTTAAGGGTTTCATTTTTTGTGCCTTTTCTATGAAACATTTTAAAACTCTGATACCAGAATTATTATTATTGAGCTAGCGATACCATTTTGAGAAATTTTTTTTGAAAATTCCACAAACAATGTAATTTTTTGTAGAAGTTTTTATTTTATTTCAAACTTGGTGATAATAGTGCAATGATTCTAGTACCATATGTCAAAATTATATTGGGGAACATGCCCAAAAGTTTCAACATTCTAAGTCAAATAGTTTTTGAGAAAATTGTACCTGTATGGAAAAAAGTGATTTGCAGGATATAAGCTGTAAAGTTTTACTTATCCTAAAATCGGCGTGCACCATAGAATTAGTATTAGATCCTCACCAGACTGTTCTTTCTCTTCAAATAATTTCCTTGTTTTTAGTCTTGCTTTTTTGACATACTTTCCATTGCCTTCTCAGCTTTCTGTATTCTTTGAACATCGCAAATCTTAATTATTTCCACAGATTAACTCAAAAGAAATTCTGGCCATGACATTACTTAACAAAAATCCGTTATATAACTTCCGTAAATTTTATCGTAATGTAGTAATTTTTATATGTAATCACACAGAAAAAAATACAGAAGGTAATAGCGCCAAAATTCAAAAATCGATTTTTTTTTAATTTTCGATGTATTGTGTTCCCCTTAACTTTTGATTAACTTAAATAATTTATTTTTTTTGAACATAATTTCATCTAGTAGTTTACCATATATTCAGTACACCAAACCAATCAATTTCATAATTTAAATAAATTTTTTCAAATTTTTTATGGACTTAACGTAGGCACGCCTGATCATTCAATATTTCTAAAGGAACACATTAAGAAAATTACGTTTTATATAGTAAAATTGTAATTTTATTAAGAAAATCCTTACAATAAACTATTTAAAAAAATAATATTTAATAAAATTTGTACTAAAACTAAAATAAAATATGTAAAATAAAAGTGCTAACTTTTTTATTTGTTTACCAAAGGCTTTTATTTAGAAAATTACGTTTCATATACTCCAAACATGTGATCGTACTGAAATAAAAAAATACCAACAACAAAACTATTTGAAAAAGTATGGTATAAATAAATTTTCGTACGGTGTATGGTTACTATCATTGCAAGAATTGTAAAACATAACCGGTTATAATTTCAAATAAATTCAAGTGTTAAAATTACTTACGAATTTATATAGAGTAGTTTTATTCATAATATTGACATCACGGCAATTCTTGTACGGGAAAAGAGCGCGGATGAAGCTTCCAGGTTGGCGCAACGATCTTTTATTAATAAAGGACTGGCTTATCCGTTGCCGAAAATTAAGGTGAACACAAATAAATCAAAACAGGTTATGTTTACCTTACGACGTCAAACTTGTACACCTGTGGAACTGAAAAAGTTTTTATACCCCAGGCGAGAGTAGAGCGATATCGTGGCTTGTGACTTGACAGACAACTAACTTGGAAGGATCATCTGTGCACAAAACGTTTAGAACTTAACCGGCACCAGATGCTACTCTTCTTCTTAATTAAACCTCGATTAAAAGTAAACTTCCGTTCCAATTTTAACATATTAAACCCTTTTGAGACCAATGTAGACTTGTGGAGTCCAGCTCTTTGGAGTAGTGGCCCAGAGTAATTTAAAATCGATCCAGACCTTTTAATCAATTCTTGAGACTTGCTTCTGGCGCTCCTTTTTAAAAACATTTTTACATAAGCAATAAAACCCTCCTCAACGATTTCAAAATTTTAGCAGTAAAGGAACTAACCTCGTCCTTATATAGTAAATTCCACGAACACCTAGATGACCTGCCAATCAACTAGCCCGACGTGATCTAGCTACAAAGAATTTCCAACTATGCGATGTCTAAAGAGAAAATGGAGCAGAGACCTCTTGGTCTGAATAACAGATAACACCCGAAGTTCTAAATGGAGAATGTACCACTGGGTACCTCTTCTTCTTAAAGGAAAATGCCCCACTGTCCTTTAAATAACATGTACGGAAAATAACATTACCGAAATAAAAATAAAAGATAAATAAATTCTAAAAATCTTGAAACGTATTGTTTTAACAATCAATATGAGAATTCGAACTCAGTCAAGTTCCAGCATCGAAATTTAAATTCAATTATTTTGTTTTTAACATTGCTAAATATTTAAATGGTTTTTATTAATTTTTATTTTCAACGTTTTAAGAGCTTTTTTTACAACCATTTAAGGGTAAACAGAACCTAAATTTGAAAAAGGATATATACATTGGATCGAATTTTTCGATATATATATATATATATATATATAATGTATATAAAATAGATTATAGAATTCGAAAATCAAAGCATGACTTGTACCAATTAGAATATCGTATAAAAATCGTTCATTATCAGGCGGGAAATAATTGCTGCAATATTGTAACTGTATTGTAAAACTAATAATTAATAGAAATGGAAATATTTAGCGCAGTTTTTTGCAACGACAAATTTATTTTCAAATTGATATGCAATTGCATAAACAACATTACTTTATTAAATTGTGTGTTTTGTTCAAAATTAGTTTAATGGTACTACTGCACGATTCGAAAATCTGAAAATATTTAATTTGTTTTAATTTCATAAACGTAAACATTTTAGAAATATATTTACAATTAAATCACTATCTTCTATAAATGTTTTTTCTTCAGCATTTAATATAAGTGTTCTGAAATTTAGATATTTATTTTAAAATTAACTACGATTCACATTGAATAAAAAGTCTCCAACAAATCTAAGAAATTTCACTGATATAAAGATAAGACAGTTAACGATACTAGACAAGAATAAGAAAGATAGGATAAGAGAAATACTAACACTGATTAAAATTGGTTTATTTTCTTCTCCATTTTAGATCAAACAAAACTACATTTTTACAAATGATTCAGCCCATTGCGTAACAATTTAGTAATAATTTGTCTGTGGTGATATTTATATTGTAAATTCTATAATAGCTGTACGAAGGAAGGAATCTACATTTTTATGAAAACGTTAAAGATTTTTCTGTGTACTATTCATTAGAATGTATCACATTCTGTATATAACATATAACAAATTATCAAAAGTTAATAACAGCCTTAACATAAGGGTTTTGAAATAATAAATGTTAGAGATTTCGCAGAAAATTCATATATGTGCAATCTTTAAACTTACAAACTTAAATATGATTTAAAATTGTAATTTAAATTATTTTGTTTCATAATTGCATCCAGGAGACTCCCTGGGGGAGTATATAACATTTCAAGAAATCATAACACCTGATATACACATAACAATCACACATTAATCTAGTACTACTATTTAGAAGGTAATTTTTCAGTTTTTTACTTTTTCTTGCCTATATGAATATATAGGAAGGAAAGTAACAGACTAATTATTTTCATGACGATCGAGTTCATGAAATCGAGTTCATGAGATCGAGTTTTTACCGGATTTACACGTTTTCAGACACCCTGAACTCAGAAAACATGTTTTTACAGATTGGTGTGTGTGTGTGTGTGTGTGTGTGTGAACAGAATATCTCAAAAACGGAACATCATACGAACTTGAAACTTGAAAGTTAAATTAGATACTACTACCGGACACAACTCGAATGTTTTCATCAAATTCGGTAAACCGGAAGTAGTAGTTTATTCGTATAATTTTTCACTTTTTGCGATTTTCTCAAAAACGGCTGCTATAATTTATTTTTAATCGTCTCATTACTAAATGTTTTATACTCTACAAGATGGGGTAGGCGTCATGTCTGCTGAAATTCTTGGATAGGCTGTTTTCTCGTAAAAAAGTTGTGTATTTTAATATTGCGGTTTTAATATGCTTTTTAGCAAAAAGTGTATACAATAAAAGTTGTAGAGAACTTAAAATTCTATGAATTTTATTTCAAAAATTTTTTGTATAATGCTTAGTTTAGCGGTAATTAGCAATTTTCTGACGTTTTCACGAAAATGTGTAAAAAAATCGATTTTTTTAAAGATTTCAGCCTTAGCATTTTACTATAAAAGTGTAATTATTACATTTATAGGAAATTAAAAGATCTACTACTTTTATTTAAAGCATTGTTCTCTACGGAGCCTAGTTTAGCGTGAAAGAGTGATTTTCCGTATTTTTAAGCCAAACTGAAGTTGATTTTCATTTTGCATCTTTCACTCATGATTAAAATTAGGTTATGTTTATTGAGGTTAGTTTTTTGTTTATTTCTAATGTTAGGTATATTGTTCATTAATTGCATTGACCAGAGAAAGTCGTGTGAGTGTTTCACACCAGATTTTTATATTTACGTTCAGAAGACCCCGGAGGGTGAATAGGACATGTCAAGAAGTTATAACAACTGAAATACATATTTTGTCACACATTGATCTACTACTACTATTATTATTTAGACGGTAATTTTTCAGATTTATTGTTAAAGGAATGCAAATTATACAACATTTTAAAAATTGAAGTATTTTATTGATGAATTTTCTCCTCGCATAAGTAAGTTCAAACAGTTTAGTGCTGTGGTTAGTCACATAATAATCATTTCTATTTCTTGTGTTATGATCATGGTCATTGAAATATAGCATAAAAGTATTTTGCCTAACATGCATTTTCACCTCAAAAATGTATTTAGGGAACCGTTAGCAATTTAAGCTCCATAAATAGTGGCCTGCAAGAGGTGAGCCGGTTAGCTCCCACCGTACACCTAATAGCTTTTTGTGAATTTAAAAAACCCTATTTATATTACCCATTCTAGAATTATCCTATACTAAAATACCATAACTTCTGTAATGTGGTAGAACCGTTCTTACATATTCACCCAAAACGTATTTAAAAAAAAAATATTTGGAATAAATTATTTACATTTTGTGACTAATTAGTTATTCAAAGTGAAATAAAAGTAGATGAGTAAGATTCTATTAAAAACCCCTCTGTCACCTCAAGGTGTTTAAATGAGGTCTGTTCAAAAAAAATTTTTTAAATTCAAAAAGTTTGGTTATTTAATAACCAAACTTTTTTAATTACGCGCTAACGGGGATATTTAGCGACGAGCGGTTGGCAGCACACTGTTCTACGTCTTGTATTTCTTTTGTGAACACAACATGTTCTTGGATTGTTGATATCTCATTTACTTTTCGTGTTATTGTGTTTTTAGTGCGACGTTTTTAAGTGCTAGTGACGATTTTTGTGATTTGCGATATTCGGGAGCAAAGATGCAACGTGAAATTTTGCGTGAAGCTGGGGAAATCTTTCACAGGAACATGTTAACTTTTGAAACAAGCTTATGGAGATGATTCTCTGAGTCTTACGCATGTTTTAATGGTATTCTCAATTCAAAAGTGGTCGCCAGTCAATTGAAGATGACCCTTGACCAGGAACGCCTTTGACTTCAACTAATGACACTCACTTTAGGAAAATCCATGATCAGGTGCGTGCTAATCGCCGATTGACTGTCAGAGAACTTTCAGAAGAGGTTGGCATCTCAATTGGATCAAACCATAAAATTTTGACTGAAAACGTTAACTTGCATCGAGTTGCAGTAAAGTTTGTTTCCCGTTTGATGACCAAACAGCAAAAAGAACATCGTGTGGACGTTTGTCGCCAACTTCTGAAACAAGCCAATGATGATGCAATTTTCACGCAAAGGATCATAACGGGAGACAAACGATGGATTCACGGGTTCGGCGTTGAGACAAAACTGCAATGTTTACAATGGGTTGACAAAAATTTCACATTACAAAAGTCGTCACTAACACTTAAATATGTCGGACCAAAAACACAAGACCACAAAAACTAAATGAGATATCAACAATCCAAGGACATTTTTACAAAAGAAAGACGTAGAACAGTGTGCTGCCAACCATAAGTCACTAAATATCCCCTTTAGCGTGTAATTCAAAAAGTTTGGTTATTATTTAAACAGACCTCGTACAAAACGTTTTGTAAACAAATTGAGACACAAGCTATCATAAAATTGAAGTTATGATTCGTTAATTTTGAGATACGTTAAATTGAAATTCATGGAACGTTCAATAAAGTTTTAAGCGAAGTCTAAGTTACCATGACTTAATTTTTTTGAAACAATTCTACGCTTAGCAAATTCTTTCATTCATTCTAATAATTATAGTGTATAAATAGTTCTAGATAAAAAAATTAAAGAAAAGAAAATTCAAGATGTTGTACGAGGAGAAAAGTACCATTTTTTCAGAACAATTTGGACTCTATATTCGTATAACCAAAAAAAAATTGTTTGAAAACAATATTTTTTTGTATTTTTCAAGGTAGGCTCCCCGCTTGATATTTCATGATAATTTTTAGGTTATTTTAGAAATTGTAATACCAAATTAGTGAGATCTCTTTGTTAAAACTCAATGATTATAATATCTTCTGTGTTTGTTTTAAAGAATTCACCCTGCAAAATATACTTTCACTTTACAAAAGATCTGGTGTGAAACACTCACACAACTTTCTCTTGCCAATGCAAATAATTAACAATATAATGTAACATTAGAAATAAACAAAAACTAACCTCAATAAACATAACCTAATTTTAATCATGAGTGAAAGACGCAGAATGAAAATCAACCTCAGTTTGGGTTAAAAATACGGAAAATCACTCTTTCACACTAAACTAGGCTCTGTAGAGAAAAATTCTCTATATAAAAGTTGTAGATCTTTTTATTTCCTATAAAATTAATTATATACACTTTTATCGTAAAATGCATACTAAGGCCGAAATCTTAAAAAAATCGATTTTACACACGTTATCGTGAGAAAAAAAAACAGAAAATTGCTAATTACTGCTAAACTAAGCGTTATACAAAAAAATGTTTGAAACAAAGGTTGTAGGTTTTTAAATTCTCTACAACTTTTATTACAAAAGTTTTTGCGCTAAAATTTATATTAAAGCCGTAATCTTAAAAAATTTATTTATTTTCGTAAAAACAGCCTCACCGAGAATTTTAGCAAACATGGCGTCTACCCTATCTTGTAGGGCATAAAAAATGAGTAAACCAGGCGATTTTAAAAAAAATCGTAGGACCAGTTTTTGAGAAAATCGCAAAAAAGTGAAAAATTACACGAATAAACTACCACTTCCGGTTGACCGATTTTGATGAAAATGTTTGTGTGGGGCTCGGTAGTGGTATGTAACTTAAGTTTCAAGTTTGAAGTTCGTACAATGCTCCGTTCTTGAGATATTCTGTTCACACACAGACACACCCACACACAGACCAATCGCTAAAAACATGTTTTTTGGGTTCAGGGGGTCTGAAAACGTGTAGAATTGGTAAAAACTCTATTTCGAAAAATCGACATGAAAACAATACTTTCCTTCCTATATATTTATATAGGCAAGAGAAAGTAAAAAATTGAACTGGGTGTAAAAATTGTCTTAATAGAAGATAACTCTGATTATTGTCACTTAAAAAAGCAAGGGCAGCGTTCATCCAAATGGCTAAACTGTTTAAAACGCACAATCTAAAATGGGAACTGAAAATCAGACTGCTCCGATGTTATGTGTTTTCCATTTTGCTATACGGAGTAGAATCTTGGACCTTGACGGCAGCAACGGAAAAGAAACTAGAATCGTTCGAGATGTGGACTTACAGAAGAATTCTAAAAATATCTTGGGCGGACAAAGTATCAAACGCTAAGGTACTGCAAAAACTTAATAAGGAAACAGAAATAATACGCACTATAAAAAGAAGAAAATTGGAATATCTAGGACACATCATGCGAAACGAGAACAAGTACAAGCTGCTGAAATGCATTTTACAAGGAAAAGTACAGGGCAAGAGAGGCATTGGAAGAAGACGAATATCCTGGTTAAAGAATTTAAGAACATGGTTTGAAACATCCACTACGGGACTTTTTAACGCAGCAATGAATAAAATCAGCATTGCCAGAATGATCGCCAGCATCCGGTAACGGATTGGCACTAGAAGAAGAAGAAGATTCTGATTGTACTTCTTAGTGAATTAAGTTTGATAATTAATTATAATTATTAATTATGTCAATAAATAATTCTTATAAGTTTAAATTAATTTCGTATAAAGTTCAAATATTGTTATAATGAAGTGGCGAAAATAAAATCAGCTGGTCAAATAAAATCAGCTTCTCATAAACAGCTGACTGGTTAAATATAAAAACGAAGGTTCCCATTGTTGGGACGCGGCCGCAGTTGGAATGGCTGACGTGTTAGTGGTCTAAATTGTACGGGATTCTTCGTTACGGTGAAGTTTGTTATTTTGTCAGCAGACATTGTTATTTAATGTTTAATTTGGTAAGGGATATTGTCTATTTTATTTTATTGTTAATTAATTGTGTGAACTGTATTATTTTCAATGTTTAATAACTTATTTTCATAAACTCATGTTCATTGTTGTCGTTTGTAAAGGTTAGTTTTTAGTTCTTCTCAAATAATTGTGTTAAATAACTATATGTGAATTAATTAAATAAAAGTTTACAATTTTACTTCACGATAACGAGTTGTAACAATATTTACGTTGTATTAGTTAAAATATATTATTGTTAAGTAGTTATAGTATAAAATAATAATTATAATATCTCTATTATAATATAGCTACCAGTAGTAATTTAACTTAGTTTTTTTTGTCATCAGTCTCTCGACTGGTTTGATACTAAATAAAATAAATAAATAAAAAAATAAATAAATAAATAAAGTCTGTTAATTGTTCATTATAACCGAACGAACCTAGGCTTAAATTTTTTAAAATTATATCTCTAGTAAGGTTGAGTAATTGGTAAAACAACGTAACAGAATATTTATTAAACTTTTCACTTGTTACCCTGTCTTAGTTTTAAAATTATTTAGGTACACAACGTTTTAGAGGCACCCAGTTTAATCGAAGCACTATGGATATGGATATTTTAATAGCTTTTAGATCATGAAATTGGATTTTAATATCCATTTTCGTTCATTATTATTACCTACACTGTCAATAGTATATTCTCTTTCCGTGTTATATTCAATACTAAATTATTTGAGATAGATTTTACTGCACTATGACCCAAATACTTTATAAATGATTTAATTAATACGTTATATGTATGCAAAGAGTTACAGCCATTAAACCCGTTTGATTTGTAGCGTACATAGATAAATAAATATTTTTGTAATATTCATTTCGTAAGTTATTTGTAGAAATGAATATTTAAATTTAATTTTTCTAGGATTGCTTACTACCAATGTGTTTTAGTTTTTATTTACTTAGAATTGTACGGAGATAAAAGATTGGTCTAGCGGTAACTTCGTCGCCGCAAGTCACTTTAACGCTGATTTTTGGAGACGAAGGTTCCGTGGTTCAATTCCTAGTGAAAGTAGTTACTTTTATAAGGATTTGAATACTAGACAGTGGTTAGCAGTGTAATTGACGGTTGGGATTCAATTAACTGTTGTTTTTGTTTTTTAGGTCAACAGCTGAAAGGCTGGTTTGAACCTCTAGAGGTTTTACTAAGTAAACACAAGGAGTGAGGTGGTTTACAATGGCCTTCCTCACCGAGTTGAAAGAGTATGCTTTAGTCCTCCGAAAAGCACCCACTTTTCACCCTACAAATGATACCTTCACTTCATTCATCACAGGATCTGGCTGTATAGCGAAATTCATTGTTCTCAGGGGAGACAACTCTGACTAGTGTCTTCTACATCTCTACCTATTCTGTTCTTAAATAGTTCAGTCATATAATTGGCTGACTATGTGGTAAGAAACAGAATTATTTTTTGTAGCCCTGGAACCAACAGATCGAGTGCAATTAATTTAACACTCCACCTGGCTGTTATGGGCATATCAATTAACTATGTATTATTAGGAATCGTAGGCCTGAGTCTGTGCAAGTCTACACCTCATTTACATGTCATATCATTTTCATCTTATGCGGTCATGAGGTCGCTTACTGGTGCACCACCTTCATTTTTACCGGTGGGCAGATACTTTAATTTGGGCTAAAAATGTAATAAAAAAGAAGTTAGGCGCTACTCTATTAGCACAGCATGAGAAAAATAAATAAATAAAGCTATATCCCTTCCGGGGTAGTGTAGCAATCAGTAGACGATACAAAAGCCTTTAATTTTAGTAACCTAACCTATTCTCTTAAACCCTACAATAAGTATTACCGACTGTACAATGAATAAGTAAACGGTTTCTAAGATCTGCTTATTCGGAATTCTGTAATTTTTTCAAATAAAATTTTTAAAATTTACAAAATTATACTTTTTATAAATGAAATTCAAAAATTCATATATAGGGCCAGCACTGTTTTAAAATAGCGTCATTCAGTAAGTTTGAAAAAACTCATGGAAATTCGAAACCGTAACATTTATTATTTCTGGCGACCTTCTAGCCTAACTGCAGATCGTAATTTTATAATTTTATTTTTAATATGTGAAAAACCTGCCAACATGGAAATCGTTTTAACATTGGCAACTAATATTTAATATTCAGTGTGTTTGATACAAAAATATTGAATATGAAAATGTACGATGAATCGGCTGTTATTTAACAAACCAAAACATGATTTAAAACATTTCGCCTGTAGAAACGATTGCTCCCAGTGCATGTAAACGAAGATGGAAAATATGTATTTCTATGTATGTTTAGAAGGATGGATAGAGATAGAAAATTGTGAATGTAGTCATATATATAGCGTAATATAAACGCTATGTTACCTTATGTGTGTGTATTAGTGTACATATATGTACGTTATAAAATAAATCGGACGCAGCTGCGCTCAAATTCAGCATTCACAGTTGAAAAGGCTGTGAAACAAAGCGTTAAAATAAAGAGTGGTAGCCTATATTTTGTTGGTCCAAAATTTCCCCCGGAAAATCCGTTTTCCATTGTATAATAATAATAATAATAATCATAAAACGGTAGTCCTATATTTGGTCTCTAATATGTATGTTAAGTGCAATCAACCACTTAGTTTTAAGTTACCATGAGATTCTAGTTCATAACTCTCTAAAACACTCCAGAAAATTTAATGCACTGTCAAAAAAGATTTTATGTACATTTCATAAAATAAAATTCACTTTAAAAAGACAAATATATGTATCAAAGAATCCAATTTTTATGATATTGAACCATTTAAACTGTGATATTCAAGAAATAGTTAAGAAAAAATTGTTTATTGTAAGAAATTGTGTATTGTAAGAGGTGATTGTATTATTGAACAACAAATTTTATATAATAGCTCATTGTAATGAATTAAATTTGTTGAATAGGAATTCTCCATAATCGATATTACTCTCAATTATTGGTAGATGCCTTAAGATAATGCCCCACTAACCTATCCCTTCTGGTAAGATGCTTCCATACACTTCTTTTCACATCCACTCGCCTAAGAACCTCTAAATTACTTATTTTGTCCACCCATCTAATCTATAACATTTTCTTATAATACTATATTTCAAAAGCTTCCAATCTCTTCGTTTCTACAGCCCCTATCACCCACATTTCACTCCCGTATAATGCTGCACTCCAAACATAGTGTTTTAAGTAATTTTTCCTAATCTGTAAATCAGTGTTTGTAGTCAGTAAGCTGTTTTTCATTTCAAAGGCTTTTCTAGCTGAAGCAATTCCACTTTTGATATCACTTGTGCTTCTACCATCTTTTGTTATTTTACTCCCTAGATAGCAAAATTTCCCAACTTCATGTATATTTTCGTTGCCTACTTTTAAATTTACCATTTCTTCTAAACCACTCTTGCTGCTGTACAACACTTTCGGTTTTGTTCTTATTAATTTTCATGAGGTAATCCTTTCTCATAATCTCGTCCATTCCATTTAAGATATTCTTTAGTTATTTCTTTGTTTCGGCTAATACTACTATGTAATATTACAATAATAATTACCTACTTTATTTAACTTATACAAGACTGAATAAATACTGAATATGCTGCATCGGGTGTCTTGTAGCTTTATGTATCATAATAGGTGATACATAATCTATTTTTTTCAATTTTCGATTCAAAAAATCGTGGTGCGGGGCTTATTATTTGAGGGCGGGGAGTATAATACTCCCCGCCCTTAATATTTTTGTGAATGAAACCCAATGTTTCATTCACAAACTAGTCGCTAATAAACAACTTAATGGTGCGATTACAATTAAACATTACGTATATACTCTAATACTCCGAGTATTAGAGTATATACGTAATGTTTAATTGTAATCGCACCATTAAGTTGTTTATTAGCGACTAGTTTGTGAATGAAACATTGGGTTTTGACTCGTGATAACTTCCAGATCATAGTCGGGAATTGAATCCAGGATCTTCCGCTTGATAGGCTAACGCGCTGAATAAAAGTAGGATGGAATACAAGTAGGAATGCCAAGTAGGTGACCGATATATCTTTTTTACACTGGGTTTACCACTGGGTGATTTCCTCAATTAAGACAAAAACAGAACATTAAATACGTACATCACAAATACTGTGTCTTGTGTAAATATAAAGTTGTAGTTGTTAATAAATAAAGACAAAAAATACGGTTAAAACATTATTCAAAGCACCCAGTATTTATTCTTAATGATATTTTATAAAATAATGATACGTGATAATGAGACAGGGAAGTGACAAATGGTTGATATTGTGAATACCAGAATGGTGTTGTTATAAAATAGTGGTGTAAGGATGAAAAACAAGATACAATAGACTCGGTGTAAAGTGAAGAAGCAGAGAATAGTAGTAAAGAGAAAGAGCAATACAATACAAAGATACAATAAGGTGCAGCTGTTTGCCATGAGAAGTTATAAGAAATGGGTTCGTGTAGTACGTAGTATTTGTGCTGGAAGGTTATATGTCGGAAGAATGATAGGTACACATAGAATGGAGTAGGAAGGGATAAGGGAGAAATTGTTCAAAAGGCAGAAAAGGGTAGAGCAATGAAGATGGGGTAATCGTGAGGAGGAGGAGAAGGAGATGAGTGTGAGAAGAGAAGGACGTATGAGAGTAAGGGTTTAAACACATTTGTCTCTGGTGTCATACACATGTTAACGTCTCGAGGACTGAAAGACAGAAAGTTACCTCAGTATAACAGCTCCTGTAGTTGTTAATACAATTAAATACAGTACTTCTAAGCAATAAAATAAAGACATTTAAGCCATTATTATGTGTCAAAAATAATAATAAAAATAAACCTTTGTAAAAGTATTCGGTTAAAACATTTACTGTTAATTAACTTCTTTAACTGACGATTTCAAGCGAAAAGAATTGTTTAAAATGCTTGAAAACGTACTAAAGCAGATAAAATACCATATAAATTCTTTATTTTTTCAATTAAACAATTTAATTAAGATCACCACAAAAGTTAAAGCACAAAAATTAAGAAATTATACATTTTTAGGTTTAAGTACTAATAACCTTCAACGTACAGATAAAGAGCCCGTTATCAACACCAGCTTGCTGCTCTTAAGGTAAAGTAAAGAGGTGATTACTCGGCAGGTGGCAAAGGAAATGGAGCGAAGCCAGAGTTGAGGAGCGGACAAGGAGTTCATTCCGAATGTCAAGGTGCGGATAAGGAGGTCATCTGGTGAAACCAACCATGACTTAAGACAGTTTTGAATAAGAGTATGGTTGTTTTGGAGCACATTTGACGAGATTTAAACGTTGTGAAGTACCGAACTGTCAACAGTGAAGAAGAGGAGTTCCTTACGCTTATCTTTGAAAGATGTCCCTATTTTGTCACGAAAAAATGGAGATATCTAAGAATATAGGTGTTCAATTGTAGAGCCCGGAGAAAGTGGGGGCAGCGATGCTGTGAGATGAGGAGAGCTATAAGTTTGTCACTCTGTTTGCAGAGAACGTAATCAAGATATTGTGGAGGGAGGAGACGACCGGCGATCAGCAAAATTACCCAATCCTATTCCGCTGACAAGTGCTAAATTTTAACCCTACATTACCCTTGTAGTATTATATTAATAGTTTTGAGAGAGGTGGAGGATTTTTGCAGTTTTCTGATCAAGTTGGCAGGCTTCTTCGGATTAGACTAGAACGCCTCAATCGAGTTCAATAGTACTTCTCTATTGTGGTAGAGTGAACATGAGTTGTTCTCCCAGCCTTGGATGCAAAAAAAATTACGTTATGAAATTTTGTCTGTAGAATCATGGTAAAATTTGAAAATTCTAACAATCGTATTTACTACAAAAAATTAAATTTTCCTAACGTGCTTCTTGAGTTTGCCAAATTTATTTACATGTTTCGTGGATATTTCAGTAGTATTTTGCAAGTACATTGTGTTTTATAAAAGGACAAAACTCATGTAGCCTATAATAACATGAATGTAGTACAAAACTATTGAATTAATTAAATATTTATTATAATTTTATGTATAAACATTCAAATTATAATGATCGTAACCGTTAATAAGTTTGTTATAGATATCGGAAAAGATTTCCTTTGTTTGGAATGGAGATTCGTACATTTTCGTTACTTTTTTAGCAACTTTTCGTAATGTTACCTCATCACGTTATAAAAATATCACGTTCAATGTTTGCCTTCAATTATAGAGATAATGAATAGAAGTTGATTTTCATTCACTAATAATTAAAATTAGGTTATGCATATAATTTTACATTTTTACTCATGATTAAACATAGGTTATGTTATCATTATTTAGATTGGCAAGAGAAGCTTAAGTCAGCTTTGCAGACAGAATTTATTATGAAAATTTTTGAAAAAATTGAATAAAATTATCGTAACATGATGTGTTAAAAGGTAGATAAACGTACTAAAAACATTAATAGCTTTCCCTGAATAATTCTGTAGTCCACATAATAATATGTATATTTATTTAGCCTATTTGAACAAATTCAGAACCGATTCCTAAGATTCTAGTACTTCAAATTGTTTATTATTATTTATTTGATGTACCCTATATTTAATTACCTTTTCTCTGTTTTAATCGTTAAGCTTTATACTTCAATCGGTCTATATATTAAAATTAGCGTGCTACTTTTTGCTATTTATAAACTAAATTTTTACGTATTAAAACCATTGTAGAAAACGTAAAAAGTGCATATTTGCAGCTTTCAATATCTATTTCTTTCTCACTGTAAAATCATCTTCGAAAAATTCTTTTCTAAATTAATAACTTAGTGTGAACCCAAAGTGTGAATTAAAAACTGTGAACCCACCAGGTTGGTCTAGAGGTAAAGTCGTCGCCAAAATCAGCTGTTTCACAGCTGATTTTCGAAGACGAAGGTTCCGGGTTCAAATCCTAGTAAAGGTAGTTACTTTTATACGGATTTGAATACTAGACAGTGGTTACCGGTGTACTTTGATGGTTGGGGTTTAATTAACCATACTCTCTCTCAGGAATGGTCGGCCTGGGTCTGTACAAGACTACACATCATTTACACATCATACACATCATCCTCATCTCATTGGGTCATGGGGTTGCTTATTGTTCTAAATTGAACAGATTGCAACGTACACAAATTAGGAGTAAAAAAAGAAATTAATAACTTTTTGAGAAAAATATATACAATAGAACAACTAAATATACACTACAACAATTAATTATCAAAAAAATCTTATTGTTATCATAAAAATAAAATTCAAATAACAAAATAATAATTTCTTAATTTAGATATCGAGGTGAAAACAACTGAAAGAATAAAGACTGTAATAAAGAAAATACGATGGAATAAAGAGTGAACAACATTACAATAACAATGATGCTTAATATTTAATTCTGAATAATTATTTAGTTGTAACTGCAGGAGAACATCATGTGAACAAACGTTAGTAATAAACAATTGCTCTTCTCTCTAACTGTAACCTTAATAGAATTGTGTCAAGATACCCTTTGTTGAATGCATTCTATTAGAACCTTATATCTTATTAATGCATTTTGTTGTATTTAATTTATAACAGATTGGATGTAATGTTAAGAGCTTAATAAGTACCTGTTCTCGTAATGCGACAAAAGAAAAATGTGAACTCCTTGGATTATATATGCAATTTAAACGAACTTTATAATCATTATTTATCCGTATCTTAAATATTTTTTTGTGAAATAAAATGTAAAGTTAATCTGAAATAACATTTGTTCGAGAGATACAGTATGCATTTATGCAACTTGCAAGTTAGACTGATGCTCAAGAAAACATTAGTTCGTAAAAAATTGTCTACAAATTACACTGTATTGTTAATTTTCAACCAGGACTTTGTAACGTTTGCAAAAATTGAAATAAAAAGAAAAAATTTAAAAACTTGAAAATATGTAATTTTAATGAAACGATTATTTAAATTTTTTTTTTATTTATTTTTTTTTTTATTTATGAAATTCACAATCTGTTAGAAACAATCAGTGAATGTGATATCACAAAATTTGAGAAAAATTAACATGGTATACGAACGAGAGTGGAGACACAGTCCAGTGACAGAACTCCGACGTGAATAGATAAGTGTAGCATTGAGTGCAGCATTTAGAACACTATAATAGATAGTCAATTACAGTACTACGTTAGTAGATGAGGTCCCGGCTCCATCGACGTTTCAGACGTCTTATTGGATTGTTTGGGAGAGTCTGCGTAGCCAGGTTTGAGATCAATGGGTTATGGTGGTTCACGAGTTTCTTCCTAAATTTTGTATATAGTTTTAAGAAAACGTCATTTATGTAGGGTACGTTTAGGTCTGAGTGTAGCGATCTATTGGTTACATAATATGGGGCGTTAACTATCCTCCGTAAAAGCTTTGATTTTAAAATAATTTTAAAATTAACTACACAAAATTGATTTTACATAATTTTTTTTATTTCTATTTAGGAAATTCAAAATCTGTTGGAAACAATCAGTGAATGTGTTAACACAAAATTTGGAAAAAAATAACATGGTAAACAAACGTGAGTGGAGATACAGTCCAGTGACAGAACCCCGATGTGAATAGATAAGTGTAGCATTAAGTGCATCATTTAGAACATTGTAATGGATAGTCAATTACTACGTTAATAGATGAGGTCCCGGCTCCATCGTCGTTTCAGACGTCTTATTGGATTGTTTGGGAGGTCTGCGTAGCCAGATTTGAGATCAATGGGTTATGGTGGTTTACGAGTTTCTTCCTAAATTTTGTATATAGTTTTAAGAAAACGTCATTTATGCAGGGTACGTTTACGTCTGAGTGTAGCGTTTCATTGGTTACATAATAGGGGGCGTTAACTCTCCTCCGTAAAATTTTTGATTGGAAACGCTGAATTTTTGCCTTGTTAAAGTTCAAGGTTACATTACAGAAAATAACCAAAAACACATAGCATCTCAGGAGCCGTATTTTGGTGATGAGGGTTAAGTCTTGGCTCTTTAAAACTAAGCTCATAAGTATTGAAAACACCCCTGGCCCTTCTAATGCAATATTTATACTCCTGCAAATTGTCTCACGCCTTGTTGATAATAGTGCTGAGTTGAGCATTGTATAATTTAAGACTCACTCTATTCTTGTCCGCTTTATGCTGAGGATTATGTCTTCCTTGGTGATGATCAACAATTTAGTCTTACTGGTGTTGATGCCCAGGCCATACTGTTTGCTTACTTCCATTATTTTGTTCTTCAGCTTCTTCCAATGTATCAAAAAACACGTTTTATCATCCGCTCATCGCAAGTTAATCACTTATTGTTGATTCTAGCACCAATTATTGAAATAACGTTTTCTACGTCTTGTAAGACTGTTTTGAATGTGTTACAAGCAAAGGTTGAATAGTATTGGTAAAATTAAACAACCCTATCCCACCTCACGAACGATGTTTATTTGTTCTATATAGTTGCCATTACTTCAAGAGTTTCTTGAGATAATTAATTTTAATTTTTAAATTTTTGTGTACCAGAGTTATTAAATAAATACTTTAATGGTAAAGTTTCATTTCGTTGAAAATATAACCTTAGAAAGATTGTTAATCAGTGATTTAGAGAAAATTCATTAGTCTTTTGGATTCTACGTGAAGCTACATTAAGTCGTAATGATAATCTGTTGAAAACTTTGTTAACGCTGTATAACCTTTACGTTGTACTAGGTCTTGGGTGAAAGTTTGTATCACATAGTACAGAATAATCCTTTTGGAGAAAGATCTTTGATAAGAAGAGAAGAGAAATAAGTTTATCTAAATTGTGTAGGCTTCAGAGAAACAGAAATGGACAAAGAAGAAAACTGTAAGTAAAGTAAGTTGAAACAGGTGGAAGACATTAAGGTAGAAAAGAGAAGAGAATAAATGAACGAGAGAGAGATAGTCAAATAGATAGATAACTAGATAGAGCAAGACAAAGAAAAAGGTGTTACAGAAACTCCGGTCTTGAGTAGAGAACTGAATAATTCACAAGTCCGGCAAACTCGTCAAGGCTTCGTCACTTACCTTGCAGTTGAACAAATTCAATTGTTCCAACCTCTCCACAAAATTCAACGAACCTGCCTGTTTATTAATTTAAACAATGGCTCTCTAACTTTGTTAATTATAACTTCAAAATTCACTCCAAGACAGAATTTAAAACAAACAAATTCAGTTAAATACTTAATCGGAAAAAACTTTTACCACAATACACAATCTGTAGACCCATTCATAAATAATTTTTATTCTGCAAACTCATTTCACATGAATGGATTTCATTTTAAGTAATTAACATTTCAAACAATATATTTAATATTTAAACAACAAACAATAATGGTGTACAAAATATATGCTCTAATATATGAATAAATTTTTGAAGTAGATAAAATATAAAGACCTAATTATATTAAAAATTTTCGACAGAATTAATTACTTCTCATAACCTATAAAATTGTATTGTATAAAACTTAATTTATTGAAGTTAAAATATATATATCTCTACTAACGCAAAATACTAAAAGTGGTAAAGTCGTGGACTTACATGGAACCACTAAAACAAAAATAATTCCATCTCCATCTACGCAAAACTCAGATTTACAACTCAGTGTAGTCCCACAGCATTATACACAGCGGAAACCACACTAATTCATGAAAAAACTGAATTTAAAAACTAAGGAAGAAAATTCTTAGAAAAACATTACAACTAGTCAACAAATATGTAAAATGGATTAAACAATTAATTATCATCAGACATCTAAAACATACATGAATGGTCACAGACATATTCAGAAGCCACACAAAATGGACTCGAAAATAATCACAAAAAATTTTAAAATATCCTCCACTGCGATATAAGGCACTCAGCATAGACGTTTAGAACGACTCTGGCTAAAGTATCATCATCAGAGCCATTAATAGGACGCTGGTGCTGACTGTAATTCCAATAAATGAATCACATTTTGAAACCATTTAGCATCAAATTGTCCATCGAAATTGTAATTTGTTAGTTAGTCTAGTATAATAATAAATTATAATTTATAGTATCTTTTTTATCCGAGGCGGCGAGAAAAACTCATGTTCACTTCCTCATGATGGGGTGAAGTAATGTTGGACTCAATTGAGGCGTCCTCGTCCAGCCCTAAGGAGGCCGCAACCACCTAACACCCAAAAACTCGCCACCTGACCACTTGATCCGACATCAGCAAAGAACCCTTCACCTTCCTCGGAACTGTTAATATAATACTACAAAGGAAATGTCGGCTTAAAAAAATTACACACTGTCAGCGGGGCGTGGAAGGGAACCATAGCCTAATTCCCCTCTCACTGTCACTGAACAACACTCACTCTCTCCCTTTCATTCATCTCTTTCATCGCCAGCTCAGGAAATCAGTGTGCCTACTTTATGAGATTGGGACAGGATTGATTTACTGTTGAAGAGGGCAATCCTGCTGATCTGCAGATGTCTCCTCCCTCTGCAGTCTCCCGATCACCCTCTCCGCAAACTGAGCGACTAACTTCCAGTTCTCTTCATTCCGCAGCAGCATCGCTGCCCCTACTCTCTCTGGGCTCCACAGTGCAACGCCTATCTTCTCAGATGTGTCCATTCTGTCGAGGCCAAAATAGGGACATCTTTCAAAAATATGCGCAATAGACTCCTCCTCTTCAGTGTCCCATAGTCGAAATTTCGGCACTTCACCAAGTTCCATCTCCTCTGCCACCTGCTGAATAATTAAAATAATCGATTCCAAAAATCCTCTGTATCAACGTCAGCTTGCTGCTCTACCCTCCCGCACGCCACTAGTTCCCATGGAGGCATTTCCGAAATCACAAGGGCTGCCTCTGTAGATACAGTGTTGTAAGCACTACATTTCTTCAGAGCTAGTTTCCGCTGCGTCTTTAGAAGCCTACCTCTGTAATTTTTAGGGCTCTCCTCCACACAGGTATTCCATACAATACCACTGATGTTGCCACTGCCGCCAACATCAATCTTTTTGCTTGCCTTGGGCCCCCAATGTTAGACAACTTTAAACAAACTATTTAAACCCATCAAACTATTTAAACTATTAAACTATTTTAAACTATTTAAACTTGTGCAAATTATTTCGGTTTTAGTTTTAGCCATCGTCTCAATAGTATGTAACCAAAAGTTTCTTCCAGAGTCCAACCACACTCTGAGGTACTTCAATCTCTTTCCAGGCACCACCTCGACATCACCCACCTTGAATTTAGTTAGTTAGGGCTAAGCCTCCGTCTTCCAGCCATTTTCACCGCTTTAATTTATAGTCTCGTAAATAAATATTTGTTATAAGTTTAAAGTAACGTTTCTCAACCTGAAGTACACAAACCCCTAGGGGCTCTTAAGGTCACTAGAGTGTTCGTGGAAAGAAAATATATAATGGCGGGTTTGTAAAACAAAATAACTTTTATCTAACTGAACAAAACACATCCACACGAGTACAAATTTTTAACAAGCAGTTCATAAATATAATCTTCTCAGGTTAGGTATCAGAAAAACATATAAACGAGTTTTATTGGTGAACCATAGTAACGTAACTCGTGGACTTATTGGTAGAATGAGCTTTTGTATCCTGTGCGTTCATAAAAAAACTACAAAAATTAAGTTGGATGCTGCCCCAGATATGAGATTTTACTTGGCTTCTTTTGAGCCGAACTTTAAAAAACTGTGTGCAGCAAACCAAAGAAAGAACTCCCATTAATGTGGAAGTAAAAGAAGTGACGAAAGTGTTTACATATTTCAAAAATCAACTTATTTAAACAAATAACAAAACTAATAGCAAATAAGTTGAATTTTAAAACATATTTTTTGTTAAAAATTATATTTTATTAAGATTGTAGTGCTAACACATAATCACTAAATACAGTACTCATAACTATTTTAATTTGTTATTATTTTAATGCCAAATTTAATTTTATTATTATTGTCTTTAAACTAAAAATTATTCTAGGGGTACGTAACTAAAAAAGATTAAGAACCACTGGTTTAACGGTAGTCTGTTTATTATTTATGATACCCAGATCCCGAACGAATCTAGGGTTAGCTGTTGCCATAGAGTGTGATTTGTTGACCACATTTTACAATATAACTCTTTCCCAAGTCTCTAACTTGCAATTCGCATATACTATGAACACCGTATCTTTGAAACAAGAATGTATTCTCAGGTTATAGAATTATTAAAGACTAGAAATAAATTGGTATAATAGACAAACCGCCTTTGGCGTCTTTATACATATAAAGAAACAAAATTGAATAGTAAATTTCAATTACTTCATACATTTACATGTATCATCTATATACATTAAAAACATTGTATCGCGGCAACTTTAAATAAATATGAATACAAAATAAATTACTGTATTGATCTTTGTGTTTATTTTATAGCAATATATTTTATATGCAAAAATTTCTTCGTTTTGTAATTCAATCATTGAAAACTTATCTATCAGTTTACATAAAAAATCCATTATATTCAAAAGTGCGTTTTTTATTCCATCAGAAATAATGTTTTTTATTATTTTATTTTACATACATTGTCATATAAAAACATGATGTCAATCAAAAACTGTCAACCGCAGTTAAACATGTAACCTATGGAAAAAATACTGTGGTAGGCAACCCGTATATATTACCTAATATTGATATATTTAATGATTCAAAAATGGATATAAAATAAAAATTTAATCTTTAACTTCGTACTTTTCAATAAAGTATTATAAATAATTTTCTTAAATTCTTACTACAATTATATAATAATAATCCACCGGGTTGATCTAGTGGTAAACCATCGCAGAGATCAACAGTTTGACAGCTGATTTTCGGAGATGAAAGTTTAGTGGTTCAAATCTTAGTAAAGGTAGTTACTTTAAACGGATTTGAATACTAGAAAATAGTTACCGGTGTACTTTGATGGTTGGGATTTAATTAAGTATACTTTCTCAGGAATGGTTGGCCTGAGACTGTACGAGACTACACCTCATTTATACGTAAATAGAGCCTGGAATAAGAAGGATATTTTGGTTAAAAATCTTGGGACCTGATTTTAAAAAATCTTCTCACGACTCTTTCGTATTGCTGTTGACAAAGTGAGAATTTTTATGTTGATCGCTAACATTCCGCCATAACGGATAGGCACCTTTCAAAGAAGAAGACTTAAAATATCATCCATTCATAAAAACATTATCGTTTTCCGATTGGAAAGAAGTAAATTTTAAAACAGTGCAATGACTTTTTAAATATATAATTTGAATTATTATACCCTGTATTTTCGGTTTTGTAAAACTATGATCGTTATTGTCGAGGAGATTTTAGACCAAAATAATTCGATTGATGGTAGAGTCTTTCTTTAGATTTAGAACTGAATTTTTGTACTATATGTCTGACTCTGTCGATGTAAAAATTGGCTTATACTAAGTGTTTTTGATATACTATGACACTTGTGAGGGTTTGTGGCAAAACTCTTGATTGAAAATGTTCAAATATGTGTATACAGACTTGCTGGATGTATCCATAATTGAATTTTCTGTTATTTTTGTTGTTTAGGTCAACAGCCGAAAGGCCGGTTTGAACCTCTAGGCTACAGATTTTACTGAGAAAAACGAGGAGTGATGTGGTTTACCAGGCCTTCTCCTATGAATTGGAAAGTATGGTTCATTAACCATGTATAATAAAATTCATTACTTTCAGTGGAGATAACTCTGACTAGTGTCTTTTTCACCTCTACTTCTTTTGTTCTTCAATGATTCAGCCATTTAATTAGCTGATCATGTGATAAGAAACAGAACTATTTTTTGTAGCCCTGGAATTAACAGATTGAGTGCAAATAATTTAATACTCCACATGTCTGTTATGGGCTATTGAATTCCCTATATGTTCAAATGGTGTGGATTTTAAAAATATTTGAACTTTCCAGTGAAATCAGTGTAATTTACGTTCTGTTAACTTAAGTTGCTTCTTTTTTATAGTATGTGTAATTTTTGCTACTGGAATAACGATACAAATAAAGTAGTTAGTACTTTACTATTGTATCTTGTGGTAGTATAATATTGTGACATATCAGCTAACCGGACAAAAAAGTTATCATCAATATTTCTTTGTGAATTGTGTTACAGTGATTTATTGCCCTCCACGCGGCACCTTATTTGTTGTCTTTCTTAAATAGGGTAGAATAGAGTAGACATTATATTGAGATTCATTGAGGTAGTATTTATTTTCTTCTTTGCTATTCTATTTATTCATCAATTTGTTTTTTCTTTATTTTTTAGAAACTCTGAGGTAGAATACCTTTACAAAACAGTCGGCTCTTTTATCAGAAAGTTCAGTAGTGTCCGAGGCATTTAGGTGAATGCCGGTTGAACCGTTTGTAGTGAATTAGTTTGAAGTCAGTGCTAATAGAATGTGTTAGAACCAGTTGTGTAGATCAACGTGAGTTTTTAGCAGTAAATACTTTACAGGAAAATAGTTATTCTAATCAGAAAAGTCATAATAGGAATTCCTTCACTTAATTGTTTGTAAATGGCGATATTTTCTGTTTAGTAAAGTTTAATTTAAGTCTTAAATTTTGAATAAATTTTATGGTTTTTATAATTATTCTATATATTATTATTTTGGTAATTTATGTAAGTGCACACTATACTTGTAATGTAATGTTAAATTTTAACAAAAGTTGTAAAATTCTATTTTAGTAAGACGGTTTGGATGGTTGCATGCAACCAAGTGTTACTGTATGCATAAGTATTAAAAAAGACCAGCGAGAACTAGAATCAGTGCCAACACCAGATATGCAACGAATAATGGAATACAGAACAGGAGTAGTAATATTAACAGTAGCTTGCAGAAGCGGCAGAAGGCAGCGCAATCTGAAATTCTAATTCTAAGATGTCAAAGGTTATTTCGCCAGACCTGAAAGGGTGTCTGTAATGCATCCTCCACTTTACTGTAGTGGTATACAAGTTGTGTTACTCCAAGCGGTGCAATTTAGAACTACAGATTAGTTGATATAAGCATACATTGCCACTACTACTAAAACTATTACCATCTATTGCAAGTTATGAGGTCAAACTAAATTCACCTTACACCCAGAACCAAATTTTATTTTATTTTATTGAATCAGTATGTAGAAAACGTATGTTTTCTTTGCCGTTTTATTTATATTTTTTATTTCCTTTATGTTTTTAGTTGCATGTCGTCCGTATAGAAAATTTTCACAGCATTACTAAAATGAACTCGTAATGGAATTCCAACTTACTGAATGATTTTACTTTCCCTGACTTAAAAATAAGTTTAACCCTACAAAAAATTTTTTTAAAACTATCTTTGTATAAGTAAAAAAAGTGTATGTAATCACTCTTTTTATATTATAAAACTGTTTCATCTTAATTATATTGTTGTTAATCGTATCGCCGATCGGCGCTGACGAAACGTAGCGAAACCTTGTTTGTTAGTTTGGTGGCCCTGAAAAGGGCCGTTGTTGGTGGTCGGAAGCTGCGAGCCGGCGTGGGGGAAGCGGAGCCCAAAGAGTTACGGCTTGGCTACTGGGTTCAGGCCTGGGCTTCTCTCAACGGCAGTTGGGTCCCCACTGCAGCGTGACAGTGGTGACCCCCTGAGCTCCATAGTGTCGGGTCGGCGTAGGCCGTCGGCCGGTAGCACGGCCGAGGCGGTTCTCTCCGCGTCGGCGAAATCTGACCGGTGAGGAAATGTAGCGTCTACCGGTAGCGTAGACCAGGGATGGTGCGTTCAGTCTCGGCTGGGCTCTTCTTCTTTAGTCTGGAGCTCTTCTTCCTTGTTCTTCTCCGGTTGAGAGTTGACTGGAGCGTGTGTCTCGCGGGCCGGTGCTGTCACTTAAATCCTCTTCAGGCGAGTCCACTTCAAAGTGGTGAGGCACTTTTAGTTCTGCGCGTCTGTAGTGCTCGACGCGGCAGGCAGGTACTTGGACCGTCTGCAGGCGCTAATATTGGTTGGGCAGTCGGTGACACTAGGTTGATAAAATAAAATAGGGAATTTATAAATGAAGTTTTCCTTAGTATGCCGGCTACATCGGCAATATCGCAAAGTTAAGCGGAGCATCGGAAATCATAGCACTCAGCGATTCGCAGCAAATTCTGCATAATGAGAAGTCGCTTGGAAGCGAAATGGTGTAAAACTACAGATCTCTGTTTTCCTATTAAAAACCTGTTAAAAGATGTTCTATTGATGTTTGTGGTACATTGTCACCGTATTTAAGGCCAAGCCAATTGCTGTCAGCACTGGGCTACGCATGCGCTTACTTGACTTGGACTCTGCACACGCTTTCGATCTACAGTTAGATGTACAGTCAGTGTTGTTGAAAATTGACAACACCCATTGTATTTTGTAGGCGTGCTGTTCCATTGTTGATTACATACGCTGTACTATTGGAGTATATACAAGACTATACTAATGCAGGCGCACGTTTTGCCCAGCGCTCTCCTTACGAAAATTAGGCTATAAGAGAATATTGCGATTACTATAGATACGCCGGCGTCAATACTCTCTGTAGGAAAGAGTGAAGAATTTCACCAAATAAAACCATGCACCCTAGTTTTTACGTTGGCTCAAGAAGTAAAATTAAGGGTGGCAGAAACAATTAGATGGAGGAACAATATTAAAATCCGCGCGACTCATGAAGCACAAGAACTAAGATATTTTCAAAATGTAGGTTGTCTTGTAATTTCAAGCCGCGTCCTTTACGTGATTAAAACTCGTACTTTAGTACCAGGTACAACTACAAAATAATGTTGTAGTTTACTTGATGACTAAATATATGACATCAGCATTGGAACCTGAAATTGAACAAGCTAAAACTTAACGAACAAGAGACTTGGAGATGAAGGCGGAGCATAGTGACCTAGATCACAGCACAGAGCCAATAATTGACTTTCGTTTATCGTATCCTGCGTTGCCACGTTGTGGTCCCCCTGTGGATGGCGGCAGTCTAACAAAATGTCAGCTGGAGTTTGTTGGAACAGAGTGTGACTTAGCAAAGGGGCAGCTCACACCCGACCTTGGCTGTTATTGGCTAGATCTCATCTGCAGTCTTTAGTTCGTTGAAGTACAGTTGTCTTATCCTTAGTGTTTGCATTTGAAAATTTGTATTTATAATAATATTATGGCTTATAATTGGTCACCGTTGTATTGCAATATCACACTTTTCCTACGTAATCTCAAGAGAGCACTCTCTATACAGGTATGTACCGTATGTACCGTACATAGTCTACCTGTATGTACCGGAATAGTCGTGGTGTGGTTATAGGTGATATGAATATTAGATACAATACCACCTCATAAACACAATCAGATAGATGAATACGAGAATTTAATCAGCGAACAAGGAGACATTAAACTGCAACTAATTTAAATCTTGTCGGTGTTTTTTTTTTTACTTTAATTAACTTAATCATCAGGCTTTGTCCTTTTTAGTCCCCTTACTATCACACTAGTGTCTTAAAGTTGAAGTGGCACTTGATAGCGATGAGAAAAAGATATTGACTATACCAACCTGATATGAAATGTTGAAGGTTGTAAGAGGAAAAAAAATATTTTTTGACAATTAATTGTCCGGTAGACTATGTATCAGTTTTTTACTGTTAAAAGAAAATTTACAAAATATTTTTGTAAATTAGTTTAAAATCTTAGAAAAAAAAACCTGTAGACTTTTCTTGAAAGTAAAATAATTTACGTACAATTTGAATTTTGTAAATTGTAATTATGCCATTAAAATAAGTACACAATTTATATCATTAAATAAGTAGGTTAATGTATGTCTTAAAATAATAATTATTTAGTTTTAATGGTCGGGGATTTTGAACTATCTTCGCTGTGGATTAATCCACGTTTTTACGACCACACGAATGGAGTTGATTTTAACCATACCTAATTAAACTGGTAACTGTTGGTAACTTTATATAGTGTTTAAAGGTGGGTGAGAAGGAACGGGTTTGAGGTGGTAAAGGGGGTGGATTCGAGGAAGAGGTATAGTAAGAATAGGTGGAAGGACGGGGGAGGGATAATTATACTTTATAATGGTAGAATGGGTGAAGAAGGGTGGGACTTGGCCTGACACTCCATTAGTTTGATTTACGCCCCTCTGGCTTAAGCTCCCTCAACCCCTCCCACGACTTCATCTAACCAACCTCATCTTCTCCTTTCCATCCATATATACACACACACTAACCGACTCGAACCCATCCACCAATCGTATTAGCTACACCGACCACAAACGTAGACCGCAAATAAAAAGTTAAAAATTCATTACTATTTTTGTTATTAATGTTTGTCTTGAATTGGAACGAACATTTAAATTATTGTCTTTCACGCCGTTATTTTAATTTACCTTTTAACTTTTAATTCAATATTTGATTTCCGTTACTGCCAAAGTTATGACGTTGAAACATACGTCCTCAAGTAAGAAGATTGATTACCTCAGATTACATTTTATTATCTGCAGTTAAATTTACTTAACTAGGTCATACGGTACTTACTATAATATCATACTCCTATTTATTTTTTAAATTTAATTTACTTACTTTTATATTAAAAATCTGGTGTGAACACTCCCACGACTTTCTCATGCCAGTAAAAATAATTAACAATATAACCTAACACTAGTAATAAAACATTAGAAATAAACAAAAAATCTAACCTCAAACAATATAACCTAATTTTAATCATAAGTGAATGATACAAAATAAAATCCAACTTTAGTTTGGATTAGTAATACGGAAAATCACTCTTGACGCTAAACTAGGCTCTGTGGAGAAAATTCTTACAATAAAGGTAAACATTCCTTAATTTCCTATAAATTTGATTAAGTACCCTTTTGTCGTAAAATCCATAGGTACTGCGGCCAAAATCTTAAGAAATCCTATTTTTATAGATTTTTATGAAAAAAAACGAGAAAAACACAAATTACTGCTAAATTAAGCGTTAAACAAAGAAATGTTAGAAATAAAAGTTGTAGAGTTTTAATTGTCTACAAGTTTTAATATAGGCTATAGTCTTTTGCTCTAAAATGCATATTAAAGGCCGCAATCCTAAAAATAAACATTTTTTCTACGAGAGAGCAGCCTCTCCAAGAATTTCTGCAGACATGGCGCCTAACCTATCTTAAAGAGCATAAAGTACGAATGTAGTAAATTTAGTGATTTAAAAAAAATTATAGGAGCCCTTTCTGAAAAATCGCAAAAAAGTGAAAATTGACACGAATAAATTACTACTTCCGGTTGACCAATTTTAATGTAAATGTTTGCGTTTGGTCCTCTAGTAGTAGTCTATCTAACTTAAGTTTAAATTTTAAACTTCGTTCGATGTTCCGTTCTGGAGATATTTTGTTCACACACACGCACAGCAATCGCTAAAAACATGTTTTTGGGTTCAAAGGGTCTGAAAACGTTTATATACTACGGTGAACACTCAATTTTTGAAATCTCCATAAAACAATACTTTCCTTTCTATATTCATATAGGCAAGGGAAAATAAATATAAATCAAGATTGTGTATAAGCAAATAGCTACTGTACCTTAAAAAATCATCTCTCACTATTTTGGACAAAACTTTGTATACCGTTCCAAAGAAATTATGCCAGATATTTTCTTCTACTTCTTGATATAATTCATCTAATTTTCAAAAAGTATAACCGTGTATTCTTGAAAAATAAATAGTGAAAGAAATGTAATATTTCTTCAAACGATATAGACTAAGATATTTGGAAATCTACACAGAAGTGTTTTCAAGTCATAAACCTGAAGTGATTACGTAACGCTTAACGAACTAGAGACTGCAGATGAAGGCGGATCATAGTGACCTAGATCACAGCACAGAGCCAATTGACTTCGTTAATCGTATCCTGCGTTGTCACGTTGTGATCCCGCTGTGGATAACAGCCAAACAAAAAGTCAGCTGGAGTTCGGTGGAAAAGAGTGTGACTTAGCGAAGGGGCAACCTCACACCCGATCTTGGCTGTTATTAGCTAGATTTCATCTGCAGTCCTGAACTAGATGGTTCAATTAGCTATTTTTGAAAAATACGATAAAGGTTTTCTGTTTTATTCATAGCTAAAATCTCGATTAAATCCAATGTTTTATTACACAGTGAAATAATTATAGCTTACAAATTTTTGCTGGTTCAACTTTTCCTTGTTAAACATTTGAAAGAAATATTGTAGAACTGACAAATTTGTTTCAAAATAATAACTAACGGATAAATTGCTAGTCTCGGAGGGGATTCAATGAGATGAAGTTTGTAAATATCACAGGTTAAGGTTAAAAGTAACATGTTGATAACGATTACAACGACAACTTACACAAATTAAACAGGAAAATGAAAATAAATGGCACACTGCTCTCCTAATTTTTGACATAGAGTCTAAAATTGATGTTACTGAACTTACACAGTGACCCCTGAAGAAACACAGTGATTTTAAATTGTTTAGATGCGTTTGTTCCTATTAGAACTCTAAATACACACTCGGCAGAAACATTTCACTTTAGTTAACACCTAAACTTTGTACTCCCAAGATCAAAAATCTAAATCTAAAATTCCTAATTCTTTGAAAAATCTATAGTTCCAAAATCTGAAATTCCCAAATCTTTGAAAAATCTATAGTTCCAAAATCTGAAATCCCCAAATCTTTAAAAAAATCTATAGTTCCAAAATCTGAAAGTCCCATATCTTTGAAAAATCTATAATTCCAAAATCTGAAATTCCCAAGTTTTTCAAATGGCCAACGAACAGCTAACGATTTCCAAATTTTTTAATTAGTAAAATTTCATTTGAAACAAAGAAAACTGCTGCAAAACCGCTCAACTTTGTCTTAACGGAGATCACAAATTAATTAAGCATGATAATGATGGGGATAATCTTCAAAGAACCGGAATATAAAATCCAGTTAATTAATTTTTGCGGTTATCGGAAATTTGGGAAAATTAATGATGGGTAATAAACAATTAGCAAGTAGTTTAAAATCCTCATTAAAAAAATTAATTAACCGGAATCAGTCAATTGAGAGCTGAGACCGAGCTTGATAAAAATCCCTTATTTTTGTAAATTCTCTATAAATAGAGAGATTAAATTAGAAAAATAAATCATAAAAGCTTCATCGGTGGGTGGTCTGTATTCTTATGTCATCCATGTTAAATTGTTGATATATTAAATTGTTTGCGTCTTCATCAGAATCACTTTGTTACAGTAAAAATGTATAGATTCAATAATGATGTTAATAAGTAATTTATTAAGTACAAATAATTTATTGCAATTTCTTACTTAGAAATTTCATTTTTCATTTGAAATACTTAAAAGTTTAACTACTTAAAAGAAGTACATTATGTTTAATACTTTGATTAATTTAATGGAAATGGAGGAAAGACAGTAATATTGAAGTTTTAAAAGCAACTTTGTGCAGTACTACAAGTTACTTATATACGTAGATAAAAACATTTATTATTCTAATCTTTTAAAATAATATCATTTCATTTATCTTTTCCTTTCTGACCGTTCAAATGTTGATGATAACGTAACCGTTATAAATGAATATAATTTTGTTACTTGAAATGTAAAAGAATAATAATATAATTGTTTTTTATATCATACAAGTAAGTCTTTAATGAGATAAAATAAGTTTTACCAATCAAACATCTGATTGTAAAAGTAGTAGACTAGGTTAAATTGAAAGTTACCTTTGAATTGAAACTTTTAATTTCCTTCCGCCAATAAATAATTATACCTGTTTAACTATACGTAAGTGATTCTTAAATCGATTGAAAATGCCCAGTATCTCATAAAAAAGTATTAAAAATTTGTAGCATTTTTTACGCTAAACTGAATGACACTGCTTTAAATTTTCTAATCTCTGTAGGGTTTGTTTAGGAGATGGGGATTTTTTTTATTCTATTCTATTTATTACATTTATTACTCCACCGAAAGAGGAAATCCCGTGCTTGGAGGAGTATTACTCTAATTACAAAAAACACATAGCACAAATATAACACTACAATACAACAATAATAGCACTGATAAAAAAAGAAAAAGAAAAAGAATTAATACCAATACATCAGTTATTACATAAAAAAATAAGTCATACATAAGAGAAAGTTATCTAATAACATTAAAAAACGCGTTAGTATAAAAAAAAAAAACAGACAGAAATACAAATGTTAATATAACTTATGATAACAAAACTAAAATGTTAATAAATGATAATACGGCCTCCGGGCCAGCCCAGTCAGTCACTGGAGAAAAGTCGCTATTATTTGTTAAGTAACACCGGTTGGGCAAGCGACTTTGTAAGGTGACCAGCTGACAGCCATCCATGAACAAACTGTACTGGGGGTCCCTGTTCAAACTCATGCCTAATCCATTTCAAAAATACAGGGAAAGCAGCGATCGAATAGGGTAGTTGTCAGTAGTGTACAATTCCGATAACAAATAAAAGCTAAAAAAAAGATAATACAAACATCAGCAAAGTTATGAAATAGCATTAATAATATATTACAAAAAACCTCTACCAATTTACTTTACTATTTTTATTTATTTATTTTAGAGAACAAAAAGAAGGATACTATAAGTATGTGTAGCAATTTGTTCATGGTTTATTATTTTCTAATTATAATAAATTTGTATACCCATAACAACATGGGGCTGCAGTGATTAGTCTCAGGCATTTTGATTAAAAGCGCTGCAGTATTTCTATATTTGATGAACTAGCTGTACCCCATAGCTCTAACCCATAAGTCCAAATTGGTTTGAGTATTACTTTGTATACAAGTACTTTATTTTCGAGGGAGAGTTGAGACTTACTGCCTAAGAGCCAGAACAATTGACGTAACTTCAGCCCAAGTTATTAGGAGTTTTGTCCATATATTATGACTTCTCCAGGTGAGTCTTTGATCTAGATGCAAACCCAGATATTTAACTTCCTCCTTCTGCGGTATTACTGTACCGTTCAAGCTGACCACTGGATATGTGAGTTTCTTTAATGTAAACGTTACGTGCGTTGACTTATTCTTATTAATCTTCACTCTCCATTTCTTGAACCATTCGTGAATGTGTCAAGATGGGTTTGTAACTTTTCCGAGGTATATGTCGGAGAAGTGTCCGCCGCCAAAATCGTTGTGCCATCAGCGAAAGTTGCAGTCATTACAGATTCATGTTCTGGAAGGTCGGCTGTATAATCCGTATAAAAGAATGGGCTCAAAATGCTGCCTTGAGGAACGCCGGAATTTATTGAGTAGAAATTGGAAAAAGACATTACCATTAACTTGGAAGAACTGTTTAATTAACCAAACACTTCTGAGATTAATCTGGACTTATGGTGTCCAGCTCTTTGGAGTAGTGACAGAGAGTAATTTAAAGTAGATCCAGGTCTTTTAATAAAAATTCTCAAAATTTACTTTTGGCGCTTCTTTTTAAGTAAGCTATAAAACCCTCCACAACGAATTCAAAATTCTGACAGTAAAGGAACTAACCGCATCTTTTAGTAAATTTCGTGAACGACTAGGTAACTATCCCAACCAACTAACCTTTGCTACAATGAACTTCCCAACTGTACGACGTCTGAAGCAAAAATACAGCAAATACCTCTTAGTCTGAATAACGGGCAACATTCAATATTTATAAACGGAAAATGTACCACTATACCTCAACGAACTAAAGACTGCAGTGAGATCTACCCAATAACAGCCAAGATCGGATGTGAGGTTGCCCCTTCGCTAAGTCACAATCTGTTCCACCAAACTCCAGCTGACATTTAATTTGGCTGTCATCCCCAGCGGGATCACAACGTGACAACGCAGGATACGATTAACAAAAGTCATTTGGATCTGTGCTGCGATCTAGGTCACTATGATCCGCCTTCATCTGCAGTCTCTAGTTCGTGTAGGTTCTTTTTTTCCTGAAAGTAGAGCTCTTCAACGCCCGTTAAATTAATTATCATATATATATATATATATATATATATACGGAAATTATGCTGCTCATTAAACTATACCGTACCGTAATAAAAATTAAAGACAAAAATATCTTTTTATGAAAAAGGGTGTTTGCTATAAGGTGTTAAAATTTATAATATACAAAATAACGGTAAACTTTTTAATGAACATTTATTAAAATGTATTCTGTGAAGATCTTCATAAAAATGCCAACAGATAAAACCGACTTAAAATAAAATAGATAATTAAATTATTGATTAGTTGACAATGGACACAGGATTAAATTTCCCGATTAAAAGTTATGAAAAAAGTATTATTTAAAATGTACAGAACAAAGTACAATAGGTAAAATGACAATCATTGAATCCAGCAGCATGAAATGTTCGGATATTTGAAAATGAAATGTCACAAAGTTTTAGATGGTAGATAAAAAGAACCAGGAATGGTTTGTTTCGATTTGGAGTGATCGGTAAAGGGGGGGGGTTGTTGTGGAATAGAAAGGGATTTCGATGTACAGGATTCTCAGTTGAAAATTTGACGGCTTGAAAATGCCTTTAAGAGTTAACGGAGTGATAAATTATTGAGATGTATAGGACGGCTGTCGTTTCAATTGCAGAAAAGAATTTTAAAAAAAGTTTTCGATTTTTCTTTTTAGTGGTATTATTATATATATTGTTTTACGGAGCATGCGCAATGATTTGATGTTTTGATATTTATTCTGCATTGTCGCAAATACGAGTGTTCACTGTCACAATAAAAGAAAATAAGTTTTGAAAAGCACTTCTATTTTTTGTTCGTAGTTTTTTGTTATTTTTTTGGTTCAGTAATGGGTCAGCGTCATTACTCCACAAGTTACAACAGATCCGTCCGTCCGTATTCGTTATTGCCGTCGCTTTGACCGCGTTATCTTGCCTGTTTACTACAGTAAATCATTATAAACGGCTTCACACAGTTCCGGCCAGCAATTATCTAGATTTAAATAACGACCTGCGACAATCGATTTCAACCACTCTCCGACACTTATTTGACCACACTAAAACACAAACCCTGTTTTACGCCCTGTTTCAATTCATATAGTTTTAGTACATTGCTGTTGATGCAGAAACTGGAATCAGTCAAATTATATTACACAACCGTTTCATCGAAATGGTTTTTAAAAATAATTGTCTACAAATCGTTACACAAATTTAATCATGCATTTATATTTTATTTCATTTCAACGAATGTGTATCATAAATACTGAGTACTTTTTTCAACAATTTAATCCCGTTTTTTACTAAAATCTCAATTTCTTGTAGCTAAATAATTAACTTTTATACGATAAAAGGATCATTAAAAATAAACAATTAATTTTTTTTAAGACCACAGTGGATCACTTGTTTCTGGGCACTCTCTCTGATTATTTTCTTTGATTTTCCTCCAGTATTCTTTCATTCTGGCAGATCTTCTTTGCCTTTCTGCTACTGAAAAGATCACTTTCCTGCTTCCCCTTTTATCTACTTTTCCTTGGAATCTATTATTTTTATCTTTTAATAGTCTCAGGTGTTCGGTTTTATTTTCTAGCTCTTCGAAGGTGATGCCTAATTCTTCCATATATTTCTTGATTTCTCGTAATCATATTACTTCTGTCTTTTTCTTGTAGAGTTTCTGACTATTTTGTTTGTGATTCTATCTTTGGGTGTCTGATTATATACATCTCCAAAGAAGGATATTCTCCTTTTCCTCATCTTTTCTATTAACGATTCGGTCTCCTGGTAGACCTGTTTATTTGGTAGTAATCTCCATTCTCCATCTTCTTGGTGTCTCTTTCCGGTTCCGATTCAGGTTCTAAGGATCCTCCTTTCAAGTTTTTGGATTTTATCTATTCTGTTCTTCTGGTTAATTTGAATAGAGTTTCGCACCCTTATATTATCTCTGGTTGTACGACCGTTTTGTAGTATTTTATTTTGGTTTTGATTGATAGGCATTTTTTATTGAAGGTGCTTTGGTGATTAGTTGTAATGTTGTTAGTTTCTTGGATCTTTCCTCCCATGATTCCTTTTCGTTGTTGTTGTAAGTGATGATTTCTACCAAGTATTTAAAGGATTCTGCGAGTTCTATGTATTGGACGTTAATTTGGACATTGTTTATACATAGCGGGTCTGTTGCTATTACTTTAGTTTTTCAAAGTTAATTTTGAGGCCGATTTTTCCTGCTGTTTGTCGTAGCGTTGTAAGTTGGTTCCTAGCCTTTGCGATGTTGGTTGCTTATAATGCTAGATCGTCAGCGAACCCCAGGCAATTGATTGTTATAGTAATTAACAATTAATTATTATACTTTTTTAGTTCATTTTCTTATTTTTAATAAATTTCTTAACTTTCTAGAAAACTTTAGTTTGCACAATCTTTTGAGAATGGCTCATGAAGAGAGTAATTTGCGAGTTAGTGTAGCAGCCAACCTTCATAATGGAGTCAGTAAGCCTACTATAAGAAGAAGAAGAAGAAGTTGAAGAAGAAGGAGAAGAACAACAATAACATCAGATTGTTTCAGCGTAGATCAACCGAGCACCAGTTCAGTTTATTTTGGATAAAACCATTTTTCAATCTCAGTTTTTGTTTATTTTTCTTTAATTACTACTAGGCCTATTTAAAAAAAATCATTAGTGCCTAAGTTGTTCGTTAATGAAAAGTGAAGTTACTGCCGTGATGATCGCCAACATCCGAACCGGATAGTCATTACCAGAAAAAATTTCATGTCAATTTTTTGAAACCGAGGTTTTTACCAGAAATACACATTTTCAGGTCCCCTGAACCCAAGAAAACATGTTTTTAGTGATTGGTCTGTGTATGAACAAAATATATCAAGAAAGGAATATAGTACGAAATTGAAACAGATTTTAAGTTAGGTACCACAAGTGAATCCGGTCCAAACATTTTCATGAAATTCGGTTAACCAAAAAATATTTTCTCATAAACGGCTTCTACAATAATTATTTTAAAAATCACCTCATTTAAAAAATTGTTTATGCTCTACAACTAATGAGAAATCGTCATTTCTTCTAAAATTCTTGGGAAGGATGTGCTCTCGTGGCAAAAAATTTTTCTTTTTTTTAAGATTGCGGCCTTAATAGATGCATTGTAGAGCAAAATCGTACGTAATTGAAGTTGCAGGAGAGTAAAAAAATTACAACTGTTATTTAAAATTTTTTTCTACAACGTTTGGATTAGCAGCATTAAGTGATTTTCTGTATTTTTCTCATCAAAATGCGTAAAAATGGAATATTTTTAAGATTGTGACTTTAGTATGCATATTACGACAAAGTTATACAGAGGTATTCAAAGTTGTAGAAAATAAAAACCTTTAACTTTTATTTTAAGCATTTTTTCAACAAAATTACGTATTTGTAAGTTGTAAAAAGGTTGATTTTAATTTTTCATCATTCACTCGAGATTAAAATTAGGTTACGGTTTTTCTTTTACATTGTTTACTCATGATTGAACATAGATTATACTGTTGATTACTTCCATTGGAAGGAAAAAGTTGAGTTAGGTTTCACATGAAATTTTTTCATCAGTTACCATCTCACTTCTCGTTTTACTTAGTAAAACCTCTAGAGGTTCAAACCAGCCTTTCGGCTGTTGACCTAAACAACAACTATAGGAAAAATGTTTCACCTTTGGAAATTTCTTTTATTTATTTGCCAGTACTTCTTCATTCCCGTGAATGCTCTGTTTGCCTTTTCTGTATCCTGTCCGCCCGTATTCTCTTTTTCTGGAACCCTTCCAGTGTCTGTACTTTCTGTCGAAGTGTATATATTATATCCATGGTTTCTTGAGTTTCTGTCCTAGCTTCCTCCAGATCCTTTCTGACTTGAATGAGCCATTTGGTAGTCATTTTTACCGTTTCTTTGATCAAAAGTTTTCTTGGTCAGTCTGTTCATATCTAATCTCATGATATGTCCATAGATCTCATTCATTTCATTTTATAACCTACTGTTTCCAATGTAACCGGATTTTCAATTTTTTGGATCACTTCCGATCCCAATAAGTTCGGATAGACGAGGTAGTTCCTACCTTTATTTGCAAATAATAAAAATAATAATTTTAGTGAAAATATATTTTGATGTATTACAGAATTTAATTTTGAATACAATATAGAAAATTATTGTTTTAAAATTTAGAATTAATAAATTCTGAAATATTTGCATAAATTTACATGAATTTGAATATAAATTTTATAATTTCAGTTATTCGTTTAAACGTAAACATAGTTTGGCGTTGATGATGATGGGGGTGATAAATTTAGCTTAAATTTAAGCTAAGTCTCTATTGTCTTGTATTTTCATACGTATGTGTATTAAAAATAAATTTTAACAGTTCACCAAAAACACAATATAAATAGATCCGTACAGATGCGATAAAAGAATACATATTATGTATTTTAAAATACATATATAAATATAATAATGCATATAATACACATTGCAAAAAGTAAGTTCATTTCCCATTCGATGGAAGTGGAAATACGTATAGAATTTTCGACGTTTCAGTGATGTATAATTAAAACTTTGGCCATTAAAACATTTTAATTGGATCTCGTTGCCTCCATCGTTCAACCTAAGGGAAAGTTTATTGCCCGGTTCTATGTAGCCTAATCAGTAGCTACATCTGAATACGTGGTCCTTACCAGTCATAACTCATTTTTTCACTTAAATTCCTACAATATTTTTTCCCATATGGGTAAATTTTTTAAAACAAATCATAAAACCATAAAAATAATTATCTAATATCGAAAACAAATCTTTCTCTAATATTTATACTATTTATTGATTTATTTTGAACAAATTTAGTATTTGAAAACATTTAGGTATTTAAGTTATGTAGTAAAATGTTCACGAATTCTTTTGTAATAATTATTTAATCACTTGCTTGGTCTACTGCCCTGCGAAGAAAATAGCCAGTAACTGCAAATGTCTCGATTTTGAGTTTAATTTATGTATTCTTATATTTCGGATTTTGAAGAATTTAGTGAACTAACTAAAAAGCCGTTTCTACAACGGTTACTTAGAAATCGAGGTATTCAGAGGCAAAATCTATAATTTTTTTTGCCAGGCTTATAGATAGACTACTAAGAGAACAGGCAGTTCGCATTTAGTTACTGCTTTCTTTCTTAAACTGCTACAGATACTGCTTTTATACTAGTAGAATTTGACACTGAATTCATTTACTGCTTTGTATATCATTGTTGATTAGTCAACAAAGTTCATCGGTTTTAAAAGTTTGAGATTGCACCACCTTAAATATTGACCTGTGAGCAAATTCTTGAATATGGATTTTAAAAAAATAAAAAAAGTATTGGGTGACAGCTCTAGCAGAAGAGCATGAGAAAATTAAATCAATAAAACTATCTTTTTTGCATTCAGCTAAAACATTTAATGTAACAATTACTAACAAACTTATCGTTAAATTACCCCAACCTTTTTTAAATATAGCCAACCTTTTTCTACCACGACTTTAATAAAACAAAAAAACTTAAAAACCCTTTAATATATACGAAATGAATTAACCTCAAACTAAATATTTCTTTTCTTTCTTCTTCTTCTCCTCGTTCTCCTGGCACCTCATCAAATAATATTTCCTTCTTAACCAACTGTTCCAAGCTGAATTCCCAATGGAACTTATTTCGGTCTCCAATGTCCGAAATCAGGAAACCTCTGGTCGACAAGCCTTCCTCTCCTACCAACCCCGTCCAACAAACCAGGTATTTTTACTAAGCAGAAAACCTGCTTCTTACCTTGGTATTTATATAATTACTACTGCTTAGTATTAAAGCATTATCTGCTTTTTTAATTGTTGTAACTAAATTTTGTAATTTTAAATTTAAAACAAGGTTAAAAAACTTTATTTTTACCGTATATGAAAAACTCATGATGTTATATTAATAATGGTGTTACAGCTGTCAAAAATTTTTAAAATTCATTTTTTGTTCTTTCTGCCTTCTTTCTTATTAGGGCAGTCTAGTGGTAAAGTTGTCCTCTTAAGTCAGATCGTTAACAGCTGATTTTCAGAGATGATAGTTCCGTGATTCCAATTGTAGTAAAGGTAGTTACTTTTATACGGATTTGAATACAAGCCATTGGTTACCATGGTGCTTTAATGGTTGGGGTTCAATTAACAACACTCTCTCAGCAATGGTCAGTCTAAGTCTGTGTAAGACTACACCTCATTTGAACGTCATACACATCATCCTCTTTTCGTTGGGTCATGGGGTAACTTATTGCTTTTAAATTGAACATATTACAAAGTACACACATTTCGGATTAAAAATGTTTTTGACATTATTTAAGAGAAATAAATTTAAACTGTGTAACATTTTAACACAACCAGCAGTTATAATGTGAATATTTTTTTATATTATTTTTTTGGTGTCACTTGTGTGAAGTAGTCGCCCAGCGGCGACTCCTTAAGGCGATTCACAAAAATCTCTATTCAATAACAGCCTTTGCAGTCTTGCCTTTTCAGTCTTGTGCCTTTTCAGTCTGTATGGTTTCATTACTGTTCCGTTTACCATTTAAATGTTAAGATCTCTTTGTAATGTTCTGTTACTAACATTATGTTGGACAGCCCGTGATGATTTGAAATGTTTTGTTCTGAACTGTCAGATATTTTAGCTTATCCGTAGATTACTGAACCGTAGGTCCAAATAGGATGAAGAAGTAACTTGTAACAGTCAAGTTTCTGAGTAATTGGAAGGGGGAGATGTTTGGTGAATAAGACTGAAGATATTAAAAAATATTAACATACTTATTTTTATTGTGCGTTTAAACAAAAATTCTATAAAATTTAAACCAACAAATTATTTTTTATTTAAATATTCAATTAAAATGATCTCTACCATTAAAACATGAACGATAACATAGCAATATCTTAAAAATAACAATTATAATTTATAATTTAAAATATATCGTGTGAAACTCTCACACAACTTTTCTTGCCAATGTAAATAATGATATAACGTATGATTTATTCAGGAGTAAATAAATGTAAAATAAAAACATAACCTGATTTAAATCGTGAATGAATGGCACAAAATGAAAATCAATCTTGGCAAGACTTGAAAATATCAAAAATCACTAATTGGTACAAACCTAGGCTTCGTAGGAAAAATTATTGAAATAAATGTTATAGATGTTTTTTTTTTGTTATTTTCGATACCTTTGAGTACCTACACATTTTGTTGTAAAATGCATATTAAGGCTGCAATCTTAAGAATATATATATGTTTTGCAGATTTTGATGAGAAGCTAAGTTTGATGACTAAATCACTCATTGAAACGCTAAACTACCGTTGTAGAAGAAAACATTGTAAATAAAATGTGTAGGGTTTAGATACTATTTTTCTATAAATTTTATTATATACGCTTTTGCTCTAAAATGCATATAGGGCCACAATGTTAAGAAAATAATTTTATACTACAAGATCGTATTCTAAAGAATTTCAAAAAAAGATAGAAGTAATGTGGTTAAGAGAAAATCAAGAAAGATATGGAAAAATTAGGCATCACCTTCAAAGATCTATTAAATAAAACTGAACAGCTGAAACTATTAAAAGATAATAGTAGGCTAAGTATATTAGATAATATAATAATATAATTTTATTATAATTATTAATATATTAGATAATAGTATAATACTTAGTATAGTAATGAATTGTAATTTTAATGTAACTATATTTTACTAAATAAAATAAATAAATAAAATAAATTAAATAAAAATAAAAATATTAGATTCCAAGAAAAGATACATAAAAGAGGAAGCAGGAAAGTGATCTTTTCGGAAGCAGAAAGGCAAAGAAGATCTGCCAGAATGAAAGAAAACTGGAAGAAATTCAAAGAAAAGAACCAGAAGAGAGAGCTAAGAAACTGACTCAAGTGATCCACTGCGGTTTAAAAAATTAAAAATTGTGGTGATTTTACAAAAATATATATTTACTTGCCGTTTTTGAGAAAATTTGAAAACGTGAAAAATTACACGAATGAGCTACTATTTTTGGTTGGAAAATTTTGATGAAAATATTTGTGTTGAGTACCCTAATGGTACCTAGTATTAGCTCGGTAGCTTAGAAGCTGAGCATATAAGTTCTTAAGGGAATTACCTTCAGGTTGGTTGCCCATGTTGAGACAGTAGTATGTAGCATAGGGGTTTAGGTAACAAATCGATAAGAATTAGTATTGAGAGATTTTGGAAAAATACCCTTTGGGGCAAATGTAGGCAAACCGTCACTCTATTTTCCCTTACCTATCTCTTTTGTTCTCCATACACATGCAAAAGCGAGGGAGAGAAGGTACCTCAAGGCTACCGTTGACACTCTTACCATCGGGTCTACCTTAGCCTTTGTTAATCCATCTTCCATAAGTAGGCCAAGCGGCTACACCTCCATGGAAAACAAACAAACCATTATTTTTTATTTAAGGGGGATTCCCGGTCCAAACCCATTTCAATTGAGGTCATACCTGTGACTGGAACCATTATCGAACAGGATTTTTCCAGCCGTACGAGGTTCTATGTTACATATTGCCCCGACTTTATTTAACAAACCAAAACAAAAAATTTAAATTTAGAAAAAAGGTTGCTATGCTCTTTCCAAATAGACTCTTGGTAGCTGCTTCCAACAAATTGATTTAATTTATTTACGAAATAAAAATGATTAAATTTTGGAAAGTACAATAATTAAGTTAATTTAAAAAATTAGCAAAATAGTATAATTATAGTGAAAATATTCTGTAAAAGGAAAAAGTGACGTCACAGTGTCTTGGGCCAGTCTAAGCTGGTGGGAGTAGTCTGTTTGGAAAAGTCCATAATAAAGAGAGGGTTGTGCGTGAGTAGTACATTTACAACTTGATAATTTTGCAGTTGAGTTTTAGCCTTAGCGTATTGAAGTGATTAATTAGTTATAATTAGTTAGTGATTAGTAAGTTATGGAAGTAAAGTATTATTCTAAAGTTCACTGCTGCATTTATTTAATAATACGTTTTTATTATTAATAAAATGGAACCAGTAAGGCAATGGAAAGTTTTTAGTTTAAATTACAATTACAACTAACACTTATAAGTTACTAGCGGGACCCATGCGCTTCGCTGCACTTGTTAGAAAAACATAATGAGATTATGTTAATGTATATGTATATTAAATATAAAATTTTGTTGGTTCTTAAATTTTTACGGGTTAGTGGAAGCATTTAACGTAAGGGCTATCTATAAACAATATTTTTAGTTTGTCCTGTTGGCGCTAAAATGTATAAATTGTTTTTATCGCTGACCCTCGAACATGAAACATATAACTGCCCGTGCGAAAAGCAGGAAGTACGTAAATCAATCCCAAAAATGAACTTTAGGTGAGTTCGCATTGACGATATTTTGAAAATTTGATCAGATGGGTTCATGCCCAACGCGATAGAAACTGCAAATGCAATAGAAAAAAACCCCACAATCAGTCCAATTTTGCTGCTGTTGACAATCTTCATAATCAATGGAAGGTTTGTGGGGAAATAAAGCGAAAAGAAAACCGAGTTGTTGGTCAGTTATTTTTAAATTTTTATTTGGGTTTAAGCTGTCATACACGTGAATAATATTTCCGTCGTAATAGGTGCAGATCCAGTGCGTAATATGTTCTGTGGCTTTGGAAGGTAGTAGCTGGATATGTTTATAATTTCTGGGAATGGGAATTATATCCTCGATGAGCTTCCACATTAACAGAGCTTCTTGCGGTTGCAACTCCGTGTGTGCTAACGAAATTTCATTAAATTTGCTTACGTGGTCTTTAGATAAATAAATCGTTATTCATCAGCTCGTCACCACTTTATGAAAGGTTTAGTTCTTAAAAGAAGTGTTTGTTCCAATGATACGCTCAGGTAACAAATATAGCAGGTAGAAAACAACGAAAATGCAAGTGCACAGTAAGACTGTAGTCCGAAGACTGACTGGAACAATGCGATTGTGTAGGCGTGGGACAATGTATGTCATACATACAAAAATAAGCATAACGATACTTTCACATGTGTTATTACCCTTTACGTAGCGCCATCAAAATTTAAAAATATTGTAAAATGTCTTTAAGTAATACTCTTGTGCTATAGTACTCAAGCTAATTAAAGTCTTAAGGACTTATAGTTTTCTGGATCGAGAAATCGATTAAAAAAAATCCGAGCTCGATATCTCTAGCCGTTAAGGAGTTATACAGTTTTTTAAGTTTTTTGAGCCCCAGGGTGGTCGTACCCCGGATTTTTGATTTTTCCTGGGGGTTTTAGGAGGCGAGGAACAAAATAGGTTCTAATCATTTTTTTCGCTAGGAGGCCTCCTTATAGGTTAGAATTTCCGGACAAACACCGCTACACTCAGCTTTATATATATAGATTAATTAAACACTAGGTATGTTTGCAGTACAGATAGTAGCGGAGAGCGTATTACTCTACACAACCAATGTTACGATTATCTTCCCGCAATCTCAAGTGACTTTTGGATATAGTATAGAGAACTTAACAGTCATTGATCTATACGGCTTAAACAATGTCCAATGATGATCTAAGAGACATCATAGATACAATCTTCAATAGAATCTTAGAATAAATTCCAAGTGCACAGAGTTGTTGTTCCCTAAAATCGGGAAATCCGTAACTTAAGTTTTAAGTTTAAATTTCGTACGATATTTCGTTCTTGATAATATATTTTGTTCATACAAAAACTTGTTTCTTTGGGTTTAGAAGGCCTGAAAACTTGTATATTTAGTGAAAACTCAATTTTGAAGACTCGACATGAAAACAATAATTGCCTTCCCTATTCATGTAACGGATGGTAAAAATAGTATAATATTTCATGTATTTGGTGTTTAGTTATAAACATAGAGAAAAAAACTTTGATGTTTAATTATTAGATCCAAGCCGTCGTATAAAAAACGTAATGTCCTGAAAAGATTCCGCCCCATCAGCTTATAGGATACTACGATGATGTTGGAAATTCACCACGCATCACTAGTACTAGGTTACAACTGAGAAATGCCTAACCGTAATTGTCAGAGAAAATAAAATATTTTAGAAATACTGTTGGGCAGTTATAGTCATGACTTGAAATAGTCATCAACAGGTGTTTTCCTTAGTTCTTGATGTTCCAGTGTTTTGGCTTTACTCCAATCAGAACAAATGCTTTAACCTTCAACATTCAACTTGTAGTAAATGGAAATAATAGAGGAAGATGGTTTCGTGTTTAAATCGTTTTATTACTATTATTAAAAGCAATAAAGAATGCTTTTAAACATATATTACGGCCGTAAAACTGGCTTTAAAAATATTATATTAAAATTATGCATTAACCTAAATAAAATAGTATTCACAATTCTGAATATATAAAGGAAATTTAACAGACCTATTTGCGGTTGAGTAGGTAATCCTCTACAAAAACTATTAAGTTAAAGTACGCCGATTTGATTCCTAGTTAGGAATCTAGAAAATTTTTAATACACAATTAAAATTTAAAAACTAAATAAATTTAGTTTAATAAATCATCGATTACTATTGACAGATTTTTTTTGTAACAGTGTATTTCTTTTGCAATCAGTTTTTTATAAGTCCAATAAACTTTAAGCAAAGATAAGAAAATCTGAATGTCCTTAGAATTAAAATATAAACCACACTCAGTAGTGTGTTTCAAAAAGACTAAACCGTGAAGAAAAAAAAATATATATACAAAACTAAACTTGAACTGTGAACCATCATCTTGAAACACGAAGTTGTTGAAGTTAGATATGACAATAACTATGCCGATTACTAGATGATGATGGTTAGTAGATAAAGAAGAAAAAAAGAGTTTAAATGATTAACCAAACCGTAAAGGTAAGTCTAATGTTTTAAAACGTTTCAGTCTGTGAGTATCTTCGCTGCTGTCGAGAAGGTTAATTGCTAATGGATTCTGATGGTCTTTAATTTTTTAAAATAGTTTTTGCTATTTGCTATTGTAATGTTTTGTTGTTTAATTTCTTTTATGAAGGGCAGGTTTAGATCGTTGTGAAATATTTAATTGGTTACATACCATTGGGTTGCAGTGATTAGTTTCAGGCATTTTGATTGAAAACGCTGCAGTATTTCTATATTTGGTGAACTAGCTGTACTCCATAGCTCTAAACCATAACTCCAAACTGGTTTTAGTATTACTTTTTATACGAGTACTTTATTTACAAAGGAGAGTTGAGACTTACTGCCTAAAAACAGAAAGTGGTGATAAATTTTAAAACATAGTTTTATGTAATTATAACTCATTTTTCGGTTTCTTCAGAAACACATTTTTAAATTTCATCAAAATCTAATGTTTTAATTAAGGGTAAGGTAATTAAATCACCTGAATTCAAGTTTTTATTTTTTAGTGTTTTCATTTTGACAAAAAAATCACTAAGTCAAAAATCTAAGGTTGTTAAAATCAACAGCCAGAAAGATGATTTAAATCAGTATAGGTTGATTTTACTGACTAAAATAATAAATTACCTAAATTAAAATTGAATTTTTCCCAAGGATGAAATTAATAATAATAAAATAAAACTTTATTTATTTCCTTTTACAGTATTTATAACTTTTTACAGTAGTAACGCACATAACAGTATTCGGAAAGCTATAATATATTTTTACAACAATTCATAATGTACGAAGTGGAAGAAATTGACCTACCCAACTATGACTAAAAGCCCTATCCTAGGTGCTCTCTTCCTTTTTTAGTAGATGGTATAACAAATTTAAAGTTAGACTAAAGTTAAAACCAAGACAATTTTAAAAAATTATGCGATTTCTAAAATATTGTAAAGTCTTATAAAATCTAATTAACTACTAAACAATAATGGGTTTCAAAAATATGCAACTGAAGTAATACAATTAATGTAAAAAATATACAATTATTTAACAAAAGAAAACTTCAATCCAAACTTATATAAAATTCATAAAAGAAATCAACAATATCAATTATCACGCTTTGTCAGTGTGATACAACCCTAGAAAAGCGTTTAACCTTATTTTATCACCATACAAATTGCAACTTCTTTTCAATAACTTTACAAAATTTTAAAAACATTTTTCAATCTTCTTGTTTTTCTTCTTTTCTTCTTCTTGTTTTTCTTCTTTTTCTTCGTTTTCACTGTTCACATTCACTGTTCACTGTTTTCACTGTTCACTTCGTTTAAGACTGTCATCATCCAAAGTTTGAAGTCTCCTTTTCACCGTATTTGTGGACGGCCTCTCTCTCTCGCTTTCCCAGCAAGAATCTCCACTGCAAAACCTTCTTCCTCGCCAAATTGAAAGAGTGTGCTTATCAGCATGCTAGGCCCTCCGAAAAGCACCCACTTTTCACCCTGAAAATCACACCTTCGCTTCATTCACCACAGGGTCAGGCTGTATGGTGAAACTCATTACTCTCAGAGGAGATAACTCTGACTAGTGTCTTTTACACCTCTAACTCTTCTGTTCTTAAATAGTTCAGTCATATAATTAACTGATATGTGATAAGAAACAGAACTACTGTTTTTGTAGCTATGGAACCAACAGATCGAGTACAATTAATTTAACACTCCACCTGCCCGTTATGGGAAAATTTAAGATAATAGAAATTTGTTGAACGGTTTTTATTGTAAGTTTTTGGATAAATAAGTAGGATTTTGTGGCTACAAAATTTTAACAGCAGGTCAAGATATATTACGTGATGAGTTAACTTAATACGTGATCACTTTCAGACAATAAAACCATAACGTGTGGTGTTTCGTTATTATAAGCCCAGAGCGTATAACAGTTTACATTCTAGTGATTTTCGAAAGGAAATTTTACGACATTGCAATAAACATTTTTGTTTTTGATATTAATACAGAAAAAAAATCATTTATCTAATAATTGTATAAACCAATAAAAGAAATAAAAAAAAGAATAACCAATAGTTACAGAGTTCGTGCTTATTGTAAAGATAAGAAATCTGTTCCATGAAAAGAAATAGAAGCACCACAATTTGAGGGTTGTTGATTGTACAGTAGTGCGTTCTACTGGGTAATATTGGAAACGCGCTAAGTGCAATACCAACCGGGCTTACGGCTTATGATAGTAGTAAATAACACTGTCAGCGGCCATCCACACGTGCCTAAACCAAAATTGGTAGAATGGGGTAAATACTATAGATAGTGTGTGGTGTGGGGGTACGATGTTTTGGGGGTGAAGTAAACCTCTCAACACAATATGGCGCTAATCGCAACGGCAACACTAAGTGCCACTCGACTAGTGACTAATGTAAAATAGCCTCAGTAATTTAATACACCATAGATTTTTATAAAACTCATTTTATTAATTATTTAAAATTTTTATATGAATATTAATTTATCAACATAAAAATAAAATTTTAAGGTTATCGTAAATAAAGGGTATCTATAGTTAAGAACAATAAAATGCCCCCATCTACCGTATGATTGTTTTCATCCTCCGTCATAGATTTAACCGCATTATTCACAAAAGAAAACACCTGTTTTTAAACCGCGATATCTTTTGAACCGTTAAATGTAAAAACAATTACGGATCGTCACATTAAAGCTTCTTTTATTGTTACTCACAAGATATACATTAACATTTTCGAAAATTAAAAGTGTAATAAATATAACGAATTACGCATAAAATGTACCCTGTTTTTAACAACTTTTCCAGTATACTCAACTTCAAGGTACAATTATTTGTTCACACGAACTTTAAAATGTATAGGGCTACAAAGTATTATTATGTTAATGTACTTCTGTAATCAACAATAAAATGAGCTTGAATTTGATGTATCGTAATTGTTTTTACATATAACAGTTCAAAAGATATTGCTATTAAAGACAGGGGTTTTGTTTTCGTGAATCGGACTATAGCTACTAAGCTATTTCAGATATTTATTTCTAAAGATTTTAACGAATATATAATATGTAGGATTTGACGTTTTCCTTATACAGAAAAAAGTGCTAGAACTGACCGGAATCAAACCCGGGACTCCTGCATAGAAACTGTTGCGGTGACCATTATACCACGGCTGTGCAACATTTATTTGAAACATAATGGAATAGTAGATTTATTGCTAAATAATTTTTTTGCATATTTTACTTTAATAATAATATGACGTACTAATTTATTGATTGAAGTCTAAATTACTAGGTAGTTGTCGTTTAGGACATCAGTCGGAAAGCTGGTTTGAACCTCTAGAGAATTTACTAAGTAAAAGGAGGAGTGATATTGTTTCCTCACTGAATTAAAAAGTATACTTATCAGCATGCAACAGAAAAAAATCTACTTTCCACCGTGCAAATGATACCTTCACTCCATTTACCATAGGGCCTGGCTTTATAATCATGAAATTCATTACTCTCAGAGGAGATAACTGTGACTAGTGTATTATACAAATCTACCTCTTCTGTTTTTAAATGGTTCAGTCATGTAATTGGCTGACCATGTGATAAGAAACACAACTCTATTTTGTAGCCTTGGAACTAGCAGATCGAAAGTATATAATTTAACAATCTACCTGCCAGTTATGGCAGGGTGGTCGGGAGAAGAGTACTTATATAGGATATAATGAAGTATAAAATAAATTCATAGCTACTCTTTGTTATGACTAACCTTCTAGCTACAACCCCGTACTATTGTCTTTGACTATCATTATTCTTGACATTGAATAAATAAGTTAAACATAAACATAAAAAAACTTTCTTTGTATAATTGCATTTTATGTTGTACTAACCGTACAAAGAAAGTTGCTTAAAAAATTGATTAATTATTTATCGGTTAAACTTTTTGTTAATTTGTAAGTTTCTGTCTATTGTTTATAAACAGTTGTAAAATAATCTTTTCCAAAAGTTACTGAAAACCTGGTTGTTGATGTTACTTTAAATAAAAATAAAAGAAATTTATACAAATGTACGCTTGTATGGTCTTGAGATTTATTATTTTATCGAAAATTTGTTTTCTCAATTTGCTATCGTACAGTCTTCTCAAATGTACGTATAGTACAAATCTCCTTTTTGTCACTACATGAATTAAATTCTGTACCCTAGACGTAAAGGGTCTTAACTCCAATTTCGGCAAATAAGTTTGAAAATCGGCAAGAAAGCTCTATAAAAGTTGCAGTAACCACACTAACTTCACTTTTGTGTAATGATGCGGAAGATTTTTAAAATTACTACAATTTTTAACTCTAATTGAATTTATACTCGTTATTGACAATAAGTTATTTTATTTTGAATTTTTTTTTGTCTTACTGATAAGCCTCAGAATTTGCTTGAATTCTGTAATTTTTTCAGCCATAGTTGTGAATAGTAATTCTGTTTCTTTATCAAAATAGAGTTAGCACAATATTTTTTGTCTAAGTTTAGTTTTTATTTGATTAACTCAAATTACATTGGGGGTTAACACTAATCTAATTAAAACGCAGAAAGACGAAAAGAATATGAAGTCCTATGGGTGGTTAGGGGGGTGTAAAAGTTAAGAAAGTTGTTTAGTCATTTGAATATCTTTATCAAAACTATTTTATTTGGTACAAATTTAAAAGAATCCTCACACTTTCAGAAATATTTTACAAAATAAAAAACTTCATGTTTTTGGTTCTTCTGAAAAATTACAAAAATGGAAGAATAAAAATATAATAGTAATAATAGTAATAATAAAAATGGAGTTATGTTTATTCAATAGTGATCTGTTGTGATTGTTTTCTTCCTTTGTAGGTCCTAGGATGTGGATCCCAGAGAGAGTAGGGGCAGCGATGCTGCGGGATAGGGAGAGCTGGAAGTTGGTCGCTCAGTTTGCTGAGAGGGTGGTCGGGAGACTGCGGAGAAGGGAGACATGGAAATCAGCGGGATCGCCTTCTCCCACAGTGAATCAATCCTGTCCCGATCTCAGTAGGTAAGGTAGGCACACTAATTTCCTGAGCTGGTGATTAAAGAGATGAATGAAAGTGAGCGAGTGAGTGTTGGTCAGTGACAGCAAGAGAGGAGTTAGGCTACGGTTCCCTTCCACGCCCCACTGACAGTATGTATATTTTTTAACCCGATATTTTCCTAGTAGTATTATATAAACAGTTCCGAGGGAGGTGGAGGGTTGTTTGGTGATGTCGGATCAAGTGGCTAGGCGACGGGTTTTTGGTTGGCAAGGCGGTTGCGGCCTCTTTGGTGCTGGACGAGGACGCCTCAATTGAGTCCAACACTACTTCCCCCATCGTGAGGGAGTGAACATGAGTTTTTCTTGTTGCTTCGGATAAAAAAGGTCCTAGGATGTTCGGAACTATTTTCCTATAAAATGCTCATTATTTTATTGATACCACCTTTAAACACAATTTTAAGTGTTTTTGCTCCACTCCATACACTATCATCGTTGTAACTGTAGAATAATACATACATTGTATTATTCTTATCCAAATAAATAAAAGCAAAAATATATCTTTTTCATTATCACCCTCCACAAACCAATATTAATAAAAATACTAATTAATATGTCAAAAATTTATTGGAAAAGTATTCAGATAATCGGAAAAAAGTTAAAAAAAAACATATAAAAGTTTTGTTTTTACGTCAGTTTGAGTATGAAAACGTCCATTTATGTAAGCATCAGTATAAAAAATTTCACTATCAGAACCGTTGTATGAATGTGTTTGTGTACATGTGTATTATAGTAAATGTTTGTAGAGCAGGTATTATGAGGGTTGAATACTCTTATCATATCAGAACTGGTGAAGTAATGTTAGGTAATTTCCAGAAGAACCCAGCCATTCACAAGAGATATAATCATAGAATCCGTGTAGAAAAACAAGACATTATTGCTGAGTCTACTGTAATAGGAACACGGACTGTTTATCCAATAGGGGCCTATTGTTGTATAAACAGTTTACCGTTGGGATAAACAAACCAGAAACTAACACATTCAAAATAACAGAAAAATTACACGAAATAAAACACGTAATGTAGCCTATGCGTTAACAAATAAAATACACACATTTGTGTGTGTACATCATTAATGTTACGTTTGTTTAACAAATTTAAATTTTTTACCGTAATTACCTACATGGTTCCTGCGTTTTAATTCAACTCGTTTAATTAACGTTGATTTTTTAGAATATTGTTCTTTTACGTGTTGAAATTTGTCGGAATCGAAATTTAAAACCAATTTTAATATACTATATAAAATTAAATGAATAAATAAATCTTTATTAGCCGGTGATCGGTTTTAGAAATATATGTATTCAAAAATATAATAATTAGAGCTTTTATAAAATATAAAAGCTCTAATTAAAAGCTATAAAAGTGTTATCTTATATTCGTTCTTTACGTTATTCGTTTTTAATTTTTTTTTTTTTTTTTTTTGGTTTAACGTCCGACTGTTCTGTAATTAGGGCCTACTACTAATGCAGACGGTGAAGGATGAAATAATTTTTTGTAACGTATGAATGTATGTACGTATGAATGTAATTACTACTAATGCAGACGGTGAAGGATGAAATAATTTTTTGTAACGTATGAATGTATGCCGTGCGTGAATGGGATTCGAACCCAAGACCGCATGATGAGAGGTGAGCACGTTACCAACTACGCCAATGGGGCCGCCACTTATTCGTTATTAGGAACGTTAAAAGTTATAAGCTGCGTGCGTCACACTCTTAGTAATCATATTCCATTATATTTCCTTTGTTTATTATTTTTTAACAAAATACGTTTTAATTTTATTACAGCTCACTGATCATAGTTATGAAGTGACATTCTCTGTGCTCCTGTACGGTGTAGATTCCTCGGTCTTGGATAAAACCATCACAAAGAACTTAGAAGCATTTGAAATTTGGCTGTAGTATAGACGAATAATATTGTGGGTGCCATGGTTGGATTCCAAATTTAGAGGTTCTCAAGAGGATTAAGAAAGACGTGAAAGTCATTTGCACCATCAAGTGTAGGAAGCCGTAATATTTGGGATATACCAAGCGGTATGAATTAAGATATTTGTTACAATAGCACGTTTTTTCTTAGTTTAGTCCTAGCGTAAACAAGCCACCGGGCGAGTGGAACGAACAGAACAGTGTTTAAAAATGTTTCCTTACACTACGCCCGCTCGAACTTTTCATGCCGTTGCACGAAAACCTATTGAACCTACTACTGAATTTAAATCCCATAGGTAGAATTAGTTTATGAAGAGTGGACCGACTAATGTTGGGTAAATCAGGACCATTAGTGACAACTGACAAAATCTTATTTAAAGTAGGCAACTCATTTCTAAAGGAAAATTGATGAGTAATAAATCTTAAAGCAGTTTTGTCGATATCACCAAATTTGTCTAAAGCAGCCGTATTACGTTTTCTTTTTGTAACTGTGGTTTTTAAAACATCACTGTTTAAATTCTTTTTGTACTCTGTGAACACTTGAACAAGATACACCGGTAAATTCAGCAGAAAATGATTCTATTTCTTTAATTTTTAGATTAAGATATTTATTAGCAAACTTAGACTATTGAAAACATTATTAATCAGACATTAATATTAGTCTTTTCTTCGCTTCGTAAAACGAAGCGTTTTTATGTTTAATATTACTTCCGGAAGAAGAAGGTTCGTCCACCATCTAAATACATGTGTTATCGCACAATCACATACACAACCACGCACTAACAACCAAAAACTAAGAAAAAATGCAAAATTTGATGCGAATAAATAGAATTTTACATCAAATAGCATACTGAATCATGAAGACATCACACCACGTATTCCAAAATGTGACTGCCTCATATACTAAAAGATTTAGTTTGTTGTTATATTACACCAATCTATAAATAACTGATATGAAATGCCATGTGATATGAAAATAATTTGTGTGTAAAAATGAATAAACCATTATAATTTTATTATTAGGCCTATTACATTATACCACTGACGATTGAATTGACAAAATGTAATGAGTGAGTGTTTTTTTAGATCACCGATTAGCTTACAGAGAGTTCACCGAAGGCCACGCGTGTTTGTGTGTTGTGTATTTACAGGGACTAACACATACGCAGTTTGTTTGCAACAGGACTCAACTAACAAAAAACGGACTATACAAGCTATTCTGCAAGGGAAAATGTATTGAAAAAGAGGACCTGATAGAAGAATGGTGACGTGGCTTCGAGATCTAAGAACATTGTTTAGATAAAGCTCAGAAAAGTTATTTCTTAGTACCAACAAAGTGAAAATTGCTATGATGGTCTCCAACATTCAAAACGGATATCTTAAGAAGAAGAAGAAAGTAACACGTTTTAAAATAACCGGAATTACATCGACAAGCATTTTATGTTTTATTTATTGAAATTCATGAACTGTTGTTTCTTTCCGTAATATTTTAGGAGTCTATTCCGGATAAATTGCAAAATTCCTGAATAAGTTTACGGTAAAGATTCAGCTATTATTAAAAATATTGCAGTTAGTATATAAAGTGGTTTACTGTAGTAATTTATGGGTTTGGAGCTAAATTAAAATGAGATAACACGACTTAAGGCCTTCGAGATGTTTTACAGGATATCACGGATAGAGTAAACAATATTTGGTGTGGTTTAATAAAGAAATTGAGGAAAATTAATACTGCAAAACGTAGAAACTAAAGTACTTAGATCATATGGTAACAGGCAAAAAATACAGAATGCTGCAAAATACATGTATCATGCGGGGATCAATAAAGTGTAATCATAGTCTAGATTGAAATAGGGTATCATGGTTAAAGAATCTTTTGGACTAGTATGGTGAGAGTTCAATTGTTTTATTTCATTGGAAATTCAACAAAATTCAAGCTTTTTTAATGGAAATCGAGAAAACACAAGTAGCTTTGATGGTAGCCAAGATTTTTAGAGAACATGACACCTGAGTAATAATAATAATAATAATAATAATAATAAGTGGTTTACCGAAGCAAACAGGGATTTATCGTATTATTCAAGATGAGGAATGGAAAATTCTGTTACTTTAGAACTATTATTTTCTATTACTTTCTAGACTTTAATTCTAATCTCACTCTAGAATCGTCCTCTTAACAACCTACCTGAGAGCTAAATCTGCCACTAATTTCTAGAGCGGTTCAGCCACCTTAAGACGTTGTAACCATTAGAACTGATGCTGTTCTGCATGTTAATTTAGTGTAATTTAAACAATGCTAAACTGTATACATACTGTTTCATGCATTAAAATACAAGTCCCACTATGAGGCAGGGGAAAATAGTACTGCCAGGAAGATTCTCGCATAACCAAGAAAGGTTGACATTATCATACTCTCAAAAGCTTTGTCAACGTTGTTTTTTCTGTACCACTCAAGCTTTGGCACCAGAATTAATTATATTTTCGGATAAGTTATTTTTTTAAATTTTACCTCAGTATAAGAAAACAACAAATCTACTTTTTTGTAGCTCTTTTGTAAAGTCTCACGATGAGGCAGGGGAAAATAGTACTGCCAGGCAGATTCTTGCATTACCAAGAAAGGTTGACATTATCATTATCTCAAAAGCTTTGTCAACATTGTTTTCTCTGTACCACTTAAGCTTTGGCACCAGAATTAATAATATTTTTTGTTAACTTATTTTTTTAAATTTTGCCTCAATACAAGTAAACCACAAATCTACTTTTTTGTAGCCAAAATGACTATGCACACAAAACAATGAACGTTAGTTTCTTCTTTTTTCCCCTGTTTTATGAAGTGCTTTCATTCTTTTTTACCTTTTCCGTCTTTGTTCGTCAGAATTTTCCACTTTCTTTCGTACTTTTTCTCCCACAGAAATAATATCCAATCCGTTAATTTTTTACCTCAACTAATCTCTTTTTAAATAACCTGATCTTTTATAGTGTATTTTATTGTTTCTTTCTATTTGTTTTAGAAGCATTCCTCTGAAACTATTTATCCCTTTGACTTCGTTAAATATCTTCTGATAAACTTTATTTTTAATCATTTAATAAATGTATCCACAAAATTTAATTTTTTTTGATTATCAGGTTTCTAATGTTTCTAATTTTCGATAGTTTTACTTTTGATTTTGATTTAAATCCTTTTGTTTTATATAGTCTGAATTTTTTCTTAAAATTCTACTTTTACCACTTAAGATTTTTTCTATTTCTAATTCAAATCATTGATGTAATTACTCAGGTCATCAGCCGAAAGCCTGGTTTAAACCTCTAGAAGCTTTACTAAGTAAACCGAAAAGTGAGGTGGTTTATCATGAGTCCTTACTGAGTGGAAAAATATGCTTATCAGTATGCCAGGTTCTCTGCAAAACATTTAACTTCCATCCTGAAAATGACACCTTTACTTCATCCACCACAGGGTCTGGCTGTGTAATAAAGTTTCTTATTCTCAGAGGAAATAACCCTGGCTAGTATTTTTTACACCTTTATCTCTTCTGTTCTTATAGGCTTCAGTCATATAATTGGCTGCCTGTGTGGTAAAAAACAGAATTATGGTTTTAGCCCTATAATTAGCAGATCGAGAGCAAATAATTTAAAACGCCATCTGCTTATAATGGGCAACTTCAAACGGTTATTGTAATACTTTGACAACTTAGCAAATGACAATTTACTTTAATATGAATATATAATTCGAAAACATTTATCAAAGATTATATTTTAAGAAATTTGAATCTTGTAATTTTTTATACGAGTAGGCAGCTCAATAACCTGACCTTTTATGTCCCATTTCATTTTAAATCGACCCCCTTCTGAACCAACATACACGAAACATTCCCCGATCCATCACAGGAAGCCATCCAAAATGGGTTGAGTAGAAGGGTAGAAGAGAGAGGTCTACAACAGCGACTTTGATTTATCTTTGTTTTAATTGGCTCATATTTTCAGCCTGAAGGAAATTGTTTAATTTACGGTGGTATGAAGAGTAGTAGCGTCGGTACAGGCAGAACACAGTACGATCTACTCTCTTTCACACATCTCCCTATAACTCTCTCTCTTTCTCTCTCTGACGTAAACGTATACACACATCAACACATAGATTTTCACTCCCCCTCCTATACAGAGCTCAGATAAATTACTGTGTATTAATTAAACCCATCACATTATATCATCAACTTCGCATCACATCAACGCAATGCGATAACTGGCTTGGGAGCTATATATTATATATTATGTTATTATAAATAATCATTATGAAATATTTATGTGTGCGTATATACAGATATTTCAAACTTTTACTTTTATAATTGACGGTGTAGTAAATCTACTACCTAAAGTATGAAGGCTACAGTTATTTAGTGAGTTTAAAAGAAAATATTTTTATGTTGAGATCTAACTCATTTGAAAATGTTGACAGCTTTCAGTAGCTCAGAAAAATAACACAACTGAAGTTAAGAGAATTATTGTAGGTCTGGATATATGACCAATGACCTTCGGAAAACTCATTAACTGTATAGAAATAAAGCGACTTCGGTATAAACCAAAACCAGGCATCGTAAAATAGTGAGAAAATTGTAGACCAGTGAGTTATTTAGATTGACAGTGATATCGGGATAGAGGTGGAAGTCTCAAATACACACTGTGGTATTCTCATAGGAGAAGATAGGGTTGTAAACTGCCCATTATTTGCCGATGACCTGATAGTGCTACAGGAGAATGAAGATGACCTGCAGAAAGCACTTTTCATGCTGAACAAACTCTGTAAAGAATATAAGTTGAAAGTTTTGACGAAGAAGACGAAGGTAACGGAATTCAGGGAAAAGGAGCCAGCCAGAAGCAAAATTGTTATAAATAACAATATTTTGGAACAGATATTCCACTTTCAGTATCTAGGTTGCAACATTGCATACCAACAGGATAAAGATGCTTACAATAAGATGCACCGATTTCAACAAATATGCGAAACTATCCATCGCACTTAAAAATAGCACCAGCAAAAACACGAGGGTGAGATTTTATAAAACATTAGCAGTACCGACCTTACTCTATGGCAGTGAAACTTGGGGGTGCTATCAAAGCGAGAGGAGAGTAGATTGCAAGCATCTGAAATGAAATTTCTTTGACATACATTTGGGTATAGTAGAGAAGATCGTTACAGGAATGCCGAGATAAGGAAAGAACTCAACATCTTCTCTATAAACGACAAGGTATCTCAGAACAGAATGCAGAGGTTAGAGCATGTAAACAGAATGAGGGAGGATAGGAAACCTAAACAGACACTGGGCTACAAGCCAGAGAGTAGGAGAGAACGAGGACGCTCGAGAAAGAGATGAGCAGATTTGAGAGGTTCGGAACAAACAGAGTTGCCTAATCCTTGAAAGGCAAAATATGAGATGATATCGGGATAAGAAAAATGTAAAATTTTATTTGACAACTTAATAAAAGATTCTTTAAGTAATAATATAAAAAAAAAAACATCTAAACGATGTCGCTCGATAACATAGCCATTCAAAATTTTCCAAATCTTAGACGTCTTCGTCATCCTTAGATCTTCTTCAATAATATTGTAACACCTCAGCCTAGGTTTGCTTGGCATCCGGGTTTAATAGGCAATAAACAAACTTACAACATTTTTTTAGTGACAAAATTAATGAATAAAATAACGTAAATGTAATAATAATTTACACTTAATCATAATTAAATTAAATAAATCAATTACAAAAGCTAACTTAAACCAAATTGACTAAAAATTGATTACTGTTACGAAGAACCAAAACTATTATTACCTGTCCACAAACACTTGCAACCACCCGCACGTACAATAAGCGTAACTTAAAACTGTAAAAAAACATAAAACTTTATATTTTTTCAAAGGTTTTCTTTAAATCAAAAAAACTTAAAAAATAATAAAACATTTTTAACAATTATTAAAGAGTGATAGAAAATTGCTACAGTTGTTTCTCCTCTAATGGTTAATTTAAAAATACATTGCCTACTACTTTATTCGTTTATTGTATATCACATTAATTTCAGCTACATAATTAGGAACACTTAATTAGTCATCGCAGGTGGTAAAGGTGAAGGCAAGAGTTGATGAGCTATAGTAACGGGAGAAATCATAAGATTATAAAGCCTGTTTCAACGTTCAGAAATTTAGAGATGGATGTTACTATATTAAAAAGTGTTACTGACCCACCGGGTTGGTCTAGAGGTAAAGTTGTCACCAAAATCAGATGTTTAACAGCTGATTTTTGGAGACGAAGGTTCCTGGTTCAAATTCAAGTAAAGGTTACTTACTTTTATACGGATTTGAATACTAGACAGTGGTTACCGGTGTACTTTGATGGTTGGGGTTTAATTAACCATACTCTCTCAGGAATGGTCGGCCTGGGTCTGTACAAGACTACATCTCATTTACACGTCATACACATCATCTTCATCTCATTGGGTCATGGGGTTGCTTATTGTTCTAAATTGAACAGATTTCAACGTACACAAATTAGGAATACAAAAAAAAGTGTTACTAAATAGTTTAGAGAAATGGAGGAACAGATTCAACTAATAAAATAATGGAATTTTAGTGTATCGTATTGAAAAACAAATGGAAACATTATCTTCAATATTAATAATAGAAGTATTATTTTCTAATTTGTATCACGTAATTGTCATTTCACTAATAACCCGTGTTTAAATTATAAACGTTGGTACAAAGTTATTGATCGTGATGAACGCAGGCTGTGTGAAATATTATACATTAATTATTGTTTTTTGTAATGGCCGGGGGAGGCAATCCGTTTATTTAAATTATATAAATAGGATTTCGTGGTTTCCATTTTAAACCAAATGTTCCTGGATATATTAACCAAAATCTACAAAATAATTTTTTTTAAATCATGTGCGTTTATAATGGTTTTAAATTTCTGGGAATGAATTTGAAATAGTTTTGTTATTGCTAATTTGTAATAATGGTTTTATATATATTTATTTATTCAAATATATAGTTATTATGCTATCTTCTAGTAATTTTTCGATATCAAACGCTTCAACAAGACAATATATGAAGTTTTGGTATCAAAAACTTTTAAAGTTTATTATTCTCACATTTAAAATATTAAATTACATCTTCGGGATCTTTAGGTAAATGAGACGGCATCTTCAGAATGCAGAAATGAGGCGTTTAAAGAGAAAATATAATTCCTTTCCAATCCGTTTTTTAAAGAACTAAACGTAATGTAGCGTTTAATCCAGGTTATTTTAAGAATCTGAAGATTAATAAATTATTAATTTCTCTCAAATTTATGACAATTATTTATTAACAATATAATTATGTACAATCATTAATTTTGCTTAAACTACTAAATTGCAATGATATTACTTGTTCTGTACTTCGCTCACCAAAATCGGTACAAAATAGGATGTATTAAAAAATGCGGACTTAGAATGCATTTTACAACAAAAGCGTATATAATTGTTAAATTTATAGGAAAGTAAAAAAACTTGCAACGTAAACTTTATTTAAAGCATTTATTCTACATAACCTTTCTACATTCTATAGCCTAGTTTAGTGATTTTTCAGTATTAGTGATTTTCCATATTTTTAATGTCATTCACTCGTGAATAAAATGCTATGTTTTTTAATTTTGCAGTGTTTATTAATAATTGAACGCAGATTGTTTTGTAAATTACTTACAACTGCTAGAGAAAGCCGTTTAGTATAATATATAATATTATATTATACCCCTTTCACCATGGTAGATAACGAAACGTCGAAAACCGTGGTAGCTGGTGGAAGTAGGATGTTTTTAAATTTTAAATTATAAATAGTATAGAAAATTACTGAAGATGTGAACTTTTTAATACGAAAGCGCTATAATTGGTAAGTGATTTCTGTTTACCGTATATTACTGGTGGTTTGAAGAATGTAATATATTTCGAATATTGTACTTATATATATATATATATATATATATATATATATATATATATATATATATATATATATATATTTTAAACAGCTTACTGACTAAAAACATTGACTTACAGATTAGGATTTTTTTTTAAACACTATGTCTGGAGTGCATCATTATACGGGACTGAAACATGGGTGATAGGGGATGTAGAAAGGAAGAGGATGGAAGCTTTTGAAATGTGGTTGTAGAAAAATGTTAATGATTAGGTGGGTGGACAAAATAATTAATTTAGAGGTTCTTAGGCGAGTGGATGGAAAAATAACTATATAGAAGCATCATACCAGAAGAAGAAATAGACTGGTGGGGCATATCTTAAGACAGCCAGGTATTAGTCTATCAATAATGGAGGTTAATATTGTGGGATTGAATTGTAGGGGAGGCCAAGGTTAGAATATATAAAGCAAATTACAAAAGATGTAGGGTGTTACAGGTATGTAGATATGAAACGACTTACGAACGATAAAACGGCTTGAAGAAATGCATTAAACCAGTCGAGAGACTGATAAGAAAACAATATATTGTGACACTTATTGCTAAGGTCCGTCTCGGGATCTAGGTTATTAAATAATTAATACACTAAAATTTACAATTACAAAGATTTATTACACTAAAAGATTACAAAATAAATGATTAAACTAATTATAATTAAGTATTACCGTAAATGATTTAATAATTCACTTAAAATAAATAACAAACAATAAATAGCTTACTTAGCTTACTTACAATCACTTTTATAGATTACACTAACATACAAAACATAAACTGCATTCACAAAAACTACACATTAACTTTACAATACACACACAACAAAGGCAGTATAACAGTCGTTGACCAAACAATGCTCGGAGTTGTTAACCTGCTATAACAAACCCGGTAATCACTTGTCGAAGATCAAACGGATACTGACTGGACCGCGCTCGGGGGTCTCCTTTTATACCATTCACAAAGATCGTTCCAGAACAAAGTAGAGAAATCATTAAGTACAAAAATAATAACTCTTTATTAATGAATGCTAGAAAAATCCCTTTGCTAACAAGTTAACTATTGTAAATAGAAAACGTAAACAACCTCATAAACAACTTCATAAAAATAGCTGTACACAATAGTATACCTAAACTTTTATAATAGGCGTACTACACGATAGTTTTTACAACTTTTGTGAATAGACACACCTTTATGGTCATCATTGTAAAACTGTCATTCACTATTGCTGCTATTGTGTTGTTATTTTTATTCTTTCTTAATTATTTTTATGAATGGAATTCGGGAACATTCGTGAAACATTCTCGTCTTTTCTTGGATCTTGTTACAATATATTTTATATCTATTATAATATCATAATACAGGTAACGTATATTATTTTACTTGATAATAAAGTTTATTTTATTTATTTGTTGGTTTAGTTCACTTAGTTAAAATTTACAAAACCATTGTTGATACATAAAAATAATTTTTGAAAAATTCCACAAATGACACCGAATTGAACTCAATACAATGGGATAGAAGGTAGTTTCGCTCATCACTACTTCAATGAAAAATGTCTTAAACCGGCATTTTGAAATTGTCTTATGGTATATTACTATTAATCTAAATTTAAAAAAATTATTTAGAAGACAGACCGGATTTCAGTACATCATGGTAGGCTGAACAGAATCTACCAATAGAGTCTACCACGAAACTGCTCGTTTAATACGGGCATGCCGAAATAGACAGCAAATAGATGGCCGCCACGAGCATTTATTTTCCGTAAAAGAAATAGAAGAATTGGTCATTCCAATAAAAGTCGATGTAAAACTTAAGGATGGTGACTGACTGTGGAGGCAAGAGTTGATGATCATAGTAACGGGGAGAGGAGAAATCCATAGAACTTTCGTAAAAAAGCAAAATAATCCATAAAAAGTTTATTATTTACAGTTTCATATTATATACTCCTGCCCATAATAAACAGGTGGAGTGTCAAATTATTTACACTCAATCTGTTCGTTGCAGGGCTAAAATAAATAGTTCTGTTTCTTATCACATGGTCAGTCAATTAAATGACTGAATCATTTAAGAACAGAAGAGGTAGAGGTGTAAAAGACACTAATCAGAGTTATCTTCTCTGAAAGTAATGAATTTCATTGTACAGCCAGACCCTGTGGTGAATGAAGTGAAGGTGTCATTTACAGAGTGGAAAATATGTGCTTTTCAGAGGGCCCGGCATGCTGATAAGCGTACTTTTCCATTCAGTGAGGAAGGCAATGGTAAACCACCTCACTCCTCGCTTTACTTAGGAAACCTCTAGTGGTTCAAACCAGCCTTTCGGCTGTTGACCTAAACAACAACATTATATACTATTAAAAACTAAAACTGATTATACGTTAAATATTATTTTTTAATTTCCATGAAATTATGTTTAATAAACAAAGCAGAAATTTTCAGAAATATAATGATAAAAGCAATATTTGTTTATGTGCTTAAAACACTGTGTAAATATAGTAATGCGTGCACTGGTCTACCTGTAAATGTTTTGTCAGACCTAAATGTTTTCATACTTTAAGCTAACACGAACAAAACATCTACTGAATGTTACCGTTAGGTATGTTTAGATTTAATTAATAAAGCGCCAGCAGTTCATACCTTGTTAGGTGGTTAGCTTGCGTTTACATTACTATACAGTTAGGTCCTATGTACTTGGTGCATACAAAATGGTACAGTAGTGCCTTATTAGCGAAGCAAAACACTGTTGTTTTATTAATTTTATCAATATTTTTATTTCAGTATACGTGGGCGTTCACATTAAAATATAGGCTATAATATTGTTTAGAAAATTAATTAGAATATTTTTGTGTAAAATTGGACCAATCATATTCGGATGATTTTTTTAAATTATTATTTTATTTATTTATTTTTATTTAGGAAATTCAGAATCTGTTGAAAACAATCAGTGAATGTGATAAGATAAAATTTGGAAAAAATTAACATGGTAAATAAACGTGAGTTGGGACACAGTTCTGTGACAGAACTCCGACGTGAATAGATAAGTGTAGTATTAAGTCCAGCAGTTAAACACTGTAATGGATGATCAATTACAGTACTACGTTAATTGATGAGATGATGATTTTAAAAACAAAATAATAGAAAATGAAACAAAAATTTATTTCAAAATTGACATAAAAACACAAACGAATGAGTGTAACATTTCACTCAACAATAAATGAAGTTGCATTAAGTAATTAATTTACTTTTTTATCAATCTCTTAAAAATTACTTGCAAATTTATATTTAAGCCAATTTGGACTTACGGAGTCCAGTTATTTAGCTCAGCATAATCCTGTAATCTTGATCATCTACAGACGTTCCGATCAAAATTTCTATGTTTAATATCAACAATAAATAACTCTTTAATATCTCTTTATAAAATAAGTAATTAAACAACATAGCGAAAAATATTTACAGAAATTAGAAGACCATCAGATTCCATTACCGATTAACCTCCTCGACAACAGCGAAGATACTCACAGGCGAAAACGTTTTAAAACACTCGACTTACCTCTACGATTTTAAACTTTACGATTTAAACTTTTTTTCTTTTTCACTTCAACTACTGATCAGCGTCATCTCATAAAAGACATCGTTATCATCTCTATCATCGTCATCATCTCCAGTTTCACCATCTTTGTGATTCGGGGTGTTGATTCTTGGTTCATCAAGTTTATGTACCTATATAAAGAAAAATATATATTATAAATTTTTCTTCACGTTTAGTCTTGTTGAAACACACTATTAAGTGTGGTTTTTATTTTAATTTTAAGGACATCACTCAGATTTTATCGTCTTTGCTTAAAGTTTTTGTATTTATAGACTGATTGTAAAAGAAATACACTGTTACAAAAAAAAAATATCAAGAGCTCCGTACTACGTAAACAATGACAATCTATACACAAATTTAGGTTTTGTACAATGCCGGCCGCATTGGCATAGTTGGTAACGTGCTCGCCTCTCATCATGTGGTCTTGGGTTTGAATCCCATTCAGGCACGGCATATTTCATACGTTACAAAAAATCATTTCATCCTTCACCGTCTGCATTAGCCGTAACTGCAGAACAGTCAGACATTTAAAAAAAAATATATATATATACACAAATTTAGGGGTTTCTACCGTTGAAGAGGTAGCACAGTCCTATTATAAATTTTTTTTTTCAAAATTACTACTACTAAATCCAAGTACTTTAATTCAAGAATTTCATCGCTTTCACCTTCCAGAGAATCTAGCCCGGCGCCAAAAAAAGATGGAGTATGGAAGATGAAAGAAAATGGATCTTCTCTGAGTTACAAATTTAAAAACCACTATTATTATTTTAGTTAAATTTAATACTGAATTTTGCACCTAAAGGTATACCAATGGGTATCAATCTTTGCCTTTTTGTTTACTTTTTTCATGTTACTTTGTTATGTACGTATATCAAATTTTCTAGCTAATTATAGCCCTATTCTTACAGCGAGTACGAAATTTTAAATTTGTACGTAACTTATATTAAAATTATTAACGATATTTAGAAGCCTTGCTATCACGGTAACCGCTCAATCGTTCAGCACAAGGAAACTATCGTTTTATTCAGCGTCAAAAAATTAGTATACCTAAATGAATTAATACCATGAAATATTGATGGGCCCAATGCTGTGGTAGAATTTTCAAAAAATTGAAAAATAGAGAGTGCCATCCGGCAGTCGGGCGCTACTATCCATGTTACCAGGTTGTGTACGTGACGTCCGCCCTCCGCACTGTATTTTGAAATTTAAAAAAAAATTCTACCACAGCATTGGCCTCATCAATATTTCATGTTATTAATATATTTGTACTAATTTTTCAACGTTGAATAAAACAATAGTTAGCTTGTGCCGAACAATTGAGCGGTTACCGAGATAGAAAAGTTTCAGAATATTGTTATTATTATTATAATTTTGCTTTTACGGCCATATTAGACCACTCAATCAATTTTTGGAGTCTTTTCTCCTAGCCCAGTAATCTCTCATCACCTGGGCTCTTCTTTCCCGTTCTGCTTCCGAATAAATCACCTTTCTCCTCTGTATTTCTATTTTTTTAAATCTAGTCTCACTTTGGTGTAATATTTTCAATTTATTCGATTTTTGCCTTAAGTCTTGTTCTGTAATCCGTAGTTCCGCCATGTCTTCCTTGACCTCTTTTATCCATCTTGGATGTTGTTTGGATGTAATCAATCTTTCTACCAGTTCTTTTAAAACTCTGGTCTCTGGTGTTCTGAGAATGTGCCCGAAGAAGGAAACTCTCTTCTTCCTCATCTTGTCTAGTATTGAATCCGTATGTTTGTATACTTGCTTGTTTGGCAACAGCACCCACATCCCGTCTTTCTGGTGTTTTTTACCAATACACGCTCTTAGAATCCTTCTTTCTATTTTCAGGACACCTTCTATTTTGCCTTTCAAGCCTTTCAGATTGAAGAGGGTTTCACTGCAATACGCAACTTCCGGCTGAACTACTATTTTATAATGTCTTAATTTGGTCTGGATTGATAGTGACTTCTTATTGTATGTATATCTAGTTGTAATTTGTGCTCTGTTTAGTTTGTTTCTTCTTTGATCCCAGGATTCTTTTTCTTGATTGTTATATCTGATAATTTCTCCAAGATATTTAAATGACTCAACCCTTTCTATCTTATTCTCGTTTAAACTAATTTCGTTTATCACTAGTGGGTCTGTAGCCATGAACTTTGTCTTTTCGTATGAAATTCTTAGTCCCACTCTATTTGCGATCTGTTCTAAAGTTGTTATCTGTTCTTTTGCTTCCGCTATTGAAACTGCCATGAAAGCCAGATCATCGGCAAATCCTAAGCAATTTAACGCAATTTCATTATTTTTCCTTCCAATTTTAACATTCCTAGGGTTGGACTTCTGCCATTCCCTCATAATGTCAGAATATTGTTAAGAAATAAAAATTTAAGTTACGTACGAATTTGAAATTTCGTGCACGTTGTAAAAATACAATTGCCTATGTCATGTTAAAATTACAAACTTGTCGGTCAAATAATTCTCCAACTTTAGGGCTCTGAACGCATGAAATTCTTTGCGGTAGCAAAAAATCCGGGTCTTTTTGTCTTGCAACCTCGATATGGCAACTTTCAAATAACATTAAAAAATATAGGTTTATTATAGTTGAACGTAAAATAAAATAAGCTAAATTTTGATGTAAAGTATGTTGAAATCCGACTCATCATTTTGGAGATGCAGAATTCAAACTCGAGTGTACATAATTATAAAACCGATAGTATTTCCTTTGGAGAAAGTCTCATGGCCATTGGTGACAATAAATGGCAAATACATCTTCAGTATGTATGAATGTGTAGGCTATATGTTTGAAATTTATTGTCAGTAGAATTACAAAGGTCTTTTGCTAGATCTGTGACGTATGTTGAAAGTAAGTTATTTTGTAGTGTATGTACTATTGGTGAACTAGTATGGACGTTGTGTTATTGTACACAGTATTTAGTTTTGTATTGCCTAAAGGTGTTTTGTTTATGATGGTCCAGCAAGCCCTGTAATTGTACTCGGGAAATCTAGAACGGTCTAATTACTGCTGTGCAATTCGTATTTATTCTCTAAAGGTAATTATTTTGAACGTCTAACAATCGTTTTAGTAAATAAAAGAGCGTTTTGAATTTGTCTCTGGTTTTTGTAATGTTTGTATCCTACGCAATCCGTCTGTCGTGATGTTAACCAAGTTATCTTTCTCATTGCTGTGCAGAATCTAAAGGTACTTGATTATATCAGGTGAGCTATCTTTCCTTCCATATCAAGATTACTTCAAAAGAATTTAGTTCAATTATTAGATTCCTCATTTTGAAGTCATTCTCTATATTATAGTTGATTTCATTGTGTGTGTGTTGAAATGTCCTCAATTTAAGAATAAGAAACCCCATATTCCAATGAGATGATGATGATGTGTATGGCGTGCAAATGAGGTGTAGTCTTGTACAGACTCAAACTATTCCTGAGAGAGTATGGTTAGTTGAACCCCAACCATCAAAGTACACCGGCTATCACTGTCTAGTATTGAAATCCGTATAAAAGTAAAAATTATCATCTTAAAATACCATCACCTTTACTAGGATTTGAACCACGGAACCTTCGTCTCCAAAAACCAGCTGTTAAACAGCTGAGTTTAGCGTCTATATAGTTAAAATGGATTCAGATTTTGGGTATAGCTTCTATCAAATTATAAAAAAAATTAACAATCAATTCTCAAGTGCTAGCGTTGATTTTTACGAAGTACTGTTTACTTTGTAAAAATCAACGTACCGACCTTGTTTGCCTTGTTGTCGTGGTCAGTGCAATTGGATTCTATGCAGGATTCCTGGGTTTGATACTCGGCTAAATCTAGCATTCTGAATCTCATGTCATCTAGAATATCTGAATATCATGTCATTAATTAGGCCCTACACCCAAAGCGAGGTTTTGCATGGTTCACCACTCAACAAGGGTTTTTTAAAAAATGAAATTCTAGAGAAAACTATGTAGAATTAAAAGTTTTCACCCAAGTAAGTGTAGTTTTATCAAAAGCTAATCCTTAAGGAAATATATTTTTGTTGTATTTTCGTAATATCATCGGATGACGACAAGAACGGAGTGGTATTTCTAAACTTTAACAGTTAAGGGGAGAGCTATTTAGCTGTTGTTCTGCGGAAGTAGAAGGCGTGTGGTCACCGAGAAGTTGCGGTGGTTGCAACAATTTGTCATCGTCCAGTAGCGTCTCACTTTCTTTCCTCGTGGAGTCATTGATGCATCTTCATGGACTTCTGGTGCCGTGTCACGATATTTAATTCCACTCGCTTTTATAGAGATTATAAGGTGGGAGGAGAATCTAACTCGTTCTCTGATTGGTCGAAGTTTATGTGAATTCTCTTACGCATGCGTGATTCAGAAGTCAAGCGCCGACAGTACAACCCATTTAAGTTATTAAGCTCAGTTATCACCTTAGGTGAAGATAATTATCTTTAACTTGTGCGATAACTGAGTTTAGTCCATTGACCTGCGAATTGTTTTGTACTGTTGGTGGCCTTACAGTTGGGTTTAATTTTGCATAAAATGACACTATTAAATAGACAATAACTTTTTTTATTTTAATCAATTCTCTTACTTTTTCACATTTTTTAAGAATTTAGTAACATTTAGACGAAATAATTATTTTATTATCGTTGAAATAATTTTCTTTCTACAAGTTTTTAAACATTTGTTTTCTTGTAAATGACGTTTTTTATGTTTTTTAAATTGTAACTTAAAAATTTATAATTTTTTATAAAAAATATGTAAGGGCCATCTAGAGAATTCTTTTTCCTACAAAACTATTTCAAACTTTAAAAATTTGGTTAATATAAAAAAGGTTTTGCCCTATTTTCTAATCACCGGTCATTACAGTTTTCACTTATTTACGCATCATATCCTGTTGGTAATGAAATTACTATTTTAGCATGCAGAGAATTTATTTCATAGTTAAAAATTATTGAATTAATAATATTGAATATTATGACTTGATATAAAACACCAAAAACTACGATAAATAACTTAAAAACTCTTAACAAACACGTACTTACAGAACGAAAACAAACGCCATTTTTCAACACATGGTATAGGTTATTTTGATCAAGAAATTATAACTGAACGCTTGCACGCACTCTACTATTAGATGTATGTAAATAAAGCAAACATTATTTAGTTTTCGTTAGTGCTGCTACATCAAAAAGTTTTTAAAAACTACGTAGACAGGACTAAATAAAGTACGAGGACGTTGAATTGCCGTCATTGTATACAACGGCACAATGGTGGAAGGCGTTTCGCCGTCATATCATGCCAATGGGTTTTAGCAATATAGCATTATAATTATAGCTGAGCTTAGCAATATTATTACTTGCTGTCCCGGTGGAAAGGCACAATAATGTATAATGGGAAAAATAGCCAAAAATATCCCTTTCACTATACTGCTTGTGGTTACAACGTCGAAATTTGGACTCATCTTAGTTTACAAAGCTTAGTTATCGCGCAGGGTGGGGATAGATTAATGGTGGGAAGGCATAATGCGGTCTGGTGGGAGGAATAACCAACAAATAATATTCCTTCAACCATGATATTACCAGTAAACATTGCCAAAGTTTTGCCTACTGCATGTCTATGTTTACGATTAATAAACTTAGATGAGTTATACTTAAATTGGGGGGTATTAATTGAAGTAAACAAATTATATTTTATTTTAGCGTACTTAATTGAATAATGAATTGATATAAATTTTAACAATTTTTAATTATTTATATGATGAAGTAATTATGAATCATTTGATCTTACATTAAAGGTTTTAATTTTTATTCATCATGATTAAAAGAAAAATTGTTAATTTTTGTGTGGGTATATAGTAACGATGGAAGAATAAAAGGTTGTCTCAAGTAATATTCTTTTCAATAGAAAATAAATATACATTTAACTGTAAAAAATTACAGAAATGTATTTAGAAATATGTAAATAAACAAATAAATATCAAGTGTTTTATTTTTATGAATATGATTAATCAACAGAGATGTATGAAAGCAATTTATCCAATTTTGGAAAAAAATTCGTGTGGGTGTCTTTACAAAAATGTGATACGTAATATAGAATGTATTAAATGCTTTAAAAAAGAGAGTATGGAAAAAGAAACGAAATTCAGTATTTCGATTTTAAATGGAAAAATCAGTACGGTATTGGCTTTAAAATTATGACCCTTAATATCAGTTCGGAAGCCCTTTTTGTTGTATAGTATTTTATTACAACAGTAAAAATACCCCCGTACTTTCCTATCTTCGTTTTTAAATATACCTTATTTTACTTTATTTTCATATTTTGCAATTTCACGTGTACGACGGTGAGGTCAAACCCGGTTACATTCCAGTCTTTACTGAACTCTATTAAAAAAACGCTTTCTTTTTTTATTCACATTATTTCTCTCCAATAAACTGTTTTTTTTCTGTAAATGTGTGTACCGTTATGATTTTTATATCTTACCAAAAAAACCTACACTATTTTTTATTCATCAACATTTAATTCCTTTCGATTTACTGTTAACATTTTCTTACTCTAATTCTTTGTTTTAAAAATATATATTAGAGTACAACCATTATAAAAATACTACGAAATTCCTAATTTAATATAATGATGGCATAATAAGAAACAAAATTTTTGTTACACTTGAACAAAATCAGATCACAATATTCTCCATCAAAACATCAAAGCGTAAAAAGAAACATACCGTCACTTAAGTGTTAACGAGCTAATTATGTTTACTGAGACTTTACAACAGAGCTAAAAAAACTCGGGCAAACTGTCGTTTTATTCAGCGTAAAAAACTTAGTACAAATATGTTAATAACATGAAATATTGATTGGCCAATGTTGTGGTAGAATTTTCAAAATTTTTAAAAATAGACTCGGTTATGCGGGCTGTGGGCGCTACTATCCATGTTGCCTAAATCTGACTGTCTACCTGAATTGACAATGTTGTCTGTCTATTCTGGTAGACTTTCGGAGAGGCTGTCACGTACACAACTTGGCAACATGGATTGTAAAGCCCAACCCCCGCATTACATGGTCTATTTTTCAAAATTTTAAAAATTCTACCACAACCTTGGCCAATCAATATTTCATGTTATTAACATATTTGTACTAAGTTTTTTACGCTGAATAAAACGATAGTTTGCCCGTGCCGAACGATCGAGCGGTTACCCAGATAACAAGGATTAAGAATATTGTTAATAAATGAAAATTGAAATTACATACGAATTTAAAATTTCGTACACTCTGTAAGAATATAATTGTCTATGTTGTGTTAAAATTTCAAACTTTTCGGTCAAATAATTATCGAGTTACATTTCTCTAAACGCATGAAATTTGTTGCGGTAGCAAAAATAACCGCGTCTTTTTGTCTTCCAACCTCAATATGGCAATTTTTAAACAATATTAAAAATATAGGTTTATAATAGGTCAATGCAGAATAAAGTGAGCTAAATTTTGATGTGAAATAAAAATATGTTGAATCCGACCCATAATTTTGGAGGTGCAAGGGTTCAAACTCGGGCGTCTTTGATTATGAAACCGATATAGTGTTATTTTTATCTTATTTTTCGCCCCAATACGAGCACTTAAGTTATTCCATGTCCATTTGGTCTTCGATTTCAGCTTCATGCTGCCTTTTCTTCTCCCATATCCGCTCCAAATGTTTTTATCTTGTGGTTCTAATATTCTCTGTTGTGATGATGTTGGGTTGGTTTTCTTTTTAAAAGAGTGTTATATTAGTTTGTTTTCTCTGAATACCTTGATTTTCTATATAAAATATATGGAAATAAAGGACATCATGCAGATTTACATACTAATTACTTTAATGAAGTATTTCAGAAACTATATCTTCGATTTAAGAATAGATTTCAATTAAATTCAAATCCTCTTAATAATATAATCCATGGTCTTTCGTGTGGCATGTAGCCCCGTCTTACTGAAACCAGCAATACCGTTCTTGAGGTTCCAGGAGGAACAGAAATTGGCTCACAATATTCCTGTATACGTCACCATTAACCGTCTGTTCGAAGAATATGGGTCCAACTATAAGATGTCGAGATATCGCACACTACGCACCAATTTTTGCAGGATGCAAAGATTTTTCTTGTAAAGCGTTAGGATTTTCAGCCGCCCAAATTCGAGTCTTTGGACTGTTCAAATAATCGTCGAGATGGATCCAAGCTTCATCACTAAAGAACACTGTGTTTAAAACTTCAATTCCGTTTTCATTTACGAAAGACGTAAACCAACGGCAATATTGCAATGGCTTATTTAAATTTGGAGGCTGAAGCTCTTGGACTAATCGTCTGCGATACAGATACAATATTTCATTTTTTTAACAGCTTTCTGAACACTTGAATATGAGAAACCAACTTGCGAGGAAAGTTTTTGTAAACTTTTCCCTGGAGAAATGAGCAGTCTTGTTTTCTCATTCTCTAAAACGTCATCTGTCAAGAGAGTTGGTCAACCACTAGGTTTACTGTGACAAACATTACCTATCGTATCATTGTGTGTACTTGTAAGTAGGATTTAGTTAAATTAAGTGCACAAAAATAATCTGTTACTAATTAAGTTTATTTGTCATTAATTTACCATAATTATTATTTTTTATTGTACGTAATTATCTTAATTGTAGTTATTGTAATTTATTTGTAGATTTGAGTAACATTATTAATTTTAACTAATAGTGTGAAATAAATAGTAATTTGTAATTACAACGGTAGTTTGTAATTATTTATTTTACCCAGATCCCAAAACAAACCTTAGATATAAGTATCAGTCACAGGAATAAGGGGGACTTGTAATTGTTGCGAAGAGTTTGTTAAGAAACCTAATTTTTCATTTTTGTTAGGTAGGCTACTTATTTTTTAAAAACTCAATTTTTGAAATGTTTGTACTTAGTACCTTCATACACTTAGCTCTTAAATTGTAAACAACCGAACTTCTTGTTTTACTTAGCACAACCCTTAGGATTAAATCAAGTCACTTGGCCGTACATCTAAATTATGGAATACAAAAATTCATAAATTTTTAACATTTCGTGAAGAGTATCTTCAAAAGAAACCATTTTTATTTTTATTTACAGTTAGATTTTTAAAATATTCCACCACGAATCTTGCTTTCTTTTAAAAAATTGTATATAAAGAAAAATATACACAAACAAATTCGAACGTATACTTCTTTTATTAGAAAGTAAACAAAGAGAAACAAATTTTTGAAGTAAAGGATCTTGAAACGGGATTTCCAATAAAGAAATTTAAAAGTAGAATTTTTTTCTTTTCAGAACTTTTCTCTACATGTAAAAAACAAAAGTAAAAAACAATTTTATTAAACTGTAGTCCGGTGGTTTCTTTTCAATGTTGTTACGTCTTACCGCACATCGTATTTTTTCTCTACTTGGATTTCTCTTAAATAAATTAAAAAGTTTCTTACATTTCGTCTTAACTCTGTTGTTTGTGCTCCTTGAGTAGGCATTTAACTTATTTACTGACCTACAGTAAATAAAGTGTTTTTCTTGTTTAACTATTCGTTTTTTTATTGAAACCTTATCTGCCACGCACATTGAGTAACTGTTCAAATGAAAAAAAAAACAAAATAATTAATTTTCTTTAAAACTATTTTGCAAACAAAATAAATCTTTTCCACCAATTTTTATCCGTAATTGTAATTTTCCTGTTATTTACTATAAGTTGCTGGTTAATTTTTAACTGCTTGTTAAAAATTCAATTCATTGTTTACTGTATACGTATTTTTAAATTTCTGACTATTTTAATGAGAGTCGAAATGGCTTTTGGAAAAACAATTACTTTTGGAGAAAATATAATATATTATTCAGAATTATCTTTTTAAAATGATGTAGGCTATAATTTATAAAAATCTGATGGTTAGAAATTATGTAATAGTGATTTTCAAGTAACTGTATCATAATAACAACATTTTAACATTTTGATTTTCCCATAACAGACAGGCGGAGGTTTAAATTATTTGCACTCAATCTGCTAGTTCCAGGGCTACAAAAAATAGTTCTGTTTCTTTTCCTATGGTCAGCCAATTCCATGACTGAAGCATTTAAGAACAGAAAAGGTAGAGTTGTAAATGACACTAATCGGAGTTACCTCTTATAAAAGTAATCAATTTGATTATATAGCCAAACTCTTTGCCCATAACAAACAGGTGGAGTGTCATGTTTAAACTCAATCTGTTCGTTGCAGGGCTAAAATAAATAGTTCTGTTTCTTGTCATATGCCAATTAAATGACTGAATCATTTAAGAACAGAAGAGGTAGAGGTGTAAAAGACACTAATCAGAGTTACCTTCTCTAAAAGTAATGCACTTCATTATACAGCCAGAGCCTGTGGTGAATGAAGTGAAGGTGTCATTTGTAGAGTGGAAAATATGTGCTTTTCAGAGGACCTGGCATGCTGATAAGCGTACTTTTACATTCAGTGAGAAAGGCAAGTAAACCACCTCACTCCTCGTTTTACTTAGTAAAACCTCTACAGGTTCAAACCAGCCTTTCGGCTGATGGCCTAAACTATAACAACATTTTGATGCGGAAATAGGCTATATAGGCTATACTCTATACCGAAAAGGAAAGTAATTATTAAGAAGTGGCAAAAAGGCAATCGTACTAAAAATGTTTCATAAGTTGTTAGAAAAAATATTCAACGTTTTCCGTGGCGGAAAAGATAAAACTTACTTTTGAACTAAGGGCGCTCTCACACCGGTGAAACTTGACCTCGGCAGGATTAAAATGACTCGACCGAAAAAGGAGTCGCGTCGTGCATGTTCGCACATCGATGAGACTCGACCTCGACGCAACTATTCACACTTTTCTTCGAATCCATCTGCAGTTTGAAAAATGTCAAGTGACACTTTAAGAACCGTTTTATATTGCGAAGAAGACGTAGCCGTTGCTTATTACTATTTAGGAAGAAAACAGAAAAAAACCGCAGCTGTTGTATATCACCACATGTAAGTAATAACCGTAATAGAGGAGCGTATGTATGTGCCCAGGAACTCTCCTGTGATGAAAAAAAAATTTAAGTATTTTTATTGGATGCCAAAAGAAAGGTAATGACTCGTCTAGACTCGCCTTTCTTTTGGCATCCGATAAAAATACTTAAATATATTTTCATCACAGGAGAGTTCCTGGGCACATACATACGCTCCTCTATTACGGTTATTACTTACATGTGGTGATATACAAAAACTGCGGTTTTTTCTGTTTTCTTCCTAAATAGTCTAGAATATTCTGTCAAATTAAAATAATTTTAATTATTTGAAGGTGTCGTAGTGTTTACTTAAATTTTTTTTCATCACAGTAGAGTTCCTGGGCACAATCATACGCTCCTTTAATATTCAATTAAATGTACAGTTATTGTACAGACACGGATATTTTTCAACTTCAAGCAGAAAGGCTACGTTGGCTGCTTCGTCCGCCATGATTATACCCGACTGATCGAGCAGATGTTGGACAAGCTGAGTCACATACGATCAGTTTGATCGAGGTTGCATCGAGGTCTTACTGGTGGGAGAGCGAACATATAAATGTAAGGGTACGATGCGTATCAGTCGTCAAGTTGAGGTCGAGTTTCACTGGTGTGAGAGCGGCCTAAGTGGTGTATCAGTGAGAAGTATAAATAAAATGACAACTGAGAAGAAAAAACTGGACAATTACAAACGCCTGTTACATCATATGTTGTATAAATCAGTATAATATGGTTAAAAGCGCGTATAAGTTATCATTACGTAGTGGTTAACGCATTGGCCTGCCATGCGGAGGTCCTGGGTTAGATTCCCGGCCAGGGTCTGAAAAGTTTTTGTATCAAATCCCACAGATAATGTTACATAATCCACCGTAGTCACTAATGACCAAGTATTTAATGCGAGTTTAAATGAATAAATTAAAAAAACTTATTATGGTGTTTTCATGAAAGTGCCACATATCTGAGTCACCGCTGTAGCGGCTGATTCGATAACCGCTTATTGTTTACTCAATATATCATTCTTAGGACAAACGGAGAAAGTCTATGGATAGTTCATGACAAGAAGAGAAGCTTAAGATTTTTTCATTCGTGAATTTTGTAGTCTTGTAACAAGAAAATTTCAACAGTTTTAAAAATCTTTGAACACTTATTAATAATTTCTATAGAACAGAATATTATGCTAAACATGCACGGTGTAGCAATATCAAATACTTGTGAAATGTTTACTTACTTAAACACTTACTGTTTACTTGCGTGCTGATTGACTTCCGTGCAAGTAAACATAAGGAAGTAAACTAAAGTAAACACTATTTAGTTGTGTACTATGTTTAAAACGATATACGACAGTGTTATATATTTGTTATGTGTTAATAATTATTCGAGAACGCTAAATATTAACCTGAAGTAAATAAGTTTATATTATTCAGAGTACTGTAGTATTATTTTTAGTAAACATAATAAAATTGTTTTAGTTTATTAACTGGCATAAGAAAATTGGTTTAGTATTTTATAAAGTTGTTTTACATAGTACAACTTAATCTCCAGAGTTGCGCATATGTCACTTTACTCCTTAGAAAATGAAAATTGTGAAAGTAAACCAATTGAAAGGACTTACAACCAAGGTAAAGTATTTATTGTCATCTTTAAAATTAAAAATAAGTCGTAATTTTATGGAAATTGTTTATAACTCAGCCATTACCTATTAGTTGTATGCATACAACAACTTAAAATTGATTCAGAAAAGTATTCGTCAATAACTTTCTGTTTATTTCCAAAGTCTTTTTTGGCTTTAATGAAATAAGACAATGATTCATCATAAAAATTCAGATAATGATTAAAAATAATGTTTTTAATCAGAGTTTATGTCTTTTTGATTTGGTACAACTAATCTACCTGCAATGATTTTTGTGTTTCTCCCCTAGCTCACGGACGTGATTTTCTTTTTTTAAACGAGATCAGTGGCTAATTTCTAATGAAGAGCTGTGAACAATAAATTAGGAAGTAATTTATTGTGACAATATCTAAAGGGAATGTGAGTTCGAGAATTTCTGAGAACACCGACAGATTAAAAATATTAATGTAAATAATATGAGTAAAAAAAAGGGTTTTCCAAGAAATAGTTCGAAATATTATTTGTAATATAAATGATCTTTTATAGTAAAAGCAGCTTTGTTGTACAGGTACTGTGAGAGCCAGGTATATTATTTAGATAATTGGCCTTTTTGTAACATCTTCTATTTAATCCTAATTTGTTTGCAGTAATTAAGATTTATCCAGAAGCCGTCAGAAGGATTTTGTATTTTATCATTATATAGAAAATCTTTGTGTTTTCTCGAACTTTCCATTAGCATACCTATAAGCGGCGCGGGTTATTCAGTAAGTCAGTTTTACGTTTTGTCTGTGATTGAGTGAGCGTATTCCATAGTGCATAAGTTAGAAAAGATCAACGTTACTGCGAATAAATGTCTATTGTTTAACTTTTATTTATTCTGTATCGTTTTTGTAAGTAGTACTATTAGTAGATTGTTTAAGTTATTTATTTATGTTTAAAGTTATTTATTGTATTAGTTAATTATAATTAGTTTGTTAGCTACTTATTAGGTAATTTAATTGTAAGTTACGTAGATTTTAGTTGTTTATTCAATTGTAACTTTATTTGAAATAAATACTTAAATTTTAAACTTTAGTGTGTTAATTATTTAATTTACCCCCGATCTCGACACGGACCTTAGACATAAGTGTCACAATATATTTGGCTTTCAATACACTTTTGAAATTCAGGAGGTAGATGTTTTGACGGACGGAATTAAGTGACAGAACCAGAAAATAATCTTGCTAAAATTAACATAGTACTACTTATTATTATCATAACATATTCAATTTTAAATTCAACAAAAAGGAGGCGGAAGAGGAAATAGAAGGAAAAGAAGAAAAGGGAGAAAAATGGAGGGTGAGTTGTTGAGGATAAAGTTTTAATTAAATCTTGACTACATAAAACGTAATTTTCTTTCCTAGTAGTTCAGATTAAAAATTATATAAAAATTAAATTCTAAATAAAAAATTTACTATTTATTAAAAAGTAATGCTGTTTATTGTAGTTTCTTGTGGTGTTCCTTAATATTCTAAATTACAATATTATACTAGTAATAAAACTTTTCATAATCTCTACAATACAAAATCACTTTCAATTTTTCTTTATTGTTTTATATCAGAAGTCTGAGAAATGCAAGTGAATAAAGGCTTATTCTTCACAAGTTTTTTAATTATGATACAAGCTCTTTGAACTTTACTTAGTTCATTTACTTACCTAGGTAAGCGGGTGTCTGCAAACAGTAGTAGTATAAAGACATTGCAGTTAGAAACTAAACTCCCGTAAAACCGAATGTTAGTATCTGGAAAATCTTTGTTAATCTAGAATTTTGATATGTTAGGTACATAAAAGTCTAACCCGTGTTGACGTCAGTCGGTCTTGACTAGAGTATTTAAAAAAATTCAAATTCAAAACGGTTGTTCCACTCAGGCATATCAATACGAATAATGAAAATATTTTATCTGACTGGAAATAAAATAAATTGAATAAATTAACAAAAAACAATACATGTATAGATATTTTTTAAAGACTTACCTATATCTATAAGATACATAAACTTGTTAGATAAAACTACAATATTATTTTTATAGTTATAATAGACATATTTAAATTAGTGGACTGCTAAATTAAATTTTTTATTGTAGAGCGGACGCCAATAAGCTTGCCGGTGAAGCTACGCGAACAGTTCAGATTCAGTCGGTAAATTTCGTGTTATAGTACCGAACTGCCAATATTAAATCACGATGTAAATTATCGTCTATTAGCAAAGTTAAAAACATTCAATCGTAAACATTGTATCCAACAATTAACGCACATACAACACATAACAGACTAATGTTTTCAGGTTAGCTGATATATAACGTTGCGAGACCGACGTGACTCTGATGAGAGCTAGTACAGCACTGACCCATTATTCGCTGAGGCAACCGAGCACGCCATTTCCTAAATAAACCGTCTGCGCACTTCAAAAAAATCAGGCAAGCTTTTTTGGCGTCCGCTCTTATATTTCCAAGCCTTATTTTATTATTTTTTTTCGTAACTCCTGGTTTGGGATTTGATCCGTGACTTCATTATCACATAGCGTATTGTCGCCGACTACCCTACCAACATTAGCGCCAGCAGATAGTCCCAGTACCTTCCGCGAGTAGCGCTACAGACGCGCAGAGCCTACAGCGCTTCCCCTTCACCTTGAAGTGGACTCGCCGGAGGGGGATTTAAGCGACAGCCATGGCCCGCGAGAGTCACTCTTCAATCAACTTTCAACCGGAGAAGAACACCAGAAGAAGAGCCCCAGACAGAAGAAGAAGAGCGCAGCCGATACCAGACGCACCATCCCTGGTCTACGCTACCGCTGGTGGACGCTGCATTCCCGCAACGGTCAGCTTTCGCCGACCCGTTGACGGGGCCGACGTCGCGTCGGCCCCAGTCGGTGACAGTATCAATAAGAAAAAAATATTCTAAACATGAAAACTGAAAAAAATTACATCTATCAAGTAACTTACCATAATTTCTTTCTTTAACTATATTTTCTTACATGGGAATTTCACTAATAGTATTTTTTCAGAAATTTATACTTCTTTTATTTCGTTGTTAAAAAAATTAAATATTTTGATACTTATCGCTAAGGTCCGTTTCGGGATCTAGGTTATTAAATAATAAATACACTAAAGATTACAATTACAAATATTTATTACACTAAACGATTTACAAAATAAATAATAAAGTAATACAATAAATAACTTAATAATTTACTTAAAATCAATAATAAACAATAAATAATTTATTAATTTACTTAGCACTATTTACAATCAATTTTATAAGATTACACATATAAAATGAAGCTGAATACACAAAAACTGGATTTAATACCAGATACCCAATAACTTTTTACAATACACACACAAACAATGACAGTATTACAACCGTTGACCAACACAATGCTCGGTACGCGCCTGCACTACGTCCGATAGACACTCGTCAAAGATCAAACGAATACTGACTCAACCGCACTCGGGGGTCTCCTTATATACTCATTCAAAAAGATCATTCTAGTAAAGCAGAGAGACTCCATGCAAATAATAAAGTATAAAAAATAACCATTTATAAATGAGTGCTAGAAAAATCTATTGTAAACAAGTCAACTATTGTAAATAGAAAACGTAAACAACTGGCTCCTTCACAAATAGCTGTACACAATACCCGACCTTTTATCACACACAATAACGCAGTGTCCTTTCAAACAATTTTCATGAATAGGCATACCTTTATTGTCATTATTGTCCTATTGTTACTTATTGTTACTATTTCACTCTATTATCCTCTCTTTACTATTTTCATGAATGACATTCTAGAAATTACGCGAACCCTGTCTTTTCGATTTTGTCACAATATTATCATTTTAGTATTTTTTTTAACAAATGTTTTCTCTAAATTTTGTACCACTCCTGTATATACTCAATAATTTTTACACACTCACTACTCTCAGAAGATATCGAACAACGAAATAAGAGTTTAGTAACTCAAATTGACTACCCTCTACGGCATGACCGTCATACCATCCTTCAATTTCAGCCATTTTGTTATAAATATTGAATTTTTCAATCAATCCATTAACCTCATCTAATGTAAAGCCATAATACTTGGAAAATGGATGATTTGCACCCAACGGAACATGAAGAATATTGTTAGCCTGCATGTTGACAACTCCTGACACCTTTGCACAGGCATTTAAGAGAGCTCTTTCTATATAAGAGTTTGATGTTAATAAATTAGATATAAATTTCCTAATGAAACTAACAACTTTACCTTGATCTTCTCCTCCATAAAAAAAGGCGCTTTGTATTGGAGTATCGAATTCGTCTATGAACACAATCACCCGTTTTTTAAAGTGAATATACAAAAGGTTTGTTAAATTATAACCAGCTTTCTCTAACGTAAATGGTTGAAGGTTAACCATATTATTTCTTTTGTTAAACTTATTAAACTCTTCTTTCATTGTTTCGTTTAGCATAACGCTATATAATAAATATTCGTGACGGTTAAACACAGCCAACAAAATTTCTTTAAATAACTCTATGAACGAATCCCAAGTTTCTCGTTTCAAGGTTTTAAAATCTAAAAACAACACCGGAAATTCCCCAAATGTTTCATTAAAAAAATTAGACGTATTTACATTTTCATAAATGTCCAAATATTCCAATCGCCCTGTTTTATTGTATTTTGAAGAAAAAATTTGAAAATTTTCCGTCCATTTTTTGTCTATTCTACATCCATTCGTGTCAACATTAATTTCACAAAACCGCAGTAACATGTCCATATTTGTGGATTTCCCAAATCCCCTGGGTGTTGTTACTAAAAGATTCCATCTATCTTCTTTAAAAAAAGTCCTAATCAAACTTGTTTTATCAACATAAAACGGCGAATTAACAACGTTTCTGAAATCGGTAGTAGCTACGTTTGTATCGTTCAAAAGGTATTCACCCTGAAATATAAAACACAAAATTACTGGTTGTTAATTATTTAATATTTTTGTTTGAGTATTTATAAATAAATATTTGTCGAATACAAAAACAAAAATATCATCATCCTCTGACAAGGATAAGGCTCAATTGCCTGTTCAGGTAACATCTTATTTTAGGTCTTCCCAAACCTCGCTTCCCTCTAGGTTTTCTATGTATTGTTATACTTGCCAAAGGAAGTCTGTGTGCTGGCATGCGAAGTAAATGGTTGAACCAGTTTCTCTTATATATTCTTAACGTTTCATACAGTGACTGAACATTACGTACAGCTTCGTTACGTACTCTATCTAATCGGGTATAACCTTTGACTCCCCACAAAAATCTCATTTCAGCAGCCGGCATTCGAGATTAATTCTTCTGTAATGATACCCATGTTTCACTCCCATATGTACAGCTATTGCTCTATAAAATTTCATATGGGTATCCTGTCTCATTTTCCTTCCTATTGTCCTGCGAATAGAACCGCATACAGCGCTTAATTTACCAGTTTTTCACTCAAATCATCATTATTGTCATAGGAAATCCTGCATCCTAAATATTTAAAACCTCGAACTTGTTTTATAGTTCGGTTGCCAAGTATAATTTTTGAGCGAATCGGCCAAATTTCCTTGAATGTCATAACTTTTTATTTTTGCGCCGATATTCTCATGCCAAACTTTGTGCTAATTTTGTTCAACTTATAAATGGCATATTGGAGCCTGCCCAATAAGTGGAATAAAAATATAATACTACTAATTTTCGTAAGTGAACTGCTCTGAGAAAACCTCAATATGACCTGACAAATTTTTTTATCTGTTTCCCGATTTTGTTTTTGCCGTAGATGAATGAATACCTCTTGTCTAGTTTCCTCTAGTAGCATAATTAATGATCTTATTATTAATGACCTTGCACAAAATCAACTGAAAACTTATTAGTTTCCATACATTTTAAAAGTCTTAAATTGAGATTTAAATTGATTTGGATGCAAAAAACATACATGTAGAAAACGAGCAAAGGCTTATATGGAAGACAATGTAAATTCTAAATAACAAAAACGATGTCACATGTCCAAGCACAAAAGATAATGTATATTTAATTGTTATAAATGAAGTGGTCATTTCAGAAAGCCTAGAAGACAAAAAAGTAACTTTGGAAACATTAAAAAACTGGTAATTTACTACGTTTTAATGAAAACAATTTAAAAATATATAATTTGTTCAGAGGGCTGTCCCGTTAATAAAAAAATGTATACTTTTGTTTTTTTAAAAGTAAGCCACTCATTTAAAAAAAAATTGTCTTCAGGTGTTTTTGAAATTAATTTGAGTAAAATGTTAATTTACATTGTTTTCTGTAAATACATTGTTAGACAAGATGAAAATTGTCTTGTACAATAGTATTCATTTATTTATTGATTTAGTTTACATTAGTTACTTAAAAAAGATTTTTACAATAATAAAAATTGAAATTCGTAACTTAAGAGAGAAAAATGTTGGTTTTGAAGACTATTTAACGTTCTTCGTCGTCGTCACAAACAGTAGTTATCTCCCTTAAAAAGATTTTTGCATAGAATCTTTGTATTGCCTCTTCTACTAGAAAGTCAAACTTAAGCTTCTAAAATCATCCACTTTCATTTCTTAATTAGAAGAAAGCATTTCATATCACTTAGGATACGCTTTTTCTAAGTGTTATATTGCTACTTAAGGAAAGCCAGACTGATGTTTTTGAATGAATGGTGTGTTTACATTCAGTTATTCCTAAGATACACTAAAGAAAAATGTGAAATTTTGATCTATGGGCTTTCTGAAATGACTGATTCAATGTAAAGAGAGTTTTTGTAAATCCCACACCAAAAATATGTTAAACAAATTCCACGACGAATAAGAGTAGGTATAGTAACTAATTTTTAAAGGTTGGCTTAATTTTTATGTATTTCTTTTTTTTATCTTTAGGAAATTCACAACTTGTTGGAAACAATCAGTGAATGTGATCACACAAAATTTGGAAAAAATTAACATGGTATACAAACGTGACCGGAGACACAGCCCAGTGCAAAACTCCGACGTGATAGATGATTGTAGGATTAAGTGCAGCATTTAGAACATTGTAATGTATAGTCAATTACAGTACTACGTTAATAGATGAGGTCCCGGCTCCATCGACGTTTCAGACGTCTTAATGGATTGTTTGGGAGAGTCTGCGTAGCCAGATTTGAGATCAATGGGTTATGGTGGTTCACGAGTTTCTTCTTAAATTTTGTATATAGTTTTTAGAAAATGTCATTTATGTAGGGTACGTTTAGGTCTGAGTGTATTTTTTATGTATTTCTAAATTCAAATTGTTTTTTTTTTAAAGTAACAGTAAAAACTAAACAGAATATAATTTATTGTAAATTTGAAATTATCCTTTTTCTGACACTTTTTAATTGAAAATTTAGTATCTGTTATGACAATAATATAAAAATTTCTAAATATGAAGCTAAGGCTCAAAAACTTGAATTACCTGCCGAGCCTGCAGTCATCACCACATCTTTACAATTAGCCAAGAAGATCCCTTGGCCAGAGCTGTTTTAAACGCCTGAGCTGAGTACCCGGTATCGCCCTAGTGTACACGTTTTGTATGAGAGGGTTGTAATTATAATAAAAACTGAAATTGTAAAGTTGAAGTGTTATAATTGTAACATTCCTTGATTAATTAATTATATAATATTGTGTTAATTACAGTAGATTTAAATTTATTAAAATGTATTTTTTGTTTGTATTTTGTAGTATTAATTTTTTCGTAAACTGTCATTAGTTTCTATTTTATTTTCTTCTTTAAACGATTGTAGTCACGTAATATTATTATTAATAATAATAATTCTATAAATTATCTACAAAATAAAGAATTATTTGGTAAAATGCAAATAACTACTATTAAATAATAAACGGGTTTGACTGAAACTATTCTATTACGTCGGGTCAATAGGGCCCGACGCCGAGTAATTACGTAACTCTCAGTAGCGTGAGTAACTAAGGGTTAATTTAATAATGATACATTCTGACATTAGGAACTGCACAATCCATCTTGAGTTAGTAGTATTTTTGAACCTTTTTATTTAATTTGGAATAAATGATCATATTTGTTTCTGGCTCAACGGAAAAAAGAATTAGCTTTTTGTCATGGCAAGTGTAGTGCTTTACGTCAATGGAGTCCAAATATAAAAACTTTTCAGTTAAACTTAAAAAATTCAAATATTCAAACACAATACTACATTTTTGTTTCTTTTATATTGTTATCAATAGAAAATCTCCACGTGCGTTTGGTCAAATCTCTCTTAGTTTAAAAAGAGATATTTTACAGAAGTTATAATTAAATATAGGAAGATTAATAATAATAATTAATTTTTTGTAAATACTTACAGATGAGCAGCAAATTAAGCAGAGTAGAATGAGCATTTCTAAAAGACCCATTTTCTGATTACTTCTAATTAGACAAATTATGAAAATAACTTAATTTTGTATTTCAACTGAACTCGACACGCACACTTTATCTCTTATCATCACAGTAAAATATAGTTGAACAATGGTTTATTAAGAATAGATAAGACAATTAATATTTCTCGTATCATGTTATATAAAAAATTATGTGCATTCCATATAATAAAATTCCTCTTAATACGCCATTATAATCTTCATTCTCTAAATTTTGTTATCAAGGAAATAATCAATCGTTCAATAATTAAAAATATTATATTTAATATATTTAGTATTTTATAACAAACATGATAAACTTGAGGACTTTAACTTAATTAAAATTACAAGGTAATTCGTCTACAGAAGGCATTAAAGTCAACGCTTTATTTTTCTTTTACAAACTCTTTGAATGTTAGTGATAAGAAATTTTTTTAAATTTGAGAATTCATTTATAATTTTCCCTACACTTCTTGATTACGTCAAATAACTTTCAGATATTTTGAAATTTTTTTTTAACAAATGAATTCCACAAGTCATTACGTTTTTCCGCTAAAAATATTGAAAATAAACTTCTAAAAATACCCAAAAGCGGCGTACATGCAGAATTTTTTCGCTTTATATTTATTTAGAGAATTTTTACATGTAGATATAAAGGTGAAAACTGCACGTATATTTTTTTCATCAGGTAATTCATTTTGTTGATGTCAAAACTAGAAACACTTATCTGTTCACCCGGTACTTGTTAGGGATTTTAGATTTTTCTTCGAATCTGGATCGTTTCTCAATTTTCAAAATGTTTTACAATCGATATTTAGGACGTTGTGGAAGCACTAATTTCCCTTTGCTGGTTTTTCATTGACATAATCAACATCAGTTTCTTCAGTAACATTCACCAATTTTACACATTTTTGATGGTCCTTTTTTAATTTCCCCACGTCTTTAATACAATTGAAATCAATATCAAAAGCGATTTATAGATGAGTTCTACTTGCTTACGTAAATATACGATGCAGTTGTTGACTGCTCAAAACTCTTTACGAGACTGAACAAATGCATCACGCACTCAAGCAATTAGTAGGATAAAGACATTATATTAACTCTTGCCATCAATTTTTCTGCAGATTATAAAGCTGTGGAGTTGTTTAAAAATATTGATCTCACAAATAATTTTACTGTTTAAGTTCGCGGCGTAAAATATAACACTGTGGTTTAAGAATGGACAATGACAAGATTGTTTTAAACGTTATTAACAAGTGGACTGAGTTGTATAAACTCCTGGATGTTATTATCACACAGTTTTATTGACGATTTAGATATCAATATTATGATCCTTAAATTTTTAAAGGCCTTCCGGTATTAAAACATGTTTCAGTGGGATACAATTGATTTTGCAATTTTAGAACCTTTTTCGATTTTGTATTTTTGAATCGGTTTTTTAATTTGAATTGCAACTTTATGGTTTTCGGTTCAGTTCTCTTTAATTTGTGTTTTCTGATGTTTTTGACTTTAGAATTAGTTTTCCAACTGTCTTCTCTTTAAATTAGTTTTAGCATGGTAGTTCTGAACATACCCATATAGACTACTATTAATAAATTATTAATTCAGTTCTCTTCTTTGTCAATTTTTCATGATGTTCTCACTTCTTCAGTTCTCCTAATAACATCTCACCACTGATTCAATAAATTTGTTTCAGGGCTTATAGGCCTATTGTTTACTTAAAACAAATTAGTTCTAACCGTCACCTTCATTGGTTGCCTTTGAATTGAAATAGTGATGTACAATTTTATGGACATAAAATTGAGAGATTTGACTCCCGGTTGGGTTTTGTAAATATTAACCGATTGTTCTGTAACTTTTTATAATTTTGCTAATGTAACATTAAGTAAACCAAAAAATCTACATCACCTAATTTCTTTGGGTGCCTTACTTTATCAGAGGTTGGTAAACACAAGAAGAATTCGTAGTTTTACTCTGCTGCCGTAGGTAGTTCCAAAGAGATCTGCCAAGTTTTTTAACCAAAATACTTTTCGTCTTTTTCTGGTCCTCTCTGTTGCTATTTTTTCCCGTATTATTAACTGCAGAACATAACATTTCTCTCCACACAAAACATGTCCAAAATACTGTGACACTTTTCGCTAAGGTCCGTTTCAGAATCTAGGTAATTAAATAATTAATACACTAAAGTTTACAATTACAAATATTTATTACAACTAAAAGATTTACAAAATAAATAATAAACAAATTATAATGAAGTAATACAATAATTTAGCCTACTTAAAATAAATAATAAACTAATTATAATGGAGTAAGACAATAAATAACTTAAATAATTTACTTAATACTACTTACAATAATTATACACAAAGCATATACACAAAAATATAGTATAACAATACCTCGGAACCGTTAACCTGATATAACGCCCCGATAGCACGCAATAAACACTCGTCAGAGATCAAACGGATACTTAACGGTTTTTTAATTGACAGTTTTTTAATTAACAGTTTTAATTTTTAACGGTTTTAACAGGTTTTTTAACCAAAATACTTTTTGGTTGTCTTTTGGTTGTAAAATAGAACCCCGAGCACGGTCAGTGCTCGGGGTTCTAATTATACAAGCGGTTCAAAGAATCTTCCCGAAAGACATAGAAATTCGATACAAATAATTAATTAAGTAAAAAAACCCTTTATAAATGAGTGCTAGAAAAATTTATTGTAAACAAGTCAACAATAGATCTATTTTAAATAGATAGTGTTACAGGTAATGAACCGGCCTTTTCATAAATAGTTGTACAACAATAATCCGACCTTCTCATACACCTTTTATAAATAGATATACTTTTATTGTTACTATTGCCCTATTATACTATATATACTTATATATACTTACCTATATATACTTTCTCACTCTATTATCTACTCTTTACCATTTTATGAATGAAGGTAGCCTACTAGAAATTTCGCGAACCATACCCTTCTTCGATATTGTCACAATACTCTACCTTGCATCTACTTATCGTGTTAATAAACCTTATCTCTTTATATATCTGATGTAAGACCGTCTCATTTGTACTTCTCCGATCTTGATATCTTTAACATCATAATACCCACACCCATAAGCCTAGCTTTACTTGAGTAAAATGACTTTTTAGCCTAACAAGATGAAATGGAGTGAAGATATAGTATCTGGAGTCAGCTACGGATTAAGAAAATATTCCGGCAACAACTGCTCAACTGTTAAAAGAAACTCCTGTGCTTCTGCAGTAGCCTGCAGGAGTACAGAATGTATTGTAGGATGACAGCCAGACTTCGTTATTTACTTCTTGATTGATTCAGCTCTATTAATATTTTATAGTTGACACACTATTATCTCTCATGTGTTTGTTTTTGCAATTTTCACTATTAAAGTTCTACAAGAATTTGTTTTAGCCGTGCAAATCAACAAGTTTCAATGTTTCAGACCCTGATCAGTTCATTATTTAGATTATTTTGGTAAGAAAACTAAAAATGTCTAGTACATTAGAATAGAAAACCACCACTTAGAGTAAACAAATTACAAAAAAAAAATTAAAAAATTTCAACTGTGTTCACTTTTGTAAACAAAAGTATATTACCAGTAATATAAAAATATGGTATAGGTATAATGGTGGCGGGGATTCTTTTTAGTAGATGAGTGCTTAAATTACTTTGCCACCACACTGACTTACTTTACTCTACCAATTTTTACTATTGATACTCTACCGTTGACTATCCCTACCGTTTATACGACTGTAGCAGATTATAGAGTACTACACTACCTGCTTATTCTACCGATTTTTAGAGAGCATTTAGTTATATTTTATGAAAAAATTTACAGTGAAATAAAAAACATGAACAGTGTCTGTTCTTTCTATTGTAGCTGAACTAATAAATATGTAAAGAAAATCTTTTAAATACTTACTACAATAATACGAGGTGTGGTTATTAAATAAAGAGACCAACGTTGTAAATATATTTATTTTTATTTTACACATAATCACTTATTGTCACACTCCTTCTCTATCCCTACAACGCTCCATGCGAATTTTTCATTGTTGGAAACAGTGCTGAAAGTCATCTTCTGTCAGCTCCTTTAGGACACGTACCGCTTTCTCTTTTACAGCTTCCACAGACTCAAATCTTGTCCCTTTTAATGCAGATTTCACCTTAGGGAACAGGTCGAAGTCACATGGTGCAAGATCTGGTGAAAAAGATGGACGTTTTAACACTGAGATGCTATACTTGGCTAAGAATCTCTTCACAGATAACGCGGAATGAGCTGGAGCATTGTCTGGGTGGAGAACCCATGATTTGTCCTTCCACATTTCGGGGCGCTTTTCCTTACTCTTTGACGTAGTTTAGAAAGTACCTCAAGGTAGTAATATTGATTAATTGTTTGACCTATAGAAACCCAGTGAAGGTATACAATCCCATGTATATCAAAAAAATAAAAAACAATCATCATTGCTTTAAATTTTGACCTGCTCAGTCGAGCTTTTTTGGCTCTCGGTGAAGTTCGGCTCTTTCAGTGCATGGATTGGCGCCTTGTTTCCGGATCATAAGTAAAAAACCACGTTTCATCACATGTTATTATCGTTTTCAAAAAATGTGGGTCATTTTCAATCACGTACAAAGAGTCAGTACAAACATTTTTGATCGTGGCGTGTCCTGAAGGAGCTTGCAGACGATGACTTCCAGGACTGTTTCCAACAACTGAAAATTTGCATGGAACATTGTAGCGATAGAGAAGGAGTTTATATTAAAGGCGACAATAAGTGATTATGCAAAAAATTAAAATTAAATTTTTACAACGTCAGTCTCGTTATTTAATAGCCACACCTCGTGTTGTACACTTTTACTGATTTAAATAATTGAACGTTAGTATGATAACTACAAAAACGAAAGAAATACTAACCAGCTTTCTCCTATTAACGTCACCGAAGAAAAATAAAAACATGTAATAAAAAACAGTAATGTGGTAGTACTTCATAAAGTATCTTACAAAAACTGTACACAAGTCAAAACAAATTGTAGCACAGTTGTAGGAGGGATATACAATAATAAAACATAAATAATGAAGTACGTTCTATGAAATGACAATTTCATATTCACCTAACATTTTTTAATGTTACAAAGAAAAACAATTTTCGCAGGTCACGCCTGGTAATTATTCATGAACTAAATGTAAAAATCTAGAAAGGAAACATCACCAGTTTTACAGCAGGTGCCGCAATAGGAACTGCTGAGGCTATTACCTTAGCACACAAGCAGAATATAAAATGTGCCATGTTATTAGCGATAATGTAAACAAAAAAATAAAAGAAAAATCTTGTTAGTTTACATCAAAAGCACCTTCCTATTTCCCTAGCTACGTTAAAAATTCAATTTAAATTTTCCTGTTAACTAACTATGATATGAACTTTCTGAAAGTATAACTGATAACTGTTATTTATACTAAAGTATTTTTTTTTTAAATATTAGATAAAAAAATAAACAATATTCATGAATTTAAAATCATTTATAATTTACAAACTAATGTGCAAAAAATGTAGGGGTTTTTACTTTATTTAAGAGCACTCCAAACTGTCAAGTTTACACACCTTATATTTATGTATTTATATAAATTTATTAGCATATTTAATACATATAGGCTACCGAATAAATACAATAAAGAAAACTGAAAACTAATTACTATTCACTAAAAATTGATAATATTAACTAATACAAAGAAAAATAGAATAAATTTTTAATGGCGATGCAAGACGAAGTAAAAGGACTTGAGCACCTGCAGCGAGTCTGCGAAAAACATAATGGTTATTGTTAAGGCCAATCGCACCCCCGTTAAGTGATTCGTATTTACCCGCTTTTATTATCGTCGTTAAATACACTGATTTTGTATTAATAACCTTGTTCCCGCCTCTTCCTGTATACTTGTCTTGATTTCCGATGGTGATCTCAGTTCATGACGTAATCATTCTCCCTCTACTCACATTCCTATCTTCCCGGTCAATACACTCACTGGTTGGATTCTGCGGCATGTAGACTGTTCGTGCCTCCGCTGCGCCGGCCATCCTATGGCGTCGCTTCTGCAATTGTCGTTATGCTTCGTTCGTTTCTGATGTACCATACATCATTTCAAGTGTGATTTTACTTATGTGTGTAATTTATAATCATTTACAATTGTTCTTGTTTTCGTATCAAACATTAAAGTTACAGTGTGAATCGAACCCCGGACACGTGTCGCGTAGACGCCGTTTCTACACTTCAGGCCATTCAACAGGTAAGCGAATTAGTCTATTTTGTTGTACGCTTTCTAATTTTGTGTTTGAGTTGACCAGTGATGTCCTGCTGTTCCAGCAGCTACTTATCGTTTTACCTTTGTCTCCCTCAGTGTATTTTCCATCGTTGTATCTTGCTTATTCAGTCGTTCCGCCGTTGGTTTCTGGCGCCATTAAATGAAACTAGGTCCTCCGGAATAAGTCGTTTATGCTTCAGTTTACATTAATCTGCCATGTGTCGTGCATAGTGGGTTGATGTCCTACAGTTACAAGTCGGCTTACCGCTTAACTCGTCTTATCCAATTTATTTTGGGTTATTTTCAAAACTCCTGCCATCAAGGCTCTAACATTTTGGTCCGTTCCGGGCAGGATATTTATCAGTGCATATTTGGAAATACAGTCTATTGTCTTAATTTTTCAATCGTCAACAATTTCAGTATTTTGTTTAATTCGTTGTTGCATGGTGTTACATTACATTCATCGTGTCATTTATTGTGTTTCGTGTCTTACATGTGTTCAATATATTAATAAAAACATTAATAAAAATATTAATATTAAAAACAATTTCATTTATTCAGTTAAAAAATACGGGGTTAAGTTGCATAACAAATGCAACGCATTATCAGTGTTGTGACGCGTTCATTCAATACAAGTTGCAACCAACGCTATGTTGACGTCACAGTAGATCGGTTCAGTGCTATATCTTTCGACACGGCCAGAATTTGGCTAGAGTCGCCATTTTTTCCTTCGTTCTTGTTAACTGGTTCACGCAGCTTACAGCGCATGCGTGCCCTCTCTCTCATTCGCTCTCTCTCGTGCTGCCCGTCGTTACTGCTAGCGCTGAGAGAATCACTTCACTTGCGTCGTCTGCAACGTATACATCTCAGTTGCAACTAACCTAGATTCAATAAACAGCTGTGTTTTGTTTACATTCTATTATTTGTTTTTCGACCGCTGTCTTCGTTCATTATTTTCAACATGGACGATTTACAATCTTTAATTAAAAAACGCAACGTTGTTAATAATCATCTTTCTCGTTTTAATAATTTTCTTCAATCTGACGTTGAAGTTAACCAAGTCAAATTACGACTTGACAAATTCTTAGATCTCTGGTGTGACTTTGAACAAATACAAACGAACATCGAATTACTTCAACCCGAAGCAGATTTCGAATCAGAACGCACTGCTTTCGAAACTCATTATTTCCAGTTAATTGATCGTGCCCAGAAATTAATTGAATCTCTGGACAATACAATCGTTTTACCAAATCAAGTCAAGTCTTCTAATTCGCAATTAATACAATTACCTCGAATTCGCCTACCTTCATTTGATGGAGATGTTGCGAAATTCCAGAATTTCATCAGCTTGTTCAATGACTTAATTCACAATAATTCTGAGTTATCATTTGTTCAAAAACTTCATTATTTGAGGTGCTCATTAGTCGGTGAACCACTGCGTCTAATAGAACACCTGCCTCTCTCGCTTGAAAATTATACGTTAGCGTACAATTTAATTGTTGAGCGCTACTCCAACTCAAGGCGCATAGCAAATGTTCACTTAAATCAGATATTCAATTTCGTTAAATCTGACACTCCGTCCTATCAATCGTTAAAAGGTTTTCTTAATATCCACGAATCATCAATCGGAGCCTTACGTCTGTTAAATATAAATTTACTTGAATATTTACTTTTTGAGATAGCCTATTCTAATTTGGATCCTGTAACAAAGCAAGCGTTCGAGGATTCAAATCCTAATTCAACCGTGCCTACATACGAGGCCTTAATGTCATTCGTTACCGCTAAAATGCACTCTTTCGAATTATTAAATTCTTCACCGTCAACCGATAATGTCAGTTCTTCGCACTCCGGCGATTCAAATCTCGAACAACCGGACCATTATCATCCGGTCACAGCTGATTCCAATTCTGTACAAATTAATCGTAATTCTGTTTCACCGTCTTCTGTTTCTCACAATATACCTCCGTTTTTCGTCAAATCAAATTCACTCAAATGTCTGTCGTGCGAATCTCACTTTCATTCAATTCACAACTGTAGTGAATTTCTTGCACAAAATGTAGATAATCGCTACAAAATTATTTCTCGTCTTAAACTTTGTTTTGCCTGCTTCGGGCGACACGATCGCCGCAATTGTAGCTCAAATAAACATTGTCGTATCTGCCAGTCAAAATCGCACAATACGTTGCTGCATATTGATCGCAGCCCTCAAAAATCTAATTCGTCCACCGCTTCTGTTGTTAATTCGCATAATTCGCCAACTTCTAGTTCGTCTCATCTTGCCGTGCATCCGGATAGAAATTCACCGTCTACTGGATGCCTACTTGTTAATTCTTCGCCGCCGATTCAAGCTAATACTATCGCAACTCCGCCAATTAATTCTTGTGCTACCTGCTGTGCTGATAAGCCGGTAGTTACTTCAAATTCGTCGTCCTCGTCCATTATTGTTAACCAACCTGCCGATTATTCACTTTCATGTCGACTTAACGGCCAAACTGCGCTGCTAGGTACTGCTATCGTTCATGCTGTCGATTCATCCGGCAAAATCGTTCCGCTTCGCGCTGTGATCGACAATGGATCTCAGTCCAGCATCTTAACATACAACGCCGCTCGTTCACTGCAACTCGACATCGTTCCTACTTCTAAACGCCTGCAAGGCATTTCAGCCGAAGTCACCTCAGTTAAAGGTATTACAAATTTTACAATTCAGTCGCCGCAAAATTCTAACTTTCGCCTTCCGCTTCAGGCTACTGTTATTAACAAAATATCAGACCGCCTACCTGCTTCTCGAATTCATAAGTCAGTCGGTGAACAATTTTCACAACATCTGCTAGCTGATTTTCGCTTCCGCAGCCCCAATTCAGTAGATTTACTGCTTGGCGCTGATTGTTTTTCAGAAATTCTCGATTTTAGTAAAACGCCTTTAATTAAAGGTACTCCATCCGCTTTATCAACCGTATTTGGTTATGTAGTATTCGGAAAATTGCCCGAACTACAACCACTTAGTTCTGCTTCAAGTAACGATTCGCTCTTAACATCTGTTTTCGCTAACAACGCTCAAGTCTCGTCGCCTGCTACTGATGTTAATCTCACATCGCCTGCTGTTCAAAATCACTCGTCAAATAAAAATTCATCTTCGCTTCAAATTATCGTCGCTGACCAACAAACTATCGTTCCTGCTAAGTCATCAATCAACCTCGATGTCACCTCAAACCCTGTAATCAGTGAATCTATCGCTTCTATCGTCCAGCCGCCTAGCTGCCTACTCGCTTCGCCTGTATTCAACAATAATTCGAATCACGCCGCTGTTTCAACTAATCGCCCTTCTGCTTCAACTAATCGTCTTCACCATACTTCTGTCTCTTCGCCTTCAAATCGTTTCACCGCTTCGTCCGAGATCATCGCTGTTGATCCTCGTCTCGCTTCGTCTACTGACTCCGCCAGTATCTCGACCGATCTTGCTGCTGGTACTACGCCAATTCGTCGCTTCAACTCTGCGCCTCGCTTCAAGTCAACGCCTCGATTCAAGTCTGTACTGAAGGCCTCCACCGAGTCGTCTTCAGTCAATTCTTCGCCAAACCGCTTCGCATCTCGCTGCATCATCGCTAATTCGCCAATAAAACCTACTACGTTCGCCTCAGTCGATTCTACGGCTAACCAACTCATCTCAAATCATCGCTTCTCGTCGTCTCTCGCAAACACTCTCGATCAACCGCTGCAAGTCGCTTCGCTAAAGGGCAACCGGCCCTCCTCAGTCGTTTCATGTTCTGCTAACTCGCTTCGCGCGCCTTATGCCCCTCTTGGCGGGCGGCGCCCCAATCGTCGTTTACAGTATTCACAACCGGTGAATAATTGTAATCTCAACTCTATTCGCTCGTTCAATGCTTGGTGTGATCTTCGCAACTCTCGCTCGTCTCAACCTCAATCACGGATTCACTCACAACTGGTTAGTGAAGTTCGCCGTACCGCAACTCTCGATTCTCGCCAACATTGTTCGCCTACTCGTCAATTCGCTTCGCAACCCGCTTATCAGTTAGCTCTGCCTTTGGGCAACTAACTTCTCCGCCGTTCTCACTTCGTTTCACGCTCAACTCATCTCCATTCGTTTTGTTCTTCGTTCATTTTCGTTCTTCGTTTGTTTTCTTCGTTCGCCGTCTTCTCTCTTCGATTCTTCTTCTGCGTCGCTTCTGGTTGTCAACCCTTGTTGGCAATCACCTCAAGATCGTTCCGTTACTCGTTGGCTTCCGCGCAAGCCGTGGAAGATGTTCCGTTCGTCGTTGGCCGGGCAAACCCGTGCGTTTGTCACGCCACCTCAAGATGCTCCGTTCTTCTCTTCATTCGATTCTTCTTCGTCGTCTTCTTTGCTTCGTACTCTTCGTTTGCTACGTTTTCCGCTCCCTGTTGCTTCAGGGCGGGCGGCTTCATTCTTCGCCTTCTTCCTGCGTTTACCGCTCCCTGGTTGTTTCAGGGCGGGCGGCTTCGTTCTTCGATCTTCTCTGCTAGTTTTGTTTCTGTAAATCGCTTTCATCGATTTAGGCGGGCGGTATGTTAAGGCCAATCGCACCCCCGTTAAGTGATTCGTATTTACCCGCTTTTATTATCGTCGTTAAATACACTGATTTTGTATTAATAACCTTGTTCCCGCCTCTTCCTGTATACTTGTCTTGATTTCCGATGGTGATCTCAGTTCATGACGTAATCATTCTCCCTCTACTCACATTCCTATCTTCCCGGTCAATACACTCACTGGTTGGATTCTGCGGCATGTAGACTGTTCGTGCCTCCGCTGCGCCGGCCATCCTATGGCGTCGCTTCTGCAATTGTCGTTATGCTTCGTTCGTTTCTGATGTACCATACATCATTTCAAGTGTGATTTTACTTATGTGTGTAATTTATAATCATTTACAATTGTTCTTGTTTTCGTATCAAACATTAAAGTTACAGTGTGAATCGAACCCCGGACACGTGTCGCGTAGACGCCGTTTCTACACTTCAGGCCATTCAACAGGTAAGCGAATTAGTCTATTTTGTTGTACGCTTTCTAATTTTGTGTTTGAGTTGACCAGTGATGTCCTGCTGTTCCAGCAGCTACTTATCGTTTTACCTTTGTCTCCCTCAGTGTATTTTCCATCGTTGTATCTTGCTTATTCAGTCGTTCCGCCGTTGGTTTCTGGCGCCATTAAATGAAACTAGGTCCTCCGGAATAAGTCGTTTATGCTTCAGTTTACATTAATCTGCCATGTGTCGTGCATAGTGGGTTGATGTCCTACAGTTACAAGTCGGCTTACCGCTTAACTCGTCTTATCCAATTTATTTTGGGTTATTTTCAAAACTCCTGCCATCAAGGCTCTAACAGTTATAATGCTCATAAAAAATACAAACAGTTTCCACAATAAAAAAAGCCACGAAAATCTAGACAGTAAATGAAACTTTTACCAGGCATAAACATATTTTACCAGGCCTACAGTATAGGCAAATTGGTTAAACTCTGACAAATTTTTCTGTTATTTTTATAGGTTTTAAGCGGGCAGATGGACGTTTTAATGACAAATAATAAAATTAAACTAAAACAATATTCCATCTGTACGTACATACACACATATTCTTATATACAAGTACATATAAAATATACATATAAAACATACGTGATATAAATTATACCCTATCGTTATAAAAAAAAAATAGATAAACGTTACAATAAAGCCAATTGCTTAAGTAACAATGATAGTAATTTACAAATAACATTGCAAGCTCAATAAGGATATTTAGTTGGAACGTACAATTCAAAAATTTATTGTTGTAAAACATAAATTTCTTACCCAACCATCAATATTTTTCGGATCGAACATGACCATCTTTGACAAACATGACCATCGTCCAAATGGTTGGCTGAAATCATATTAATAAACTTGGTTCCCTAGTAAATGAGTTACCATCTAATAACTGTTAAAATAGTGGAATAAACTAGGTAATTATAGTTTGTTTTAGACCGGAAATTGTTTGATGGAGTACCGGATATTTAAATATGCTAGCAACAAGTTTATTCCGGATGCATTCAAATAATAACCCAGTAACAATGAACAAGAGTCCCATAGGAAGACACCTAACCTTCCAAATTGTTTACAAATGCTCTCTAAGAATTAAAAAATCTAGATTGGGTTCAAATTGGAATGTGTATGAACGGTGAATGACTGAACTATTTGTGACATGCAAACGATACAATCATCATATTGGATAAAATTTCAGATATCAAGGAAATTATACAAATTTCCATGAAGTAACTGATAAATTAAGCTTAATAATAAATATATATAAAAAAAAGTTATGTAAAATCACTTTGGTAAAACAATAATATTTGTAGATAACCAATAACTAGAAGAGGATCTGAAGAAATACATCTTGGACAATTAATTACATTTGAAAAAATTAACCAAACGGCAGAAATAAATTGAAGAAGATAGTTAGATTGGGCCACCCAAAGTAAATTTCCAATTTAATTGTGTACAAGAATCCACTTAAATAAATAGGCTTTGTCATTTTTTGTCACCTATCAAACTATTGTTCAACAGTGGAAGTTCTTCATTGTTAACATGGCCGTGGTCAACTACTACACGCTTTTTGGCACACTTAGAGACTTCTCCAGCTAGTGAAGTCACTTAAAAATCACAGTGTGTCACTGTTAAAGCCATAAGAATATTTACAATATTCCTGAGCAGTTTGTTTCGGTATTAGTGGATGGCGTTTAAGTTATGTGGTTTAGTCCAGTCATCGAACTAAAGACCATCTCTCAATACCAGTTTTAGTATTTTGCTGGTAACGATGCAATTTAAAATAGATAGATGCCAACATATTATTTGCTCTGATATGATGAATCTCTAATATAAACATATCTGTAATATGAAATACCTATATCTATACATCTATAAATCAAACAAATACATCAACTAATACATTTCTTGAAATATATCTATTTATTATTGATTTGTTCAGGATTTAAGGCTGAAATGATTTGGTGAAACAAATAAAATTATTACGAACAAAAATACTACCTTACCTACAAAGAAAATCTTGACTGTATGTAGGGAAGGAACATTATGCAAATCAAGCTTGATAATCTTTGAAAAATAGTTACACCTTACAGAAAAAAACAAAAGAAATTAAAAAAGAAAAAAGGGAAAACATACAGTAACACAAACACACTCTCACACATCGACTCGTAGTACCAACATATACCTCTGTAGAACCAAATCATCAATCTAGTTTTGAATAACGCTGACAAATAACATCATACAATGACATCTAATCTCTTTCTGGCAGAAGGAAAAAACAATACTTAAGCTTCCTTCTTAGTAATATATCAACTGATATATTGGCATTTATTTAGAAGCTATTGTAACGCTGCTTTCATTCGATAGTGATGCACATTACGTTACCCACTGTACTTAGAAAATTCTGCTGAATACAAATATGGCAACATTATTGAAAATTGTTTGTATTTCTCCTCTTCGCGACTGGTACAACTATTCAAATGCCAATAATCCTAACAAACACTATAATAACTTCTATACTATATTCTATTGATACTTAAATGTTATTCTGTACTTTTAAGATACATATTTACAACCCAGGCCAGTTAATTACACTAAAAAATTATTTTTTTATGTAATAAATTGAACATGCTTTTAATTTGTCTTTCTGTCAAGTCAACTAACTTTTTATCGAACTCAATCTTCTCATTTATCTTTCTTTTGGAAAGTTTAGAAACTTAGTAGAAGAACAACAAAGAAAGCCCTAATTATTTAACGATGGACGACACTAAAATTGTTCTTTTGAGTGTTCTGAAGAAACTTAAGTTGTTCAAAACGCTAGAGCTTCATTTTCTATTAGATAGTGTATATTTATGAATATTATACTGTAATACCTTATTCTAGGTTTGTTTATGATCTGAGTTTAATAAATAATTAACAAATTTATAACAACTTAATTATTTATTTACACAATTAATTATTAAACTTATTCTACTAACAAGTAAAATAAGATCACTTCACTTAAATTAAAATATAAATTTACTAAACCGACAATGACCGTGATTTTACAATTAGTATTGCCTGTTACTAACAATCAGTTACATACAGTACGAAGACCTTTTTGTAACGTACTTGTTACAATGTACACAAACACTTGCTAATAGCACTCACTCATTCTTAATCGTACCACAACTTGAATTGAATTGAACTACTGTACAAAGTTCTGCTATTGCAGTAAAGTGTAATTTAAAAGTAATTAACTACTTTTTGTCAAAATTTTTAAGACTTGTCTGTGGCTTTCTCTTTTATGTCAGCAATAAAACTCTCCAAAATGATTTTGAAATTCTGATAATAAAAGAACCAATCGTGTCACATTGTACAGTCAATTTCACGATCGACTGAATAACCAGTCAATCTTTTATGAACTGTAGAATTAATTTGTAGTTTTAACTTTTTGTAAAATGTCACCAACATCATGATAGAAATTCTTGCAATTGTGCAAACTTGTGACCATGTTGTGTGCGTAATAAATTTGATGGGGATGAATTGCGTTTGCAAAGTTGTTCAAAAAATTTAAAAAATGTAATCAATTTTATCAAGCAAGTTATTTTAATTAAATATTTTATAGCAACCTTCCCAAACAATTTTACAAGTTTTAAAAATTACTCCAAAGAACTCTTGATGTTAAATAATTGTTCAACTAGTAAACGATAAACCAACTTAACTAACTACATAGTAATGTTATAGATTAAAAAATTATTAACAGATGTTTTATTTTCAACATATTACATCATATTTTATATAATTATAATTTTGAGACAAAATTCTCACGTCCGAGATCAAATCAGATAACATTTTTTTGGAATCTGAAACTTGTTCAGTGTAATAAAATATATGAAATACAAATTTCATTAGTTTTCCGATCGTAGGTTTACACAGTTCTGAAAAAAGAATTTTTTTTATGATATTTATGATAATTTATGACGAATAGTGAAATTTAAATACAATTTATACATTTTTGAAATGGTTAACATAAAAGTATTGGTTGAACTTATTTTATTTTATTATCAAGTAACAAGACAAAGTTTTATAAATTTCTTCTCAATATTTTATAAATTTAACTCTTGAAAAAATACATCTTTTAAAAACAATAAGCTCTCATTTTAGTAATTTTATCAGTACATCTCGAAAATAACGAAACAAAATAAAATTTAATAATAAATTCAGTAAGCTCAAAATCTTGAAAAGGCATAGCAATTAGTATTCTTAGGTTTATTGAACTAATCTTTTTGAAAAAGTCTATGTACCATAACTTTCAAAAAGTTGTTCTAAGTTTTTTTTCTCTTCTATCAAACAAGTCGTGACAGGCATATCAATGAAGAATGTAAAATTTAATTTCTGCTATTTCGGGAAATATTAATATAAAATTTTAGGTTGGGTTTTAGACAAGAAATTTAATATTAATTACGTTTCTTAAATTGTCTTTACTAAATGTGTTCAACGGATGAAAATGGGAGACAGTTTAAACAAATTCTAACCAGAGGTTGCCTCTGTGGTGTAGTGGTCTCTATCAAGAGGTAAGTTCAGAGTTTGAAAATAATGCTAGGGTCTGAAAATAATTTTTACTATTATTATTACCGCAGCGATTCTACAGCACTAGGTCATTTACTGCAACACGAAACGCTTTCATTTCTATTAAACACGTCTTCATCCCTTAGACTTCTCTTCACATTAGCTCTCATCTGTGTACTGTTTCTGAGTCATCCTCACTTCCACCGTCTAGATGGTACCCATAAATAAATATTTTGTGAAAACTGGTCCTACTCCATTTTAGATGATTGTACCAGATGAGTTGTTTTTCTTCAATTTTGTCAATTTAATAAAGTGTTTTTGTCAATCTTCTTTAAAATCTCTTTTTTCTTAACTCGATCCAGCACTTCGCGAAGAAATTTTCAAAATTCTTTGCCAGAAACTTATTACCGTAGCACAAATTCTTTTGTTTTAAATATTGAATAGAGCAACCTAATACAAAAGCACTATTATTAAAAACACAAAAAAATTACATAATTGACACCATTATTAATAGCAAAATATTATTTTATTCAAATAAATGTTGTACAAAATATGAGAAAAAATTTTCCCAAAAAAGAACATTTTCTGAAGGTTGACAGACCCTCCTTGATTGTAGAGTAAAGTTACTTGAGTCACGAGTTCGCCCTTGTTTGCAACGAGAGGTAAAATGGAGAAAAGCATCAGTATGCATGCGCGAGTGCTTTAATTTCAGTACGACAAACATAACTTATACTATACCCAGAGCATACAGTATATCGCGGAACCTTTTGTAGGTTAACTGTACGAATATAACTTTGTTACCGTAAACACTAATGTCGGATTCTCGAAAACGAGGTCGAACTATTCACAGTGCTGAACGTAATGAATAAAATGTTGTGAAGTTGAAGTTAAACAAAAATTCCTATCCGTGCCTATTAACAAAAGCCGTGAGCGAGCGGCTAACTACGGTGATGTTTCTCTTTGCACAATACGAAAAATAAAAAAGGAAATTAAAGACGTGAAGAAGCTATTCTTTAACAGTTTTGTTGACACCTGGTAAAAAAATAAAACGGTTATGTAGATACTAGAGAGACTGATAATGAAAACGCCGATGACAGCAATTGTAAAGAAGGTGATTCATTCGTAACTACAGTTAATCAAACAATTCTAGTCATATAATTAAGCTATAAGCAATATTACAGGTCATATTTATTTCTTATAAGGTTTATGAAGAAAACATTTTCTCGGAATAAACCATACCTTACAAAATGTATCTAGAAACTGCACGGTAGTGCAGTTTCTAGATACATTATACGAGTAGTGTTAATTATACGAGTAGTGTTTCACTGTTGAGGTTGGCAGCACTGCAAATATTTCTCTGTCCTTCCCTCACAGCCCATACATACGCAAAAGGCAATCTTGTGACTTCAGTATCTACAATAAAAATATGCCATTATAACAAAAAATATACTCGTAGTTAAAAATTGCTTATGTTCATGCGCCAACTGAAATCTAGGGACAAGTTTCCACAACTCCCTCTTTGTGATAGTTGAAGCAGCGTCAGGGATGATAACAGTGGACTGGTATTAGAAGAATTAAGCATTTCGCTTGAAATGCGCCCGGTAAGAGTTTTCGCAGCCGGCGCAAGCGAACTGCTTATTTAGCGCTAACAACTTTGATCGAATTTCACATTTATCTTTATTCTTTTAATTATTGATCAAAACATGTTTCCAATGCTTTAGTATAACATTGTTTCACTTTAAACGGCATTTAGTCTTCATTTCAGTATTAAAAACAAACTGCAAACATTTATTTTCAATAATTTTAATGCCGCGGGACCCGATTTAGTATGTTTTTTTTTTATATCGGATCTCGGAAAATGTCCTCCTCCTCCGATTGACGTTAGGCGGCAGCACCGTATACATGTTACATGTTACGGTTCGGCTGCCCTGTCTTATATGCTATAATTTTGCTGTGAGTTGGCATGCTCGGAGTCAGCTGTATACATGTTTACGGTATAGTTGTGTTTTTTATAGTGCTACTCTATTTGAAGAAAATTTCTTTATAAACTGTCAGTTAATGGTAAAAATATACCTGTTATATTGGGCAACTGTCTACAAGAGTTTTTTTTTGATAAGTATTTGGTTTTTTTTTTAGATAATAATAATAATTGTTTTTGAATATATTGTTATAAGCTAGAGGTTAGGTTGAATCTAAAAATTTAACTATAAACAACAATGTACAATGGGCTGAAACGCCCTTCTTCTTCTTCTTCAACTTCTTCATCTTCCTCTAATGAGCAGAGTAAGCTAGCTCGCCAATCTACGATGAATGATCAAGAAGGCGTTGATTCCATGTACGTTGAAGCAGATGATTTCCAGAATACACCTGATTGCCAAACTGTACCAATTTTAAAAAGCAAATCAGCTGATAAATTAGTAGATTCAAATGTTAATATTTCATTAAAAAATAGATTCAGCTGTTTGCCTGTTGAAGAAAATAACGTTTCTCAACAAAAAAAGATTAAAACTCCACCTATAATCCTATACGGCATAACAGATATTAACAAATTGATAAGAGTTATTTGATAAATCGGTTTCTAAATCAGACTATTTAATTAAATCATTTAGTAATAAACAATTAAAAGTTATATCAAGTAATGTTGATGTTTACAAAAAATTAATAGCGGTTATTCGTGAAGTGAATTTACTCGACTTAGACCAACGATTTTAATACATACACCAAGTTAAATTCACCATTCATCCTCATCACACTTTTTAATCTAAAGTAAAATTTCAAATTTTTATTTATTTGACTTTTTCATCGTTAACTTCTTTTGCATTGTTTACTTCATTTTTTTTGTTTACTTCTTTTACATTGTTTTTGTTAATTTTGTAACTTTACAACATTTCTTAGTTTTTATTAACTTTATTTTCTAATTTTATTTAGTTGAAGTGAGAGCAAAGGCTGTCTACTTCACTCACGTAAGTTTAGTTCTTGTAAAATGATTTGCTTAAAGCCACATTGTAAGGCTGATTGTAAATAAATAAGTTAAAAAAAAAAAAAAAAAAAAGTTGGCATGCTCGGCTAGCTCAGTCGGTAGAGCATTACACTCTTAATCTCAGGATCGTGGGTTCGAGCCCCACGTTGGGCGGTTAATTTTTTTCTTCATAAAATCAATTTTATACAAACAATTTATTTACAAAAAATGTAAAACTATAATAAATTATTATTATTTTTATTATTATTATTATTATTATTATTATTATAAATAATAAATTATTTTTTAACGTCATACTTATCATCTCGCGTATTGTTATGATAGAACATAATTATCCTCACAAAATTACAATAAAATTGTAAACTGACCGGTAAGAGTTTTGCAGAAACGGTCGCATCAATAGTCAATTTATTTTTAGAAATTATATAATATATTCAACAAAACGTTATGATATCCTCTCAAAATTACAATAAAATTCTAAACTGACCGGTAAGAGTTTTGCAGAAACTGCGTTGTACTAACAATTCAAAGGTGTAACAAAAGGTTAAGGATATCTGGAGTAGGTAAGAGTTTGAAAATATGGCACAAACATCACAAAAACGTATAAATTAAAAATCTATATATAATTAAGTTTATATATAGGTTTTTAATTTATACGTTTTTGTGATGTTTGTGCCATATTTTCAAACTCTTACCTACTCCAGATATCCTTAACCTTTTGTTACACCTTTGAATTGTTAGTACAACGCAGTTTCTGCAAAACTCTTACCGGTCAGTTTACAATTTTATTGTAATTTTGAGAGGATATCATAACGTTTTGTTTAGTATTTATGTATAGTAATGGGAAAGCCAAAAACAGTACAACTAGAGAAAGCCACGTCTCCAAGTTTTTTTTATAAATTGTAAAATAATAGCATTAGAGTGGATAAAAGTGTATTAGAAGCACCTTTATGACTTTCATCTAAACTATTATTAACAAATTGTATTACATACAGCTGAGTTTAAGTAGCCTGCTAATAAAAGAATTGAAAAACAAGACAATATCTATAATGGATAATTTTCTTATTGAATCGGTTAAAGTTACTTACCGTACAAACTTGAATTACAATACATTGTAATATAATAGTACTCGAGTTTAAAAAGCCTGTTACATTAGTCGAGAATACTCTCTGTCGATATAGTTTTGTTTCATAAATAATTCAAGAGTAAAATAAATCGAAAAGAAACAACTGAACAGTCTTTTCCTTCGAATACTGTTACTATTACACTGATTTGAAATTCTTTATACAATTCCCAGCTCCAAAATAAAACACAGATAAAAGGAATTATCAAAAAGACTAAACAAAATAAGTACTACTCCAGTCCTTCCTGTTTAAAATAAAACATAAATAAGTGATTTTTATTAAATTCAATGAATTGTTACATAATTCTAAAACTAATTTAATTTGAAAGTGTTTTAAAACAATCAATTACTTGTTTATATTATGGGAAAATAAACTAAAGAATACTTTTATTGTATTTTCCATTTCACAATTCATTATTTTAATTTTTTTTAATATGGAAAGACTTTGTTACTGGATTGCAGACTGTTTAGTCATATGAAGGATCGAATTCAATGATGAGACGTCGGTTCACCCAGCAATATCAATAAATATGTGTATTTCTCAACCGGAAACAGATTCCATCGACTAATGTTGTTAGATATCTTGGTATTATAGATATAATCTGGATTGTAGGCTAACGCGGAAAAGGCATAATCAAGCCAAGTGCCGTCCATTGAATCTCGAAGTAAAAAATATGTACTAGTTGACACGTCGAAAAACAAGTTTGTCATCTTCTTCTTCTAAACTGCAGCTTTATAAATCTGTATTGAAATGTAAGAAACAAACTCTGATATTTCTTCCTCACATCAGGGATTGCCATATTTTTTAGGAACTGAATAAAATTAAAATAATTCTATAAAATAAAAAAATGTAATTATGAATTTACTTTCAAAATCTTTTTCCATCAGCTGTAGGTTTTAAAAAGAATAATTTAAGTTGAGAGGGGTTTCGTGTAAAATAAAATAAAAAAGTTATCAAACATGACTGATTTAATCTAATAAAACATAAAAAAAATTGAGTTAAACAAATTTAAAAAGCTATATCTATTTGATCTGAAATTACATTTTAATAATTCTAAATTTAATATTATAACGGTACCGTTTACAATCAAAATTATTACCTTGTCATGACTTATAGTTGAAGTGTAGCCTGATGGTGTACAATTTTGGTGACGTTGTATTTGTGAAGATGGTACCTCCGACGTATCGATATTGTTATGTAGCTGTATTATGAGGTTAATTTATCGATAGTATGATGTTGGTTTATCTATTAAAACTTTATGATTATGTTATCAGACTTTTACGAAGTTGTATTATTCATTTTTCACTATTATTATAAAATTACTTTACATATTTGCACTCTTCGCGGTTGGCCATCACGCTTCTAGTCAAAAAACTAGCGTCACCCTAGTAACCTTCAATGAAACTGTTTTATTAAAATTTGGCCAATCACGCACACTCCCTTAAATCTTTTAAACCAATGAAATTTTGTATACATTCAAAGGTTATACTTCGTCCTTTGTTATACATTTGCCTCGTGTAAGGCTCAATAAACCGCACCGCTGCTTGTACGTGCGTTTAAAAAAGAAACAAAAAGTCATTAATTTAACAAGACATATAGCTGTTATGATGTCGGCAATTTACTGCTAAGCACTTATAGACTTAATAATCATGTTACTAATATTACTTCGTATAAATTAAAAAAAACAACATTTCTGTTTATTACAGAAACCAATGTTGACTTTCAGAATTCAACTCGTACGAAACTGCTAGCAATTCAAATACAGAAATACTTGACCGTTTCTTTACAAAAACGATCAGAGAATGGTTTTAAAGTTTCATGGTTCGTCAGTAATTCATAATAAATTATGTCTAACCTGACAAACCAGTGAAAACAGTGAAACAGGAAGTAGCTAAACGAATTTTGAACGAAAGATAATTTATCAACGAAGGCTTCATGACCATTCAAAAGTCTTTTAAAAATGTTCAGTATGATTTCTGCACCTTTTGATTACACTTACGAGATATCACTTGCCAAGTAGATAAACGAATGAACATGTTCGAAGGTTTCAACGTGATAGAATATCTTGCTTCTGAGATGATCAACACCCCTGAAATTTATCGCCGTAGAATTTTCTAAAACAGAAAAATATAAAAAAGAGAAATTTAAAAAAGTAAGTAAAGTATTTTGCAGTAAGCTTAATTGTATGGGGTGGCTTGTATTCAGAATCAAAATTAGATAAAAAGACCGACGAGTCTTCAAGGGGAGACTGTACTTTGCTATTTGCTGTACTTTGCTGTAAAATTTGCTATTTTCAGGTACATTTTTCATAGGATTGGTAAAAGATAGGGAAATGAAACTTTACACACTTAATCGTTGTCAAGTTTCTGTAGCTACTGACATTGTTTCAATTTGATCTGTTGGAACAGAAAATTGGAAACAAAATAATGAATAACATAAAACTTTTACAATTTTTTTCTACAATTTTTGTTTATTGCTAAATTTTGGAGCATCTGAGGAAGTCATAAAAGTGCGGGTATGTGTGTGTGTACAAGATGAATAGCTGGTAAAATTTCAGGCTGATAGGTTTAATGGTTTCCGAGAAAAATTTACCTAAATGTTAAATCCTAAATTTACGAGAGCAGGCAAAAACAAACAGGCACAAATCACAAACAAGGTGTACGCAAACAAGTAAATTTCCCATCAACAGTTGGTTAGAAATCTAAACCAACAGCTGAGAATATTTAAAAAATTAAGGCAGATATTTTAATAAACTAAAATTCCCTTTGCTCTAAAACGTTCAGTATAAAATTATGAAAAATATTCCTTCTTGGAGACATGATAATTTTTCTGGGTAAACCTGCTAAAAACTTAATTTTTTCATTAAAATAATTTTTTGACGTAGGTAATTAATGGCTTTCCATGGTAGATCTAGGTTTTAACTATTGAAAAATATAAAAAATCAAGAATTTAAATTTTCAGTAAAATCATCATACAGTCTCACCTAAAGATATGTTTTCGTAAGAGAATATCATTAACAGATAAAAAACGGACACAGAAATCTTAGAAGAGCTAAACGAAAAAATGGAAGTTATAGATATTGTTATTGTTTAGGTCATCAGCTGAAAAGCTGGTTTGAACCTGTAGAGGTTTTACTAAGTAAAACGAGGAGTGAGGTGGTTTACCATTGCCTTCCTCAACGAGTGGAAAAGTACACTTATCAGCATGCCAGGCCCTCTGAAAAGCACATATTTTCCACTCTGTAAATGACACCTTCACTTCATTCACCACAGGGTCTGGCTGTATAATGAAATCCATTACTTTCAGACGAGATAACTCTAATTAGTGTCTTTTACACCTCTACCTCTTGTGTTCTTAAATGATTCAGTCATTTAAGTGGCTGACCATGCGATAAGAAACAGAACGTTATTTTAGCCATGTAACAAACAGATTGAGTGTAAATAATTTGACACTCCACCTGTCTGTTATGGGCAGAATAGATATTGTGAAACATCAAAATTTGGAGCAATATCTGCCCAAAATCTCGGAAAGGCTGTGTTTTCGTGGTACAAAAATTGGTTTTTCAAGTTTTCTGCCTGAATGTGTATTTCAGGACAAAAATATAATTATATAACGAAGTTGTAGAACATAAAACAATCTATAACTTTTAGTTCGAACATTTTTTCTACAACCCTTACTTTAGCGTTAATTAGTGATTTTCTGTATTTTGCTCATTAAAATCAGTAAAAAATGGGACTTTTAAGACTATGGCGTTAGCCTGCATTTTTCTCTCTATTGAAGAAATTCACAATCCGTTGGAAACAATCAGTGAATGTGATAACACAAAATTTGGAAAAAAATAACACGATAAATAAACGTGAGTGAATAAACACTCCAGTGACAGAACTCCGACGTGAATAGGTAAGTGTAGCATTAAGTTTAAGTAAGTTTTAGCATAAGTGTAGAATTTAGAACACTGTAATGGATAGTCAGTTACAGTAATACGTTAACTGATGAGGTCCCGGCTCCATCGACGTTTTAGATGTCTTATTAGATTGTTTGGGAGAGTCTGCGTAGCCAGATTTGAGATCAATGGGTTATGGTGGTTCACGAGTTTCTTCCTAAATTTTGTATATAGTTTTAAGAAAATGTCATTTATGTAGGGTACGTTTAAAAACATTTAAACTTTCTTTTCTAAAGAGCCTTGTTTAGCCTCAAATAGTGATTTCAATATTTTTAAGTTCTACAGAGGTTGATTTACATTTAGCGTCATTCACTCATGCTTTAAGTTACTTTATGTTTCTCGTTTCAGATTGTATACTAATGATTGAATGTAGGTTGTATTTCATTATTAATAATTGCAATAGAAAGTTGTGTGAATTTTTTACACTAGATAGTTTTCCTTTCTTGTATTAGAAGTCAAATGTTTCTTTAATTCATTCATTTTTCCGTAAATGATTCCATTGAATTCATTCTAAATTTCAAAATATTTTATGACAGAAATTGCCTTAAATATTTAATATGAATATTATTTTTAGCATTTTGTTATAAAATAAGTGGGTAAAAACAACTTTAAATTTTCATCACTTTAACTAGTGTATTTACGTATGAAAGCTCTGTGAATAGTATAGTAATAGGTATTCCAGTATATATAATACACAACTAACTACAAAGGGCACTTTGAAAATTGCATTAATGCATATGAATGAATATACACAAAGGATCTGAAGCTTTAAATTTCAACTGATATTAAAATTTTGCTTTAAGTGAATATTGAACGTATTCTGACAGTATTAACCTAAATGCGTCCTTTCCTACGAAAAGGAAAGCCAGTTTATTCACTCGTTCCTTGTTTTGCCGCTTTCAATAATCGTTTTCCTTCCCCTTCTATAAAACTTATATTTTCATCCTATGGTAATTTATTTGAAACTTTTTAAAATTTTTATATATGCATAGTATTTTCTCCCTGTTAGATAAATACTACTTGACCCATTTATCTAATGTAACAGGAATACGTTAACTTTTCTCAATGGAGTTTTTTAAAATTTTTCTTCGAAGTTAATAAATAATTACATTACATTAATTTTATAGATAAATTACTTGGAATTTTATTGAGAATTTTAATGTACGTTGATTCATTTATCATTTTTATGTTAATTATTTATACTTCATCGTAATAAAATAAATGGTTATGGACCATTATACCATGTCTATAATATAAAAAAGAAGAGGTACAGAATGTGCCTTAAATACTGTAACATTGTACATTGATATTCTGGAAATGGTTAAAGAAATAGACTGTTTATTGTAAGAAATTGTGCATTGTATCGACTGGAGTGTATTGAATAAGGATATTGCAATTTAATGAATGAAATGATTTGAATAGGATTTCGCGGATATCGAAACTAGCAGAAACGATTGTTTGTATTTTGATTCCTTCTATCATGTTCCAGTAAAATGGAGAAAGTGTTAAAAGGGTCTCAATTGTAACGAGGAAGTATCAGACCACAGGTATAAAAACAGTTAGTGCCTTTTAGTGAATTAGTTTGTACTTGAATTTTGAATGGAACGTGTTGTCATTCCGTTTCAAAATAGTGTCGTTACGGGACCAATTCTGAATTAAGTTAGTAGTGCGTGGCGTACGAGTGGTATAAAGTGGTTGTGATTAGGTAAACCGTTTTTTTTTATTATTAAATGACATTATTTTAATTATAGACAAGTTTAGTTTAAGCTTAAATCTTGTAATTAATTTAATTATAATTTGTAAATATTCTAAGAATAATAATTAATTGTAATTCATAATTTTGTTAATAAATAATTTCTATAAGTTTAAAAGAAGTATGTTTATTATTTATTTCACCCAGATTAAACTTTGCAGGCCTATCGGTCACTACTGTTTTGTAATGTTTGAGATTAAAGAAAATTAAAAATATTTCCCAAAATCTTTAAATTATTGTGTTTAAAAATCAAGATAATTTTGTAACTTTTAACGAATTATACAACAACTATATTAAAAGGTGCGTGTAACATTATGCTTTCAAAATTTTAGCTTAGTTAAACTATTAGATTATCTATGGATGTAGAAGCGGTTTTTGAAATTTTATTTCCAGGAATCTTTCTTCAAAGTTTTAAACATCAACAAAAATTAATTCAAACTTTCAGGAAAACTCAATATTTGATTGTAAACAAAACAACCATTGTTGAAAAATGGAACCAGAACAAATTATTCCTTTTTATAATTAAACAATCTTTTACATTTAACAAATAAGTTACAAATTGTAATATTATATTTGTCGTGTATTTATTTTAACAGAACAATCTTAAAAATCGTACAGTAATAAGAATACACCATTTTTCGCATTTTGACTTCCATTCAAATCTATCTTGCTACCAACCTTCTCCAAGGTTCCACAGTTCATCACCCTACACACATTCTCCCACAGGATACTCCCAGTTTTCCTTTCCCAAGCCTCGTCTCTGGCATCCGCCTTCGTATAATCTTACGCCATTTACCTTCTAGCATCTTTTTCATGTGCCAATACCAGTTCAGTCTTTTAAACTCAATTGTTTCCACAATGCTGATTTAAAAACTAAATCTAACTCTAAGTCTCATCAATATCGTGAATTCATAACTACATACGACGCCTAACGTGTATGTTTTAAATTTATCAATTTTATTTTGTATGTTCAATCTTTGGGTTTTCTACTAGGGCATATTTTAAAAAAAAATTTACTTTTTATTTTCACGTCATTTATTTTCTTGCGAATTGGGTTAAGCATTTTGATTGTGGCACTGTGTTGAAAAGTTTAAAAATCTGGTGTGAAACACTCCCACAACTTTCTTTTGCCAATGCAAATAATTAACTATAAACCTGACATTAATAATAAAACATTAGAAATAAACAAAAAAACTAACCACAATAATCATAACCTAATATTAATAGGGCCTAATGAGTGAAAGACGCAAAATGAAAATCAACCTCAGTTTGGCTTAAAAATACGGAAATACGCTATTTCACGCTAAACTAGGCTTTGTAGAGAAAATGCATACTAAGGCTGAAATCTTTAAAAAAATCGATTTTTTACACGTTTCCGTGAGAAAAAACAGAAAATCGCTAATTACCACTAAACTAAGCATTTACAAAAAAATATTTGAAATAAAAGTTGTAGGGATAAAAAAAAAATATTTGAAATAAAAGTTGTAGGGATGAATCCTCTACAACTTTTTCTAGATACATTTTTGATATAAAATGCATATGAAGTCGCAATCTAAAAAAAAAAAATCTTTTACGTGAAAAAAGCCTTTCTGTGAATTTCAGCAAATATGGCGCCTACCCTATAATGTAGAGCATAAAAAATTTAGTAAATGAGGCGATTTTAAAAAAATCGTATGAGTTGTTTTTGAGAAATTCCAAAAAGCGAAAAATTACACGAATACTACTTTCAGTTGACCGATTTTGATGAAAATGTTGTAGTTGGGTCCTGTAGTGGTATCTAATTTAAGTTTCAAGTTCGTTTTTTTCGTACGATGTTCCGTTCTTGATGTATTTGTTCACACACACAGACCAATCGCTGAAAACATGTTTTTTGGGTTCAGGCGGTCTGAAAACTTGTAGATCCGGTGAAAACTCAATTTCAAAAAATCGAGATGAAAACAATATTTTCTTTCCTATATATTCATATAGGCAAGAGAAAGTAAAAATATAGAATCAAAGTTAAAATCTTGTTGAACATAATTTCTTGTTAGATTATCTAGAACAAACAAACAATTTATTTTTTGTTTTAGATCCAGGCACAGATAATATTTTTTGAAAGTTAATATTTCATAAAAATGAACTACAACCAGCAAGAAAAATTATGGGTTAGAAATCGTCTATAAGGGATGAAAAAAGATTAATAAAACCATAAAACAAAGATGGTTCAATTGTAAAGAAGTGGGTTAAGATTTATTATAAGAGTGGGAAGGTAACAGTTTTTCTCTTTATCAAGAACCCTCAAGAGTCAAACAAGAGCTTTGCTTCTGAGTACAGTAAAAATATGCATGTAAATGACGGCTTTTACATAAATCTAAAATGCAATAAACCGTACTTTCTAAAATTTACATACGTGAGCGTGAATATACAGAAATATTAGCTACAGTATTACATAAAGTAATACAATATTTCTTGTATTTTACACGTATCAGAAAACATTGAACGATTCAAATAGAATATTTTCAAATATCCAGGTCAGTAAATAATTTTCTTATTTCGTTGTTCCGTATCTGGCTAACGGTTCTTCATTCACTATATATTTTTCTATGAACAGGTTACACCATGAAAATTTATCATTTTATTTCTCTAGAAAAACTGAACTTTTTCAGTAATCTAAGAAAAAATTACACGAGAAACTTAACTGATAAACATTTCTAGCTATTTTTACAAAATTTTTAGAAATTTTTTAAAATATTTTTTTTTGAGTTACATTTGCATAATATCATTACTAGTTGGGTAACTATCAGATATCTAAGCATACTGGCAGATTTTGCCTTGCAAAAAGGCAGCACATATGTATCTAAAGAAAACAACTAGATCTAAAACAATGACGTATCAAGCATTACTCGCTAATAGACTTATAAGAGATATTTGGTTTTATAAAATGAATTTCGGGGATATAGTCTAAGAACATTTAACAAATTTAATGTTTGCGAAATAGGCGGTAAATAAAAATATGTTTGGTGCGTTAGTACCGCCCACTTTGCTTACTCATATGTCAATAGGTCGTTACTACAAAATGGCCTCCTAGTCGCCTTCCGCATCTTACAACTCACTTTGACGTGTATTAAAAGTTATAAGTTAAGTAAAAATGATAGAACGGTACGTTTAAAAATTTTAATTTTGAAAGTATTTGAAAATTTTTTGTTTTGTTTCAATGCTTGGATGTGGCTTATCATTTGCAGTAGATCAGTTTCGGTAGGACATAAAAATGAAATAGTTTCGTGCAGTCTTTGTTTTAACAACTGAATTAGTTCAAGTAATCTTTGAAGATATTTGGTTTTATAAAATGAATATTGGGGGTATAGTATAAGTACATTTAACAAACTTAATGTTTGCAAAATAGGTGGTGAGTAAAAATGTGTTTGGTGCGTTGGTACCGCCCACTTTTCATACTCATGTGTCAATGGATCGTTCTAACAAAATGGCCTCCCTGTCGCCCGTCCAGCATCTTACACCTGACTTTGACAAGTAGGCCTAGTCAAAGTTATAAGTTAAGTAAATATGATAGAAAGGTACGTTTTAAAATTTGAAAGTATTTAAAAAAATTTAAATTCTGTTTCAATGCTTGGGTGTGACCTATTATCTGCAGTATACCAGTTTCGTTAGGTCACGGGGAGGAGATGGTTTGGTGCTAGTCTGATTCCTCACTATTTAATTAGTATAATTAATTTTAAAAATAATTTGGTTTTAAAAAATTGTCTTAATATTTATGTGACTTAATATAGTCGACGTAAATTTAACAAATTACGTATTTGCGAAATAATTGGGAAGTGAAAATATATCTGGTGCGTTGGTACCGCCCATTTTGTGTACTCGCGTATCAGTTTAGTCATCAATACAAGATGGCCGTCCGGTCGCCGGTTAAACGTCTTACAAATTGACTTTGACAAGTATTCATAGTAATAATTTAAGAAAAAATTACAGAACGGTACGTTCTGCAATTTTGAAAAGATTTATAAAATGTTATGTTCTGTTTAGTGCTTGGACGTGAATCATAATATTCGCAGTTGATTAGTTTTAATATAGGTCACGAGGAGAAGATGTTTTGGTTCCAGTCTGAGTCCTCACTTCATAGTACTTGAACGAATTCATATTCGTTCAAGTAATATTGAAAAATATTCGGTTTTACAAAAAGAGTCTTAACATACGAGACTAGATTATAATCATCTGAGTAAGTTTAACAAATTACATATTCGGGAATAGCTGTTAAGTAAACATTATGTTTGGCGCGTTTGTACCACCCATTCGGTTTACTGGCGTATCGGTGGGTTGTTGCTACATAATGGCCTCCTGATCGTTTTGGCCATGATCTTACAACTGAAGTTTACCAGATCATACAAAATGATAATTTATGTTAAAACGAGAGAACGATACGTTTTAAAATTTGGTTTTTGTAGGGATTTATCATATTTTAGCTTCTGTTGAATGCTTGGACGTTACCTATCACGCACAGTAGACCAGTATCGGTAGGCACGAAAATCAGATGGTCTGGTGCCAATGAGGGTTTTTACTAGTGTATTCGTTCATGCTAATCTTAATAAAATACCTTATTTATGTGTGTATAGGCCACACACATGCGTGTATAAACCGTACCCTATAAGCACACCCGCAATGAGTTTTTATGATTTATAATCGTTCATTTAGAACTGTGTATTCACAAAAAGTAAATAAAATATTTTAATTAGAGAGGAAATGACAAAGTAAAACAATACTCAACAGTGAAACACCCGCGGGATGTATAAATTTAATTTACATCATACCTTGTCTCCGAAGTCTAGAAAATACATTTTTTTAAATTTAGCGGGTAGTTTGAGGTTGCGTTGAATCTCTTTTCGTTTTGAGTGTGGTTTTCGTCTTATCAGTGCAGTATCTGTAAATGTTCAGAAAATATTGTTATTAAATTTTGTTATATTTTATCGGCGGTTTTTGCCAAATACTCTAATTGAACAATATTTACTATTCATAATGACGGATTTAAAGCAACCTATTCAAGTTTCCTCATTGGCCGAGAATCGTAGTCTCTTAATTGGTCCGATATTCCCTCTGGGTGGGCCGTCACACGCCCAATGATGTCAACTTGGTTCGACTGAATCACATATCCAACTATATTATAGTACCTTCAATAACAATACTCTGTTCATGTCACTGTTCCAAATGGGTTGCCTTGGTTTTACCGGTTACTCGATCATGGAAAAATATATTTTTTACATTTCTGGTTTCTTACATGTTATTAATTTTTTAATTTTCTGAAAGAGATTCATTGTGTTTATTTTTATATAGTATTTTAATCAAAAATCTTAGGTTTTAAAGATATATTGTACTCCAAAATTGTTTCCTTAAAAAGGCTAGTTCTTAGAAAATTTCTGAGTGTAGAAGATAAATTGGTATTTTTTTTAAATTTTAGCCTATTCTATTTTAAGTTGTGTAAATGAGTTGGCAAGAAGTAGCTGTTTTGAATTCTAATATGAATATTTTACGAAATAAATTGAACTATTTTTTATGACCTACGTCTCTGGTAATGAATCATCTAGTTTTATTCAATTTTCCGCAAATAACAGTTATTTTACTAGTAAAGAACATTTTCTCAACAAAGACTGAATGGATTCTTATGAAATTTATACACAATATTCTTTTGTGTGTAGTAAAAATATTAAGTAAACTTCATAGTAATAACAAATTTAAATATTATGTTTTACTTTCAGAAATAAGAAAATGTGGTTTAAAAACAGAATTTATTAGATTTATATTTTATTAGTAGTATATTTTAATATTTATAATTTTTACAATCATTTTAATTTTTTTGTTTTCTAATGTGTATACGTCACAATGTTTCCAATTTAAGAACAAAGAATTGAGGATAATATGATATGACGTGTAAATAAGGTGTACTCTTAAACAGACTTAAGGCGACAATTCCTAAAAGAGTATATAGTACGAAATATTACCTGTTCAATATCTGACACCTGGCGACGAATTACCATTAACATTATAAATCTAAACCTTCCCTTCGTAGAAAATAAATTATGCAGCCTTGCGAAAAGTATTTAAATGTATTAGAATATCATCAAAATCCTTTAGTCTTCTACCTCCTCGACAACAGCGATGAGACTCAGACCCAAACCTTTTAAACATTGGACCTATCTTTACGATGTTGGTTATAATTTAAACTCATTTAATTTTTTCTACTTCTATTCCTAATAATCGTTGTCTCAAGGTAGGTTTCATTATAATCGTCATCTTCAGCTTCAAGTAGTTCGTGTTTCAAGATAATAATGCACAGTTTAATCAAGTTTAGATTTGATATTTTTTTAGAGTTTATTTTAATTTTAAATACACTACATTATGCTTTGTGGTACCTATGTTGGTTCAAAGCACGTTTATTTTTATACTTTTATCGTCTTAGCTTAAAGTTTATAATATTTAATACATTTAAAAATCTGATTGCAAAAGAATTATACTGTATCATTATTAAAAATGCACTATAAATAAATCAATGAAATGTTATTAATAAAATCATAAAATTGTATAGTATATTTTATTACATGATATTACTTTACTATATAATATATAATTATGTAAAATACAATAATACGTTATGTAACTTTTATCGCTGAGGTTCAGTTCGGGATCTGGTAAAATAAATAATTAACACACTATCGTTTAAATTACACGTATTATTAAAAACTATAAATTACAAACAATAATATTAATTAAATCTGATAATAAATTACAATTACTATAGTTAAGATACTTATAATAAAAAATTAATTAATTATAATGAATTAATGACAACGAAATGTACTTAACCAGTAACTAGATTATCTCGTGCTTAATTTAACAGGTTCACTGCTACTCGACTGGTGACTTGTCTTGCCAGAAATGCCACAATTTTTTCATTTTTTATTTTTTCATTTTAGGCAGTATAGTACGTGTATATCCAAATTATTTGCTAGTAAGCAAATGAAAAATTAATTTCATTCATATATTTTTTAATACAAATATTGAGGCACAATATTTGGGTCACTAAATATTAAGGACTCATAGCAACTAGGGGTGGATCGAACATATTGAGACGAGAATCTGTCTCGCAAAAATTGGAAAAATAATTTTTGTAGTTATGTATAATTTTAAACATATTTTGCCCTTTATTTTGAAAATACAGATTTGTTTATTTTAAGTCCTATTAACATTTTGGTTATCAAAGACTGCTTGAAGTATGAAACAATAGGTTTTGAGGTGTAATTTCCAGACCCTATTCGAAAATCGAACTTGGGATTTTCCATTAGTAGGCAAGCGTGCTAACTACTACGTCTGGAGGCAGCGACAATTTCTTAAAAGCGCAAACCTTTATGCTGAATAAAAAATGAAATAACATCCGAGTAAAAAAAGCTAGGAAATAGCTAAAGAATTTGCCGATGTCAGCATAAATTTCACTATCAGAGTACGTCAAAAACGATAAAAATGAGACATTGATATGTGTCTCAAAGCGTTTCCGGCAATGTGAACTGAGACATCAAAATATGTCTCACAGCAGTCAACCTGTTTATTAAATCCTACTTGCAAGTACACCCAATTATACGTCACACAGTTACGATTCGGAACTTTTCATTGAAATTAGACTGCTTTGACGCAGTCCATGATTCACTCACTGAATGACAGATAAAGACTGAGACTCTTGTCAAACCGGTCGTGCTTTTATACCAAAGCTAATGGAAATTACGAGAACAAAAATTGTTGGTATAATAATACAAATATAAAGTTTTTCTGACGGTTTCTGGATAGAAAACACATTAAATTTGAAAAAAGGGTTAAAAAAATTTTTTTACAAACTCGGTCCCGCTAGAGAATTCTGGAAGCAACACTTTCCTTTTAGATATTGACACACTACTATTTATTCACATTGATAGCAAATATAAAAATGCAACGAAGGTTCCTATTTTATTACAATGAAGGGATATATATATTTCGAGATGAAGCTAAAAGTGTTTTTTTGTTTTTCTTTTTTTATTCATGCATTCAGTGAATGGAGAATAACCGGCTAGGGTAATGTTAGGTAAGACAATGAACTGATGAGTTTCATTGTACTGGTTAAATTGAGTGTTCACGAAGGTGGTGGATAAAAGTTTACCACAAGACATTTTCATTATTCCTTTTTCTTATTTCCCTCTCTACATTATATCAATCTATCTCTCTTGTACAATTGTTCCTTTCCATTTTTACACCGTAACGGTTTACTTACCCATCTTTTCCTACCTATCAAACTCCTCTCTTTCATCTTCTTCACAATTTCTAACATTTCTCATTACCCGTCTTTCCCTCATTCAAATAAATATCAAGCATCGTTCACACGATACTATTTAACTTACAAGTGTCTTGTTTTTAATTCACCTATACAGTTTTATCATACTCTTGTTCTGTCAGTTTTATTATATGGTTAAGAATGTTGGACCCTTACTGCTTAGCAGATATCAGGAATAAAAGCTGCAGAGATGATATTGTTCAGCAGGGTGTCGTTTGCTGGACCATGCAAGACATTAAAATATCAGCCATGAACTTGATGTATCAGAGATTATATCAACTATTCGAACTTTCAGGCAAGAGTAGTGTAGTCACATTTTGCCGATGCCAGATAAAGTTGAACACCCAAACAAATGTTTACTTACAAACTAACCGGACAATGTGGACGATATTGGACGACCTCGGAAGGGATTGAGATCCCAAGTTCTTTATGAAGCAGCAGACAACTAAATTAGAAGTTGGAACAGACCAGTAGATCTAATTCGTATTGTTTGTAACGATGGATAATAATAAACGGGGGGTCACACAGAGATGTGTGTTATCACCTCCGCTATTTAATATCTACTCCGAAAAAATATTTTAAAAAGCACTGTCTGTGAAAAAAGGGTACTATTGTAAACGGAGCACTCGCAAACAATCCGATAGGTACGAGGATGATGCAGTTCTGTTGGCATACAGCCTTAAAAATTTGTGTGTTAGTTGAAAACCAATTTGCTCTTACGAGAGACAATCCTCTTAGTCGTGCTATTGTTATAATTGTCTATAATCTAAGTAAGAAATTTTTTATATATTTAATTGTAAATGGCCATATTTTTAAGTTTAATTTTACATTTTTTATCAATTAGTTGAATATTAATTCAGATAGTTTATTATATGATTAATTCTTCAGTAGTTAAATAATTAATTTGTTAATAAATACTTCTTATAAGTATAAAATTATAAGTTATATGATATTTTTATAAAAAGTCAGATCCCAAAAGAACGCGGAGTAAACTTTTAAATACGAAATCTAACAGCGCCGTGTAAACTACACTTAAATGTATACATTTTATTCTCATCTTATTTTTGTTTCTTTTTCATCTTCTTCTTCTTCACACAAAAATCTTATTCATATTTTCTGAAATTGTCTGAATCCATTTATGATTTTACTTTTGTCTTTCATTTCATAGAAGTACCTGCCACAAAATTACTGTATATTTCTTACTCGTTTCTGATCGTAATTATCGCCTTTACTTAAAACATTTATAATCGCTGGGCTGTAATTATTACTAATGCACTCTTTTTAAATCTTACTCTTGTAACATTCTTTAATTTAACGTTTTATGTAGATAATAGAAACCATTAGTTATTAAAGGATTTTGCGGTTAGTAAATTTTTATTTGTCCTACTGATTTTCAGCCTAATTTATTTAATACTGAATCATTTCCTTGAAGTGACAGAATATATATTTTTATTAAAACCATACATGACTTAATTAATCTAACTTGTTTAAAAAGCCCAACAGAATACAGCATAACTGCCCAAAGACAGTTCAGATAATGACGTTTACACAATACGATATTCATATCCGTGCATTTTCAGTATGGAGTAGTGACTGTAAACTCTTCCTGTTCATTAAATTTGATCATAAATTATTTTTTTATTTTGTATCCAAGGAGGGGAGAAAAATCTTTTTCCACTCCTTCACATTAGAGAAGTTTTGTTAAACTATTAAGCCCAACACCATGTTTCTATTGAGAAACAATTGTAAGGCATCATTTTTCTTAATTTTGAGGCATCCTAGTTCAGTCTCAAAAAGGCTATAGTCTACCTACCAAAAGCCACCGTCGGGTTACTTGATCCGACAATTCTGAAATCCTCCACCTCTTTCGGAACTGTTGATATAATACTACAATGGAAATGTAGGGTTATTATTTAGCACATGATTGTTGGCGTAGAAGGGAGTCGTATCTAAATTTCCTCTCGCCATCAACAACCACCAATTATTCTCTCATTTATCTCTTTCAAAATCAGGTAAGGATAAATTTATTATGTTATATGATGGGACAGGATTCATTTAGGGTGGTATAGGTAATTCTGCATGTCTCCGGATATCTCCTCCCTCCGTAATCTCTCGATCACTTTCTTTATAAACTGAGCGACCAACTTCCAGATATCCTCAACTTGCAGCATCGCTGCCCCCACTTTCTGAGTGCTCCATAGTTCAAATCCTATCTTTTCAGATAACTCTATTCTTTTGTGGCCAAATTAGAGACATCTGCAAAGACCTGCGTAACGGACTCTTCACTCTTCTACTCTTCAATGACGTATATACGACATTTCAGCACTTCTCAAAGTTTAAATCTCGTCAAACATGCCTCAAAGGAACCATCCGCTGTTGAAAAATACGTTAATTTTTGGTTAGTGTCACCAATTGTCCTCCTTATCCTCGCCTCAACATTCGCTCTATAGCTTTGCTCTATGTTTTTTACCACCTGCTGAGAAATCGCCTCCAACACATTCCTCTTCTTCAGCACAGCTTGCTGTTTAATACGTTATTGTAATAAGAATTGTTATATCATTGCCAATGAATCACAACGCTTCCGGTTTTCTAATTATGTTGTTTAGACAGTTTAATATCTGTTTTATATTATGTTTGATTATTTAGTAAAATGTCCATATTAATCCACATCTTTTGTTGCATTGACCATGTATTTTACCCTGCTCTCCTTACCACTGTGGTTCTGTTGGTTAGTGTTTGGGTGAAGTAAATGGTTAATCAGTTTAAATATTATTATTTTTCTGTAAACAATAACTTAAGAGAGAAACTCGGATCTACTGTTATAACTTACATAACTGGGTCAACTCTTAGCAGTTGCCAATAGAGATACTATTTATTTATAAGCTAACTACAAGTAAATTAATACTTGTGTATTAAATTCAGTAATATTAATATTGTACATGATTAGTGTGCTGGGTTGTTCCAGTTGTGGTTGGGCGGTATTTGTGGCTGTAAACACGAGGTACATTGTGGTGTTTAATCACTGAACTTTACCAAAGATAAGGAAAGGGGAAACTCTTTGAAATGGGATTATTTTGAACAAGTTTTGACAATATTGCACGGGTATTTTTATGCATCCTTGGTAATTTACCTGTCCTGTTTTTAAATAACTTATTCAATTTTTTAATAGAAATTAAAGAAAAATATTAATACATATTTAAGATGAAATACCGGTAAAAATTCAGTTAAAATGTTAAAAAAACCTTTCGAATATTATTTTATAAAAACAGAAGATGGCTTTCCAATAGGGAAAGAAATTCCGGATTACAGACAGCAAAACAAACATTTGAATTGACTCCTATCTTAAATAGAAGTTCTTGTACCAAAGCCAATACTTAAATAAATTTCTAGTTTGCTGAAAATGTCACAAAGTTAACTGTTACACTTATTAAGGCATGAAAATATAAAACAGAAATTGTTTTTCATTTGTTTTTAGTTCTTTTTAATTCGGATCAACATCTTGGTTATTGATGACTACGTTAATAAATCGTACAAAAGTAACTACCGTTAGCAGAATTTGAACCAAGAACCTTCGTTTCCGAAAATCAGCTGATTCGCAGCGATGACTTTACCAGTAGACTAATCCCATAGGTTATATATATAGGTTATATAATTTCAACTTTCAATGTGCATAACTCGATAACGAAGTCATTAATGAAGAAACGGGTTTATCATTGTTTTTCTTGTAAAACTTAATAATATAGAAATCATGTTTCATATGTCACCTTCCCATTTTACAAAAAAATTTAATTTGATTCAATACGGCGGAAAAAATATTTAAATCGACCATAATGATTATTGTATTAAACTTCGTAGAATCACGTTTCTTTCTGGCTCAAAACACGTCTGAAATATGCAACACAAGACCGTTTCCTTACTCAAATTGATCACTGTGTATATAATGTCTCACCGGTTGTACATTATGATTTTTGTAACCACACAGATTCTCATTAATCAGGATGGAAGATACATCTAAGTTGCCATTGAAGCGACTGACCATGGAATTGCCTTTTTAAACACAAACCTTGAACAATGATAACGATGGTAAACAAATACAAAAATAAAGCTATTTTAGTAACAAGTTTAAGAACCAAACTGCATTCGGTGAGAAAAACTAATCAACGGATTGAGAAAATCATATTTTAACCAATAATCAAGTTTCTTAACTTTCACCATATAGATAGGATTTGGTAGAACGTACATTATTATTTAAAGTTCACACAATTATTGTAAGGTTTTTTGCTTTGATATATCCAAAGTATACTATATTCTAACCAAATTTTAATAGAGGTTCGATAAAAATGAAACGGGAATTTTTAAGTTTAGCGAACTTTGTAAATTCGATTTTCAAATCTTTTTACCTTGTTGGCATACTTGTTTGTAGCATATGTTTGCATTTGCAGCCAATTTGAATGTACATTTTATTGTTAGTAGTTGAAAAGAGTTCATTCGTTCGAAGATTTGTTACTTCCGAAAAAATTTATCAAAGAGTTAGCATTAAATTTTGTTGAAAAATAAGTATAGTACCACATTCAAAATGTTGACAGTGGCTTTTGGTGAATCTACTATGAGTAAAACAAGAGTTTACGAGTGGTATAAACGGTTCAATAATGGCCGTGAAAACGTTAAAGATGACAACCGCTCTGGACGCTCTAATACATCAATAAACAACGATAACGTCGTAGAAGAGAGGAAAATGATTTTGAAAGATCGCAGAATCGCTGATGAGATCGGTATATCATTTTAATCATGTCAAACAAATCTTTCGGATGTTTTGAGCATGAAACGCGTGGCAGCAAAGTTCGTATCAAAATTACTGAATTTCGAACAAAAAGAACGTCGAGTAGATACGCCAAAGAATTGGTGAATGAAGTCCACACCGACCCAGAGTTCCTGCAAATGGTCGTAACAGGTGACCAAACATGGGTATATGGGTATAACGTTGAAACCAAGGTTTCGAGGTTTTGAGAGAACCACGAAATGACGACGTGTCGCCACCATTGATGGCAAAAAAACAGTATCACTAAAGGAGCTGACAGCTATACTAAGAAGTGAGTTCTAGAAGTGCTTCCAAGATTGCAAAAAGGGCTCGCACAAGTGTTTTATATCTGAGGAGGTTTACTTTGAAGGGAACAAAAATTTATATAGATGAATAAAAGAAAGTTTTTATAAGAAAAACTAAAATTACCGTTATTTTTTAGCGTATTAAAAAAATACATTACAACAAATTACTGTGAAACCATTTGAAATTTAAAATCTCTATTGATGAGTATAATGTTTAATAAACTTATATATGCATGTTTATATGTACCTGAACAATTTTGCACAGAATATTAATATAGTGCTGTCATTAAGTGACTGTTTGCCATGTAACTTCAATAAACAAATGACTGCGTTATTACCAATTTCAAATTACATCTCTGTTTACTAAACTAACGGGCAATTAGTTTATGCAATATAATCTACATTCTAGTTTCCTGATGTAAGACAATTTCAAATACATTTTAACTGTAAATTTATAAAGAATTTTTTTTTGTAGAAAGTTAATTGAAAATCATTTACCGATATTTGATTATATTCAATAATCAGCTATTATTTTAGTACAGCAGGTTTTAGGACTTCTACAGTTTAATACATAAAGGGTTCTAACTGGTTTGGATAAACGCGAATGTTAAGACATTTTGTACCGGGGTTTGCACCATCTTGTAATCCTCTTTGCTTTTTCTTCCTCTTCCTTCTTTTTTCTTCTTTTTGTTGGCCACTTGTACATTGAAACGTATCGTGGGCTGACGCTTGAGGCGTTACTCTCGCGGTTGGCATCTCGCATGACGCTAACAATTGCTATCGTTTTAAGGCTTATTCGTTTTAATGCTTGTATTGCATGTGCTTTTTGTGTTTATTATTTGTTTATGTACTTAAAAGTGTATTCTAACGTTCATCAAGTCAGCAGTGCGCCGTGTTCCAATCAATGTGTTTCTGCATCAAGTTTCAACCAAGTAAGTGCGTTCTGCTCATGATAATAGTTTGCTGTACAATTGGTCAATACTCCTGTGTCTTTCTCTCCTTATTTTTACGTGTTCTATCGCAAGTTTTTTTTGGTCTTATGCACTGACCGCTATAAATGTGCATTGGTCCTCCAAAGGTTTAATTTTGAGGCAAATTCTTATCTCAAAATCCGCAAAACCATTTTTACAAGGTGCTAAACTAAACAGCGAATGTAACACTTACAACGGCCAGCAATCTCAAAAATTAGAACTTCTTCGACGACTCGAATAAGCTGCGTTTTGTACGAGACACACAGGAGCGTCGATTATCCGAACGTCAGTCATCCGAACCGTCAATTATCCGAACCACCATCGATGGAAAAATACTTATTTACTCACGCAGAGGCCGTAACTGCCATTAAAACTGCAATGGTGCCAAAAACAGCATGAATTTAATGCTGCTGAAGCATTGTTACTAAAAGAAATGTTCTTAGTTTAAAAGAAAATTTAAGATTTTTTAAAATAATTACTGTATAGTATGAACGAGGTTTCATCAAAAAATGACGAGAATTTTAGTTTTTCTTAAAAAATGTTTATTTATTCATCTATATCAATTTTGTCCCCTTTAAAGTAATTCCCCCTCAAATATAATACACTTGTGTTTGAGCTTTTTCCAATCTTGCAAGTGTCACCGGATGGTGACATTAAGTGGCAAACCTTATCTGTTTGGTGGCCCTGAAAAGGGCCGTTTATGTGTGTATCCACCGGGGCGCACAGAGGTGATTGATGGCCCTGAAAAAGGTCGGTGTAAACCTTAATGAGTTGGTCCTGAGAAGGACCGTTGTGCAGGTTTTGAACGCGACTGGTGTAGGCAGCGCTTGGCTGCGAAGAGAACCGTGGCTCAGGTTGATGTTCCTGAAAAGGGCCGGTTAAAACCTTAATAAATTGGTCCTGAGAAGGATCGTTGTCGAAGGAGACCGGCGTAGGCAGCGCGTGGCTGCGAGAGCTATGGTGACGGCTGGCGTTACTGGCTGCTGCAAGTCCCAGAGCATCTTCCTTCTTTATCTCGTGGATGTAGTAGGTCAATCTTCGTCGCAGATGTACAGCGTAATGACAAGCGGCTCAGTGCACTGCGCTTATGTAGCTACTGATAGCGCTGTCGTAGGGGGCGGTAACTCGCTCGGCCTTGGCAATAAATTTCTCTGTCGGAACGCAGCCGAAAGGTTTGTCGGTACGCCACCAAAGGGCCTACCACGCCGACAAGGGCTGAAAGAAGTATTGAAGACCGGAAACACAGCAAATGATTAATTAAAAGGAGTGCCAGTGACACAAGCATTTCTGGAACTCACTTTTTGGTATAGCTTTCATTTCCTGTAATGATTCTGGTTTTATGTCATCAATGGTGACAAAACTTCGTTCTTTCATGGTTCTCTTCAGCTTCGGGAATAGCAAGAAGTCACCGGGGGCCATGTCCGGTGAATATGATGGCTGAGGTTACAAAATGGTGTTTTTGATTGCCAAAAAATTGCGGACAAGCAATGAAATTTGAGCGCGAGCATTATTACTAAGTAACGTGAACAGAAAATCCAGACAGACGAAATAAGGTTTTGGGAAAGATGTTGTTACAATAGGATAACTGCAACTTGAACGAGAAGATAAAAGAATGTCATGGAGCTTGGAAATAGCACATAGAAAGAGTATTAGCTCAAAGGATTCCACTGCAAATCCAATGGTATGCTTCAAAAATAAAGAAATACGTTGGCAGACCTAAGATGTGATGATATAAATATAAATGAAGGCAAATTTTAAGCAGCCTGATAGCTGCTTCCTTAGATTGAAAAAGGAAGAAGAGGAAGGAAAAAACGAAAAAGAAAAACTGAAGGCCAAAAAAGTAGAAGGTCGTCAAAAGTTATGATAAAAATAATTCAAAATAAAAGGAGTTAACAACTACGAATGAATTTTGTAAAAAAGTGAATTAAAAACTGGTCTGTGAATAATTTTTTGGGTCAATAAATGGTCATAACAGTTTTTTCATAATACTTAATATACGATAGGCTATTTTTCTTTTCATGGCATTTTATGCCAGTGTAATTAGTAGAAATTAGCAGCACAGTAATTAATTTTAATGTTTTTTAATTTTAAAAATTGTTTAGATGTGAAAATACATAAATTGAAATGCAATCAGAGCAATATACTGATATGACAATAATCTTTAACCTTCCTTGATTTATAATCAATAATATGAACCATACAACTTTGATGTATAGCATATCCTGGCGCGACACCGTTAACATAACCTAATTGGCATAACCTAATTAAAGGCAGTCCTAGATCTACTGTACATATGAAGTTCAAACCGAGCAATCTACAAAAATTACAAGCCTTTCAGTCAAAATGCCTACGTTTAATCACCTGCGCACCTTTTTATGTCAACAACAAAATTCTACATGACGACCTTAATATTCCGTTCATAAGTGAAGTAGTTAAGTCCAGCTACAGTGTTTTTCACAGAAAATTGCATGATCACCCCAACGAATTAATCACCAAACTATCGGATGCATCACTACCAGGAAATCCGCAGCGCAGGTTGAAACGTCAATGGGCCAGAGATCTTCTATAAAGTGATTTATTTTATTTTTCTTTCTTCTTTTTTTTCTTATGTTATTATTTATCATTCATGTATCATGAACTTTATTTCATAGAACATATACCAATGGGTATCACTGTTCTTTTTCATTTATTTATTTTTGTTTATTTTTTAAATTTTTTTTTTCCTTGTCATCCTTTGTTTACTGTCATCTAATTTGCTCGTTGTATCGTAGTATATAGTTGCAAATAAAGTTATTAAAGTTAAAAAAAAAAAAAATAAATAAATACATGATCATAATATATCTTAACTTATGTTTCTCTAAATTCAAGAACATCTAAAGTATTATGTAAAATAAACAAAATATGGGATTTAGCTAATAGAATTATTCCAAAATTAAGAAGACCCAAAGGACAGTGGATTAGGGTTATTCTATAAACAAACAATAATTACCTATTTTCATTGATATTTTAATTGATTATTTTTATCTTCGTGATAGTTATAGATTCTTTATCCTCAGTTAATTTTCAAAACTTATTTTATAAGTTTTTGGACTTATTTAGGATAAGCTTTTGAATGTTTGTTTTTATATTAATGTTTTTTTATTTTTTAGGAAATTCACAATCTGTTGGAAACAATCAATGAATGTGATAACACAAAATTTGGAAAAAATTAACATGTTGTACAAACGTGAGTGGAGACACAGCCCAGTGACAGAACTCCGACGTGAATAGATAAGTGTAGCATTAAGTGCAGCATTTAGAACATTGTAATGGATAGTCAATTACAGTACTACGTTAACAGATGAGGTCTCGGCTCCATCGACGTTTCAGACGTCTTATTGGATTGCTTAGGAGAGTTGCGTAGCCAGATTTGAGATCAATGGGTTATGGTGGTTCACGAGTTTCTTCCTAAATTTTGTAATAGTTTTAAGAAAACGTCATATATGTAGGGTACGTTTAGGTCTGAGTGTAGCGTTTTATTGGTAACATAATAGGGGGCGTTAACTATCCTCCGTAAAAGCTTTGATTGAAAACGGTGAATTTTTGCTAATACCGATGGTTTTGCACTGCAGTAAAGCTGACTGGCATAGCTCCATATTGTTTGAAGGTAGGAGTTGTAAATGGTTAATTTGGATGTAGTTGGTAATATGGATTTGCGTGAAAGAAGTTTGTACAACTGTTTGAACCTGTCCTGGAGTGCCTTTCTCGTTTTATTTACGTGTACATGCCATGTGAGCCTCCTATCTAGATATAAACCTAGATAACGGACAGATTCAGAAGTGTGAAGTTGAGTGTCATAAAGATACAAAGGAGGACAGATACGTTTACGCTGGGTAAATATAACGTGAGACGTTTTTGTAGTGTTGACTTTGATTCGCCATTTAGTAAGCCATGATTCTAGGAGAGAAATATGCTGTTGAAGGATATACGATACTTGAGCGGGGTTATCGGCAGAGTACAATATTACAGTATCACCCGCGGACGAAGCAAAGAGTGTATGTGGATGGGATGGTACATCGGAAGTGTAACTAGAATATAAAAGTGGTGCCAAGATAGATCCCTGAGGTACACCAGCTAGTAGTGGGCAGTAATGAGAATCAGCATTTTTTTCAGAGACATAGAAGAAACGTTTCATCAAAAAGGACTGAATTATTAAGTAATAATGGGAAGGAAGAACTTTTAGTTTAGCGAGCAGGCCGCTGTGGCAAACCCGATTAAAGGCTTATATCGAGAAAATCATCGGCGGCAAATCAAATTAAAATTCAATTTTTGTCTTTTGATGGTAATACTTATTGTAGTAAGTTAAAAATCACATTTTGTTAATCTATAATCAGACATCAATGGATTGCTGATCATAAGGTTGTGGGTCATTTATTAGAAGATATGTTATTCATTTTTTCATGTTAAACAGATTGTAATGTTACTGGCTTGTTAAAATAAAAATATAAAAACTGGCAGACAATTCTCTTACTTCTACCTCTGTTTCAAATATAAGGTTACGACTTCTAATGGTTAGCTCATCTCCTTTGCGATCATCCAATACCACGGATACCCCAAGGATTTTAAAATAATTCTCTTTTCGACAGTCAAGTTTCTTTCATTCTATAGACGTAGTCAAACCAAAACTATAAAGATGTCTGGTTAATTAGGCATTAGTCTCGTTAGGCATCTAACCTAGACAGACCGAGCCTGTTTCTTATATCAGGATTTTTCAGATGGTTTCTTTTTGAAACACCGAATGTATAAGAAAAAGCACATCTCTGCTGCTTGCGTTTAATTAATATTTTTTAATATAAAAGCTTATATTTTTTGCTATAAGCACCCACGGAAAAATCCATTGTCTATAGAACTTTAACACCGTTCGTTTAAAGTTTTCCTTTTAATGATTTTAGGTATTTTTCCACATATAGATTAAGCATCACCATCTTGTGGTGCGCATCAACTTTATCAAAGTACGATATGAGACATAAAAGGAACTTGAATGTTCCTTAAACATTTAGTACCAACCTTGAACGTTGAGGTTACGTCTTATAAATCCAATACATCCAATAAATGCAATTTACATATGTTTCTTTTATTCTAAAATTTTTGAATAATCTTTATTCGTGCATTAGTGGCGTACTTGTTTTCTCTGCTTTATGCGTATTTGTTCAACACATTAACTAGGACTACTTTCGGGTTGGGATTCAATGCGGCATGCGGAATACAGTGTGCTTCTATTCTAAATTTTTTTTGGTCTCGTATTTTTTATCTGGGAGGTTTACTTTTATGTTACTCGTATGTGAGAAAAGTATTTTAACAACAAATTTTAAGATTTGTGCATTTGACGTTTTGTGGGGCGACTCTCCAGTCAATTTATAATTTTTTTTTGAATTTTTGTAATATAATTAATTTTTATTTATACATCATTTCCATAATTATATTTTCAATAACAATACTACAGATTTTTACTGAAAAATTAATTTTAACAGATTGTGGCTAGTTATAGGGAGAATACCATTAAAACTCCTATTTTTTTCTTAATATTTTGGTTTTGTTTGAAATTCCTATATCGGCTTTTAGCAATAATAAAATCGAACCTTATAAATTCCTAGAAAAAGTTCTTTTGTTCTCTAAAAACATGATGCAGTATCCTGTAAAAGCGGTTGTTTAAACTTTAAACGTAATATAAGATTCTAGCTTTATCTGCGGAAATAAATATTGATTTAAAATAAATTATTAATCTTTATTATGAAAGCAAAATGACTGGATTGAGACCAATAAAATTGGATATAAAATAAATAATAGATTAAAAAAGACATATAAAATCTTTTGAAATGTGTGGTACATAATTACACATTATTTACAATGAAAATGTGTTTTAAGTTGTAATATAGAAGACATAACATGTAGAAAATGAAGAAAGTTTAACAGTTTATGGGTCAGATGAGAGCCGTAGAGAGAAGAAACAGAAAGAAGGAATATTTTACTGAAATAAAAAAAGAGAAAGAAAAACCTTTGTGTACCTCCATTTTCACATCTAAACCCTCTTTACTTTTCCTATTTCTCAATGTATCAGTCCGCTATTTACTGCAATACACAGGGAGGAACTTGTTTTATGCTTTGTATGCGAATGGCGTCGCTGAACGGACAAGATGACGAATGACCTGACTTGATTAAACGTCACGCTAGTGCATAATACATGCACTTGTCAAAATGCAAGACAGTTTGGTTTAAATCCCTCTTGTAAAACAGACTTTCCGAGTTGTCTCCTTTGTTACAATTGCTCCGTATTATTCGTACGGTACTGTATTTCATTTCCTTTTACAGTTTTTCTTTTTACCTTGTTCAATTTCAGCTTATTTCCTTATTTATTACTTTCAAAATAGAAGGATATTTTATATCAATAAAATAGTAAAAAAACGTGGATATGCCTTCATAATTTTATTAAATAACTAACAAACCCTAGAACGCTGCGTTTCACAGCTTCTACTGAAATTAATAAAATGTTAGGGGTATTTTATATTACGGCTTTTACTTTTCTTGTAGGCACGTACAGTTCTGTAATGAAGATGCGTTTTGAAACAGCTTCAAAGTTTTTTTTCTAGGTGGACTGAATGACTAGAAAACTAATTTAACTATGAACTGATTTAGTAGATAAATAAGTAACAATTCGATCTGAATAATACGTGTTATTAATATTATGAAAGTGTGGAAAACACATCTTTTTTTACTTGAGTTGAAATCACTAGTAAAAAATAACATTTAAAAAAAAATAAATTTTATTGACTACGATTGCTTCTGAAATAAATACAAAATAAAAAGTAGGCTATACATAAAAGAAAGAAAGAAACATATTTTAAAAATGAATGTTATTTATTTTAGGATGCCTCTGCATTATACACCTCGTTTATCATATTTTTATTATATGAGGTGTGATTAAAAAAATACGGGGAATAATTTTATTACAAACAATGTAATATATTTACATCAAAATTGAATTAATCTTCTTCAAAGTACTCTCTCCTTGGCTAGCAATGAACTTATCTGAATGTTGATTTCATGATTGAAAGCATTTCTGGTACATTTCTTGCGGAAGAGACTTTAGCTGCTCTGCCAAGGCCTTCTCGATGTCGGTAACGGTGTCAAAATGTTTTCCTTTCAGCAGAGTTTTTATTTTTGGGCCGGAAGTCGCACGGTGCTAAATCTGGAGAGTAAGGCGGATGTGGACAGACAGGAATCTTTTTTTAGCCGAAACTTTTGGATCAAAAAGTGAGATGTAGCAAGGGCGTCAAAAATCGGGAAACGAATTTCCCACTCGCTTGTCTCATTAGCGAATTATCGATTAAAATTATTTGTTCAGACTCGTCCGAGATGTTTAATTCTTCAGTAAACTGTTGAATAGTCAATCGGTGAACGTACCAGTTTTACCACTTTTTGCATGTTTTCGTCTGTCTTTAAGGTCGAAACACATTCTAACCATTCCTCGTCTATACTAATAAATTATAAAGACAAAGCGTGTTTTCTTTGTGCAGGCTAATTTCCAAAACTACTGAACGGATTCTCATGAAATTTTGACAGAATATTCGTGTTTATATTCGCAGCAACATTTTATTTTTAAATTTTCAAAAATGATAACCCTGAGGGCCCTAATGAGGATTTTTATGAAAATATGTATGTGTGTGTACGTGTGAGTACGTATTGCTGTTGAAGTATATGAAGGGGTCTGATAGTTGCGGAGAGACGTACGCGGGGGAAATTATCAAAACGTTGTGTGGGTGTGTGTGTGTGCATGAGCGTGCGTGAGTGTGTGTGTATGAGAGAGAGAGAGAGGGGAGGGAGAGGTGTAGAGGGTTTGAGAGGAATAGAGAAAAAGATGGAGAGAATGTGAAAGGGCGGTGGGGAAGGGAAGGATAGGGAGTGACCGATGGTGTGGCAGGGGAAGTAAAAAGGGAAGGAAAGGGTGAGAAAGAGAGGTAGAGGTGGTGAGGGAGAGTATAATAGGTAGAGGAGGAGAGGAAGTAGAGAGAGAATGTGTGTGCATACGCGTGTGGTCGTGCTTGCGCGTACAAACTCTTGTTGAAGACAGTACGGGGGAATTTATTTAAAAAATTGTGTGCGTGCGTGCGTGTATTTTGGAGTAAACAGTCGATCTAGCAGTTAGCTACACAAATTCTGTTACATATTTATTTTTAAAAAAATTGATTAGGCCCTACACATGTTTCGCGTGCAAAGCCGCGCGGGGCATGCTAGTCTTCAATATATACTAATTTATACTTTTAAGCTGCTTATTTCACTTGTTAACAGTCTTCAGAGTTATCATATTATCGCCATAAAAGAATTTTAACATTCCATGAGCTTTATGGCATTTTTTTGGAACTTAAAACAAAATTAATATTAATGCGATGTTCTAAGTCCATGATACATGACAGACACGGTAAACATGACCTCACTCTTCCGGCTCTGGAAACCAACTGACAAGTAGCAACTTGTTGAAACTTGGTACTGATTATTTCAAAGAACCAGGCTATTGAACGTTTTACTTCAAATGGACGCAATATCCGCAGTTCTTTGTAGTAAAATCATTCACCGGATTTTTTGATCATACCTCATTTACTTTATACACCTTCATGTATTCGTCAAGCATATAATCATAATCTCATTGTGTCATGGGGTTCCTTATTAGCAATATCATTAGCTGCCTATTTGTATGCTTCTGGGAGAATCATCAGCGACTTTATTACCTGGTATGCCGCAATATCCGGGAGTCCAAACAAGTACGCACTTTTTCTTTCTACCTCTAAGATTACGCAGATTTGCTTGTACTAGGGCATGAGTTGTGAACTTGTTTAAAATAGTAGCAATTAGCAAGCTACGAGAATCAAAATCAAAACTACTTCTTTTTCAATTCCCATTGCTTCATTATAATATTAATATAGATGGAATTAGTATGAAGATTTCAAGTATCACAGTAGTCAGTTTTTTAATTTATTTACATTTTTCAATGTATTTTATCTGTTATATTAAATATTCTATAAATTTTTTTATATTTATTTTTTTCTAAAATTCAATTTCAATTTTCGATATTGATAAAATTCGAAAGGCTTTGGGAATCTTAATATAAATTCTAATACAATTCATAATATATAATTTCCGTAAATATTTAAGTAGCCCAGAAAAATTTAAGCTCTCATTTTATTAGGTATTTTTAACCTTTACTAAGTCACATCAATTTGTCAAAACTAAAGAGTCCCAAGAGTCCATTCAATTATTTAGCTGTCAGTCCTATTATATTCCTTATTTATACATTGAGGTACTTTTACTTTAACGTGACTTCGTTTAATGTCACAATACTAATATTCTTTATTACTAAAAAAAAACTTATTCCATTTATTTAAAAAATTTTTAAATGTTCACACAAAATACTTAACAAATGTAGAGAAAATTTAAAAAAGGAAAGAGAAAATTTAACAAAATTTAACAAGGGTGAAGGGCTGCTCGAGGCTGGATCTCAATACATAACGAAGAAATTAGATCCGAGTTGGGTGTATTTAGCTTGAATGAAAAAGTGGAGGAGTACCGGAATCAATGGAGGCAACATTTGGAACGGATGCCAGAGAAGAGAATACCTCTAAAAGTTACAGAATATGTTCCAGTTGGAAGAAGTGAGGTGGGAAGACCTCGAAGAAGATGGCAGTAGTCGAGATGTACGAGTTGGAATGTCTCGTGTTTTTGTAGACATGCAGGATAGTTTGTAAGTTCGGAACAGGCTTATGCTTAATCCTTGATAGTAAGAAGAAGAAGAAGAAGAAGAGAAAATTTAATCTAGGTGATTAACGATTTACGCTCTAAACCTTCCTTAATAATCTTCTTTTTATTATTTTCTTTTGTTGGCCTCTCAACTCCCTTCATAGGCAACCCTATCCACACCAAGGGAATACCTTAGTTGGGGAATTGGAATGGGAGGTCGATAAGGGAGACCACGGTAGACCAGCAAAATTGTAATATGCCGTTATTATTAATCCAAAATTGGAGGCCTCTAGTAGGCAGCCAATTCAAGAACAAAGAACAAACCAAATAAAGAACCATTAAAACAAACAAGAAAACGAGCACAGTCTGAATATAACCTTTCACCACCTTCAACCTCGACCGGTAGGCAAATACTTTAATAAGAACGAAAAATAATAAAAAATTGTCGGGCGCCAGCTCTGTCAGCAGAACATGAGAAAACAACTATATTTTCTTGTTTTAAACTAAATATTTTTAATGTATCCTTAAATTACCCTAACCTATTTCAAAATACAGCCAACTTTTACTTTGCCGCGACTTTAATACGAAAAAAACTTAATAAACCCTTAATAAATACCCCTATACGTACAAATTTACCTCCAATTTAATATGTGTTTCCTTTCTTCATCTTCTCTTTGTTCTCCTGGTCACGTCTCGTTCTCGTACTCACTTCTTCAAAAACTGCCCTTCTAAACAACTCCTCTGGTTCACTCTTAAGCCCTAAGGAAACTGATTGTAAATTTCCTGGGTCCAAACAAGGAAACCTCTGGTTGACAAGCCTCCCTCTCCCACCAACTGTTCAATCAACCTTGAGGGCCAACGGGAAGGAGAACCACCCTAGTGATTGGCTGAAAGTTGGTAGGTGGCCCAAAAACACATAGGGAGAAAATACACCGGCCTAATGAATTATCAGATGGTTGACCGTTTGTTATTATATTTTACAACTTATTGTTAAACTACTGTTCTAATGTAACTTATTCTAACAATAGGGGTTTTTCCCTTACATTATTTGTTGGGTTGTTACTGAGTAATGGAAGTTATAGTAATTAGAAATTACCATAACTTCAATTGTTTGTATAATATTGTATTTTTACAATGGAACAACCTCATAGATTAAGCCGAGCATAAACATATCACATGGACCCTACTGAAACTGGGCAGCACACCATTGCCTTCCTACTTGTTGTTTACACACTCATAAGACAAAAAAATCAGTTAAACAGTACGAGGCCAAAAACCAGAAAAACCAGAGAAAACATTAAAATCATGATATTGTGTGTAACACCATTACCATAAAATTATTTTTAGTGTAATTAAAAAAATCGGGTGTAAAACGCTGACACAGTTTTCTCATTTCAATGTAAATAATGAAAAATTTAACCTAATTTTAATAATGAGTTAATGACGCATAATGAAAATCAATCTCTGTTTGACATAAACATACGGAAAATCACTAATTGACGCTAAACACTTAGGTTTGAAAAATAAATACTTGAAATAAAAGTTATAGATGTTCTGTAATTTTGTGTAACTTTAATTATATACAATTTTATCTATTATTATTATTATTATTCTGCCTATAACAGACAGGCGGAGTGACAATTTACACTTAATCTGTTCGTTGCAGGGCTAAAATAAAAGTTCTGTTTCTTATCACATCGTCAGCCAATTAAATGACTGAAAAATTTAAGAACAGAACAAATAGAGGTGTAAAAGACTAATCAGAATTATCTCCTTTGAAAGTAATGAATTTTATTATACAGCAAGACTGAATGAAGTGAAGGTGTCATTTACAGAGTGGAAAATAAAATGTGCTTTTTAGAGGGCCCGGTATGCTGATAAGCGTACTTTTCCACTTATTGAGTGACTCTGGTAAACCACTTAACTCTTCGTTTTACTTAGTAAAACCTCTACAGGTTCAAACCAGCCTTTCAGGTGATGACCTAAACAACACATTATTATTATTATTATTAGTATTATTTATTTAATAATTTTTTAATTACAACGACAAAAATACTCTACTCATAAGGCTTACGGTATACTGGTTTATAAAACCAGTGAGTGATTTGATTATTTCACTCATCATCTGAAGGCATGTTTAATAGCAAGTATAAAAATAAGCGTATTGATTTTTGTCTACATTTAAGCCTCGTTTATTAAATTTAAACGTTCTTATTCAATCTTATTGCTTATTCAGAACATGTCTGTCTGTATTTCCACTCCTCTTCAAATTTATCCACTTGATAGAATTTCGTTGTTCCGTCTGACGGTCATTAGACACGGGTTATTGAGAAGTATTAATACTCTACAGAATAAGATAGTAATAATTCAGTCTGCGAACAATACTCCTTTTTGTGTAGTTCATGACAAGTACATTCTAACACTGTCAAAGGATTCTCTAAATGCTAATGGTCACAGGTTGGATCTCATTTTATTTCATAATAGGAAAATTATATTAAGATTCAAATATTCAAACTATTAAACTAGTTATAATTTATAAATTTTCGTATTAATTTTTATTAGATAGCCTATATCAAAAATCGATCATCATAAATCCCGTGAAAATAAATTCGCCTAGTAAATCCTTAGTGGAAAGTAAATCCTACTATCATTATCACTGGAACAAATTTATGTTGTGATAAACTTCCAATGACGGGCTTGTACAGGGTGATTTTTTAGTCCTGTACCCAATTTTTAATGTAATTTATAAAACGGAAATTTAGTTGTAATAAAAATGTATAGTTGTTATATACAAAAGAAATTTAATATTTTATTACTCACATTTCTTAGTTACTAAAGATTTTTAAAGAATATGCTCAAAATGTCCACCCATTGAGGTTATACACGCTTTGACTCTTTTCACCATATTAGCAGAAACCTTTTTGAGAGTTGCACTGGAAACATTTGTGATAAAGTCTGTAATATTGGCTTTAAGTTCATCAATATTGTGAGGATTGTTTTTGAAGACCTCGGACTTAATGTAGCCCCACAAAAAGTAATCAGGGGATGTGAGGTCTGGCGACCTTGGAGGCCATAAACCCTTGCTTATTATTCGACCACCAAAGAACTCTTGCAGAAAATCCATGTTTTCTCGAGACGTGTGACAGGTAGCACCGTCTTGCTGAAACCAGCAATACCGTTCTTGAGGTTCCAGTAGAGCCACAAATTGGTGCACAATATTCCTGTACACTTCACCATTTACAGTCTGTTCGAAGAAAATGGGTCCGACTATACGCTGACGAGATATCGCACACCACACACCAATTTTTGCAGGATGTAAAGATTTATCGTGAATGGCGTAGGGATTTTCAGCCGCCCAAATTCGAGTGTTTTGAGTGTTCACATAACCGTCTAGATAGATCCAAGCTTCATCACTAAAGAACACTGTGTTCAAAGATTCGATTCCGTTATCATTTACGAATGACCTAAACCAACGACAATATTGCAATCGCTTGTTTAAATCTGGAGGTTGAAGCTCTTGGACTAATCGTACGCGATACGGATACATATGCAATTTTTTAGCAGCTTTCTGAACACTCGAATATGATAAACCAACTTGCGAGGAAAGTTTTCGTAAACTTTTCCGTGGAGAGTTGAGTAATCTTGTTTTCACATTCTCTATAACGTCATCTGTCAAGACAGTTGGTCGACCGCTACGTTTTCTGTCGTAAACACTAACTGTCTCTCGAAATCGGTTTGCTAGCCTAGAAATTGACATTTTTTCTGGCGGAGGTACACCAACAAATTTAATTTTAAATCCATCCTTTACACTCGTGTACGATTTCGTAGCAAAATATTGTTCAATAATGAAAACCCGTTGTTCTATGGTAAAAGACATTCTATTCATAAGACGACCGGAATCCACACAAAATGTTACACAGCTCAAGGTTAATCAACTCGCACTGCCGTGTGTATACCGATTGAGTAGGGCTACCAACTTCGCGACAAAACAAAATTTCCCTTTATTAGAAATAAATTACCACACACTTACAATAGGGTAACAGGACTAAAAAATCACCCGATATAACCTGATTTATCCAAAACCTTTCATAAAAGTTACGTAAGAAATATTACTGTTGGGTTAATGAACCATGCCTCTACTCCATCGGCGTTTCAGTCGTCTTTGCGCGATTCCTGGTAGGTCTGCAAAATTCATATCGCATATTAAGGGATTGTTATGATTTTGAAGTTTGTCTCTGAACCTATACAAAATGTTTAAAAAAATTATTTTTATGAATCTTTCATTACTCATTCTACTAATAATTACTAATGGATCTTTCATTATAATATTCAATTTTTAATTTTTTATTTTCTTAAATATCTTTTCAAGGTATTTCAAGGCTTTATCAATTGAATTCTATTTTGACATGAGTTTTGGAGAATCATATTTATATTTAATTTTATAAAACAATTTTGCGAACAAGAGATTGTGTTCATGCCATTTTATTAAAAAGTTAGAAACTGTTTTTGATTTATGGTTCTGTTTTCAAAGACCACTACTTTGAAAAGTAATTACCAAAGACTCTTGAATCCTTTGAAATAATGGTTTCGGACCTAAACACACTTGAATACTTTTCTATGATCTTTTGTCGGGATTATTACATTTTTACTTTCTCTTGCCTATATGAATATATAGGAGGAAAGTATTGTTTTCATGTCGATTTTTCGAAATCGAGTTTTCACCGGATCTATACGTTTTCAGACCACCTGAACCCAAAAAAACATGTTTTTAGCGATTGGTCTCTGTGTGTGTCTGTGTGTGTGTGTGTGTGCGTGTGTGTGTGTGTGTGTGTGTCTGTGTGTGTGTGTGTGTGTGTGAACAGAATATCTCAAGAATGGAACATCGTACGAACTTGAAACTTGAAAGTTACATACCACTACCGGACCCGACACGAACATTTCCATCAAAATCGGTCAACCGGAAGTAGTAGTTTATTCATGTCATTTTTCACTTTTTTGCGATTTCCTCAAAAACTGGTCCTACGATTTTTTTAAAAATCGCCTGGTTTACTCAATTTTTTATTCTCTACAAGATAGGGTAGGCGTCATGTTTACTGAAATTCTGGGTGAGGCTGTTTTCACGTAAAAACATAGTTTTTTTAAGATTACGGCTTTAATATGCAATTTAGCGCAAAAGTTTTTATAATAAAAATTGTAGAGTAATTAAAATCCTACAACTTTTATTTATAACAATTTTTTTTATAACGCTTAGTTTAGCGGTAATTTGCGATTTTATGTTTTTTCTCACGAAAATATGTGAAAAATTGATTTTTTTAAGATTTTGGCCTTAGTATGCATTTTACGACAAAAGTGTATATAATTAAATTTATAGAAAATTAAAAGATCTACAACTTTTATTGAGAGCATTTTTCTCCACGGAGCCTAGTTTAGCGTGAAAGTCTGATTTTCCGGTTTTTTTAAGCCAAATTGAGTTCGATTTTCATTTTGCGTCATTCACTCATGATTAAAATAAGGTTATGTTTTTGAGGTTAGTTTTTGTTTATTTCTAATATTTTATTAATAATGTTAGGTTTATTATTAATTATTTGCATTGGCAAGAGAAAGTTGTGTGAGTGTTTCGCACCAAATTTTTTCATCACAAATGCCGAACCTTTCTATCCATTCAATCATTGTCCTGGTGGTCTCTACTGACCACGGCCACCATTACGCTACTCATCCATTGCTTTATTGGACATCCTCTTTTTCTTCTCTCTCTGGAGGTCTAGTTTCATGCTCTTCTTAGCCACTTATCTTCATTCATCCTACGCAAATTCATACAACAGCAGTGTATTTTTCTGGTTCATTGGATACACTGTTAAGCCTTCCTACATTTTCCCATTGTTTTACCTCATGTGATCCAAACTCGTGGTCCATCAACTTCTCCAGAAGTCCATCTGAAAAGCATCAGTCATCCTCTAACTTCTTACATTCCTGTATTGTGCGCTAAGGTGTTTTCCTGTATTTCTCATTCAATCTGTTCCTTTTGTTCTGATCCGAATTTTCTTTCACTACAGAACGGAATTTGTCGTCTGTGTCAATGCCTTTCCCATGTGCCGCTCTGTTTATTATCTCCCCTAGTTAGTTCTTCTCTTTATTCAACACTAAACCAAATTACTCATCGCAAAGTTTGTAATGTATATTTCCATTTATGTCAAATCGCTAGATACTTTTTCTTAGATTAGATTTAACTTTTACACTCCATTTTCCTAAAATCTCCGTCAGTTTCCTCATCATATAAGCTACGTCAAACTCATTCGTTGTTTAATAACCACATAATCTTCCGCAAATAGAAGGGTAGGCTACTATCTGAATAAAAACTTTTAAATGATTGTAAATGTTTAAAACATGTAAAGTTTCTACTCTTAGAATGTTTCTCATAAGGTCATTTTACTTTATCAAATATTTTATAAACAATTAAATTATTGCATTTTAAGGATTCTGTGATAGAATAAACAATAATAATTACTTAGGATAAAACGCTACTTAAAACCTACTAAAATAATCGTTAAAAATTTCTGATAAATTTATATAAAAACAGTTGAAGAGATAAAACAGTTCCTTGCGGTACCCCAGGGAGCAGTTTTGTAAAACAGTATAAATTGGAACTATTGGAAAACTATTAAAAAATATTGTTCGAGAAATTAATGTAAATAAAAATCTTTAATTTCAAGATAATCTTCTTTTCTAACTTGAATTAACTGCATTAAGCTGCAACTTGTAATAAAAACTATATGATTTGTTACGAGTTTATAGCTTTCTTAGAATGATCCTATTAAATTCATTCTGGTTTTCATTACACAGTAATAATTTAGTAGTAGGCTAGTTGTAGTTTGATTTAATTTTAATGATGCCAACTACTAATAGTTTATAGTTTAGTGGTTATCCTCAGTTTATCAGTTATAATGACTGTTAGTTTACCAACAAAGCGAGTGTTGCTACATGCAACCAAATAAACAAAGGGTTAAATTTTCGAACGTCAGTTTTGAGTCTAAATGTTATCTGTACTACCCAACCCATTTCATCTGTTGTTCCATCTCTCTCCGTTCAGTTGATGTACAAATCTTTCTGTTTCACTTGCACTAACACACATGCGTTAACACACTCTCACTCAGAGAACATTCTGTGGGTGTATTTCACAACGACGGGTCAATCAATTAACTATAATTGGAAACAAGTCTGCCGGTTTCCGATACAGACACGTACCAACTCTCTTTAATCCCGCTTCACTTTATCTTCCAACATTTTCCCTTCTTATTCCTTTTCTCTAAAGTAAAAAAAGAAAATCAACAAAAAATTTCATAACAAATAGCGTTTGATCATAAAACAGAAATTTTCTTGTGATCAACACAATATATTGCCTTGGAACAAAATTAATAACCTAGTTGCTTTATTAAAAGTATCCACGTTTGATAGATACAGAAAAAATGTTGATGGCCTTCAGTATTCTCAAGATTCACAAACAAAACAAACATTTCAATGCGTTTTTATAATTTTTTTTATTAATCATTTAAAGTCCATTAATACACAAAATATTTTTTAAATTATCAAATTTAATTATGAATGGTTCCTAATCGTGATCAACATGTTGCAACTTTTAGCGATCACCACAATCCTATAATTAAACATATCATTCCACATAGTTTTAATCCTTCGTGGACTTTTGACGGATACATTCGCCGAAAATCTTTCACACAGGTCATTTTGACAAATAGGGTATAAATATCCAAATACGGGTTTGAATGGTTACGGTGATATAACAGATACTCCCGTAAAAAAATTTTGGCTAAAAATATGTTTCTTAGTCATCAAAATAATGCCAAAATATTTAAATATTCAAGAAAATTTGTGTTTGCGGAAGCTGGGATTTTATTCTGTAAGCGTTGGATATACTTGGGGTCAAAATGTTCCACACCATGACATGGAACAATTGTCTAGACGCGGGACATTGTCCCAGTAGTAACAGAAAACAATGCTCCACTACAATTTGCTCGCATACACCAGGGCAGTGCCACAGGAATATCGCCCAAGGAGGTAGTTTTGATATGTGCTGCGTTTATGTTTATGAGTGTATCGAGCCGAAAGAAAAACAAAAGAAAGAGACATTGGGTGCGAAACTACTCACTACAGTATGCATTTTAAATTTTATTTCTTTTCTAGGTATATATAGCTATCTTTGTGCGATTTCCTCCCATGCGTCACGTTTTTAATTTTATTATTGTAATCACTATTTTGAAGTTCCCCACTACAATGAGTGATATTGGTGCAGCTCGATAAGTTTTAGGACAGTTTTGTTCTTCTACACTACAGACATGTTGAGTGATTTTGTACGACTACACTCATGAACAATTGTCCCGATGCTACCACGCAGCACGTGTGCCCGCTTATGCCCGCTCTCGTAGAGGAAGCAGCCAAAATGTCGCGGGTCACGTTGATGTGCCGTGCAACGTTGCAGCTTACCAAGACTCAGTGTTTTGCGTCATGTTGTGGAATATTTTGTCCCGTATATCCAAGCTTACTTCCTCTGTTTGGCTTATTACTACTTAGTACGTGGTTTATCCAATTTAATAATAATATTCCTTTAAACAATCTTTATACTTGTAGATTTGTTTTTTCTTTTATTTTGTAACTCATAGTACAAATATTTTTTTAGTCAATTATATTTACGGATATGTCCACATAAATCAGTCACTAAGGACGACAGACGGTTATGTTTGCATCCATTAGTGTTTAGTGTTGTTTAAGTCATCAGCAGAAATGCCGGTTTGAACCTTTAGAGGCTTTTTTTGAAGTAAAACAACGAGTGAAGTGGTTTACAGTTGCCTTTCTCACTGAGTGGAGAAGTATGATTATCAAGCTGCCAGGTACTCTAAAAAGCACCTATTTCCCACCATGTAAATGACACCTTCACTTCATTCACCAAAGGGTCTGGCTGTATAATGAAATTCATTTCTCTCAAAGGAGATAATTCTGAATTGTGTATTTTACACCTCTACCTCTTCTATTCTTAAATACTTTATTCATATTAAAATTGGCTGACTATGTGATAAACATAATTATTCTTTGTAGCCCTGGAACTAACAGATTGAGTGCAAAAATTAATCCACCTACCTGTTATAGACAATCAGTATTAATGAATAAAAGTGAAGATAGAAATTTGTGTTGAGATTTACGTGTATTCTAAGACTTTAAAAACAATTTTTTGTCTACACTTTTTCCAACAGTTGCAAGATACCATTGCTTATATGGCCAAAGCGTTGTCACGTACTGTGTTAGAAACTTGACTCAAGCTATGAAAATAAAAGTTGATCTTATTGTAGGCTATATTATACTTATGATATTGAAACAAATTACGTTTGCGATTAAAATGTTTACGTTATTATCTGAAATATACAATTATGTGACTGAATTGTTATTACATTTGTAATTGAATATATTTATTTTTAGGGTATTGTATAGTATTTTGTTCGTAAAATCATTAAATGTTATGAAAATATTAAATTAAATTAAACATCTTTCAAAATATCTATTTATCCATTTCATCGCCATAGGCTTATAAATTCTATACATTTTTATTCTATATGTAACTATTTACATTTATTTTAAAGTATTTAATTTATTTTTAATTTCAAATACTGCGTCTTTTCGAATATTGGGGACGAACATTATTCTTAAAATAAAAGTCACTTATCATTTAAACTTCAGTTTAAATTACAATTACAACTAAAACTTATAAGTTATTAATTAAATACTATGTATGTTTGTAGTACAGATAGTAGCGGAGAGCGTATTGCTCCATACAACCAATGTTAAATTGGAATCGTCTATCTTTCCCAAAGTCTCAAGTGACTCTTGGATGTAGGATAGGAAGCACCTTTTTCTAAAATAAAAAATAACTCCTCGAATTCATTAAATGCTTCTGTGTGGAATGAAACAAATTCCATTCACGAAGGGGCAAACGACTATATTGAGTATCTCATCTCGCTGTAGTGCCGTAAAATAATACATGTTTCATACGAGTTAGTCAACATGTAATGCAAACTTGTGGTGTTTCTTATGTGGTTGTTTCGCGATTTCAGTTACTTATGCCATTTGTTAAGTCTGCATTGCATTACTTGCATATTTATCCATTACTCCCATCTTTTAATTAGGCTATATTAATTGTAATTTGTTAGTAGTCTAAAAATAATTACTTGTACTTCATACAATTTTATCAATAAAATAATTGTTTTAAGTTTAAAGAATGTCTGTTTATTATACCCAGATCCTGGAATGAACCTAGGCTTAGGTTTACAATATAATAACGTAATAAGAAAGGATTTCTTCCTTTCAACTTATGGTCAACTTGGGACGATGATGACGCTCTGGAAAAACTAAACCAGATAAAAAGTTTTGTTTACTTTTCATAATTTACTATTAGAATAATTTAAAATTATTACAATTTCTAAACAAACTTTTAAATACATTATTGTAATATTTTAAAAATCGGAATTTAAGAAGCTAAAAATTTCACCGACAAAGTACAAATACAAGATGGATACTTGAGTTCTAATGTCATATTATTATTATTTCTTTGTTTCTACGAGTATTACAACTTCCACTTTTAAAAATTTACTTTCTTTACTAAAGCTTCTGTAAAACTTTTAGAAGAATGTAAATAAGTCTACCATTTTGGTTTTTTTATTTTTGTAATACCTTTCGTACTATACCGTTGATACTATTTGTAAATTACATGTAATTTAAGAAATATTCTAGTTCAGTTTTGTAAATAAATAGTAAGTAGTATTAGAAATGGCAATATAGTTACTTCTAAAAGGAGAACAGGAAATTTATGGTTAAGACTACGTATTACTTTACAATATATAGTATTGAAGTCTGATACTGTTTTTAATTGTACGCCGGTCCGCAGTTCATATTTTGTCCACTATGCGCTGTGATGGGGATTACTGCTGCCGGTAGAATGCGCCAGCGGTCATACTTCTCACAGCGCATGTACCAAGTGGCATCCTATAGTATCTGCGACTGGCGAGGCAAGAGTTGAGCAGGTGACAGTATCGATACTCTGTGTTACGAGGAATCGATACGGGTAAGTGACAGCTCAACATTGAGTTTCATTCCAGTCATCTCTACCCCTCGCTTCACCGGCGACTGCTCCCCTTCGGAGGCAGCGGTATAAGGTGTACGCTGCGTCGGCGACGCGCTCCTATTAGATTAGGCAGCGGTACAGACGATCCCCATTTCACTTAACCGGTGACTGCTACTCCTCGGAGGCAGCGGTGAAGGTGATCGCTGTGTCGGCGGCTGCTCCTAATCTTTTAGGCAGCGGCGAAGACGACTTCCCGTCCGTCCCCCTTCGAAGGTTTTCATTATTTTGAACAACACCGCCGGAGGCCCGGCCGGTCCTATGAGCTCGACGACTGCGCTACAAGAAGCCGGTGGCGACAAATGGCGCCCAACGTGGGGCGATTCATGAAGAGTGCTTCGTGAGGACCGACGACCATAGGACCCGTCAACTACAATCTGCACTTTCTGGGAAAGTATAAAATCCAGTGGCGCCCAATACAAACTATAACATGGAAGTATCAGCCGAACAATCTTGTACAGCGGATCTCTGCATCCGGCCAATGACCGACATCACGAACCAAGAGAGTGTATCCACTGCGCTCGAACGTTCTATCTCGCCTATATCCAGCCTGCCACCGACCCGAGGTACGTCTACCACAACATGGAGCTCGTCGACAGGGAACACAACCACTCCAGGGGTGCCTGTCACAATTCCACCTACAGTAACAGACACCACCTCGGAGTCAGCAGCTGTAACACAGATGTCTAACACCAGCATCCGCCGGACAGCCTAGTCCGAGCAGTATTCAGACGACAAGAAACATGGCTCTTACTCAACCTACCTACACGTCCCAAACCACCTTATCTTCTGCATTCCATTCAACTACCGCCAATCTAAACATGTCTTTCCAAGTACCTACCAAATCTATCCTTCCTTTTCACTCAGTATCCTTACAACAGATGACTAACTTCATCCCACCAGCATCCTCCGACTAGCCAACCACTGCCTGAGCCACCCTCACTACAACATCAAGACAACACAACTACATGATTCCGCCACCAGTGAAAAGATTACTCGTTCACATCCGATACAATCCATTTCCAGAAGAAAACGCACCGCCACCGCCGACACAAACTTCGGACCACGCTACCCAGTGATCCACAAGTCTTAATATATGATATTCATGTGAGAGAGCCAGATTGGCGACTCGTCGTTCCCGCAGCTGTCAGGAGCCACATAAAATATCTATTATCACGAAGAAGATCCCGCGGAGCGTCCAGGAACCGAAGACACCTACCGAACAGCAGCACGGCAATTCACATGGCCACAACTTCGAGCCCACATCGATCGCTACGTCACCCAGTGCCTGCTCTGCGCCTGCACCGAAGGCAACACCCACTCACGACCAGCTGACCAACGCCACGCCGCCCCTCTCATCCTAGGGAAACGGTCTGCCTGGCTCTGATGGCCCGTACCTTCTCAGGTCAAAACCGCAGCATACTGGACGTGCCGACTCATTCTCTCGAAGCCTACCCCATGCCGAATTCATAAGCGTACAAAATCATCACCACAACAAATACAGTGAGCACAGTGCAGTGAAAATTTAAAAAAAAAATCCCACACACCATACAAGTCCGTTTAAATGTGTATTAAATAAATAACGTGTAGTGTAAATATATATAAGTAATTGTGAATATGGTTTAGTAAGTAAAAAAAAAAAAAAAAAAAAAAAACCACTAACAAGTGATGTGTATATAATGTAAATGTAGTGCAACGTTTAAGTGTAAATATTAGTAACATTAGTAAGTAAGAATTCCTCAATATTATAATCACCTAACTTTTAGCATGTAAGTATATCCTGTAATTGTATATAATGTAGAATAGTAAGTAGCTTTTAATACCTCGGTTGCAACCATCCTTTCTTCTTTTCAATTATCAACCCTAGTATTAAGCAAGCCTACACCCTAGTATTAAGCGAGCCTGCGCGCTCAACCCTAATATTAAGCGAGCCTACGCGCTCAACCTAGAATTAAGCGAGCCTACGTGCTTTACATAAACTCACATGGGCCTGTGAGCCCTCATTTTTTCCTGTACATAATTTTCTGCCAAATAAACATTAACTCCGGACTCGGCTCTCTCGACCGCGGAGGAATTGATACTGTTTTTAATTGTACGCCGGTCCGCAGTTCATATTTTGTCCACTATGCGCTGTGATGGGGATTACTGCTGCCGATAGAATGCGCCAGCGGTCATACTTCTCACAGCGCATGTACCAAGTGGCATCCTATAGTATCTGCGACTGGCGAGGCAAGAGTTGAGCAGGTGACAGTATCGATACTCTGTGTTACGAGGAATCGATACGGGTAAGTGACAGCTCAACATTGAGTTTCATTCCAGTCATCTCTACCCCTCGCTTCACCGGCGACTGCTCCCCTTCGGAGGCAGCGGTATAAGGTGTACGCTGCGTCGGCGACGCGCTCCTATTAGATTAGGCAGCGGTACAGACGATCCCCATTTCACTTAACCGGTGACTGCTACTCCTCGGAGGCAGCGGTGAAGGTGATCGCTGTGTCGGCGGCTGCTCCTAATCTTTTAGGCAGCGGCGAAGACGACTTCCCGTCCCTCCCCCTTCGAAGGTTTTCATTATTTTGAACAACACCGCCGGAGGCCCGGCCGGTCCTATGAGCTCGACGACTGCGCTACAAGAAGCCGGTGGCGACAAGTCTACCTCCAGTATGACTTCGTTTGTTTAAAAATTATGAAATTATCAGTAGCCTATCATTCTGTAGCAACAGTGAATGAAGAAATTAAATAAAAATCAGTCAATAGCATCTCAATCGATTTGAAAGGCATTTACATTTCTTGGTTATTAATCTGCTACCAGCAGTTCCCAAAGTGTGAGCCGCGGGAGCCAGTAACAATTATAGAATTAAGTTCAATTTTCAAACGCGCTATTTAGGCTTACACTTGGACAGAAAACTTACATGGAACGCGCATGTTACACATACACGCCAAAAACTCAAAACACGCTTTTATCAACTAAAACGCTTACTCGATAGGCGTTTTAAATTAAACATGTTACGCAATTTAACAATCTACAAGACAGTCTTAAAACCAATCTGGACATAATATGGAGTTTATCTTTGGTCCGCTAAACCTTCACACACGAAACGTATATACAAGCGATTCAGAACAAGATTCTACGAACGATAACGCAATGCCCCTTTTACATTATAAACTCAATGTTGCACAAAGACTTACAAATCCCATACGTAATTGATGTCGCAAAACAACACGATGCATGACAAATTTGAATTACATGACAACCCTCTTATACAAAACATATGACACTATGGCGATACCGGGTGCTCAGCGCAGACGTTTGAAGCGCCTCTGGCCAAGAGATCTTCTTGGCCAACTGTAGGACTGTGGTGATGACGTCACGCTCCTTCAAGTACCTCAAGTTTTATAACATTAGCTTCACATTTAGAAATTGTTGTATTAATATAATAACACATACTAAAATTTCAATTGAAAGTGCCAATAATAAAGTTAAATTTTGTCGTATATTTTATCAAAAACCATTTACGTGAATTTAAAAACAGCTTTGGTATTATATCTCAAAAAGAGCTGAAAGTAATTATTGAAATTTATATATCTTATTTTATACTTCAATATACTTAAGTATGCACACACTTTTAAGGATGGATCATGATATAAAACGATTTGGAAGTGTTATGGTCAATCTCCAGTTACAGAGTAAGCACTGTTAAAACATTTTATATTGATTACTTCTGTACTGCAGAAACAACTTGTTTAAAAACTTTTACGTGTACTATCAGTAAAATTAAAATTCTAATATAGTGGTTAGCTCACTAGCCAACAATGCGAAGATTCCAGGTTTGATTCCCGGCTAGGGTCTGGAAATTTTCTCAAAACCCATTGTTCTTGATACATAACCCATCGTCGTCGTTAATAACCAAACAGTTGATGCAACCTATATAAACAAAAAGAAGTTTTAAAATAATCGCCTTCATGGTGTGTTGGTCAGCTTACTGGACTACTAAGCGTAAGGCTCGAAGTATGAATCCCGGCTAAAGGTTGGAAATTTATTACATGATAAAACTCATTGTTCCACGACCCAAAATAGTCGCTTATATTCAAAATATTGTTACAACTTATAATAAACCCAAAATACCTTAAATTTTATCAAACAGGTTCCTTTATTTTATAATATTTTAGTAATTACTTAAACTTGATTTTTTTCAGAGGTAGATAAAATTGTAACTTAATTAAATAAATGAAATCCTTTGTTTCATCGTAGAAAGGGTTTTTTAAATACACGTTTCATTAGATTAAACGAATCGTTCTTGACCGCAAGTAAAACTTAACTCTTGTAGTTTCGATTCTTTAGGCATATTTTTATTTAAATTTGTTGTTTTTATATGTTAGAAATACAGTAACTGAAAAGAGGGAAATAAACTTGAAAATAATTAGGATTTATTAATTTAATCATATTTACAGTTGCCAATTAGTAAATGAAGTTCTCTAGAAAAACATATAATGTTGTCGTAAATCAAGAAAACGTGGGGCTGAAGTTGGTTTGAAAGGGGGAAAGAATGCGTCATCTGCGTATAAATTCGTATAAATTAATAAGGGTACTAGTAAGAAGGGGTAAAATGTACAGATACAGTGACATTGTGTGATTAATAAGGATAAATTTAATTTTAAACAAACTGAAAATCAAATCTAATTTTTACCACGCTCATAAGTAAATTGATATGTTATAAAAAAAATATCAATAAATAATAATATAATATCTTATCAAAAATTTTAATGATATCTTATTAAAATTGCTATGAATATAAATATAACAACATACAGTATTTACAACGCGTGGAACTGTAGCTTTGCACACGACCTTGTGTACGCCGTACTTGTCGGGTGGTGGGGAAGTCATACATTTCCGAAAACATTAGTCGCACTTCACTGTTCTTTTAAAAACTGTCAACAGGTGCTGTTCACGTTCGAGTAAATTATAAACCGATTATGTCATATGTCATACATAAAAAATATAAAAAAAACAAGAATTGATAATATAGAAGGTTCATGTTAACTGATTTTATTACTGTGAGTAGTATTTAATTATATTTAAACATCAGTTGTAGTGTTGATATGTAGGTCTATAATTTCCTTTATCTCGCATTTTCATAGTAGTGTTTCTAAAGTGAATGTTTACGTGTGTTTTGCGTTACTATGTACAGGCACTTACATACAAGTATTAAGTGTCAAGTGTGTGGTCCTTTTTTTTAATTCACTTTTTAAAACAAAATGTCGGAAAATAAAATGTTAATCGCAAGGTCGGTAGTTTTATAATTAGAGCGCCAACCTGATCAATTTGCAAGATTTTTCAGTTAAAATACAACAATAAATTTAAACAGTAGGGCTACTTTATGCAATTATTTTTAATTTTATTTGTTTGCCAGTTTCCACACGTATTAATATTGATTTATTGTACTGAAAATAACTCAGCGTAGGTATTAAAGTAAATAAAACAAATAAATACGTTAGTTAAAAGTAATATGTTTGAGTGAATGCTTAGGCGTTTGTATAAAGTGCAGTCAATGTTTTCGGAGAGACTGCTATGGCGACAGCCGCGGTGCGCCGAGCTACAGTTCCACGCCTGTACATAACAGATTACGTTGTTTATTGCAACTAACCTACGCAACAAAAAAAAAATTTTATTGTTTTTAGATTTTATTTTTTGTAATCAGGTATAGGTCATTTGTTCTAGCTAGAAGCTCTCCCTCCAACGCTCTGTGCCGCTGAGCTGTTCTGTTTAGTGGTGGGGGAAGCACCTCGTAGCTGTAACAGTAGTATACAGTTAGAAAAAGAGGGAATGATCATTAAGTGAGAAGGAGACAACACTTGCCCCTTGAAACTATCCCTACTCTACCTACTCGCCCACCCCTTACAAGATTCTTCCTAAAACAAATGTACTATACTGTACATTATTGAAAACTACCCAATTCGCTCGCTGTGTTTTTTACGCGGTATTTTGACGGGAATTAGGCATGAATATGAACTGACATTCCCCGTGCAGTTTGTTCACGATTGGCTGTGCTGGTCACTATACAAAGTCACTGGTACAACCGGTATTACTTAACAATGAATAGCACCTCTATAGCAGTGACTGACTGGGCTGGCAGGAATGCCACAACATTTTATTTTAAATGTTTTTAATTTTTTTTTACAAGTATTAAAAACAAATTAAATGAATCCCTTATCTTAGATGATAAATGAGTCGGTAAATGTTAATCTCATTTAAATTTACATAAAAATAAATTAAAAACAAAATTTACCATAAAAAAATTAGAACGAATTTTTCATGGAAATTTTCAGCTAAGTTAATTTTAAGGTTATTGCTTTTGTAAATCTTTACTTTTTCTTGCCCTTTATGATTGCTATATACATAGTAGAAAAGTATTGTTTTCATGTAAATTTCATTAAACCGAGTTTTCACCGGAAATACACGTTTACATGTCCCCTGAACCCAAGAAAACATGTTTTTAGTGATTGGTATGTATGTGTGCGTGTGTTTGTAAAATATATCTGAAGAACATAATAGCGTACGAAGTTAAACTTAGAACTTAAATTAATTACCATAAGGGGTCCCGACAAGAACATTTTCATCAAAATCAGTCAACTGGAGGTAGTAGTTTATTCATTCGATTTTCTCAAACACGGTTCCTACATTTTTTTGAAAATCGGTTCGTTTACATTTTTATGCTCTACAAAATAAGTTAAGCGCCATATCTGCTGAAATTCTTGGGGCTGTGCTGTCATGGTAAACTTTCTTTTTAAGATTTTGGCGTAAATACAGAGTGATTCAGGAGGAAAAGGCAATAATTTGACAATTGATTTTCAGATAAAAATAAGAAAAAACGTAATTTAGACATAGGTCCGGAAACGCTTTACTTTCGAGTTACGGCTAGCGGAAGATTTTCCCCTGATTTCTTTTTCAATGGTAGTTATGCAATACTTTAATTTCAAGGACCCAAATTAAAGGGTAAATTCGATGGTTTTATATGGTGTTGAACTGAAAATTTAAAAGAATGGGTTCGAGAACTGTAATTAAGTAGTAGCTGGAAAATTGGCATAAATATATACATTTAACCCAAGAACGGTTCAATTTACTTCAATATTTCCAGGATTTTCTAGATTACCACAACTGTAATGATCTTGAACCTACAAAAAAATCAAACCACAAAAAAATATTTTACAATGTTGTTGTTTAGGTTATCAGCCGAAAGGCTGGTATGAACCTATAGAGGTTTTACTAAGTAAAACGAGGAATAAGGTGGTTTACATTTGTCTTCCTCACTGAGTAGAAAAGTACGCTAATCAGCATGCCGGGCTTTCTGAAAAGCACATGTTTTCCACTCTGCAAATGACACACACATCCACTTCATTCACCACAGTGTCTGGCTGTATAATAAAATTCATTACTTTCAGACGAGATAACTCTGATTAGCGTCTTTTACGCCTCTTTTGTTCTTAAATAATTCAGTCATTTAATTGGCTGACCATATGATAAGAAACAGAACTGTTTATTTTATCCCTACAAACAGATTAAGTGTAAATAATTTGACACTCCACTGTCTGTTATGGGAAGATTTTACATTGATAAACTTACATTATTTTTTTTGTCATCAGTCTCTCGACTGATTATATGCAGTTCTCTAAGCTGTTCTACCTTGCGCAAGTCGTTTCATATCTATATACCTGTAACACCCTACATCTTTCGTAATATGCTTTACACATTCTAATCTTTGCCTCCCCCTACAATTTACTCCCTCAATATTACCCTCCATTATTGATAGCTCAATATCTGGATGTATTAAAATATGCCTTCTAGCCTATCCCTTCTTCAGGTAAGATGCTTCCAAATATTTCTTATACGTATATAGGCCTATTATTACTGATTTCTAAACTCCGTAGATCAATTAGAAAGTTTAATTAACAGAGATTTATTAACGTTAGTTTTACATAAGGTGCTGAATAGTAAATTTTCTATTTATACTTCATTAATTACAACTAATATCAGAACTGCTGTAATAATAACTAATAAGAAACTATAAATTAACAAATTCATTTAATTGTAAAAATAAAATTTTAATAAAGAAATAATTGTAATTATTCATTTTAGAAGTTCAGCGTAAAAAATAGTTATTCAAGTATAAAATAGTTTGTTAGTAAAAACGAAAATGATAGCTTGTTAAAAACGTGATTAATTAATGAAAACAAACTGAACTCAGCAGTTTCACTACAAGACAGAGAAAGGAAATTTTAAAATGAGTTGGAGAGAATGAGAGGAGTAAACTGAAATAACAGAGAAACTCTAATAGACTTGAGAATATTTGCAGTGCAGCAGTAAAGTTCGATTATCATATAGATTGAATCATCCCTGTTGATTTCATTATTATTTGGCTTTTAGCGTACATTTCATATTATTCCAACTCTCAATAGGGGAATAAGGGATAACGGAGTGAGGGATTTCTATGAACCGAGACCTTTAAACTTCAACCCTCCCTCAACAAGAGCTTTCTCCATCATCAACTTAAATATCTTTGTAAGCTATTCTATTGGTAAATACATTTTTGCGTCGTTTTATTTTCTCTTACATTTAATATGAGTGGTATTTATTCATATAATATTTCTATATTAAGGATCATTAGGGTTGTTCAATTAATAAACAAGAATTTGTAAACGTAATTGCTGTACTTATACTAGTAATAGTGTAGTTATAAGAAAACGTTAACAAAAGCGTGTAGTTTATGGAAAAAGACGCTTTTCACATTTAAAATTAGCTATGAAATACTCATACGACTTTCTCTTGCCAATTTAAATAATTGGAAGTATAACCTATATTCAATCATCAGTAAATCATAAACAGTGTATATAAATACATAACCTAGAACAATTAGCAGGAAAATTTGGATTAAAAATCTCTTATGAAAAAGTAATATGATGGCTAAAGAGACACTCTGCATAAATTCAGTAAACTTAAACGGAAACCAAGTGAAACTAGTTAAATCGTTTAAATATCTAGGCGAACACATAACACAAAACAATAAAGAAAACAAAGCGTGGGAAGAGAGATGGAAAGAATTATCTAAATCATAACAAATAATCAAAACCGAGTACAACAAAAAATTCTTATTTATACAAACAAAAATTAAACACTACAAAACAGTCATACAACCGCAAGTTACATATGGCAGCGAAACATTAGCAAAAGTGACCAAGACAAAAGCAATAGACAATGTCCTAAAACTCGAAAGACGAATCCTAAGAACCTGCATAGGAAAGAAAAACAAAGTAGATGGGCAATGGAGAATTCTTACAAACGAACAAGTTTATAAAGAAAACGAACCCATAACAAATGCAATAAGGAAGAATAGGATATCTTTTCTTGGACATCTTATCAGAACACCTAAAGACAGAATTTTAAACAAGATGACAAGAAAACTCTTTCCAATGGTAACATCAGGAGCATGGATCCGAAATGTCAAAGAAGTTATGATCGAATATGGATTAACTTTCGATGATTTAGGAAACAAAACAGAATTATTAAAAATCTTAAGAAATAAGGAAAGTAGATTTGAAACAAAATCAGATGGAAGAACAAACCCAAGTAGGAAGAAACCGGTCTTTTGAGAGGAAGTTTAGCAAGCAAGATCAGCCCGAATGAAGGGATACTGGCAGAACATCAAGCTATAGAATATGAAAAGGAAGAAGCTTTCTAAATTTGACTAAAGTGATCAATTTTGGTCATAAAAGACAAAAAAACATAACCTATTTTTAATCATAAATGAATGTATAAGATGAAAATCAACCTCTACAAAACTTAAAAATATGGAAAATTACTAATTTACAATAAACTAAACTCTGTAGAAAAGTTGCTTAAAATAAAAGTTGTAGGTTGTTTTAATTCGCCACAACTTTGATTGCATACGCTTTATTGCCCTAAAAGTAGTATTGCTTATTCATGCTATTTTTCCCTTTTTTGTATGTTCTCGAAAACGGTTCCTACGATTTTTTTTATGTCTTCTCATTTACTGAAATTTTTTGTGCTCTAAAATTTAAGGTAAATGCCATGTCTACTGAAATTCTTGGAAGATGTAGTCTTACGATAAAAAATGATATTAAGATTGTGGCTTTATATGTATTTTAGGGCAAGAGTGTATTTTTTAATTAAAATTCTAGAAAGTAACGTACGTAAATTTTAACTTTGAAATTTGTTATCATAACGCTTAGATTAGCAATAACATTAGTGATTTTCTCTACTCCACTCATTAAAATCGGTAAAAAATTGAATTTTGTAAGATGGCTGTCTTAGTATGCATTTTACAAAAAAAGTGTATAACCTAAGCAAAAATATAAGAAATTAGAAACTTCCAACTTTTATTTTAAGCATATTTGTGCACAGAGCTTAGTTTAACGTAAATTGTTTTTAAATTTACTACCAGGTTGTACTACTTCCCAATAATCGATCTTCCTTTAATTTATACTCGTTGGTAACCCTTGCACATCTTACTATTGGGGAAACAAATCTGCAAGGTTTCGCAGCAAGTACACCAAACGATCACATATTGGCTCGAGGAACCCTGAGCATAATAGGCGGGACGGAACCAAATGTTTTATGAAAAGCCTTGTAAAAGAATAAGACGTTAAATAAAGTTCTTCTGGCAGAGAGGAGGGCAAATCCAAATGGATGCGGACCTCAGTTGTACTTAGAACTTGCAAATCATTAACTTTAAACGTCAACCAATTTATAAAAATATTTTGAACACCCTCCAACATATCCGATGTATAAGCTCTGTCTCTGTTCCTAATAACAGTAAAATTTTCAAGGTGGGATCAAACGAAAGATTTATAGAGCAGAAGACATGTTCTAATGTTTTTCAATCTTCTTTACAACCATTTCATAAGGCCCAGGTTTCTCTGAGGATTACCCATAATACGTAATAATATACTAGTACCTATATGAACAGTATAACCAATTCAAACATAGAACAATTCAAAATAAATCATGAAAACTACCAAGTTCATTGTGTATTTTTTTGCCGCTAGTGATTTAAAAAATTAACATATATGTAGTCTTTACGATTATACTTCCTAATGACCTCTTGCAGAAAGTAATAAGTATTGATATCAATCAATTAAGAAAAAAAACACCAGAAAAAAATTAAATTACTTTTTGATTTCGTGTTACCTTAATTAAAGCGAGGGTTACTGAAAAATATACTTTTTGTCAGATGTTTTCTGTTTGAAACAGAAAACGGTAATCAGATTAAAATTGCGGTTTGAAAATTTTATTCGCAAAAAAATGTATGTTTGATAAAGGATTTCAAACACCGGGCAGGAGATAGAAGCAAAATAAATCCTGCTCGCAAAACATTTATACATGTCGGTCAAAGTTTTTTTGTTATTACTCTCGTAGCATACTAACTAAACACGGTGGATGTCCATATAACTCCCTTGTAGTAAAACGTCTTTTACAGTAAAACTGATAAATAATAAAAAGAAAAACAACTTTTTTCAAAAGAAAAATAGGTCACATCATGATCTCAATAGATCATAGAGCCTTTATTTTTATTCAAATTATATTTTCAGTATCACTATAAAAATTAACAAAATTATTGAACACGTAAGCCTAGGTTCGTTCGGGATCTGAGTTTAAAAAAAGTAAGTAGACTTCTTTAAACTTAGACAATTACTAACACATTTTAATCGTTAAAATTTAACAAACTACAAAACTTAAACTAAACTTGACTATAACATTTTTACAATAATTTCTCTTAACAAAACAATGATTTACCGGTGTACAATCATTTGATACCAACCATACGGGCACTTACTCTTAACGTAATTTAGAACTGGTCCCGTGACGACAATATAGCTAAATGGCCCGACAAAACTAATTCTATTCACGGTTCAAGTACTGACTAACTCACTACAAAGGCGATAACTGTTTTTATACCCGCGGTCTGATAGTTTATTAAACAATTGAGACCCTTCTAATACTCTTTTCGCTTACCAGAACAAGAAGAAATCAAAATACAAACATTCAACTATAGCTTAACGAACTACTGCAGATGAAGGCGGAGAATAGTGGACTAGAACACAGCACAGAGCCAATTGACTTTCGTTAATCGCATCCTGCGTTGTCACGTTGTGGTCCCGCTATGAATGATAGCCTAACAAAAAGTCAGCTGGAGTTCGGTGGAACAAAGTTTGACTCAGCGAAGGGGCAACTTCTCACCCGACATTGGCTGTTATTGGCTAGATCTCATTTGCAGTCTTTAGTTCGTTGGGGTATAGTTTCCATTTTTGAGAATTCCTGTCAAAAATTTTTATTAATCGTCAAGGATAATTTCTATTATCCTGGTTTAATACACTACACCATGATGCGACTGACCATGATGATAGCCAACCTTCGTAATGGAGAAGGCACCTGAAGAAGAAGAATACACTACACCTCATCCAATACACAGCGACTTACAACAAAATAAAGTCCCTTAACTATTTATAAAATATCACTGTTATAATGTTATTTTATGTACAATTATATTTCATTATATACGATAACCATACTAATCCGAATTAATTGAACCGGGACCTTTTCGGATTTCGTAGTGTTTGGATTACGTGAAAAAAATCTTAATTAATTTTCATATTATAATCAAAAAATCTAAAAACGTAATAAAACCCCTTTCATGAGACCACGCGTCTCATGGCTGGTGGCAATTGTAAGGTATCTACTCCTTAAGGAAAATCAAATGACACTGTCTTTGTTTCTAAATTCCGATTTTGATTACTTGACTACCAGGTTTTGGCCAATTCCGGTCAAAACCGGATCTTAAAATTCAATGATTTCTATGTCTACTTTTTAAGATGAATCTAATTTAACTTTGATTTCTTGACTTTCGGTTTTGGGCCACTTGTGGTCGAAACCAGAAAAACCCAATGATTTCGGTATCTTCTCTTCAAGAGGAATCGAATGATACTATTTTAGTTTCCTAATTCCGACTTTGATTCCTTGACTTCCGGTTTTGATCCAATTCTGGTTGAAACCAAACTTCAAACCCAATCCAGGCCCAATAACATTTTTTGTAGATTACGAATCCGTAAACCATTTGTTGCTATCTGTCAATGTTTCTGACTTTGATTTCTTGACTTCCGATTATAGGGCACTTCCGGTTGAAACCGGAACTTCATACTCAATTTAGGCTCACTATCTTTTTCTGTAGATTACGAATCCAAAAACGGTTCTTGCTATCTCGATGCAGTTTCCGACATCTGGGTGTGACAGACAGACAGAGGAAAATGATGATAATTTTAAAAATTGCCACCAATTACACATACATTATAGGGACGTTGTTGGCCAACTAAGTACAATTAAGTACTGTAGTTCGTAGAGCATCACAACAACGCCACGTACACAGACCTTATGTTTATGAGGCCCTGGTGAAATATTGGGTGATCAAGGTTTATGGTATTACTTCTGCCAAGCAGAAGTGAAAATGTATACCTTGTAATTGCTAATGAACTAGAAGAATGTTTTACAAGTAACGTTAGATTTTTCTATTATCAACTACTACAGTTTTTTTATCTATTTTTTTAATTTTATATTTGAATCTATCCGTTATCTAGGTTTATATCTAGATAAGAGGCTCACGTGGATGTACACGTGGATAAACAAGAAAGGCACTCCAGGACAAATTAAAATAGTTGTACAGACTTCTTTCACGCAAATCCAAGTTACCAACTACATCTAAATTAACCATTTACAGCTCCTACCTTCGACCAATATGGAGCTATGCCAGTCAGCTTTAATGCCGTGCAAAACCATCGTTATTAGCAAAATTTCAGCGTTTCAATCAAAGCTTTTACGGAGGATAGTTAACACCCCCTATTATGTAACCTATAAAACGCTACACTCAGACCTAAACGTACCCTATATAAATGACGTTTCCTTAAAACTCTATACAAAATTTAGGAAGAAACTCGTGAACCACCATAACCCATTGATCTCAATTCTGGCTACGCAGACTCTCCCAAACAATCCAATAAAACGTCTAAAACGTCGATGGAGCCGGGACCTCATCAATTAACGTAGTGCTGTAATTAACTATCCATTACAGTGTTCTAAAATGTTGTACTTAATCCTACACTTATCTATTCACGTCGGAGTTCTGTCATTGGACTGTGTCTCCACTAACGTTTATTTATCATGTTATTTTTTTTTAATTTTGTGTTATCACATTCACTGATTGTTTCCAACAGATTGTGAATTTCTAAAAAAAAAATATATTTAGAAACGTATCAAAATATTAGTTCATTATAAAAATTTTAGTTTTTATTTTGAATCACTTTTTACACATAAAATGTAAATATTTTATGCTACATAAAATGTTTTTAAAAAAATTTACATGTTTTAAAGATATGATTGTAAAGAAACAAAATCAGTCAAGCAAGTAATTGAAAATGGGCAATTTGTTTTCCCCGGTTCAATCAATTACGTATTTTTGCTTGTATTTTTAAATGGGCCTACGTTACTTGAAAGAAGTAAGCTTAAGTTTTAACATATGTACAGTACAGTACTTACGAATGTACATTAGACATAATCAGTACAACACATTACTCGTAATTTGATATAACGGACTTTCACAACAACGGACATCAAATCATTCCCTAATTAGTCCGTCATAGCCGATACCTACTGTATAAGAAATTGTTCTGTTTGTAAAAATTTGTCATTGTAGTGAAATGTTAGGTTTATATGTAAGTATTTTGATAAGAGTGATTCCTAAATATCTAACTGTGTCAGTCAGTGGGGAGGGCGTATTTTTTATTTAAACCGGAAGACATTTTTGGGGTCGTATGATATTATCAAATATGTCACTTGTAATTGATTAGTTTTATTAATTTTGTTTTCTCCGCATTTGTGCTATTGCAATCTGTTCAATTTAAGAACAATAAGCAACCCCATGACGAATTTATATGACGTATAAATGAGGTATTACAGATTCAGGCCGACCATTCCTAAGAGAGTATTGATAATTAAAACCCAACTATTTATATAAATTTTTTACTAATGTCTAGTATTGAAATCTGTATAAAACTACCTTTATTAGGATTTGAACCACGGAATCTTTGTCTCCAAAAATCAGCAGTTAAACAGCTTGATTAGCGGCGACGACTTTGCCACCAAACCAACCAGAAGGGTTTATTAAATTTTATAAATTAAAACAAAAATATATTTATTACTAGATAAAAATGTTATCTGTGTTATAAATAAAAAATCTAACGCTCCATTTATACTACACATCTTTTGATGTATGCATCCGGTTAGAACATTCTATATCAGAATTTGCAACAACATTTATATTATGATATATGACACTCGACTTCAAATACAGTGTTGCTTTTATTATTAATTAATGAAAAATATATGCTATTCTGTTAAACAAAATATGGTTACGATCAAACTTTGACTTTTGTGATTTAATTATAACTAGAAATGGAATCCATCATAATACATGTTCTACGTTGAAGTATTCATTATTTTAGTTTAAAATAATGGAATAAAATTTTGTATCAAATATATTAATTTATAATCTATTTATAATCTGTTTTTTACTATTATTTTCATTTCAGTCAACTTAAGACTACGATAAATATACCAGTAAAATGAGTTTCTTCTTCAATTTTCTAAGTAAGTTTATTTTCTATACACGATTCTTCATTATTTCTGAAAATGCTCTTTCTTTCATTGCTCCATTTGCTACGTTTATTTTTTTAAATTTTTTTCAGAAAACCGATATGTTCTTTAATTGTCTCCCTGAATCTATTTCTATCCTATAATATATTTTTATCTATTACTTTTTAGTATCATTACGTCTTTTTTTGTTTCTTTGAACCATCTAAATTTTTTGTATTTTTTCAGCTTTTTCGAATTCTTCTTGGACGTATCCTTATCCGGATGTCCGTAAAATCTTCTTTTTTTTATTACTTCCGATATAGTTCGGATTTCTTTATAAATATTTTTATTTGGCCAATTTATTGTTCAATACTTTCCATCTTTCTTGTAGTTTCAGTTATTGAACCCATTTTTATCGTTGTTAATTTTCATTCTGCTTTCTCTAACATTCTCTTTTGCCTTTGACTTTATAGTTCAGGGTTCGGATCACACGCGTCTGAAGCATGGAATGCTTCTGGTCACACTAGCGCTACCAATTTGTAGGGTCTGATTTTTTTATTCCATGAAAGACTTTTCTATATTTGTAAGCACTTAGCTTTAATTTATTTGCTGTTTTTAACGTTTCACACTTCTTTATCGTTTATTTTTAATTTAGGTCTTGTGATATTCATCTTCTAATCACCTAAATAATTTCAACTTCTCTATTTCGTTATATTCTATTTCTATTGAAATTGAAATATATATCTATTTTTATTATGTTTGGAGTGTTTTTTGGCAATTTGACATGAACTGTCTGTCAAAAATGTGTGGAGTCTTATCAAACTTGAAGCCACGCACCTGTAAAACCGTTTTTAAACTAAACCCTCAACGAAATACCGACAAATTAAAAAATCGACTGAATAATTTAAAAAACACCAATTAATTTCAATCGCCAAGTTCACCACAAATGGTGGATAATACCAAACGCAGCGAACCTAGAATGGATACTGAGATAACCGTATAAACCGTACTTGTAAAAAAAAGAAAACCTCTTTTTTTAATCTTAGTTTAAAATAAAAATTGGTTAGTTAGTACCATATCGAGCTATATCGAACTAAAACAGAAAATATTGACTAGCTGAACAAAACTTCTACACGATCTTATTGAAAAACCATTTTACCTACCATTAAAACAGAGACTTTCTGTCCACAAGTCTTTTTACGCTGCAATCTTAAAAAGAGAACATTTTTACTACGAGAGCACAGCCCCCAAGAATTACAGCAGACATGTTCTGACCCTATTTTGTAGGGCATAAAAATATAGTAAATGAAGCGATTTTAGAAACATCGTATGAGCCGTGTTTATGAAAATCACATAGAAATAAAAAAGAGCACTAATAAACTGCTACTTCTAGTTAACCAATTTTGATAAAAATGTTTCTACGTGATACGCTTGTGGTACCTAATTTAAGTTACAAGTTTCAGGTTTGTACGCTACTTCGTTCTTGAGATATTTTGTTCACTAAAACACACACATACAGACCAATTCCTAGAAAAATGTTTTTCGGGTTCGAAGGACCTGAAAACGTGTATTTTCTAAGAAAATAATATTTTTATTCCTTATATACGTATATAAAGCACGAGAAAGAAAAAAAATAATATGTGTCACGTGGCTAATCATCTCATATAATAGTTGTTTTAAATAACAGGGACAAATATAAAAATATTTAAGAAAATCAGTATGATTTTTGAAATTAAATAATAGTCATAAGTTGAATTTCAAAAAAGATAAAAGTAAAAAAATCCCTTTTATGAGACAACCCGTCTCATGACTGGTGGAAATTTTTACCTTTGGCTTATGGCAAAAACCATTAGTGCTTTCTGTATCTAATCTTCAAGAGGAATCGAATAACACTATTTTTTTCCACATTCCAACTTTGGTTTCTTGACTTCCGGGTTTGGGCTACTTTCGGTCTAAATTGGAATTTCAAACCCAATCTAGGCCCATTCAATTTTATGTGTAAATTACAAATCTGAAAACCGTTTGTTTTTAACTCTTATAGTTTTGATATCTGGGTGTGACGGACGTATAGATAGATAAAACAAAATAAAAATAGATAATTTTGAAAATTTCCATCAACAGTAACTATTTACGGAATTGAATTCGTACAATCAAATAGTGTTTGTGAGTTACGGCAGACTTATTTTAAGCTCTTGACCATCCATATTTTTAAAATTATTAAAAAATTCTGAAATAATATTATAATTAGATAATTTTTTCATCTATAAACAAAACGTGTTCCACTTTTTATTTTGGTGCGTTTCAGATTTGCTCTCGTTTTTATTTAAATTTCTCTCTCATTCTATCTTTCTCAGAAACGGCCTATCAGCATCGATTATTATTCGCGTTCCTTTTTTCATTCGTAGGTCTGTCATTACCGTTCGTTGTCATGTCACTCGTATTTCTTCTTGGAGAAAGTAGGTTGAGATTTTCTCTCGGCTCTTTTCCGAATCCCACATCTTAAAGAAAAGCTGTCTCTTTCACTCTTTATTTTTCTTTTTTACTTTAACACTCTCCTTCTCACTTTTTTATTTTAATCGATAAATTATTTTTCTTAAAGTTTATTCAGAATTTAATTTAAAATAAATTACGTTGTATTTAACAAATTAAAATTTATTCTGAAATTTCATGATAAGTTAGGTTTACCTGGAAGAAACTTTACTGGAAATTATTTTTCTAAGAATATAAAGTAGTCTAATAGAAAATAATAATAAAATATTACAAAGTAAAAAGTTTATTATTTAAAACTTTTTTACGCGATACGTAGTTTATTTTTCATTAACAGTAGAATATTTTTAATGTAATTATAAATTTACAGTAAGTTAGTGATTTAATTTGATTAAATAATGAATTTGATGTTATAGTCAATAACTTACATTACTTTATATTTGAATCTCATTAATTTTGCATCATTACTGTGACCTAATTTTCTGTGTTTGCTTGAAATATTTGTATGAATCTACCAGAGTAAATTAAGCTATGTTGTTTCCAAGTGATTTCATCTTTTATTTTTGATACAGGTATACTATCTTACCAATGAGATGTTTTAGGTGATTTATATTATATATTTAAAATTACAGCTAAATATGTGATTTATTTTGATCCTAAATAATAAGTAAATGGATTATGTTTTGACATGCGATGACTGAAGAAAACACCCAAGTGAGGAGTTTCGTAGATTTATTTAATGTGTTGTCTTGCTTTAATTTCAGTTAGCGAGTCTCTTTTGAATTATCTTACAGTGAGATGGCGGGAAGATTGGTGTGTAATTTGAATTACATTCTGTAAAATAAACAAACGCCCACTGCCACGAGCAATGCCCACAACGGTCTCTTGACCGCGCCTTGTGCTCCCCCCAGCAGCCATCGATGCACTGCGAGGGAAGAAGATGACATCACCGCTGGATGACAGCGGTCGAGCGGAGACGCCACCTTTTCAACCGCCACGACGACTACTACCGACGCTTTGCCAAGACGACCCCCGCTAAAACGGCCCTTTTAAGGGCCACCACAAATTAAAGGTTTTATCTTGCCACATCATGTCGCTATCCAGTGACAATACAATAATACATAATTATTTTTAATGTTAAAAATATTATATAAATCATAATTATTAAATTAAATTAATTTATCAAACAATACCGGATGCTCAGTTAAGGAGTTTTGTTTTCAATTAATTATTAATTGTGTTTATGAAGCAGGGATACATCCAATAACAAATTTAAAAGTTTAAGCACAATGTAAGAATTCAGTCGATTACCATATAATTTTTTAGAGAAACTGGAAAGAAACGTTTTATATCTCAGTTTATATAATCAGTAACTGCTAATTTAGGATAATTAGTAAAATAATAATTTTTAAATAAAATTAGGAAATGTAATAAACCTTAAACGGATAAGAAAGTAGGGTTATGAAAATTTGGTGAAGTTGATCATTGATAACTAATGTGTTCCTTTTAAACAGTAAAGATTATAAAGTAAGTTTTTGAATAACATTTATTCCCTATAAATAACAATAACCTGCAAATCCCCAACTAATTACACCATAACGTAATATGGACTCAAATAAAACCTAGCTAATTAAAAAAGGATTCTATAATGATAAGGAAAGTCCGTTTGTAATAATATTGAAGATATACAGCTTACAAACAATGTACGTTTACAAACACAATCAACTTGAAAGTCCCATCTATGAAAATAGTCGAAAATCACCTAAACATTTATACACTGTTACATTATATTATAATATGATGCATTGACAATTTTTATAAAAAGATTATTATTATACAAAAACAATCATGACAAAAGACACTAATAGGCTTCTGGATTCCCCGGTAAGGAATATTACAGTTTTATTAGAATTAATTATTAGCCACCGCACCTCAAAAAATAGCACCAGCACAAGGGTGATATTTTTTAAAACAATAGCAGTGCCGAACCTACTCTATGGCAGTGAAACTTGGGTGCTATCAAAGCGAGAGGAGAGTAGATTGCAAGCATCTGAAATAAAATTTCTTTGACATACGTATGGGTATGATCGTTACAGAAATATAGAGATAAGGAAAGAACTCAACATCTTCTCAATAAACGACAAGGTATCTCAGAAGAGAATGGAGTCGTTAGAGCATGTGAACAAAACGAGGGAGGATAAGACACCTAAATGCCCATAACGGGTGTAGAGTGTTAAGTTAATTAAGTCGATCTGTTGGTTCGAGGGCTACAAAACATAGTTCTGCTTCTTATCACGTAGTCAGCTAATTATATGACTGAACTATTTAAGAACAGAAGAGGTAATAGTGTAAAAGACAGTAGTCAGAGTCATCTCTTCTGAGAGTAATGAATTTTACTATACCCTATGGTGAATGAAGTGAAGGTGTCATTTGCAGGGTGGAAAGTGAGTGCTTTTCGGGGGGCCTGTCATGCTGATAAGCATAGTCTTTCAGCTCAGTGAAGAAGGCAATAGTAAACTACCTCACTCCTCATTTTTACTTAGTAAAACCTCTAGAGTTTCAAACCAGCCTTTCGGCTGTTGACCTATACAACACAAGATACCTAAGAGCAGACACTGGGCTATAAGCCGGACGGTAGGAGAGAACGAGAACACCCAAGAAAGAGATGGGCAGATTTGAGAGGTTCGGAAGAGGCAGAGATGCCTAATCCTTGGAAGCCAGAAGAAGAAAAATATTATTACCTTACGACCATGTATCCACGTCAATAATTTATCAAAAAACATCTTTCAAAAGTTGCTCAGTGGAGTTAACTTATGCACAATAGCTAACACAGAATCATCCGCATATTGGTACAAATTAAAGCTTTCTAGAACGTTTCACAGAATTATGAATAAGTTGATACAGAAATAAGTTATATTAATTTAAAGAATAATATATAATATTGTTATAATAGTTAATAAAAGAATAAGCTATAAGTAATAATAATAATAATAGTAGTAGTAATAATAATACCCTCAAAGCACTTAAAATATTTTAAAGAAAGTTTTTCTCAAAAATTTTCATTTATTATGTTTACTTTTAAATTCTTTACCTATGTTTTAACGTTAAATGATTCAATACAAAGACCTTGCCTATAAAAATTTCAAAGAGTCGACCCAAAAATATTCAAAACACCTTATATTGTTAATATACAATATTAATGTTCATTACAGAAGATTGAATACAAACAACGCTATTTTTTATCACAGACTTTTTAATTAATTAGGTAACAAAATACTTTTGAAAGACCCTTCTAAATAATGAAATTAATAAACTGCGTCGTAAAAAAAGGAAATGAGTTCAGTGCTGAGAAAATCAATTGTGAACCTTAAGTATTTACTTTAGAACAAAAAATATTACGTGACAAAAACTCAACCGAGAAGATTATAGTCAGTAAATATCTCTAAATATACATTCTTCCTCTTCATAAACTTCTCAGAGATGCTTTAAGCAGAAGTGTTTGTTATTAGAAAAAAGTCTTGTACATTTATTTATTCGTTCCTGATTCGTGATATTTGTAATTACTTAATGAAGCATCAATAATAAATCGTGGCATATATTGAATTTTTAAATCTCTACTTATAATTAATTAAAATAGATTTGAATATATATGTAAAACTAGGGTTACACACAGCTGTCGCTACCATCTCTCTCTTGTCAAATTCCTCCAGTTTACTCTGTCATTTAAATTCCCCTCCTTGAGACCCGTTTCCTTCCATAACTTAGTCTATCACTTCCCTGAAGGATATTTTGGGTCTATTCCTTTTACGTTTCCTTGCGGAACTCCATTCTGTCTTTCAAACATTCCATATATGTATTGCAGCTCTTCTAATATGTCCGTACTACGTGAGTTGTTTTCTTCTTCTTCTCTTCACGATATCCAACCGGTTTTGGCTTCAAAATATTTTTTTGCATTAGTAATTAAATAAATTAGTTACAACTTGTTAGAAGTCTTCCTAAGGTTTCTCTTCGATCATCCCTGTGTCCCAGAACCCGTTTGGAATTTTATCACCGTTTATTATATTTGAAGAAGCTCCATACAGTTACTGCGATAATAACTAATACTCTCATTTACATTTGTAATATATAACTCTTTTCTTAGAAACAATTTCGAAATCTGTTCTTCCTTGTACAAATCTTAACTATTAAATCTTGATTCGTTGTAGAAAACGTATCTACGCAGGTTCCAATTTGTGTTTCCTTCTCCCTGTATGAGACAAAGTTTTCTCTTATACAAAAGAATCAGAATTGTCATTATCATCATAAAATTTCAAATATTCTAACATTGTACTTTGATATTATGAAACTGGTTGAAGAAAAAGATTGTTTGTTGTAAAAAATTGTATGGATTGAGTGCATTGAACATGAATAATGGTATCAATAAATAAAATATTTTGAATAGGAATTTTCAAAAATTAGAACTAGTAGAAACTTTGTTTTTATTCTGATTCGTTCTAACATGTTCTGGTAAAATGGTGAAAGTGTTGGGAGGATCTCGATTAACTATCAAACCGCAGGTATTGAAACAGTTATCAATTTTGTAGATAGTTAGTTATTTGAACTGTGAATGCAATTAATGTTATCGGGGTGTTTCGAAATAGTGTCGTCACGGAACTGGTTCTGAATTACGTTAATAGTGCGTGTGCCGATGGATAGTTGCAAGTGGTTGTGAGCAGATGAACCATTATTTTGATTGTTATGTGATATTACCTTACATTAAGTTTAGTTAAAGCTTAAGTTTTTTAATAAATTTAATATTGAAATAAACTAATTTGTATTTAATAGTAGTAGATGCTGCTGCCTTGTAGATGTGATATTGGTTTGTCAAAGGCTGAGGGAAGAAAACCCTGAAAGAAAATTGACCGATCCTTCTGGCAGAGGGTTAGATCGATAGGCCTGCACCCTGTCATCTGTAAAAAATTTTAACGCAAAAAATCCTAAAAACCAGCCTCGGAACTCGGACTGCCTACAACGGAATAAACAGGGAAACAGTAAACGACTTGGAAAACGGAAACGGACTTTGAATATTAGTACTTGGAATGTGCAGGGATGGAGAAATAAGGTTGACGAGGTCATCACAGAATTGGAAGGAATCAAATCGGATATCATCGTTTTAACGGAGACTAAGGAGAAGGGACAGGGTAGTGAGGAAGTGAGAAACTTTGTGCATATTTATAGTGGAGTGGACAAGGAGAAACGAGCCAAAGCTGGAGTATCTGTGTTGATTTCAAAAAAACTAAGAAGATCGATCAAAGGATGGGAACAAATAAATGAAAGACTCATTAGACTGTCACTTGAGTGGAAAGGACACAGCTTAGAGATTTTTGGAGTACAAGCTCCAACAAATGATGCAAATGATGTTGAAAAGGATGAGTTTTATGAAGCACTGACAGAGCATATTGAAGTGATTGGTGATCGCAGAGAGGTTATTGTCCTGGGTGATTTCAATGGTTGGACAGGAAATAGATTGGATGATAAAGTTGTGGGGAAATATGGAGATGTGAGGCTGAATGATGGTGGTGAGAGAATAATACAGTTCTGTGAACAAAACTCATTGCAGATCTTAAATGGGTTTTATAAACATAAAGAAACTCACAAGTATACATACACTCAGCCTGCTAGAAAAATAAAATCTATAATTGATTATGTCGTGGCGAAGCAAAATACAAAAATACACTTTGAAGATGTAAGAGTACTAAGAGGGCCAGAATGTGGATCAGACCATCACCTTCTTCGGGCAGTGTGCTATTTCCCTTTCAAACATCATTTGAAAAATACAGAAAACCAGAACCAGCAATCAACTTCGGATTTGACTCCATTAGAGGAAAACAAATTTGATATCCAGAGCTTGAATGATCCTTCTACTTCATACTTATATAAACGGCGACTGGACCAGAAGCTACAAAATGTGACATATTCCTCAGCAAATCAAATGTATCAGGACATTGTTTCCAGTATCACTCGAGCAGCATTGGAGGCCCTGGGACAGGTTCCAAAATTCAAGGAACAGGATGCTCCCGGTTGGTGGACACCCGATATTGACCAGGCGGTGAAGGAGAAGAAGCAAGCATACCATAAGTGGCTTACAACGAGGGATGCTGAGGACCGACGTCAGTATGCAAGAATGAACAGAGAAGTGAAAAAGTTGGTAATCCAAGCTAAAAATCAGCAGTGGGAGCTGAAATGTGCAGAGGTCGACAGATATATGGGATCAACAAAGTCAAGAGAGGCATGGAAAACAGTAAAGCAACTAAGAACAAACAAGCAGGAAAAGAGTAGTTTGAACACTATAGATGAAAATGCATGGAAAAAGCACTATTCTGAGCTGCTCAGTGAGACCAGGCCTCAGTTCTTAGAGGCTGATACAACAGCGGGTGACATAGAGTATGATGAGGATGATGAAATATCTGTTGATGAGGTAAAAGCAGTGATTGCTAATTTGAAAGATGGAAGAGCGGCTGGTCCTCTTGGTGTGCCAAATGAACTCTTAAAGCATGGTTCAGAGACTCTGTTGAGATTACTAGCCTATGTATTCACCGTATTCTTTCGAGATCAAGACCTACCACCTGAGTGGACAAAGTCTTATATCAGTAATCTTTATAAAAAAGGTGACCGTCGAGACTGCAATAATTATCGGGGTTTAAGTGTAACAAATTCATTGTCTCGAGTGTATGGGAAAGTCCTGAAGAACAGAATTGAGAAGGAAGTCATGGATGTGGAGGAGCAGAATGGCTTCAGAGCGGGAAGATCGTGTGTAGACAGCATTTTCTCTTTGAAACAGTTAACGGACAAAAGGATAGCTCATAATCAAGCTACTCATATTGTTTTTGTGGATCTTACTAAGGCTTATGATAGTGTCCCTCTCTCAAAGTTATGGATGGCCATGAAAAATCAGGGCATAAGTGTGAAATACATTCATGCTGTCCAGCAACTATATAAGAATATGACATCAAATATCAAAGTGCGTGGAAAAATCACAGATGAAATTCCCATTACTAAAGGATTAAGACAAGGATGTTGCATTGCTCCTACACTGTTCAAAATATATTTGAATGAAGCATTGAAAGTCTGGAGAAGGAAATGTTGCAACATGGGTATCCTTGTTGGAGATAAAAGGTTGTACTCATTGCACTTTGCTGATGATCAGGTTATTATGGCTGAAGATGAACAAGACATTGACTACATGCTACGGAAACTGGATGAGGAGTACACAAACTGGGGTCTATCAATAAGCAGAATGAAAACAGAGTATATGGTTGTTGGAGGAAATGCTAAGGATTTGAGTCTTGGAGGTGAAATCATAAAGGCAAAAAGAAGATTCAAATACCTCGGAGTTGTGCTATCGTCAAATGGGGGAAGCAATGAGGAAATAAATGCAAGAATTGGTCAAGCGCGGTCAGCAATAAGGCAGTTGAACAGTGTCCTATGGAATGGAAAAATAACAAAGAAAAATAAGATTCGCATTTACAGCACAGTCATTGAAACCATTGGAACATACGGTGCAGAAACTTGGGAGGTGAATAAAAGGTATGAAGCTAAGCTCAAGGCTTTGGAAATGGATTATTGGAGGCGATGTTGTGGATATACAAGAATGGACAGAGTGAGAAATGATGATATTCGAAGGAAGATGGGTCTGACTGAGAATATTGCCGATTGGATAGAGGCAAAGAGTTTGAAGTGGTATGGGCATGTGAAGAGAATGCCTCCTGAGAGATGGCCAAAGATATTATTGGACTGGGTCTCTGAGTCAAGCCGGAAAAGAGGAAGGCCGAAGCACTCCTGGCAGTAGGGCATGGAGGTGGCGATGCAGGCGAGAGGACTGACAGACAATGACTGCTTGGACAGACAAATGTGGAGGGTATTAGGATGCGAGAGACGGCGACAGCTGTAAAACAAACTCGCTAATATATATATATATATATATATATATATATATATATAATAGTAGTCTACGTTTAATAATATAATGGTTATTATTATTTGTCAATAAATAGGCCTAACTTTTATAAGTGTAAAGAAAGTGTGTTTGTTATTTATTCTCCCAGATCTTGAATGAACCTAGACTTAAATGTTACAGTATTGTGAGTCTTGTTTTTCAGAATACTTGCCATTATTCTAAAAATTCTCTAACAACGATGTATTGTTTTAACAATATCTCTCCATTAAAGCCAATTTCGTAGCCCAAGTAATCGAATCTTCGGAGCAGCTCACTAAGACAGCTATTAATCACAATCTTGTACCTTATGGAATTCCTTACTACAAAAATCATTACTTTCTGAGTCAATTACTATTGACATATAGGTAAAATATCCTCTAATGATATTCTCCAAGTAATCTCCTCATTTCGAATTCAGTCATTCCTTACCCTGTGTTGTACCTTCTTCAGTACTTTACCTCAGTGACTTCTTTTACTTTGGATTCCTACTTGTTGTTGTTTAGGTCATCAGCCGAAAAGCTGGTTTGAACCTCTAGAGGCTTTACTAAGTAAAACGAGGAGTGAGGTGGTTTACCATTGCCTTCCTCACTGAGTGGGAAAGTACGCTTATCAGCATGCCGGGCCCTCTGAAAAGCAAAAATTTTCCACTCTGCAAATGACACCTTCACTTCATTCATCACAGGGTCTGGCTGTATAATGAAATTCATTACTTTCAGAGGAGATAACTCTGATTAGTATCTTTTACACCTCTACCTCTTCTATTCTTAAATGATTCAGTCATTTAATTGGCTGACCATGCGATAAGAAACAGAACTATTTATTTTAGCCCTGAAACTAACAGATTGGGTGTAAATAATTTGACACTCCATCTGTCTGTTATGGGCAGGGATTCCTACTAATAACCCGATTATCGGTTCCATGAAACATAATACGGTGGATGATTGAGTCAAAAAATATTTTCTTAGTAATTTTTTTAACGTATTCATCCCACACCATTTCTTATAGAAAGTAAATAATCATAAAATTCTGTTTTTAAATATACTAATTTTGTTTTATTTTTCGTTTTGTAAATAGTAAATTCTGTTAATTACCTCTAGTTGTAATGTTAAATTCGTGTTTTTTCATTGTTTGTTTAAAACTTTGGTCGTTATGCCCTCGTTATTGTATATTCTAAACTAAACAATTAAAGTTAAAAAAAAGTTTAGGGGAACGAATCTGTACGATTCTCAATGACCTGGCCAAAAAATTCAATGAAATTAATTCCAAATCGTATAGAGTAATATATAAATTAGGTATTGCATTAAATACATAACATTAATATGATGTGAAACGTTCACATGGCTTTTTCTTTCCAATGTAAGAAAAAATAAATTTTCAAAGAGGTGAGGAGTTTTCAATTTTTAGTAACTTTTATTATCTACACATTTAAAAAATTCATTAACACTATAAAGTCAGAATGATATCTTTCTTGGCAGTTTTAAAAAATGTTGCAAGTAACTCCCACTTTTTATCGATTTCAATGAGCAAAGTGAGTAAAATAATAAATTGATGCTAAACTAAGATGCACTTTTATAGTTTAGCATAGTTGAAAACTTGTGTAGGAAATGGAAAATTAAGATAAATGACGACAAATCGAGACATTATTACGTTTACTTTGAGGAAAGACACATTTCCACCGATACGAATAAAAGAAAGACCTGTTCCTCAATCAGATGATGTAAAGTACTTGGGAATGCACTTAGATTGACGCCTTACATAGTCCAAATATAATATATTCAATCCTAGTCTTTTATGTGTGTTCCAAATATTATTTGGAACACACATAAAAGACTAGGATTGAAGCTGAGAGATATGTACTGGATGATGAACAAACGTTCACAGCTGTCATTAGAGAGAAAACTCCTAGGGTACAAAGTGATATTGAAACCGCTGTGGACTTATGGGTTACCCCTTTGAGGATCAGCTGCGAAATCAAATCTTGCTATTATTCAACGATTTCAGTCGAAAGTTTTACGGATAATAACGAATGCTTCATGGTATGTGACAAATGATGCGTTTTTAGGGACTTACGAGTCAACAACGTGAGAGAAGAAATTACCCAGCTAAGTTCTAAATATCAAGTAAAATTATCAGATCACCTAAATTCTTTGGCGGTTAATTTACTTGATAATAGCGAAGACGTAACACGACTAAAACGAATAAAATTGCTTGACCTTCCGTTTAGATTTACCAACTAACCTACATTGTAATTAATAGTATTTCATATGAACATAGTCAACATCATCTTCTTACTCTACGCATTCTACTATCACCGCTGTTAATTTTGTTACCTTTTCTTTTACTATTTTTCACGTTTTATCTAGTTAATGTTTTCAAAAATTATAATTTTGTTATTTTTTCGAAGTAAAACCATTGGGTATTGTCTTCGTCATGTGAACACTTTTATGTTATTTACTTATAGTTTTTGTTTATAAAAATTGATTGTAAATATTCTCAAATGTTAGAAAAAACTAAGCACTGTAGATAAATTCCTTCAATAAAATTTGTTAATTGGTGGCAATTTTTAAAATTGTCATTTATCATTTTCCTTTGACTGTCACACTCAGATGTCAAAAACTACAAAAGGTAGCAACAAAATGTTTTCGGATTTGTAATTTACACAAAATGCTAGTAAGCCTGGATTGGGTTTGAAGTTCCGGTTTCAACTGAAAATGGCCCAAAGCCGAGAAATCAAATTTGGAATTTTGAAACTAAAAAAGTGCCATTTGATTCCTTTTAAAGAGTTGATAAAGAAATCACTAAAAATGTTTGCCATAAGTGAAAGGTAAGCCTTTTTAAAAATTGCCACCAGCCATGAGACGTGTCATTTCTTGAAAGAGATTATTCTATTTGAATTGATATTTTTTTATTTTGTTAACATTTAAAGAAATAAGAAAACCTTTTTTAATACATTTTCTGTATTACTGCTGTAAAAAATCATTAAATCAAGGGAGTTTTAAGATTCGGCCGACATACAAACACTATTTTTATCGTATAATATATTACAGAGTATTTTGTATGTCAGCGCACAGCTTGTTGCTTGTAAATGGCTTTTCCTTTTCATTGAGCTAGCGTAAAGCACCGATAAAGTATCTCAAACCGAAATGTACGTTAGGCCTATAAGCTATTTGCATTTTAAAACTTTCTTGAAATGGGCACTACATTTAGAATACCTTTTCAAAAACTATTATGTTCTTCGAGTACATTTACATTATGTTCTATAAATGAGTGAAGTAATTTATGTTTATGTGTTTGTTAAAAAACTGTTATGTTTCTTAAGTAAAAAAGAAAAGTTTGTCCGTCTTATTCAGTATCACATTTAGAAGGGTAGTCTGATTTTAGTCAAAATTTTAAATTTATTGTTTAGAAACATAACACATGGAATATTTGGTTAAATTATGGAAAAGTTAAATTAACAAAAATAAACTCAAGCTATTTTACTGTTACTAATCGGTTATCTTTGATTAAATTATTTGGATATTTTTTTCTTCTGAGAGTTCAAATTAGAGGGGTGTCAGAGATCACATACTAAATGCCATACTACAGGGTCTGAGAGGATGTTATACAGGCAGAAAGGGATCGACAAAACCTTGTAAAATATTTTTAATACCGTTTCTAATCAAACTTTATTTTTTAAGACTCTTTAAATATCTACCACTCAACCGTTCTAAATTCGTCAATTTCACCAACATATATCATAACACTTAAGCTAAGGTTTGTTTAGCATATGGATAGCTATAATATTTTTGATGCCTTCACATCACCCCTTATAGCTATCCCTAGCCTCCGTGAAGCGAAATCAAAATACATACAGGGAAGCGGGACGGACCTACTTAGTGGAAGAAAGGCAGTAGAACAGTTTGAAATCCTTAATATACTGTACACCTATCGTGGACTAAGGAGAGTCAAGACATACACAAAAGAAAAAGCACCAAAATTAACTAAATTTAAATATCAAGTGCGGCACCTAATTCACTAGTGTCAATAAATATTATAACACAAACAATAAATAAACCTACACCACAGATAAAAAATTACAAACAATAATTAAAAATAATAATAACGACCCAAAATGTGGACGAGTATGGAAATTTTCTGTTATCGGGACTCTCATGTAACTTTGTCACACTTCCGGGCTACTTGATTCAGCAGATAACTTGTCACATGGGCTATCCCTCGCTGACCGAAATTTAAGATTTTAGGTTGTCATAAATTTAAAAAAACAACTCAAAAATTGTTAATGAAAATACGTGAATTGTTAATGAAAATACGTGAGACAATTTCCTTAACGTTTTTGTAGGCCTACTAGCCGCCTAACAAAACACTTATCATAGTCGTCTATCTCAGTCACTGGGCGCTTCCTCTTTTTCTTAACTGAAGTTCAAAATGACGCCTCTCCTTTACTAGAAATAATTTCTTGATTTCTTTGCTGATGTTTTTAACAGTAACCACAGAAACTCCACAAGCTGCCGCTGTTCTGTTATCACACTGATTAACACACATAACAAATTCACCCGAATGTTTGTAATGTTCTGATTCTTTTTTCATAAAGTCATTTACATTTGAAATAATTTCTCGCACCTGACTATGTAGTTTTTTTACCAAGTTTGGACCTAACAGCTTGTGTTTCCATATTTTTTTATAACTACGGCACTCACTTTTACAACAAAAAATAACTGTAAAACAGAAAACAAAATTAAACGCGTCAACTCAAAACATTTAGTATAAATGCAAAAAAGGAAGTGAAATAATAATTTGCATGCTTCCTTTACCGAATTCAAACACAGACTAATTATTTATCAGAACCAAGTTCAATGCACACATTAAGAGGTTACATGACAGTGTCACAGTAAACAAGAGATTAACCGTTGACTAATTGTTTTGACTACACCCGGTGGACAAAATTGTCCCCGCGAGGTCCTCTCTGTTGAAGGTCATAGCTATCATTCCAACAAAAGAACTGTAACAACACTATTTCAAAACGGCCCAACAACAATCCATTTACAGTCCAAGTACTAACTGACTGACTACAAGGAGGCTATAGTGAAAATATTCTGTAAAAGGAAAAAGTGACGTCACAGTGTCTTGGGCCAGCCTAAGCTAGTGGGAGTAGACTGATGGAAAAGTCCATTTAATAAGGAGAGGGGTGTGCGTGAGTAGTGCAACTTGACAATTTTGTAGTTGAGTTCTAACCTTAGTGTGTTGAAGAGATTATTAATTAGTTATATAGTTATAGCTATATTATAGCTATATTAGTTATATAGTTATTATTAATTAGTTATAATTAAATAGTTAGTTATTGAAGTGAAGTTTTATTCTACACAAAATGTTAAAATCTATCTTTGTTGTTCTATCTCATGTATTAATTTTATCCATTTTACTATGTTGCTATTTATCGGATTTTAATTATAATGTAGTGTTTTATAATATTATAAAGGTATTAACTTTTTCGTTGACTCGGTTCAGTCCTGAGTTCATTATAAAATGAGTGAAAATAGAGGAAAAAATAAAGTCGGCAAGAAAGGTCAAGTTTTGCATAGTCAAAGTCGTGAAATTATTAATAGTGTGATAACGCTTTTTGTGCGGGAAGTGAATGAGGGACCTGGTGTATCATTGGTTTTCATTTCTTATAATAGTAGCTAATAATATCCGGCAGAGTAGTAGCGTTCAAGCTGCCGTTGTTATGCGGTTCGGCTAGTATTACACGTGTTGTGGAGCGGAAGGGAAATTCCTTTCTCACTTTCTCACGACTATAACTGTTTTTAAACATGGTGTTCTGATATTTTCTCAAACAATTGAGACCTATCTGATACTTTCTCCGCTTCACAGAACAATCTATCACATTGCAAATATTATCAATAATAGGCACCTTAAAATTTAATACATAAGATTTATATTCATATTAATAAAATTTTATAATGAATTTAAAGGAAAACCCCAGTAATCATTGTCGTTAAAAAGAAATAACCAATGATATTTTTAGTAATAAATTAAATAAATAACAAGATGAAGTTAAAATTATACTATTGTTATTCCATACAAAATAAATTATAATAAGAAAGAACGGTTTATAAATTATCTTTTAAATTTATTTTGACAGTTAAAACTCACGTAGTGCGGTCTCAATGCATTAGAAAACTAAAAATAAAATGGTTCAGTAGCAGTAGCATTATGAAAAGAGAAATTATTTTAAAAAAGATAGAATAAATAATTCCTTGCATTCTGAAAATGCAAGCTTTTCATTTTGCGTTTATTTTACATTTTGTGATTGTATTTTTTGGTACCGTCACCATTGAACTCATTTCTTCCGTAGTTACTTTTCTTGCAGCTGCAGTTCTTTTGTAAAGTTATAGACGCCATGAATGGTGCAGTTTATGATTCAACCGAACAATATACATATAGCAATGATACATGCTTATCTCTTTGGTGTTTATGACTAGACGATTCGCGTTGATTTTTATTTTAGTTTAAATCATTTGAAATGTATTCAGGGTTTTTTCATTTTCATTCGTTCCATTTTATACTGAAATATTCAGCTTAAATAACTTTATTTAGAACTAGCAACCTTTCACTCGCTGCAATTGGCAAACTAAACTTAATTTTTTAAAATTCTCACACAATATTACACATTGGAAATAAATCAGACTGTACTAATAAAACCAAATTAGTACAGAAAACAGGAATATGCTGACATCAGTACGAATCAGCAGTGGAAGGGGGCAAATACGATCTTATAAAAACTGAATATACGAATTATATGTACAATCAAATTAAATAAATAGTCAATCCAGTAGCGACTTTCAAGTTCCCCAAACCCAAAAAAATTAAGCAATTTCCGTATTCGAGTCGGCATAATATGTTGGCTACCGTTTTTGGAACGAAAAGGGGTAATGTTGGGTGCATTCATGAAACGTGGGTCAACAATTACTGAACTGTACTGTGAAACGGATACCAAACTGAGATGTGTGATCCAAAATCGACGACGGAGGAAAATGTCCAGCGAAATTTCTTCTTCATGACAACGCGTGTTCTCACGCCGCTGCTAGGACGAAGAAGATTTAAGATTTTTGTTGGAACATGTTGACTACCCTCCATACACTCCCAAACTTGTACCAACAACTATTTCTTCTTTGTGCATTTTAAAAAGTGGCTTAGTGGGCAATGGTTTGAAAACGATGAGGAATTCGAGACTGCCGTTGTCAACTGGTTTAGTTACCATTTGCTTTTGTTATCAAAAGCAAATGTTAATTTGTTTTGGTTTTGTTATCATTTGGTTAAGTTATTATTTAGTTAATCATCTACATGAAAGCAGGACTGGGTTTGCTTCCGTATAATCTTATGGTTACACAAATGATAACGGGCCTGATTATGATTTCTCTGTTTGTACGACTCCGAGCCCCAGAGTCGGATACCGTTTGTCCGTTAAGAATTAAGAAAGACTTCTTATACTTGTTGTTTATTGTTAAAATTTAGTGTTAATCTAGTATTCAATAAAGCTATGTTTCTTTATATTCTGTACATGTATTCCTCTACTAAAGCGTTTGTCAAGATGTATTCTAAGGTATTCAGCGGAATCTGCTTCTAGTATTTGTTCATGCGAGTTGGTAGATATTTATATTTTACAGCGTGAATATTACGTTTCTGGTTTTTATTTCACTTGTTATCTATTCTGCCAGTCTTTTATTTTATCCAAAATATTTTAATAGTTGAATATTAGTGGACAGATTGTAAAATTATATTCAGTATATTATAAAATTCAAGTCACGGACGTATTCCTTACTGATGATCACGAGTTTAGTCTTACTGGTGTTGACGTCCAGGCCATAGTGTTTACTTACTTCTCTAATTTCGTTCATAAGGTTCTGAAGCCCTTCTACTTTATCAGCAAGTGGACGATTGTATCATCCACTTATAGCAAGTTGTTGATTCTAGCGCCATTTTTTATTGATATGCCTCTCGTCTTGTAAAGCTATTTTGAATAATGTGTTCCGGGTAAAAATCAAACACCATGAGTGAAATTGTACAACTTTATGTGTACCTACTTGTTGTATATGGTAACCATCAAGTTCATTTAAATAAAAAAATCACTGTATAATCAAATTTCTAAATTATATCTTTTTTGTTTTTTACACACAGTAGTTGTTACAATCGTCAGAATTTAATTGGTTTTAAATAAATATTTATTGAATATTGTGACAGTTATTACTGAGGTCCGTTTCGGGATCTGGGTAAAACAATTAGTTAACAAACTATCGTTAAAATTACAAGTATTTATTACAGGCTATAAATTACAATTAATAATAATCGTTATTCCACATATTATATTAGTCTACAACATAAAGGCAAAATACACAAATTAGTTAAACAATGAAAAGAAATTAAATTAAATAGGAATTTTATATAAAATGTGGAATTAGGTATTTCCTGTTGCAAAAGCTGTGATGGAGGATACCATCTATGAAACAATATGTCAAAGATATACCAACATATAGACAAAATTAAAAAAATATATATTTTATATAAAAACAGAACAAAGAGATAAAATAAGAATTAATACAAATTACGACAATCTTTGAACGCAAAACAGAAGCGGATAACTAATAAAAAGTAACTATATAAAAAAATACCAATTACATATCTTCTTGCACATATTAGCCTGACAATAAAACCTAAATGATAATGTTATATATATTTACAAATAAATTGAAAATACTACAATTAAATTGATAATTATAATAAAGTCACTGACAATAAATGAACTTAACTAGATAACCTCGCACTTAATTAAACTATAATACCACTCACAAAATATTATATGACGTCTTTAGTATACGGTGAACCTTTCAACAAATGTACCTGTGTTTACACGGTATAACTCACTTACTGAATGACAGATGAAACTTTTTTTTTTTTTTTTTTTTTTTTTTTAGCTTTTATTTGTTATTGGGAACTGTACATTGTTGACAACTACCCAATTTTATAGCTGCTTCTTGCTGTATTTTTTTTTTTTTTTTTTTACGTGGATTAGACATGAGTGTGAACAGGGACCCCCAGTAGAGTATGTTCATCGATGGCTGTCAACTGGTCACCATACAAAGTCGCTTGCCCAACCGGTGTTACTTAACAAATAATAGCGACTTTCTACCAGCTGACTGACTGGGCTGGCCCGAAGGCCAGATGAAACTAAACTAAAATTGAAAGACGACCGCTCCTTATACAGGGTGATTTATGAAATATGCAGAAACTTTGGGAGCTCATTGTACATGTAAAAATAACGAAAAAAAATTATATAAATACGGGTCCGGAAATGCTTCGTTAGCGAGTTACGGCTAGTGAAAGATTTCGCCCGGATTTCAGCTCACCAGGTGAAATGAGGTCTTCCTGAAATTCTTGTAAGGTAGATTAAGGAGTGAATTAATAGTTTCTTATGGTTTTTGACCTGATAAATTGAATACAACAGGTCCCAGAATTGTAAGTTAAGTAGTTTTTGAGAAAACTAGTATCAAATGCAAAAAATTCAGTGAAAAAACACATTATTTTATCTTTGGGCAACAATAACTTTGTTATTTCACCAATAAATAGATAAAAAATTTTAATAAAACTTGTAAAAAATTTTATTCTGAACAAAACGGTGTAAATAAAGTACACAGAAAGCAAATAGATGTTTGATTAAATGAATTTTTATTCATAACAGTACTCGGTAACGAAGCATTTCCGGACCCATGTTTATATAAACTTTTTTCATTATTTCTACATGTACAATGAGCTCCCAAAGTTTCTTCATATATTCGTGATCACTTTGTATAGTCCTACAAAAACTTCAAGAAAATACATTAACAAAGCTATACATATATAAAAAAACAAAATCCTTCTGTTGGAACAAATATTAACAAAATATAAACACATTATATTTAAATACAGGATACATTATAACACCTTATCAAAAGAGTTAATTATCAAAGTAGATATACCAACCATTCCCACGTAGCCGTTGCACAATAGGCCTATTCAACATTTAACCATTTATACACAATATTTCTAAACATTTCTTAAATCGAACATATTTTAACAAGTATTATTATTTACATTAACACTTCTTAAATCTCAGTCCTCCTAGAGAATTCTGGAACAATTCCTTTTAGATATTGTTCAATAAAATTAATGACACCGAAGAATGATGAAACAAAGAATGTTTTAAAGTAATTTTAGAATCAAAATAATGCTGCACCAAATTTATTTTGTATAATTTAATGAATTAGTTTACTAAGAATAAAAAATTATATATATTAAAGAAAGCGTCATGAACATTTAATTAACGTTAATAATGAGTATGTAAAACGTTCATTTAGTGAAGGGAAATAATGGAATACGCAATGAAAACAATACTAACGAAGAAATAGACTTAAATAGGGTATCAAACTCTGTTAAAAGATGATTAACGAATTGTTATCATGTTTAAAAAAGAACGTAAAAGAATATTGAATAGAAGTAAATGGCACGGAAGGTGAGGAGAGGAGTTTTAAGAAAAGGGAAAGTAGAGAAAAGAAAATATTGAGTTAAAGTAAATGGCAATTTAGTGAAGGTTGGAGAAGAACAATTTAAATTGTTTTAAGGAAAATGAGGGAAGATTTTTTAGAGTAGTGGTGGGAGTAAAAGGTAGATGAAATTGTAGAGGGGAGGTAAAGACGAAAAAGGTTGATCTCAATTCCGAAACGATTCCCCTCTTAAAATCGAAAACTGGGTTTGTTGTAGACAATAGGATGTCGTGGTGTACAAAACATTGGAGGTGGTAGTTAATAGTAAAGGATTCAGAATGTAGAATAAGTAGAAGAAGACGCCTGTGTAGTAGCGGAGTAGATCAGTTCGAACTGTAAAGGTAGAACGTAGAGTTTGTAGTAGTAGAATGAAGAGCAGAACTGAGTAAAGGTGAAGAGAAAACGGGGGTTAGGTTAGTGTGTTTGCAAACTGTTTTTACAGGACTAATTAAATCGGAGTAGAACTCCAACAGCCGGAGCTGAATCCGATCTGGGTGTCTTCGGTTGTAATTGGATCTCATCCCCTACCCGATACCGCTCTCCAATACCATTTTCTTCACCATCGTCATCCCTTACACTTAACTGTACCTCCACCAACCCCTATTCTATAACTACAACCGATTCTTGTCAAACATTTTCCGACCTTAACCTCTTACGATGATCGGTCTTTTGGTAAGAATTAACGTTTAAAACGGGGGATGAAATTAATTTCAAACGTCGAATAACAACTGCTTGCTTATTTTATTAATGCATCTTCCTAATTAACAAATTCTTAAAACAATTTTCGCTTACGTCTCAAAGATTTTATCAAGTTTACCTTGGCAAATTACCTTAATTCATATGCATGTCATTATAATAACTTAAAAAGTTTTTAAACGATATCATAATATCATTCCATCGAATACTTAATTATTCTATTCAATAATTTACAAACTTTTGTACGCAATCACTTTATTATTTTATTACACGAACCAACTCAATTAAATAACTAATTAAACTTAATTAAAATTTTAATTTAATCATTTAACCTATTATTACTGGAATAATACACAATTCAATTATAATTTTGATAAAGAGAATAATAAAATTTTAACTGAGCCAACTTTTCACAACTACAATACTTTATACACAAAGCGGAGTTTTAAACATTTAGATTAATATGGAAATTGAATTTATGTAGTTTTAATATATTCTATTTGTTTGTTAACTTTCAAAGAATCATAGATCAGTTTAAATTTTAACTAACTATGAATATGCTTTCTGTGAACGCATATATTGAATTACACCTAAAACCTATGGGAAATCTAAAACTCTGGTATGAAACACTCACACGATTCTCTCTTGTCAATGTAAATAATCATAAATATAACCTATGTTTAATCACGAGTAATACTCTACCTTGTACCCTATCCCTTACTCTATTATGTAGAGAAAATAAGTAAATGAAGTGATTTCAAAGAAAATCAAAGGAAGCGTTTCTGAAAAAATCTTACAATAGTAGTGAAAAATTGTTTACGACTAACCCGACTACTTCCGGTTGAACGATTTTGGTGAAAATGTTCGTGTCGAGTCTTCTTATGGTCACTAATTAAGTTTTAACATCGCACTATAATCCGTCCTAGAGATAGTTTGTTTACACATACGAGGTGTGGCTATAAAATAACGAGACTGACGCTGCTGCGGTTCAAGGAGGCATGCGTCAACCGCCATTAATCAACAGCTGTTTAGTGCAAACCTTTCTCTTTAGTATGCAGCAAGTCTCGCTTCTGTAAATACCACCGTTTAGTCAGAGCCTACGTTCGCGTTATTGTTGTTTTTTGTTTTGCCGGATAAAATGGTTAGTGTAATAGTAGAGCAACGAATTATTGTGAAATTTCACGTTTGACATTTCACTTTTCACGTTGAAGATGATTCGCGGCCAGGTCGCTCTTCAAGGGCAAAAATGAATGAAAATGTCAAAAATGTCGGTAATTTGATTCAGTCTGACCGTCGATTAACTATTCGCGCAATTGGTGAAACTGTAGATACTGATATTGATAAAGAATGTGTACGGAAAATTTTACATGACGGTTTTAACATGCAAAAAGTGTGTGCTAAAATGGTGCCTAAAATTCTAACGTTTGAACAACAAGAAGCTGGCAAAAAGTTTTGTACTGACACTTTGTACGCGATTGAAAATGACCCAAATATTTTGGAAACGATATTAACATGTGATGAAACGTGGTGTTTTACTTATGATCCGGAAACGAAGCGCCAACCCATGAACTGGAAGACCTGAACTTCACCGAGAGCCAAAAAAGCTAGAACGAACAAGTCAAAATTTAAAGCATTGATGATTGTTTTTTTTTATATCCATGGGATTGTGTACCTTCACTGGGTTCCTGAAGGTCCAACAATTAATCAACATTACTACCTTGAGGTACTTTCTAAACTACGTCATAGAGTTTTTTTACAACGTCAGCCTCGTTATTTAATAGCCACACCTCGTACATAGAAAAAAGGTTTTTTTAATTGATCGAGTCAATTAACAGAACCAGTAAATTCAATAATCTGCAAACTCCTTTGTGCACCATCTAAAATCTTGACCGGTGGACAAATGCTTTAATATTGATTTAAAGAAGATAATAGAAACATACGGGAGCCACCTCTAGAAGTAGAGCATGAGAAAATTAAATAGAGAGTTAAAACTATGTTTCTTCGCATTCAACCGAAACCTTTAATGTTTAAATGATTAACAAAATTATATCCTTAAATTATTCTAACCTATTTTAAATGCAGTCAACCATTTTTCCTCGCGACACTATTTAAAAACAAAACTTAAAACCTTTTAATATATACGAAATTAAATTTATTTAATACCTCAAACTAAATTATTCTTCTCTTTCTTCTTCTTCTCATTGTCCTCCTGGTCACCTCTTCAAATAATTACTCCTGCTTCTGACACAACTATTCCAAGCTAAACTCTGAATGGAACTGATTTTAATCTCTTGCATCCGAAACGAGGAAACCTCTGGTTGACAAACCTCCCTCTCCCACTAATCGTTGAACTAACCTGGAAGGCTAAAAAGAAGGAGGACCACCCCAATGATTGGGTGTAAGTTGGCAGGTGGCAGAATGGCCCACAAACCTAGAGAGGGAAATACACCTATCTAATGAACACTACCTTGTACCAGATGGTTGACAGTTGGCTATATTTACAACTTATTGTCTAAGTATTATTTTAATATGCCTACTTTTAACAATGGGGTTTTCCCAAACAACAATTGATGGGCTTTACCTTAATTTTTCTGGAAATTACAGTAATCAGGTATTACCATAACTTCCATTGCTTGTGTATTTGTACTTTACAACGGTTGATTTTGAGGTTTTCTGATAAAACAAACGCACAAAGAAGCACCTGTACTGTTAAAACTACCAAGCGGCTGTAAGAGTTGATTAACCTTGTTGATGGATTTTTTTTCTTTTTAAGGGCGGGTAAGAATAGTGGGCAGTATTGTTGTCAAGAGAAAGACAGTGAATCCTTTTCCTTTCTACACCTTGTTTTTTGTGGTGAAATTAAAAATAATCTAGTGTATTGCATGATAATTCGCTAACATTTTTATTTTTGTAACATAACCTTTTTTATTATCCAATCAGCAAAATTACAATCTGTTCCTTTTTACAGAAATAAGAACAGTAAAGGAATAAAGTTAAGACTGAAAATACAACATACAACATTATAATAAATTAATAATAAATGTTATAGATAACTTTTTTCAGTTCTTTATATACTTTTTTAGTTTCTTTTTATTGTTTCAAAATTGAAATAAATTATATGTTCTTCCGTTTGTAAAAGTAAAGTTAATTATGTTCAAATCTGTTATTTACTTCTAAAAAAACTGTATCTGTTAAGTCTTGTAAAATTATTATAGTTGCTATTGTTAAGTAAATTAATAACAGAAACTAAAGCGTAATTAGCGGAATTTGACGCGTTTTAAGAGGGAATCTCTACGTAGATTTTCATCTTTACTTTGAGGACTTCATCAGAAACGCTTATTAAGCAGGAAGTCGTAATAACCATTAGCGTATTAAATGGATTTCACTGCATTATGTTGTATTATACAATGGGTATATTACTCGAGCAAACCCAGGTTTAGGTGCAACATTATTATTAGATGATAAATATGATAGGTGATTATTATTAGATGAAAATATAATTATACAAATACTGTAGTTGTAAGTTCAATCTGGACTTATGAAACAATAATTTGGGTCTGGTAAACCATCACAAGCTAAACGTATTCAACTCGAACTGTTAAATGCCCGTTTTATAAAAAAACAACTGTATAAAATGCAGAAATATCTACCGATCTTGACAAAATTGTATTTTATAAATATATAATAAATTATATATTAGGCTGTAAACTAAGTTGTTAATGTTTTATTTCAGCGTTTATTTTTTTGTAAAAATTTTGTGTTAAATTTGTGTTAAATTTTGCGTTACTTAAATATAGGTTATCGCTGTTATAATAATAGAAAAGCTACTGATTCATTGTTTGTGAAAATGACGGATATGTCATTCAGAAAAAACATTGCCAAGTAGGCTAGTCATTGACAGACATTGAATAGTATTGTTTAATACAATACTTCCATCCAAACAATAATCATATTCAATACATTTCTAGTTTTTCATTCTTCCGTGTTCCTGTATTTCTTGTAATGTGATTTGAAGGGTGCGTTAAATATTGTGGCCATAATATGCGATTTTATTTCATTAAACAACAAAGATTTATAATAAAAATTTGTTGTGTAACACTTACATTACTTCGTCTTTCCAATGTAAATAATGAAAATATACCAAATTTTAATCATAAGTGAATGACGCAAAATGAAAATTAACCACTGATGGACTTTAGTTTTGATGATCGAAAATGAAAAATCTCTAACTGTAGTTAAACTAAACACCGTAAAATACATCGCTTGAAATAAAAGTTTTAGATTAACAAATTTCGTATACTTTTGAATATATATTTTCTTTTCTCGTTTCGATTTAGGCTTATTTGTAAGTGACGGTAACCTGCGATACATGATTATCCTTTGGCGGTATCTAATTTCCATTCTATGTAAAGTATAACATGTTTATTACTTAAAGTATTTGTAACAATTTGTTGAACTGTATGTTTTGTTTGTGAATTGCATAACTTTCTGTTTTATTATGTTATAAAATGTTGAGCTGCACGTAAATTTGAATGGAAATAAACAAAATTTTTATTACATAAGCTTTAGCCTTAAAATTTATAAATTAAGGCCAAGGTAAAATATTTTTTTTACCTAGAGAACGCAGCACCCCCACTTTACATTTTAGCATACATGCCGCTTAATTTATTTTCCTCAGAAAAGTTGAAGTAGATTAATAAACAATAGACTATTCAATACAATACTTCCCAAAGGTGTTGGATAGATGTTGAAAGAAGTCAGAAGAGATATTGGAAAAGTCAAAATAAACCGAAAACCTAATGAACAGAATAAAATTCAAATAGCTATTTACGGAATTTAAGGCCTTCCATGATAAACAAAACAACACCAGTTGGAAAAATAAAGGAGAAAAGCCTGTTGTAAAAGAATGCTGAGAATATCGGTCGCAAATAGAGCTTCGATAAATTTCTAAAGTCAGATAAAATTTAGACAACTAACTACGGACTTAAGGCCCTTATATTAAGAGCAAACCAACACCAGGTGGACAAAGAAAGGAGAAAAGCCTACAGTAAAAGAACGCTGAGTGAGAATTATCGGACTAACACTAACAAACACCAAATCCAAAGTTAAATTCAAAGGAAAAATTTTTAGATCCTTTGAAATCAAAACTGGACTCAGACAAGGCGATGGTCTTTCTCCACTGGTCTTCAACTGTGTCTTGCAATTTATCATCAGAAAATGGAAAGAAAGCAATCCCGAAAACATCGAAATTGGCCGGCCAAAAGATAACATAAAAGTAAATTGCCTAGGGTTTTCTGACGATCTAGTTTTTCTTGCAAACAATGTTCAAGAAGCCAGGAAACAAATAACCTCTCTAGAAGATATAGCAAATAAAATCGGGCTAATAATATCTTACAAAAAACTAGATTTATGATTATCGATTCCCTGTGCATTAACAAAATTTACATCAGAGGTAATTTTATAGATATAGTTGAAAATTTTAAATATTTGGGCAAGACCATTAATTACAAATACGAGGTGTGTTCAAAAAGTAACGGGAATTTTTAAATTTCGCGGGTTTGGATAGTCCGATTGTAAAACATTTTTTTTTATTATGTTGGTACACATGCCCCTGACGTACGATAAAATTTTCAACAATATTCATTGCTTAGTTCTTAAGTGGAAGCCGCTAAGGTTAGACGTGTTTTTCGAGCACGACTATTTTTGTTTGTTAAAAAAATGGATCAAAGAATTTGTATTAAATTTTGCGTGAAAAATGAAATAAAGTGTGTGAAATGTTAACAAAGGCATATGGTGAGTCTGCTATGAGTAAAACAAGGATTTACGAGTGGTGTAAGCGTTTCCAAGATGGCCGCGAAAACGTTGAAGATGATGAACGACCCGGACGTCCAAGCACATCAACAACCGCTGAGAACATGAAAAAAGTGAAAGAAATGGTTATGAACGATCGCCGAATCACAATCAGAGAAGTCAGTGATGATGTTGGCATATCGATTGGCTCATGCCATGAAATTTTTTCGGATGTTTTGGGTATGAAACGTGTGGCAGCAAAATTTGTTCCAAAATTGTTGAATTTCGAACAAAAACAGCGGCGAATGGAAGTTGCTCAGGAGTCACTAAATGAAGTCGAAAACGATGCGGATCTACTCAAACGTGTTATAACAGGTGACGAAACATGGGTTTACGGATATGATGTCGAAACTAAGGCTCAATCGCCCCAGTGGAGGCATTCTGGATCGCCAAGACCGAAAAAGGTTCGACAAGTGCGGTCGAATGTGAAGGTTATGCTCCCTGTGTTCTTCGATTTTAATGGCATAGTGCATCATGAATTCTTGCCACAAGGCCAAACAATCAATAAGGAGTACTACCTACAAGTTCAACACCGTTTGTGTGAAGCAATCCGAAAAAAACGCCCGGATTTGTGGCAAAACAATTCATGGCTTTTGCACCACGATAATGCACCTGCTCACACTTCATTGCTTGTTCGTGAATTTTTGGCAAAAAACAAAACTGTAATGATGCCCCAGCCTCCATATTCGCCAGACATGGCTCCATGTGACTTTTTTCTATTTCCAAAAATAAAGAGAACATTAAAGGCCGTCGTTTTACAAGCATAGATGACATTAAAAGCGAATCGGTGAAAGAGCTAAAAGCTATCACAAAGATCGAGTTTCAGAAGTGTTTTGAGGATTGGAAAAAGCGTTGGCACAAGTGTATTGCATGCGAAGGGGACTACTTTGAAGGCGACAATATTAATATAGATGAATAAATAAATATTTTTTTCAAAAAACGAAAATTCCCGTTATTTTTTGAACAAACCTCGTACAACGAAAAAGTCGCCTGGACCGAGAGAATCGCCAAACTCACCATAGGACAACATTTCACCAAAAACACATACAACAAAAAAAGTCTAGCAATACACACCAAACTTAAACACTACAAATCAGTCCTTAGATTTCAAGTTGTGTACGGAAGTGAAACTTTTTTCAGCATCGACAGTGGTGGAATGAAAAAGAAACTTAGAAAAGTCAAGAGAAGAATGTTAAGAACTTGCATCAACAAAAAACACCAAATCAATGGACAATACAGGCTTTTACTTAACGAACAAGTTAACAATGATATAGGATCAGTCACAACTGCAATGAGAAAAGAGAGAATTTTCTTCCTAGAACACATACTGAAAACTCCAGTAACACGCCTTCTAAGAATAATCACTGAAAAACTACTTACCGCTAAATCTGAAAAAGCTGTAGTAACTGGCTCAGAGAAATTCAAAACGACATGAAAGAACTCGACCTAACCATGGAGGACCTAAGGCAACGTACACCTTGGTATAAACACCAAATCGAAAATCACAAAATTCGAACTAAAGAAAATTAGATCAGAAAATATGAAAAAGTTTTGGAAACAGCAAGAAGAAGAAATTGAAGGAGAACCATTAAAATTGGATTAAGTGATCGTATGTGGTCTTAAAAATAAAAAAATGAACGCTGAATCCATGTTGCCGAAAGAGCTTCGAGAAATATTTAAAGTCAACTCAAGTAGTCTTAACTTAGCTCTATATGGAAAAACCATATTTTTTATAATTTAAAACTATTTAATTAATTTTTCTGACCTTATTTGATAATAAAATCAATAAGAAATGGAAATATAAATATATAGTTTAGTTAGGTATATTAAATTATTTAATATCAAAAGATAATATTATTAAAATTATTTCTTACATAAAAATATTTAGATGGGTAAATCCCATTTAAAGTGAACATTTTGTTTTAAACTTTTGTAACTGATTCAAGTATAGTAGCCTGTGTATAGATAGACCTATACATAGAAGGGAAGGCAACATCCTAATTATTTGAAACAAGTTTGTTGTGATCTAATTACACCCTAAGTTACAAGAGTTACTTCTATAACTTACTGTTGGTTCTAGAAACACTGGAAGGATGAGAGTAAAGGGTAAACTTAAAGCTTGTAACTGCACAACTGAATTCACTAGCAATTGGGTGCCCTTGGGAACCAAGAAGTCTTGACTTGTTTAATTTTAATTATTCAAATAATACATAAAGAAAATAGTATCAATATTATATACCAATTGTTATAAATTATAAAGTTTAAGTTATTTACATTATAAGTAATGATCTATATTAGTTAACCCTGATATATAAATATTCAACTCAAAATTAAATAATCAACTTTAATGAAAGTTGTTTGAGTATCTTTTACTTAAATTATAATACGTAGCTCCAACAAAATTTTGTTTAGAAAGCTCTTCAGTTACGATTTTAAACTAAAAATCTCTTATAGAATGACTCAACAATCTCAAAATTACTATACTGAAAAGACACTTGAATTTTTAGATTGTAAATACAGTTCTTATTGCTAATTAATAAAATTCAGCGTCAGAATAAAATAAAGCATTTACACTTAATCTGTTCGTTGCAGAGTTAAAAAAATAGTTCTGTTTCTTATCTAATGGTCAGCCAATTAAATGACTGAATCATTTAAGAACAGAAGAGGTAGAGGTGTAAAAAACACTAATCAAAGTTATCTCCTCTGAAAATAATGAATTTCATTATACAGCCAGACCCTGTGGTGAATGAAGTGAAGGTGTCATTTGCAGAGTGGAAAATATGTACTTCTTCAGAGGGCCCGGCATGCTGATAAACGTACTTTTCCATTCAGTGAGGGAGGCAATTGTAAACCACCTCACTCCTCATTTTACTAAGTAAAACCTCTACAGGTTCAAACCAGCCTTTCGGCTGATGACCTAAACAACAACAGCGTCAGAAGCGAGTCTCACAAAATTAAACCGGAAGATACTCTGTGGTTATCTTCATTTTATAGTCCGGACTTCATAACTATAGATTAGCCGAAATTATAGTAAAATGTACTGTTTTATGTCGATTAGGAAATTTTTCCCGCGAATAGATCCAGTTTTTCAGGCTCCCTGAACTCATAAAACCTTCACACTCACACTCACACGACTTTCTCTTGCCCATGCAAATAATTACCAATATAACATAATATTAGTAATAAAACATTAGAAATAAACAAAAAAACTAACCTCAAATAATAACATAACCTAATTTTAATCGTGAGTAAAAGACGCAAAATGAAAATCAACCTCAGTTTGGCTTAAAAATGCGGATAATCACTCTTTCACGCTAAACTCTCTGTAGAGAAAAATAATTAAAATAAAAGTTGTAGATCGTTAAATTTCCTATAAATTTAATTATACACTTTTATCATAAAACGCATACTACGGCTAAAATCTTAAAAAAATCGATTGTTTTACAAATTTTCGTGAAAAAAAAAACAGATTATCGCTAATTACCGCTAAACTAAATGTTAAACAAAGAAAATGTTGCAAATAAAAGTTTTAAATTCTCTACAACTTTTATTACATACGCTTTTGCGCTAATGTGCATATTAAAGCTGGAATCTTAGAAAAAAAGTTTGACGAGAAATCGTCCTTTCCAAGAATTTCAGCAGACTTTGCGCCTACCCTATCATGTAGATCATAACAATGTAGTAAATGAGACGATTTAAAAATAACTCATAGGAGCCGTTTTTGAGAAAATCACAAGAAAGTGAAAAATGACACGAATAAACTACTTCTAGTTCACTGATTTTGATGACAATGTTTGTGTCGGGTCCGCTAGTAGTATCTAACTTAAGTTTTAAGTTTCACGTTCGTACGATGTTTCGTTCTTGAGATATTCTGTTCACACACACACACACACAGACAGACCAATTGCTAAAAACATGATTTCCGGTTCAGGGGGTCTGAAACTTGTAGAGTCAGTGAAAACTCGATTTCAAAAAACCGACATGAAACAATACTTTCCTTCCTATATATTCATATAAGCAAGAAAAAGTAAAAAATTAGTATGATGGATTCTTGCTAATCCCAAGCTGAGAGTACCGATTTGAAATCGGTAAAAATCGGGTTTAGAAAAGGGATTTTTTTGTAACATGAACTTTTTTTTATTAAAAATCTAGTATCTGATATTAAAATATTATAACAATCTTAAGTGTGACGCTAAAGATTTCAAAAGTTGAAATACTTGCTGGAGCTTGCAGCATTACTTCTTCTTCTTCAGATGCCTTCTCCATTACGAAGGTTGGCTATCATCATGGTCAGTCGCACCTTGTCCACTGCTGCTCTGAAAAGGTCATGCGACGAGCAGTTAAACGCTTCTCTCAGGTTTCTTAACCAGGATATTCGTCTGCATCCCACCGAGCGTTTACCAACGAGTTTCCCTTGAATTATGAGATGCAGAATCTCATATTTAGGCCCCCTCATGATGTGTCCAAGGTATGTCAGTTTTCTTATCTTTACGCTCTGCAGGATTTCCATCTCTTTCCCCATTCTTCTGAGGACCTCCATATTTGTGACCCTGTCTGTCCATGGTATTCGAAGCATCCTCCGGTAGGTCCACATTTCAAACGCTTGTAGACGGGTCTCACACTCTTTGGTGAGTGTCCACGCCTCTACGCCATACAAGAGGATGGGAAAGACGTAGCACTTCAAGAGGCGGGTCCTAGTTTCGAGGCTTAGGTCGCGGGCCGATAGATATTGCAGCATTACTAGAGTCCTACAATTGGCCAAGAAGATCCCTTGGCCAGAGGCGTTTCAAACGATTGTGCTGAGTACCAGATATCGCTCTACTTAATAATATACAGTACAAAACATATCATGTTTTGTAAAGAGGGTTAGTCATGAAATTAAAATTTCTGATATCAGGTAATGCATCGTCTTGTATAGTTTGTTGTTTTGCGGCGTAATTTACGTATGAGATTTGTAAGTCTTTGTGCAACATTAAGTTCGTGACGTATAAGGGGATATTGCTTTATCGCTCGTAGGTTTAGCAAATCCCCAAAGTTGAACTCCATATGTCCAGATTGATCTTATGACTGTCTAGTAGATTGTTAATATAAAGTTTAACTTCAAGCTAAATATATTTTTGTAAATTAAGGTATGTCATTCTGTATTTACAGTGTTATGAGTTAGATAAAGGAACCGGACAAATAATAAATGTTTTTGAAAGTTAAAACTACGTCTAGGCAAAAGAAAGTTATGTGAGTCTTTCACACCAGTTTTTTTCCTACGACAGCTGTTTTTAAATTTATTGCAGATTAATCTTTATTTTGATATAATTTAGAAATTTTATTGGATATTCTAATTAATTTTCCGTACACATTTTTAACGACATTAATGAAAGTGAAGTACATGAGAGGAATGGTTTAAAAGTTTATAACCAATTCAATTTCTGGAAGAAACACGAAACATTACACTAGTCAAATTACATTAGTCAAAAAAGACAACTAGTCAAATTGCATTGAAGTGTACATAAGACTGAATTCTTAAATCTATTAGTAATGGACATTTTATACTAAATAAATTTTAAATAAAAGAGTACGTTATAAAATAAATAGCTTTCTTGATTAAAAGAAAAATCAACATCTGTTTTACATCGTACAGACTAATAAACGCCGAATGCGTAATGCTTTAAGAAATATTTTAAGGAAAAGCAATTTAAAGGGCCCCTGTAAGATTATTCAAGATGTCAGACGGAGACAGTCTATCTGGTGCAAATGTTTTCCCCATCACCTACTTTGCGATCCCCGATCCCTCCCAGTATAAGCCTCTTTTTTTACAACTAAGGGAAAGGGCCACATTCCAACCCAAGCTGCTCATCGCACCCTTTTTTTCTTCTTACATTCCCAAATAGCAGAGCTTTGGCTCACAAGAATCCCGATTTATTTATCCAAGTCTATGTCTGAACCAAATTTAACCCACGTTTAACACATTCTTAAAATTGCTTTTAATAAATCTGCCCCTGCATTTACGATAGGGATATTTCCTTTTTCTTTTCTTTCCATATTAAAGGACATGAATTATTTTCAATACTTTTCTTCGAATTTGTTTATTTAGTTTCAATTTTTTGTAAAGGAAATCAATTATATTGATTTATATACCTGTTTCCATCTTGAAAAATACAACGGTTTTTTCACCATTTATGAACATTCAGATTTGTTAATCATGAACAACTATGTATTAACAAGTCATAGTTATAAAAACTTATAGTAACTTATTAAAACTAAGTACAGTATTTGTATATAATTAAAAAAAAAATATTGTGAAAACATAAAAATACAACATTATCAAAAACGAATTTGGAGTATAGGATATTGTAAGAGAGTATCTTATCCATCTTACAAAATATCCCAAAACAAATGTGATCGCCACGGCGAAGGAAAAATATCATGTGTACTGAATGGATCCAAAGAGTCTGGAAAATTGGGTTAAATCACCAATACAAACCCTTTGGGTTAGTTTAAAAGTAAAGTCGTGGCCGCGAGTCAGCTGTTTAACAACTAATTCTCGAAGACGAAGGTTCCGTGGTTCAAATCGTAGTGAAGTTAGTTACTTTTATACGGATTTGAATACTACACCCCAACGAACTAAAGGCTGCAGATAAAATCTAGCCAATAACAGCCAAGGTCGGGTGTGAGATTGCCGTTCACTAAGTCACACTCTGTTTCACCGAACTCCATCCAGCTGACTGTTTGTTAGGCTGTTATCCACAGCGAGACCACAATGTGACAACGCAGGATACGATTCACGAAAGTCAATTGGCTCTGTGCTCTTGATTTTTTGCTCTGTGCTGTAAGTCACTATGCTCTACCTTCATCTGCAGTCTCTAGTTCGCTAAGTTATAGACAGTGGTCACTGGTTTACTTCGATAGTTGGGTTTCAATTAACCATACTCTCTCAGGAATGGTAAGCCCGAGTATTTCATTGGATTGTGAGGTAGTTAATTGTTTTTGAATTGAGCAGATTTCAACGTACCCACATTAGAAATTTAAAAAATTTACAAATCCTAGAAACAAATTAGAATTAATTGAAATTATTAATTTTTTGACCTGGCTAAATAATTCCCTGTATTATTAAGGTAAATAAAGCCTTTCTATACTTTGTCCAACAGTCGAAAGATACCATTGCTTATATTATTTGTCCGGAGCGCTATTACGTACCGTGTTAAAAACATTGACTCACGCTATGCAAATAAAAGTAAATCTTATTGTAACAAATTACGTTTAAGATTAAACATAACATAACTTTTATGGTAAAAGTTAGGCACACAACAAAACCATCAACTTAAAAGGGGAAGACCGAATTGAGAAATTTTCCCGGGAATAATTTGCCTTTTTTAAATTTAAAAATGTAAAAAATGGATGAAATCTCAACAAATGTTTAAAATGACTTTTAATACAATTTTTTATTTAAAATAATTATTATTTATTTAAGTACAATTATGTAGTTCTTGAAAATAATGTTGCTAATTTAATAAAAATTTTAATCAGATAATTTTATAGAAATGTCATATACTTCAGTGTTATTTAGACATTTATTTTTTTTTAATTTGGTACCTCTAAAAATACATATAAATAAAGTGATTTCAGAAATATTTTATATTCCTAGGTTATTTAACATGATAATTATCACAACTTCTATTTTTTTATATATTATTTACTGGTAATATAAATTGAAAATTTCGACGTGATGTATTTTGTTCTGGAATGTTAAAACAAAGTTACTGTTGATTTGTTTTAGTTATTTTTAAACTATATTCGGTGGTAAAGTTAAACAAATATAAAATGTTAACCATATTATTCCCTTTTGCATCTGTCAGACACAATATAATAATAAACAGAATTTTTTGGGGCTGTAAAATTATCGGTAACAAAATTTTGAATGAAACAATGATTAAAATTGTACTAAAATACTAGCCTTCAAGCTATTTTTCAAAATTTTCATCTTGTATAATTGTTTATATAAAATTTCATTTTACTCTCTGAAAACAACTTTCAATATAAATAAATAAAAAATACATTGTAGGTAATCAGTTCATAAATGATGGTGACTTTAATGTTAAGCACCATCAATGGAGTTGCTACAGGGTAAAGATCTTCAAGACTAATACTGATAACGGTTACAATTATATCGCCCTTCAGAAATGCATTTATTTTCTAATTGACTTTTTTAAACAACTTTATATTTTAGATTTCTCAGTTACAAAGAACATCGAAGTCTTCACCCATGCGGTATCTCTACACGACTTAGCATCAGATCACATTCCACTGGTCCTTATCGTTAGTAGTCGACCAGTTTATATTCTGAGGCCACCTTTACTGGAGAGAGAATTAGATTGGAATGTCTTTCCATATCTACTTGACAATGGTCTAAATCTAACCCTTGAACTTAAATGCGGAACAGATGTAAAAATTTCGTGCAACGTCTAAGAAGCGTCTTGGAATTCGTCTATTTCCAGAGCAACACCTGCATCTCCCTGCAGATATATTTATTTATTTATTTATTATTGCTAAAAACAAGTACAATGAATCTTTTCCTATCTTATTTCCTAATACCCACATAGGTCTAGCCTGTGCGCAGGTATGAGTTAGTTTATTTGTTTTTCTTCTATTATAATAATAGCTTTTTATATCTAAACTAAATTTACGTAAAAGAAAAGAAACAAAAATTTACAAAAAAAACAACATAAAACAAAATTTCCTAACGTAAATATACAAAAAAATATTAGTATAAAAATTTTTTTAATGTCATGTAGTGGCAAAGGATGAAGCAGACTTTCGATGACAATGTTAACAAAACATTATTTAGCTGAAACAAGAGGAAGAGCAATTAATTTGAATATATAGAACTAATTAAATTTTCAGACTGACCTCTCCCTAATTTAATCAGCCAGTTGGTTACTCTTCTTTTGTATATTTGAGGAGTTACATCAGTATTTCGGATAGCCTCTGGTAAATTAAGGCATGTGATTGAGGGTATATAATGTGCTGCAGTGATGTTAATGGTTTTATGCAATCTAGGGGCTTGATATCCAATATGAGTATTATGAGAATTATGAGTTATTTTCTGTAGTACAGAAAGTTTATTAGATCTTATGTATTGCTTGAGTCCCAGCTCCATGTAGTTGGAAGGAATGCAGTGCGTTGTCATAGTAATGGGAGACTGAATGAGTTAGTAGTGTTCCACAGCTGATACATTTGTAGTGGTAGCGTGTACTAACTAAACTAAAAAAATATTCTTATCATCCGGCGCATTAATTTAACAAATGCCTACTAGGTTATTAACTTGGTCGGATTTATAATATTTAACTTACCAATTTATATTAAAAATATGTAATAAATGAATGTAAAAATACAAACAAATATACTTATATATGGAAAGTTTTAAAACGAATGTTTTGTATCAAAGTAATACAACAATCGTTCTCCCAGCATGCGTCACTCATTCATTTACTTCACCCGTACCCATCACCCCGTAACTACACGGAGCTTGGAGCCGTACAATACAGAAATAAGTTCCTTATGTAAGTTGCCGAATGTCAAGTACCCGAAATCTACCGTATAATAAAACAGAAGAGTATTGTCTGTAACAATTTAATCACTTTTGATCACAGCTTTCTGAGCCGTTACGAGTGGTTTCAACGTTGAACGGAAGGCCCCACCCCAAGCGAAGATTCCGTACTGGACCAAGGATTGTATCAAGGCACAATATACTTTTCTTAGGTCATTTTGGGATAAAATTCTATTTATGCGGGGAAAAATATAACCCTAAGATATTAGAAAATTAATGATAAAGAGCGATTTTCCAGAGTTGTGGCCAATCTTCAGTAATAAAACCGGTAAGAAGATGCCAGATTACTCCAAGTATAAAACACCCATAAATTTATAGTTTCTTCTTGCTTGTCTTTCTCAGGATTACATACCTAATAGTCTATTAATACGAAGATATTTCAATGTTTAAAAAATGAGGTTAAAAAAGAACAATTTAGTCTTAATTTCTAATGTAAAAGAAGGTTTTACTTTAGCAAAATTATATAGTTATAAAGATCTTCTAAAAATTTCAAGTCCCTATTATAAATTAACTCTGAGAAAAAATTTTTAGGTAAAAAATATTTCCTTGTAATATATAAGAAAAATCGCTCATGTATGACTCCGCTTAAGATCCGGTGGGAAATTTATTTAACTCTGCATAAAAACAAATTTCATTCACGCAGTAGTTTGAAAAATTAATCTAAACTGTAAATTGAAAAATTGTGATAGCAACCTGATATAAAACGTTGTACAAAGGTAAGGATAAAGTGATATGGTAGTTACAGAATTGTGAACTCATTTTTCCTCTAGGAATGAAGGAAAGGATATCGCAAGTACGTGAAGTAGAAGGTTTCCGATGCAGCGGAGTTCTCTAGTACGTAGTACATGGAAGCAATCATCGCGGGCGGTCTAAATTCAATTTATATTGTAACCCCAGCTCTTTGAAGCGACACCGATGAGGTAATGGAGTTTAGAGTCCTTTGTAAGATCACACAGACTTCACCCAATTTATAGCTAATTTAATACACACAACCGCATTGGAAACTAATTGTCCATCCCTACTTAGTAAAACACCAGACGAATGGTGATTTAGCTTACCCTGCCTTTGAAGGGGATGAAAAGCTTAAGCTTCCAGAATAAATCAATTAAGATTAATTCGACGATGTTCCAACCTACTTCTTCATCTCAAAGTTACTTCCTCTCTTTCCGTACTTTCCTACCCCTCATCTAAAAAACAAAAGTCCCTTTTATAATCAAACTTCTGTCTTTTCTCATTGCGCGTTATTATTGGGGTTGGATCCTAATTTTATTCTATGTTTTTTTTTACTTTTATTAAATTCACTTTGTACCTTGTATTTTCTTTATTATTAAACTTTAGTTAAAACGACTTCTTCTGTACTTCCGTTTATCTTTTTTGTGCTTTTACTTTTTATTCTTCATTTTAATTTAATCAAATGCGATGAAGTCAATAGAAACAGAAACAGGTACAATTGAATTAAATTAGGTAAACATAATTTAATTTCTTTTTACATTCTCCTGTTTGTGTTACAGAGTTTTTTCATGATTGTATATGCCTTAGAACTTCAATTAAAATTATTATTACTTTGAGTAAAATTTGAGCATAAATATTTATACACCATTATATCAAATCTTGTATTTAAAATAATAATTTTTTGAAATATTTTTCTGATACAGTAGGACTAATAAATAAGTAGCTTACCATAAATATCATGGAAAAAATTATTAGTGGAAATTTTTACCAAAAACGTTTTGGTGGATTCCATGATGAATTGGTTAGCATGCTAAGCTACTAAGCAGAAAATTTCCAATTTGATTCCCAGATAAGGGAAGGAAATAATCATACTTTCAAAGCCCTTGTTTCAGTTTCATATCCCACATAAGTCACTAATGACCAAGTTATTTGTGTGACTTTCATATTCATACATTCAGTTTGGAGCATAGTATACATTGATTTACAGATCCAAGGCGGTGTGAAGAGCATAAAATATTATATTTGGTTCCAATTCTCAAGTTACAATATTATTCCAAAACGGTTGAAAGCATTGGTTGTTTATTGTAAGAGTGGTGTATTGTATATATATATAAATATATATATATATATTACAAATATAATCATATAAATATGTATTATAATAGTGTCACCGAATGGCGACATTAAGTGGCGAGTTGAAACCTTTACTTTTTGGTGGCCCTGAAAAGGGCCATTTAAACGGTGGTCGTCTTGGCGAAGCGTCGGTCTTAGTCGTCGTGGTGGTCGAGGGGCTGGCCGATACGGCGTGTCGTCGTCCAGCGGAGACGTCATCTCCTTCTCTCGCAGTAGTGCGTCAATAGCTGCTTCGTCGGATCCGGTGGGCGTAAGGCTCGGTCGAGGGACCGCTGACGGCATCACTAGCGACAGAGGGCGTTGACGGTCCCGGTCGACGGCTTACAGTGTTGGGTCGGCAGAAGCATCATCTCCTCTCTTGCGGGGTCACCGATGAGTCTTCGCTGGAGTTTGGTAGCCGTGTGCCGATGGTGGACGTCTTGTCTGCTGTCTGGATTGGAATTGAATCTCTTCGGGCTCAGTAGAGCGCTGTTTATATAGCCGCCGAGAACGCTGTGGTAGGGGCGGTAACTGGCTCGGCCTTGGCGACAAAGGTCTCTGTCGGTACGCCGCCAAAGGCCTACCCCCTTTTCGAAAGTATTGGCGGTTCCCTCTGTCGCTAAGTCACAAGATTTGATATCCGGCAGCACAGTACCTAATTAAAGGGGACGACGGTGGCAGTAGTATAAATGTTTTGAAATGGAAATCTTGGAAATCAAAAATAGTAGAAATTATTTTTAATTCTGATTCTTTCCGCAATGAAGAAAACTAGAATGGAGAAAATTTTCGAAAGGTCTACGATTAACTATCAGGCTGCAAGTATAAAATCAGTTCGCGCTTTTGTAGTTGAGGCAGTGAGTTAATACCTTAATCGTTAATGGACAGTGTCGTCCCAGAACAAGTTTCAAGTGATTGATAGGTGCAAATGCGAACGGGTGGTAACAAGTGGTTGTATACAGGTATTGCTTTTATTTCAAAGGAAAGTATTCTATTCTCAATCAAGTTTATTTTAAGCTTAAGTTGTGTCATTGATTTAATTTATGTAGTGTATTTAAGGTATTTAAAGGTATTTAAGGTATTGTTAAGGTATAAAGGTATTTAAGGTATTTTAAGGTATTTATGTAATTGTATCCTGTATACCTAGTATCTTTTAAATAGTAAATTAAACCCCGATCCCGAACGAACCAAGGCTTAAGTGTTACAATATCGTCTTTTATATTCTATTCGAAAGAAAGATTGGTTCACTTTTGTGTTCTTCGTATGAAAGAAATATATTGTGACAATATCGAAGAAGGGCATGGTTCGCGAAATTTCTAGTACTTCATTCATAAAATGGCAAAGAGTAGATAACAGAGTGAAAAAGTAACAATAGGGTTAGCATAAAGGATATCTATTCATTAAGGTTATTTAAAAGGAGTGTATTGAGGTAGGGTCTTTTGTTGTACAACTATTTGTGAAAGGGTTGGTTGATTACCTGTAACACCTTCTATTCTATTGTTGACTTGTTTACAATAGTTAAGATTTTTTTCAGTAAAAAGGGTTTTTTGTACTTTATTATTTGCATGGAATTTCTCTGCTTCTCTGGAATTATCTTTCTGAACCACCTGTATAAAGAGACCCCCGAGGCGGTCAGTGAGTTAGTATTCGTTTAACCTTTGACGAGTGTTTACTACGTGTGAAGGTAACTCCGTTAGAACAGATCAACGGGTTTCCGAGGCATTGTTATTCAGTCTTATTTTATTTGTGCATTGTGTATTCAGTTTTATTGTGAATGTGCATTCTATATAATTATTTGTAAGTAGCATTAGGTAAATTATTGAGTTATTCATTGTATTACTTCATTAAAGTTAGTTTATTATTCATTCTGTAAATCTTTAGCGTAATAAATACTTGTATTTTTAAACTTTAGTGTATTAATTATTTAATTACCTAGATCCCGAAACTGACCTTAGCGATAAGTGTCACAATATTTTAACACCAATTCTTAACCTTCATGCGTTTGCCAATTCCTTGTGCGACTCTCAAGTCATTTCCTAAAAATCTTTTGAATTTGCAAGGGTAATTTATTTATATTTCTACCATTATAACGATTTAGATCACAACATACAAACAATTCTTACAGAAAAACTGTGGAAAATTGTTAACAGTTTACGCCCAGTTATAGGTAGAATATCATTGAAGTTTCCACTTTTTTCTCGCAAGACACTGAGAGGGACTAGCAAGAAAAAATAGAACCTTTAATAGTGAAGGTCTACCGAATGATATCTTTGGAATTGTTTTTTAATTGATATGAATATTGCGTTTTAAGTCACCTTCACAATCTTCATTTAAGAATATATATGATTTATATTTTCATTGACTTCTAAGAAAGATTAAAAAATTAAAACAGTTTTTTATAAAATAAGCCCAATTTGGCAACCCATTAAGTAAAATCGATTTAATTTTCTCTTCTTGTTCTTTTCTCCCATTAAAATGTTTTTGTTTTTGACATTTTTGTCTTAAGTTTATCAGACATAATTGTCATTACCTTCACCTCATTGCTATTTATTCTGTTTCCAAACCAAATTCAGCTGTGATACAGTTGACAAATGATGTCTTATTCCTTCAAAAAGGTATTCATAATCTTCATAAATACTTGTACGAGGGTGTAATTATATATTTTCAAAAGTATTATTTTGTTTTTTATACTCGTAGTTTGTTGAAAATCGACTACCATGGTCATTGGCCCTCATTAAAAATCTGTTAAGGAAAATTTCTTATGAAACCGAAAAACCCGGTGTTGTCAACTTCATAATATCCGCTTACGCTTCATTTGTTAAAAATGCAAAGTTAACAACTACCTGACTACCAAACATTTACAGGGCTCTTGAATATTTAAAACGAAATATTTTGAGTTTTTGAACGAACTCCGTCAAACGTCAAACATTTAAAACGCATACGCAGGGTGTATAAGGCCTGGTTGGTTTATTTATTTATTGTTTTTTCAGCATGTTTGTATCCATTCTTGTCATGCACCAAAAAGGAAATTAACAGTATTTTGTTCAATTTTAATTGCCATGCAAGTGTTCTGATTTAATATTATTTTCTTATTAATTACTGTTAGTTTTTTTGAGGGTCAAGAATGTTCTAAGAATTATTAATTTTGATCCTTTTTGATAAAATTTTTCTAATTAGTTAGTTGTTAGACTAACAACCTAGATAGTTGTAAAACTATCTAGGTTGAAAAGTATCCGGAATTAGCTCTTTCTCTCTTTTATTAATATTGTTGTTAATTAGTTTCTATAAATTATTTTGTTAAGCTATTAAAATTTGTCAACTATATTAACTTTCCAAATTTTTGTTTTTGTTGATTTTCTTTTGTAGTTTCCATTGTTCATTGCCATGATTACTGTATTTTCAAAGGAATACTTTTATAATTATTAACAAATAAAAATTCCATTATTGTGTAATTTAATAAAATGTTTGAGTATGTTTGAAATACTTAAAATAATATGATTGCAATTTTTAAAAGAAATAAATTTTCCATCCCTATGTAAAGATGAACATGTGCATTTAAATTCATATCACACACAGATAGAAGTAACATGATATGTAATTTCATTTCTCACCTATATGTCGGTTATCCCCGGAAACCGGAGAATCCCTGTGGCAAAATTGATTACCCCAACCACAATAGAAAATTGGGTCAGGAATAACGTAACGAGATTATAAGAAATGGCCCTCCAACATCTGCTACTACATTCTCAAGTACGTGATTTTCAGATAGTTCTTCTTCCTTTCTATTTCCACAATGAAAAAGCATAATGTTTCTACTTCCATTGTGTTACTACAACACAAATCAGTGGTACATTATGTAGTTGCTACTACTTATTACATTACATTAAAGTGGTTCATTGAAACAAAATAATTTTCATATTTAGCTGTATTACATTCTTCATATTTTTTTGTTACCTTGTTTTTATTTTTTAGAAATAAACATTGTTTTTATATTTATCTGAGACCTTACAATACTTATTTATAATTTGAGAACAATAAGTAATTTTGATAACAATAGGAACTTACATTAATAGAATCAGTAGATCTGATTCAAATGCAAAAATTTCAAACAATTTAGCACCTAAATTTTAAACAACATTAATTTTATATAAAACCAAGAAAACACCAAAATTTAAATATAATTATTAATATAATAATAACTATAAATAAATAATTTATAAATATAAATTTAAATATAATGCATGGTGAATTTAATGCATGAAATCTTTTATTCTTTAAAAATTGGAATCTTGAGTATTTAGGAAATTAAGTGCCAGATAATAATTAACATGTTGATTTAGCCTCTTTTGGTAACGTTCACTGAACTATGAAATGTCTTCTTTAATTTGTAAGTCTTCTTTATATTATAGGTCGTTATAAACGTATTTATTACTGATGTGCCAAAGAATGATGTGTCTTGATGTTTTTGACTGGAACTTTTCTAAAATGTCAACACATGACTTCCTTGCCGTTCCCCCCACAACTGTAATATCCATACCTTCAGACAGACTTAAGTATGGGTTTATATACTATAGTTATACTTTCCTAGAGAGCTCTAACTTCCTTTCAAGCAAACCATATTATGAGGTTGAACTTCAAATCCAATTGTTTCCTCTTTGTCCTGATATGTTTTGTCCAACTTAAAACGCCATTCATTTATATTGAACACATCATTATCCTGTTAAAGTACAAAAATAATTAAAGAGAAATTATTAATTATTGTTGTTTACAAAATTACAAAACAAAAGAAATATTCAATTTATTCTTAAATCTCAGATATCTATAGATTTGTTGTATTTTGTTTACATATATATTTAATGAATTTTAAAAAATAATAGCTATTCTAATAAATACCAGTTTTATATATTGACGTGTTCTAATAGAAAAATGGCTGCCATCTTTGCTGATTGCCTATAAATCATTCAATTTTCATTCACACACTTTCAGTTTATTGCAGTTCTACGTTTCAGATTTGCATCTCCCTTTTTCTGTTCATTATCAGTACCATAATGTTAAACATTTTTATAATAAAATTTTTTAATCTTGTCCAATTTTCACAAATTTTATAATCACACCAATAAAAAAGATGTCGTATTATTCTGTATAATTTTTTACCACACGGGCAAAACCATCCATCACCTGATTACTATAATATTGATTATCACAGCTGATTAAAATTATTTAGAGAATTTAAATATTTAAAAATCAACAACAAAAATTTAAAAATAACTTCAACTTGGTACAATCCCAAAAATCTGTTCTCCCATAGTCACAACACCGTCATGGATCTTTCTCAATTCCTCCGTCTAGCTGGTACCCATGGCCAAATCTTCTACTCTTAACCTAACCTCCTCCATTATTTGTGAATCGTCGCACCAGATGAGTAATTTTTCTTCAAATGTATCTTATTTTTTTATAACGTCTTTATTCCAAACTTAATCAAGTTCACTGAACTGACAATATCTTTTCCAGGAACTTACTTCTGTAGGTGCTATCTGCTTAAATATTCGTTTGAGAGTTTAAATACCTCAGACGTTAATGGAGAAGCTTTGACAAAAGAAAGTTGATTTATCATCAAACTGCCGCCAGTCATGTAATCAATCTACAAAACTGGATAAAGAGTTATTAAATTAAATCCTAATTTAATAAATTTCTATACAGCAAACGGGAGATGTTAGCATCAGTATAAAATATTAAGATAATATCCTTCTATCATGACTAAAATCTACAGTAGTTGTACTTATCAGTAATAAAATTATAATTTATTTTATTACAGTGTATATCAAGCATTAAGTAATATACGATTAATAAAATTAAGTAATAAAACATTACGACCTTACAATATTTTATGGGAATACGCACTAAGAACGACGGTGATAATACCGGCCTAATTACAAATATTACAAAATTTATAAGTTTCATGTTTTAATATAAGTAGAGATATGTAGTAATATATAACGCGTAGGCTACTGTGTTAATGGACCCATAACAAAAATTTTATTGTTATTTCTCTTTTTAGTATGGTTATATCAATAAATTTTAGTATGGTACTATAATGTTAAACGGCAATTCGCTGTAAAAAGTTTTTAGCACAACGTAAAGAGCTTGGCGGACATAACTAGGGATATGTATTCGAGTAAACATAGTAGCTAAAAAAAAGAGAAAGAATAAGAAATGAAAAGAAAGAGTGAATCGTGGGAGATAGTGAGGAAAATTAGAGTGTGAGGATTTCAGCTTCAGATATAAAGTTATAAGCAAAAGTGTGAAGTCTACTGCAGTGTGTTAGAAGCCGTCGTCGCACTTCCTAAGTAAACGATATTCTTAAACTGCTTTCTCAGTTCAGCACTCAGCTCTATATAAAATCTAACGAAGGAATTACTAACTAATTTTCAAAGTGAACCTGAATAAACGGGTAGAGTTTTGTGTTACATTAATTTTTGAAGTAGACAAAGTGTTTATACAGCAGGTTAGAACAACAACAGCAACACTCCCTGTTTGTTGTATACAAGTATTAGTAACTGAAGAAGCTAAAAGTAATAGTATTCTGAAGTTCCGTGCGTTTATGTGAATTTTATATACTATATATTTGTACAAAGTAAGATCTTGGTCCCATGTGCTATGCTCTCTAGGGATGGTTTACTGCTAAGTGAGGAATAAATTATTAAAAAAGACATTAATAAAATACTTTACAAGATGTAGTCTCTGTAAGCGTTGACTACCGAATTATGTTATAAAACAATAAATTATTATTATTATTATTATATTATATAATAAATGTATTACAGTGTAATTTTAAACACCACCACATATTTTATAGTTGTTAACTTTACAAATTTAAATTTTGTAGTATTACTGTACCATGTATTAACCTACATAAATGTTTGTTAATACTTACAGTTTTCACCATGATAATTTTATTTATGTTTGTATGTTTTTGTAAATATATTAAAACATTAACAGATAATATTTTGATTTATAACGGGATGCTGTACCTAAGCTGGATAATCTGTATTTATAGGTTATGATAATGCAGAATTTGAAATAAAAAATCTTCCTGACTAAAAACATTGATTTACATATTAGGAAAAATTTCTTAAAACACTATGAAAAATGGGTAATGGGGGCTGTAGAAAGAAAGAGGTTGGAAGCTTTTGAAATGTGGTGTTATATAAAAATATTAAAGATTAAGTGGGTGGTCTTAGACAGAGGATGAAATAAGTATTATGGAAACTTCTAACCAGAAGAAGAGATAGGAAAGTGGGGCATATCTTAAGACACAAAGGTATTGCTCAATCAATAATAAAGGATAATATTTCGGGAATGAAATGTAGGAGGAGGCAAAGGTTACAATATTTAAAACAAATTACAAAAGATGTAGGGTGTTGCAGGTATGTAAATATAAAACGACTTGAGCAAGATAGAATAGTAGAATTGGTTGGAGAATTGCATTAAACCAGTCAAGAGGCTGGTGACAAAAAAATACCGAATTTATTTAAAAATTCGGGCTTAACTCTAGGGAGTTATTGTATAAGAAAAAAAGTTCACATAAACATAGGTTCGGAAATGCTTCTTTAATGAGTTTTGTTACGACTGCCGAAAGATTTTGCCCGGAGTTCAGTTACCTCAGCGACAAACATGAGAACATACTGAAAATATTAAAGCGTTAACTAAGAGACAAACTTAATGTCATTATATGGGTTTTAACAAAACAAATTTTAATGAAACTGGTCCTGAACTGTATCTCCTATAGTTTTAAAGATATATGCCGTAAAACACAAACATTATTAGATGTCCAAAAACACACTTTTTTAGGATTAACGTAAAATAACTTTGTCGTTAACTTTTGTAATTCGATATGTAAAAAATGTAATTCTAAGAAGAATAATGCAGATATATATTTTTTACAACCTCATAGGTTCACTTTAGTCCAATTTTTGGGCCAGTCCATTCTGAAAGCGGTTCTTCTTTTTCCTGAAGCGTGTAAGTTGTTTTGTACTGGCTTCTTTCGTTTTGCTCACATCTTTTTTAGGCCTTTGGCGCCTGTCCTCGTCCGAATACACATTGTTGGATTCCTTTCTAGTTTTAGCCTCAAATATTATAATATTACTTCAATTAACTTGACATATTTTTCAGATTTTGTAACCAGATCATCCCTTAAAATTCTCAACTCTTCTGTGTCCTGTTGGACTTCCTTTATCCATTTCGGTTTTGTTGGTCTTTCCCAGTAAAAGTTGATTATTTTGCTTAGTGGTAAACTTATGTTTCCAAGAAAAATAATCATTTTGGGCTATAAAGGGCTTCTCTCATTAACTGGAAGGAGACCGCTTAATTACTTTTAAAAAAGGCTTAAGTGAACTGACCGGGATAGAAGTTTATTGTCTTATCCATACATTCTTGTATGGCCTGTTAGTAGCCGTGTGCTCGTCAACATGATAACCGTCTCATGGTGAACGGAACTAGAAGGGCTGCCCATCCCATCCTGGCAGACGTGGCTTGGGGCATTCAGTCCGCCAAGCAAAAAGCTGAAAGTAACAGTGAAATTTAGTTTTTTCTGTCTGACTAGAATTATCCTGGTGAAGTTCCCTCACGGATGCTGCTGTTAGGCTACCTTATGCAAGTCTTCAAGATCTTCAAGAACTTCGAGAACTTCAAAATAAAAAGAAATTAAGCAAATTACAAAAATGTAGAGTGTTTCAGATATGTAGGTATGAAACGACTTTCATAAGATAGAACCACTCGGAGAACTGCGTCAAACCAGCCAAGAGACTGATGCCAAAAAACAATTTCTTACACCTAACGTTATGACGATACAGTTGGATGTGATTTTACCTTATTTAATTTTAATACGTTTTTTGCACTTTTTGTTTGTTTACTTGAGCTACACATTTACCCTTTTCAGTAGAATAGTATGCTTTCAACTTTTAGACAATGTATGATTTATTTTACCCAAACCCTATGCAATCGCAACTCGCTCTTCCGTAAGGATTCTGAAACTGAATTCCCATTAGACAAAACAACTACACAGCATTAAGTTAAGTAAGTTATCACTCTAACAGTTTTGTATTAAATTAAAGATAAGTTCTTTATTAAATAAATAAAATTAAATGACCAGATTTTTTGAATGAGATTTATCTCTTTTTCTTTTGTATTTTAATAAAAAGATCTTGAATTTGTCTTAGTGAGATATTCATATTACTTTGTTTGCTTTGCTGTTAATTGTGTACTGCTGAGATACATTTGTAGTACCTTTTTCATTTTGTTTGTAATTAAAAATTTAAACCGGTACAAAGATGAAGCAAAACCCAGAGATGTTTGCAATTTCACTGTGATTAGAAATGAGCCCATCTGCACTTTCTTTTTTCAAAGTAAGCTGTTGAATTGGGTATGTCATTAAATACATTTCATACAATTTAAACATATTATCTCTTATTATATATTGTTAATTCTCAGCTAGTTAAAATGACAAGTAATAAAAAAGCACGAGATTATAAAAATGAGAGAGGGCGTGGTCCGTAGTAAATTTTTCTTATTGTTAGCTCCCTCTGGAGTTTACGTACATGTAGTCAACAGGGAACCTCCTAAAATTATGGAGAACATAGAGAATAATATGTGAAAGTGTTTTATTGTCATATAAAAATTTATTTATGGCTAACTGTCATAAATTTTTTTATGATAATTAAGAATTTTTAAAGCTACAAAGCCTTTTTTGATTATCGACCAGTACTAAAAATATAGATAAATGATAAACAAAAATCATAATTATTATAAACGAAATTAAATAGACTAAATACCTCAAATTATTTCTCCTTCTTCCTCTTATTTTCCACTTCCTCCTGGTCAAATCTTACAGTAATTGCTATCTTCTGCTTTTTAACCAATCTCCTTAAAACTGAATCCTGAATGGAACTGACCTAAATGACTCCCTCCTGAAACCTCGAAACTTCTGGTTGACCTACCTCCAAGTTCACCAAAACCATTGAAACATCCTACAGGGCCAAAATAAAAGAGAACTACTCCGATGATTGGCTAAAAGTTAACAAGCAAAAGAAAGGCCCGAAAACACAGAAGGGGAAATATACACCCACCTAAAGAATACAACCCCGTACCATATAATCGACTGTTGACTATATTTACAACCTATTGTCTAATTACTAAGCTAATGTAACTATTTGAAACTATGGGAGTTTATTCTGATCTGTTGATGGTTTTTTACTGAAAAACTGGAAATTATTGTATTTAGGAATTACTATAAGGTCGATTATTAAGCTATTGTACCTTAGGACGGTACACACAGTAGAATTTTCTTTTTTCCGTACATCCAGTGTTCTGCAGTTGTTTATCGCAAAAGCCCTTGAGACAGTTATCTAAACTTGCTTTAGTTCATTAAATTTTCTCGGATTATTATATTTTTCTCTTTACGAGGTGTGGCTATTGAAAAACGAGACTGACGTTGTAAAACATTCTATTTTTATTTTATACATAATCACTTATTGTCACCTTCGATATACACTCCTTCCCTACCCCTACAACGCTCCGTGCAAATTTTGCATTATTGGAAACAGTGCTGGAAGTTATCTTCTGTCAGCTCCTTCAGGACACATGCCACTTTTTCTTTTACAGTTTCACAGACTCAAATCTTGTCACTTTTAATGTAGATTTCACCTTAGGGACAAGGTAGTAGATAGTAACATATATAAACGTGGTTTTTACTTATGATCCGGGAACGAAGCGCCAATCCAACCACTAGAAGAGCCGAACTTCACCAAGAGTTAATAAAGCTCGAATGAGCAAGTCAAAATTTAAAACAATGAAGATTATTTGTTTTGATATCTATCGGATTGTGTACCTTTACTGGGTTCCTGAAGGTCAAACAACTAATCAACATTACTACCTTGAGGTACTTTCTAAACTACATCAAAGAGAAAGGAAAAACGCCCCGAAATGTGGAAGGACAAATCATGGTTTCCCACCAAGACAATGTGCAGCTCATTCCACGTTATCTGTCAAGAGGTTCCTAGCCAAGTACAGAATTTCAGTGTTAGAACACCCACCAGATCTTGCACTATGTGACTTGTACCGGTTCGCTTAAGTGAAATCTGCATTAAAAGGGACATGATTAGAGCCTGTGGATACCGTAAAAGAGAAAGCGGCACGTGTTCTGAAGGAGCTGACAGAAGATGACTTCCAGCACTGTTTCAAACAATGGAAAATTCGCATGAAGCGTTATAGGGATAGAGAAGGAGTGTATATTGAAGGTGACAATAAGTGATTAAGTATAAAATAAAAATTAAATATTTTTACAACGTCAGTCTCGTTATGGATTAGCCCCACCACGTACAGGTTTTTTCTTACTTATTAAATTGAGTTTACCGTAAACGAGTGATGAAGAGAAAATATTAAAAATTTAAATGAATTAGCTCCTAACAATACATGAAATCAGTGCAATCTATCAGTTACAAATTGTAATCAGTTTAACGAAATAGTCAATATTGTTGTAATAGAAGACACCTCGCATTTTTCGGAGTAAACTTTCAGTGGTATAAGTGAAAGTTTGTGTAATTAAAATAATCAATTGCTAAAAATAGAAACTTTTTCGATCAGTGGATTAGATGGTGTATTTTTGTACCTTTAGACGGATCAGTGGTAAAAAGACAGTAAGAAACTAAGAACATGAAAATATATGTGTGTGTGTGGTAGTAAAAGAAGACAAGTAGAAGTCGTCTACATTTGTTAAAGTTTTATCGCGTTAGAACTTTGATATCCGGTCGGGTGACACAATTGGCTCAGGTTGTGAAGAGGGGAATGGTATAAGACCAAGAGGTGAAGAAGAAGGTTACTTCCACCCTTTTCAAAAAAACCCATGGGACTTGGAGTATCTTTTTCGAAACGGTCACCTAAAAATGTCGTATGAGGAAAAGTTACTCAACGGAAGTTTCCCTCTTTTACACGCGTAAATTTCGCCAGTACTAAATACTAACTCTCGTTCGCTCTTCGTATTGGCTTCTCAGAAAAACATGTGACAGTTTTAATCGTAACTTTTTTTGTTCTTTTCCGTCACGGGAAATTAATTTGATGTGATAGATAAATTTCTGCAAAACTTTATAAATGTTATTCCCAACAATAATAACGATAACGTTAATAAAAATAAAACTATATTGGAAATTTTGTCAGCTTTTCATAATTTATTTCTTCGGTGCTTTGCTGTTTCTACTAAATATTTGAACTCTCTAGCTGTTTCCATTAAAATTTAAATAACATTAAATAAAATTCAATGCCATATGTTAATGAATTTACCCGTTACAGACAGGTGGAGAGTTAAATAATTATTTGCACTCGATCTTCTAGTTCCAGGTCTACAAAAAACGTTCTATTTCTTATCACATGGTCAGTCAATTAAATGACTGAATCATTTAAGAACAAAAAACTTAAGAGTGAAGAGCAGAGAAGATAGAGATGTAAAAGACACAAATCAAAGTTATCTCCTCTAAAAGTAATGGATTTCATTACACAGCCAAACCCTATGGTGAATGAAGTGAAGGTGTAATTTGCAGGGTGAAAAATATGTGCTTTTCAGATAACCTGGTATGCTGATAAGCATACTTTTTAACTCAAAGAGAAAGGCCATTGTAAACCACCTTTTTCCTCGTTTTATTTAGTAAAACCTCTGGAGGTTCAAACCAGCTTTTTGGCTGATAACATAAACATTAATAACAACATTTATTAATGAATCGTCGGAATGCTATTTTATCTGACATTTGATAGGATTCTTTATCTAAAGTCATATGTATATAATTATAAATTATTTTATTAAGCATTATTTTTCCTTTGTTTGTATACATTACAATTATATATATATATTAAACAGCCAAAACAAAACTAATTAAATATAACACTCACCTCAGAGTGTTACATATATTCGAGATCTTTTGTCTCTCTCGGAGACATCCTCAGGAACTACTTTCACACTAAACATTAAACTCGTATAACATTTAAAACAAATAAGGTCGAAGACCACGTCAATTATTTAACTATTGCAACAACCATGCCGCGCGCGATTATTTGGCCGAATGACGGTTTAATCATTTTTTTCTATTTTACGTATTTCTTATCGCGACTTTGTAGCAATTTGAAATAATTTGTCGTTATCAAAGTCTGTCTGGCTGTTCATTAAATTTTCCTTTTTATTTTTAAATTTATAAATATAATATTTTTCCAGCTGCCTTAATTTTATTTCTAAATAGTTGTTGCAATGGTAAATTAAATGGTTGATAAGTTAAATGGTTGTTGCAATAGGTAAATAATTTACTTTTTTTCTATTTTTTTTAACGTCCGACTGTTCTGCAATTACTGCTAATGCAGACGACGGTATACATATTGACAAACGACTGACTTGGAAAACACATATTCAAAACAAAAGGAAACAGCTGGACACAAAATTGAAACAATGCGCCGGCCGCATTGGCGCAGTTGGTAACGTGCTCGCCTCTCATCATGCGGTCCTGAGTTCGAATCCCACTCAGACACGGCATATTTTCATACGTTACAAAAATCATTTCATCCTTCATTGTACACAGTTACACCCCAAAGTCGTCGCTAATGACCGTTGTAGTTGATGCGACGTTAAATAAATAAATAATAAAAAAAAAATTTATATTAAAAGTTATATTGGATACTCGGTAAACGTTCATCACTCAATCTTAGCAACAAAATTTTACTTTACAAGTCAATTCTTAAACCGATTTGGACGTACGGAATCCAACTATGGGGCTCAGCAAGCCATTCTAACATTGAAATCCTGCAAAGGTTCCAATCGAAATTACTCAGGGCAATCACAGGTTCGCCTTGGTACATAACGAATAACATACTACACAGAGATTTCCACATTCCTACAGTTCAAGAAGAGATCACAGCATACAAAGCAAGATATCAAAGAAGACTCGAATTACACACGAATCACCTTGCCATCTCGCTGTTAGACAATTCAAACATCATTCGCCGACTAAAACGTAGACATCCTACGGACTTATTCTGAAACGCCAAGACACCACGTAAAGTAAATCCACGAAGTTCCTCCGATGGGGGGTTTTTCTTCGGTCATGACATAACAAAGATAACTTATCTACTCATTATTCTGCTTAAGAATAGATTGTAGATTTAGCTGCAATAAAAAAAATGCAGACAACGAAGGATGAAATTATTTTTTGTAACGTATGAAAATATGCCGTGCCTGAATGAGATTCGAACCCAAGACCGCATGAAATAATTTTCGAAGACCGCGTGGTCTTCGACAATATTTGTTTTTAATGTTATGTGTTTTATGTTTAGTTTAATATTTCTTGATGATGTCTCCAAAAGAGATGAAAGATCTCGAATGTATTATGTAATACTCTGAGGTGAGTGTTATATTTAATTAGTTTTGTTTTGGCTGTTCATTATACCTATACCATATATATAATTATAAATATCTAGTTTCATACCTACTTTAAATTTTGATAACAATATTGACTGGACTGATTATCAACATTGAGAAAACGAAATTATTATATGGTAGTTGAAGAATCAACACAAAATGTACTAAATCTCAATGATGCTATTAAAATAGTACATGACTATAAACATCCCGACAAATTTTTACGTCATAGACTTCACCAAGCAATGATATTTTGGAAAAACTTGGTAAAGGTAAGATGATCATTAGAATATTGCATCCGATTTTGTGAAATACCACATATCCTGCTGTACTAAGAAGATAATCTTTCGTTCTTTTGTTGAAAGGTCCTCCATTTATTTAGAAAGTTGGACTTTCAAATCAAAGTTTAAAAGCAGCTAAGAAAAATGAGTTTCTGCAGAAGAAGTTGTCACATTAGTATGTTAGATTGAACTGAATGAAGAGATTTTAAAGACGGTTCTACTAACTTAAAATTTTAAGATAGACGTCTCCTCCATTTGTGGTTTGGAGAGAGCTTTGGACTTTCCAACGATGATTTAAAAACAAGGTAAATGCTATGGTAATGAGTTTTTGGAGATAAAGTTGTCAGTTGGTTGCGTTAGATTGAGTTACGAATGAAAAATATTCAAAGAAAGTGGACTCAAGTTATTAAAGTTAGTATTTACTTTAAGAGAACACAGATATAAAGTAGGGCTTCAGAAGATAATGTTCGTTTTGTGAAATCATTGTTTTTATTTCTTCTACTGTATATTCAGTACATTATTAATTAATGTAAAACTTTTGTAAATTTTTGTGGTTTAGTAAATTTGTTACTTTTATAAGTTTTTTTTCTGTTAAGTTGGAAAATTTACTTTACAAGAGAAAAATATGCTTAATGCTTATTAAGAAAAAGAAATTTATTTTAAAATAGACTGAAAACAGAATATTACCCACAGAATTTGTGCATATTTATGTACGAAGTTAAGAGTGAGTTTTTGTTTACATTGATTTTATCGTAAGTTCTATTATCATAAACTTTGTTTTATAATAATCCTCCTTTTCTTCGTTGACTATGAAGCAGGGAGATATGGGAAATCTCTTCAATCACGAAGAAAAGCGTGAAAGTGATAAACTCTCAGCTGGATGTCGTACATTCAAAAACAATTCCTGATCACATTCAGCAATGTATTGGTATAATAGTAAGTATTGGTATAATCTCTTCGGCTCTTTAAAACAGTCAATATTGTTCAGCTATGTGTTTTGATCTATCTCAAGCCTTTGATCGGGTCTGGCATTATGAACTACTATACAAATTGAAACTAATACTTCCAGATAGCCTGTACCTAGTAATAAAATCTTTTCTAGTGGAACTTTACTTCAGAGTAAAACAAAATTATGAACTTTCTGAAATGTGCGTTAATGCTGGGGTACCGCAAGGAAGTATACTTGCACCAAGGCTGTTTTCTGTAAGCACCAGCGACGTACCAACTTATATCCGTACAACTATGGCTATGTTTGCTGATGATGTGGCAGTTATTTTGGTTGATGCCGATCCTGTAATTGCAACTTGAAAGAAAAAAGTCCATTTATACCTGATGCAATCATGGGTTAACTTTGGAAAATAAAAATTAATGAGAACAAATCGCAACAAATTACGTTTACTCTTTGACGACTAAACTGCTCAACCGTTTACATTAATAACATTCCACTGCCTCACACTACTCAAACACGCAATGTAGACTTACACTTAGACAGAAAACTTACATGGAACGGACATGTTACATACACATGCCACAAACTCAAAACACGCTTCTATCAACTGAAACGCTTACTCTTAATAATAATATTAATAAATTAATAATCTACAAGACAGTTTAAGACCAACCTGAAATATGGAGTACAACTTTGGGGATACGCTAAATTTTCACAAATGATTGGTATAAAAGGGATTCAAAACAACATTCTACAAACGATAACACAATGCCCCTTTTACGTTTCAAACTCAATGTTGCAATAAGCCTTACAAATTCTATACGTAACAGATCCCGCGAAACAACTATGCAAGACGATAAATGACAAATTTAAATTACATGACAACCCTCTCATACAGAGCATGACGTACACTTGGGCGATACCAGGTACTCAGCACAGACGCTTGAAACGTCTCTGGCCAAGGAATCTTCTTGGCAACGTGTAAGACTATGATGATGACTGCAGGTTCCTTCAAATAAATCAAATTTTGGAACATTAGCTACACATTTAGAAATTGTATTAATAAAATAACAGATACTAAATTTCAATTTAAAGTACCGGAAAAAGTTGGAAATCTAGTATTTGATTTTGTTTGTATATAAATATGTACACATTGTTTTTCCTTAGATAAATACAGCCAAAATTAATATACGTTTGTATTCTACCAATTTTAACAAACAGTAAAAGTGTTAGTAAGAGGTGGTTAATATTCAATATCCTACTCACAGTAAATGATACACGAAACCACTGTTTTCAATTTAATATTTTTAAGTACCTTTATATAATATAAAAAACGATTGATGACGAAAGTGCTGTAAAAACATTTAAATCTAACACTTCATGTTGGTTCAAAATGATGAAACAAAAATAATAAATAAATACTCTTCTGTATTATAAAAATTTATATTCTGTGCTATTGTTTTACTACTAGTTTTAGTTGAAAAAAACTAAACAACTTCTATTGACGGTAACTAAATATATGTATGTTTTAATATAAAAATTCATTTTCAAATACATTTTACTGAATGTAAGAGATATAAAATAATATTTTATACTATATCACCAACATGCTACATATTCCGTTTTAAAACAAATTATTGGATATATTTAAAAGGTGGTATAAAATAAAATATTTAAATCTGTTATAAATTAATATTTATACGTATATTGTATGTTTTAGTTTCCTTTCTCCTTCTTCTCTTCCTTCTTCCTCACCATCTCTTCTTCTTTTACAACATCATCACCCATCAGTCCCGCCACCTCATCACTTCTTCCTTCTACTCCTTCCCACCCCTATCCTCTTTTCCTTCTCCTCCACCTCTTCTTCATCTTCCTCCACGCCTGCGTTCCCTCAGCCCCAATACCTCATTTCTATTTCTCCGCCAGTGTGTCTTCACTTTCTCCTACCTTCCTATAACTTCCTTTACTTTAAATAATTTAACTTACCTATAATAATTTAACACTTAAAAAATTACTAAAATTATAAAAAATAAAATATTTATTTTATATGTTAATTTATTTAACCCACTTAGTCTAACGTTCAGCCTTCGTTAGTTTGCTCCTGCTGTCAACAAAAAATGACGTCACTGAGCATGCGCATACTAAAAATGTGTACACGCTGATTAAAAAAAAAACTACAAAATACTTTTAAATAGTATTTATGTATTTTTATTAATAAAACTGTTCAATCATATCATGACTGAAGTTTTAAGTACTGAACAATAAACTTATAAAAACGGTGTACGCCTACTTTATTTTTATTATTTTTCATAAATACACGTCGTTAGTCTACAAGTTATATGTTCGTGTTACCTCTGATCTCTATGACAAACAAGAGAACTTCCAAAGAAACAATTTAATTTTAATGATTTGTTATCTAATTAGTATTAGTATAGTCACTCGTTATTTCGCAATTAAATTTGATGATCACTAATCCAAACCGATAAATCTCTCTCCACATTTTTGACAAAGAAGATTTCATCGTTTTAGTACCAGTTCGGTTATGACATCGTATTGTCTTGCATTGTTCTTACGTGCATTATAATTTATTTTCAATTAGGAATTTAGTGTTATAGTAATTGGTTCTTCATTTGTATTTATGGTTTTCTATTTTTTCAAGTTACTAATTGTATAAATCATGTAAAAAAGAACAAAATTAAAGTCGTGTACGCTAGCGTACACTTTGTAGTGGCTGGTTTTGGTTTGTTGACGGTAGGAGCAAAGTTAAAACGGTTGAACTATAGTGGTAAAATCTTCACTGTGAGCCAATTGTTTAACAGCTGATTTTCGCAGATGTAGGTTCCGTGGTTCAAATCCTACTAAAAAGTGGTTACCTTTGTACTTTAGTAGTTGTGGTTCAATTCATTATACATTTTTCAGGAATAGTCGGCTTGAGTCTGTACAAGACTACACCTCATTTACATGCATACTTAAATCACTCTGAAATCATAGGGTTATGTGGTTGCTTACTGTTCTAAACTGATATGATTGTAATATAGATACATTTAGGTTAAAAAAAGAAAAAAATAGGCCTAGTTTATTGCAATTTTTGGTGGCAACTTTTGAAATTGTCATCTAACATTTTGTTTTGTCCGCCCGTCCATGAAATACAGATGTCAGGAATTACAAAAGATAGCAACAAATGGTTCCCAGAAATTGTAATCTACAGAAAAATTAGTGGGCCTGAATTGGGTTTAAAGTTTATTTTTACCGGAAGTGGCCCAAAACCGGAAGTCGAGAAATAAAAGTCGGAATTTGGAAACAAAAATAGTGTCGTTTGATTCCTCCTAAAGAGTAAATCCAGATCACTCATGGTTTTTGTCAAAAGTCAAAGGTAAACCTTTTTTAAAATTACCACCAGCCATGAGACGCGTCATCTCATGAAAGGGATTTGTAGTTGTAACTCTGATAATTAATGTAAGTAGTTAATAGGTAAATAAATATTTTTTGTACATTTAAAGATAAGTTTTGTTATTTATAAAGAACCATTCCTGAAAGAACCTAAAATAAATGTTACAATACTTGATTAACAAAGGCTATTGTACTAAAATAATGCCCTTGTTAAAAATTATTATACGTTTTTGATCTGAGAAACATATTAAAAACTTTTCGATAAATATGTACAATTTTTCTCAAACGTGACTTTAGGCGAACTCCAATAATTTTCATATATGGAGTATGAACGATACTGTGAAAAACAATTTTAATGAAATTATTTTATTGGAAATGCACTCATAAATTGACCTTGAGACGGCACTTGACTTTTCATAAAGTTCTTTTCCATTGGGGAGAAATAAACTTGGTTGCCCTCGTCTTTGATGGTCGTAAAATGAAAGACAACTGTTCAAAAAGGCTCTCTTCCAACTTTTCCTATCTCTTTTTAGCACACTACACTAACTTTTCACCTACTCGTTTTATTTTTTGCTATATTTTCCGATATTGTAGACAAATAATTTACTATCATATCCCCTTCTACTTCCTGCAATGAAGTCTAAAATATTTTACGAATTGACCTTATCGCAGTTGTAGTTACCCTTTCCTATGTTTAGGTCAATTACCTTTTCGAATTTTCTTTCTGTCCGACTGTTTCCTCACTCCTATTTAGTGTACGTTTTATGTGTATTTCTGGGAAATATTATAAAAATGATTTCTACCGATAAGGAAATTTATTTTTAAAATATTATTTGCTATATTTGTTTAACATTTTAATGTTCAAATATTCTCTTGTTTAGTAAAATATAAAATACCTTTTTCAATAGTGTATAAAATTTTACTATTTATTTACTTTTTATCATCATTTACAATTTCATACGTAAATGATGATAATAATAGTAATGGAATTTTTTCTCCTCCTCTTTCCTCCCTTTACTTTTCTTCCTCCTCCTCTTCATCCTTTACCTTCTACTTCTCTTCTTGTCTTCTCTCCTACAAATATTTCTCTTCTTTCTATTTTTTGTTCTTCTCCTCTTCGTCACCATTCTTGTCCTTCTTATCCTACTTCTTCCTCTTCATCTTCTTTTCATTTTATTTTTCTTCTCTCCTCCTCCTTTTTCTCCTTCTTCTTCGTCTTTTTCGACTTTTCACTTCTTATTATTCTTCTACATCTTCTTATTTTTATTCTTCTTCATCATCACCTTATAATCCGCCAAGTTCTTCTTCTTTTGCTTCATTATCACCCTGTCGTTGTTGTTGTTGTTGTTCTGCTTTTTCATCACCTCGTCTTTGTTGTTCGTTTCCTTTTTCTTCTCCTCCTTCATCATAGCAATGCAGACTTCTGTTGCTGCTTGAGCAGCAATAGAAGTTGCTACTCAATGGTAATCGAAACTAACTTCTACGCCAGTGATCCCGGGCCCGATTCCCGGTAGATATGCCATTCTTTCATCAGTAATTTTTATCTATCACTCATCATCATCTGCATCAGCATTATTGTGCAAAACAGTCGGACGTAAAACCAAAAAAGCCCATTCTCCAAAAGGACTCCTCATTAGTGACGTAATCATACCAAGATATTATTAAGATACGTCAATAAAACCATATTTTGAAGATTAAATATTCTTATCAGACAAAGTTTATGCTTCAATCATATACGGTATAGTAGAAAAGGTAGCAATGGACTGCCTTCGCTTTTAGTTAAGGCTGAGAACCCTACAGTATAACAGCGATTCCAATTTGACTTTTATCTTACTGGAATATACAAACATGGAGAAAGCATATATAGTATGACATCAATTACGTTCTACCAAGGGATCTTTTACAGGAATTACCATCCGTACAATTTAAAAAAAAATGAATATATACCTATAAGGAAATGCAATGACAGTGCCTGATGAAATCATATTATTGTTGAATAAATTCACTGTTTTTTACTTTCTCTTGCCTAAAACAATATACAAGAAGGAAAGTATTGTTTTCGAAATAGAATTTTCACCGGATATAGACGTTTTCAGACCCCCTGAACCCTAAAAAATGTTTTTAGCGATTCGTCTGTCTGTGTGTGTGAACAGAATATCTCAAGAACGGAACATCGCACGAAATTGAAACCTGAAACTTAACTTAGGTAATACTAGAAGACCCAATGTAAACATTTTCATCAAAATCGGTCAACCGAAAGTAGTAATATATTCGTGTATTTTTTCACTTTTTTGCGATTTTTTTCAAAAATGGCTTACACGATTTTTTTAAAAATTCACTTCATTTACTACATTTTTTATACTCTACAAGATAGGGTAGGCGCCATGTCTGCTGAAATTCTTGGAGACTGTTCTCTCGAAGAAAATTTTTTTTTTTAAGATTGCAACCTTAATATGCATTTTAGCGCAAAAGAGTATATAATAAAAGTTGTAGACAATTTAAAAATCTACGATTTTAATTCAAACATTTTTGTGTATACCGCTTTGTTTAGCGATAATTAGTGATTTTATGTGTTTTTTCATGAAGATCTGTATAAAAATGGATTTTTTTTTAAAGATTTCGGCCGTAGTATCCATTTTACGACAAAATTCATATAATCAAATTTACAGGAAATTAAAAGATCTACAACTTTTATTTAAGCATTTTTCTCTACAGAGCGTAGTTTAGCGTCAAAAAATGATTTTCCGTATTATTAGGTGAAGAAGATCGTTTCAGAATATTTTTAAATCAAAATGTACATTTTCTGGTAGCCATTTTTAATAATTTGGAAATTACAAGATTATTTTGTGGGATCGGATTTGTTTAAGGTTTGATCAGGGACTTCATGATATCAGTTTAGAAGCAGTTTATTCATATTGTATAGTTTAATATTTTTTCAACATTTTTTTTAAACTCTCTTTATGTAGTGAAGTAGTGAGTATTTTTTCATCAAATTACAATTAATTAAATTACAAAAAATAAATAAAATAATTTTTTATTTTAATAATTACACCTTACAATTTTTCGATGTACTTTTAGGGGAACAAGAGAAATACCAGTTTACACAGATAACACAATAACATTTATCTGTCAACTAATAATGTTTACACGTGAATTTATGTTTTTGATTTGTTAATACAAATGCAGATGCCGACTGCTAATTACTACCACTAAATCAACTTGTGTAAATACTGTACGTCGATTGGCGAATGAATGGCCGACAAACTACATTACGTATGACGAACACTACAAGAGAGTGCGCTGTTTATTGTTGATTCTCTTCCACAAATTGGGTCACCACAACTTCGAATCCAAATCCTTCTATTCCACCATTTCTGTCTTTATTTATCTATCATAAATTATTCACCTAATGATGAAAATAATTATTTATTATGTCAATATTAACGAAATTCCATTATCCTATTTATTCAATTTTTGCCCTCACACTAGAATTTGTCACTAATTATCACATATTGTAAATTCTTGACGATGACATAGTTCATTTATTATTTTTATTTAGTTATACATACATTACAATTTATTACTACACTAAGTTATATACAATATTTTTAATTACTTATACTAAATAAATTACTTATTTTAAATGTACTTATACTCAAAAAAATTATCTCCACAAAGAGTTCTGTTCGCGCACAAGAGTACACAAAGAAAGTATTTAAAAGTTAAATGAATTTAAAAAATATACTTTTATAACATCTAAAACAGGTATAGGAATTACGCTAAACAGTTTTCATTTTAGAAAAAGCATTGGACATAATATTGATAAATATCATTAAATTTAAAAAAATATTATCAATAATAATTTTAATAACAATAAAAATTGGAAAAATTACCCTAAGATTACGTAGGCCTAGATATTTTTTAATCTTCTTCTTCTTCTTCAGCTTTTCCCTTCCTCAGGGGTCGCTGTTCCTTATTCTTCTCCACCACTCTCTCCGATCCACCACATCCTCCTCGCTCAGGCCCTTCTCCCTCAGGTCGTCCGCCACGGCGTCTCTCCATCTTCTCCGGGGTCTCCCCCTCCCTCTCACCCCATCCACCACCAATCTATCCACAACCCTCCCCACATACTCCTCCTCCCTACGCATCAAATGTCTTTACCACTGCAGTCTTCGTTCCTGAACCTTCTTGGACACTTCTATCACTCCCACAGCCTCCCTTATTACTTCTTTCCGTATCCTATCTTTCCTAGTCTTTCCCTGCATCCACCTCAACATCTTCATTTCCGCAACCTCCAACTTGTTTCCCTGTCTCTTCTTCATAGGCCAAGTTTCACTACCATACAACAATGCCGGTCTAATCACTGTCTTATATATCTTTCCCTTCATTTTTGTCCCAATCCTTCTGTCACACAAAACACCTGTCATTCGCCTCCAGTTATTCCATCCAGCTTGTATTCTATGGTTAATTTCCTCCTCCAGTCCTCCACTCTCGGTTAGGCATGAACCAAGGTACCTAGATATTTTTTAATACAAAGCACAATTACAAAAGAAAAAATCCTATGAGTGTTTCACACCAGATTTTTAGAGATAATTTTATTGATACACCAAAGTAGAGTAGATTTTGTTGAAAAAATTCATTGTTGTTTCACAACGTAATAAATTTTGTTCATTGTGTTGTCATGGAATTGTATTTCTGAGTAAAAGTATTTCATTTAACATACAACTCAAAAATGTAGTGAGGAAATTATAATCAATTTAATCTGCTTAAATAGTGATCTGTATGATGTAAGGTGGTTTGCTCCCACCAAACAATCATTTTAATTACAGTAAAATATATTTGTCTAGGGAAAAGATTGTAGATAAAATTATTTAATTTTATTATATTACTAAATAATCAAGTTATAAAAAAAATTATGTTTACATGTGGTAATTGAACACTAATAACTACGTGAAAACAGTCTGGTAGTTAAGTGAACGAAAAAATGTATTCAGTTTAATGAACTAGGATTATTAAAAAATTTCATGCATATTTTTCTTTGTTTTAAACCATGGATTTCCGAAATTTTTTATATCATATACATATTCAGTATTCATGGTGTAATTAAGGTGTTTGTAACAATATCATAAAAACAAATACCTAATTGGTTCCCTTTATAAATTAATTATTTTTTAAAGTAAAGAAGTTAAATTATATTTCCATTACAAGAATACTTTAATTAAAATCGATCATTACTGTATTAAGTTAACACTGTATTTATACAGACAAAAGGCTTACTTTGTTTATTAATATAGAAGAAAAACGTGAGATATTTAAATGGCCTTCAACGTCACATTTTTAAATTGGGTTCTTGCATTGTGCCGTAAAAAAGTAGAAGTCGATTAATTAGGCCAGAACGTTGTAGTTACCTCATGTATATGCTAAACTATAAAATAAAACAGACACCGGAAAGCTTATACAACTGTTAAAATGTTGTGACACTTATCGCTTAGGTCAGTAATACACTAGTTTACAATTTCAAATATTTATTACAACTAAAACAGTTACAAATTAAATAACAAACTAATTATAAAGAATTAATACATTAAATAACTTAATAATTTACTTAATGCTACTTGCAACGATTATATTACTCAATGGAACTGAATACGCACTGCACATATACAATAAGACTGAATAACAATGCCTCGGAAATCCCCCGTTGACCTGTTCTAACGGTGTTACCTTCGATAGCACACGTAGTAAACACTCGTCAAAGATCAAACGAATACTGACTAACTGACCGTGCTCGAGGTTCTATTTATATAAGCGGTTTAAAGAATCTTCCTGAAAGACACCGAAATTCGATATAAAAGTCCTTTACAGGGAAGTCTTATTTAATGTAAATCAACCGACCCTTCATAAATAGTTGTGCAACAAAGACACAATAGCGCAGCCCTTTCAAACAACTTTCATGAATAGGCATCCCTTCATAGCCACTCTATTGTTACTTTTTCACTCTATTATCTACTCTTTACCATTTTATAATTGAAGTAGCCTACTAGAAATTTCGCGAATCATGCCCTTCTTCGATATTGTCACAATATGTTAATAAAATATTTTTGAAATCAATAACTTCAGTACCTCGACAATTTCTAAGGCGTTTATTTTTTATTTTTTTACTTTCTCTTGCCTTGTAAGAATGTACGAGGTGTGGCTATTAAATCACTAGATTGACGTTGTAAAAAATTTTATTTTAATTTTATACACAATCACTTATTGTCACCTTCAATATACACTCCTTCTCTATCCCTACAACGGTCCACGCGAATTTTCCATTGTTGGAAACAGTGCTGGAAGTCATCATCTGTCAGCTCCTTCAGGACACGTTCCGCTCAAAAATGTTTTAAATGAAGCTCGCAAAAATGTTTGTATTGACACTTTAAAAGCGATTGAAAGTGACCCAAAGTTTTTGGAAACGATGATAACATGTAATGAAACGTGGTTTTTTACTTATGATCCGGAAACGAAGCGCCAATCCATGCACTGAAAGAGCCGAACTTCACCGAGAGCCATAAAAGTTCGAATGAGCATGTCAAAATTTAAAGCAATGATAACTGTTTTTTATATCCTTGGGATTGTGTACTTTCACTGGGTTCCAGAAGGTACAACAATTAATCAATATACTTTCTATAAATACTACTAATAATAATACTACCTTGAGGTACTTTCTAAACTACGTCAAAGAGTGAGGAAAAAACGCCCTGAAATGTGGAAGGACAAATAATCATGAGTTCTCCATGAAGACAATGTGCCAGCTCATTCCGCGTTATGTCAAGAGGTTCCTAGCCAAGTACAGCATCTCAGTGATAGAACATCCACCTTATTCACCAGATCTTGCACCATGTGACTACTACCTGTTCCTTAAGGTGAAATCTTCATTAAAAGGGACAAGATTTGAGTCTGTGGAAGCTGTAAAAGAGAAAGCGGCACGTGTCCTGAAGGAGCTGACAGAAGATAACTTCCAGCACTGTTTCCAACCATGGAAAATTCGCATGGAGCGTTGTAGGGATAGAGAAGGAATGTATATTTAAGGTGACAATAAGTGATTTTGTATAAAATGAAAATAAAATTTTCACAACGTCAGTCTCGTTATTTAATAGCCACACCTCGTATAATGTAAGGAATTAATGTTTTCATGTCGAGTTTTCACTGAAAATACACGTTTTCAGGCTCCCTTACCAAAAAAACTTTATTAGAGATCGGTGTGTGTGTGTGTGTGTATGTGTGTGTATTAAAAAAATATTTCAAGCACGGAATAGCGTACGAAGTTGGAACTTAGAACTTAAGTTAGATACCACTAGATAATTTGACACGAATATTTTCTTCAAAATCGGTCAACTGAAAGTAGCAGTTTCAATTTGCTCAAAAACCTTAGTTGGCCATTTTCTCAAAAATGGCTTTTACGATTTCTTTAAATTCGTCTCATTTAAATATATTTTATTGTCTACGTGATAGAGTAAGCGCCATGTCTGCTGAAATTCTTGGGCTGCGCTCTCGTGGTAAAAAGTTATTCTTGTAAGATTGCGGCTTTAATATGCATTTTAAGGCAAAATCATATACAATCAAAGTTGTAGGAATTAATAGCTTCTATTTCAAGCGGTTTTTTCTACGCTTAGTTTAACGTCAATTAGTGATTTTGTGTACTATGCTAGTCAAAATTGGTAAAAAATGTGATTTTTTTTAGAATTGGGGCCTCAGTATGCATTTTACGACAAAATTGTATTGCATGTAATCAAAGTTGTAGACAACTTTTATTTCAAGCATTTTTTACTTTCTCTTGCCTATATAAGTAGGAAGGAAAGTATTGCTTTCATGTCGATTTTTCGAAATCGAGTTTTCACCGGATCTACACGTTTTCAGACCCCCTGAACCTAAAAAACATGTTTTAGCGATTGGTCTGTGTGTGTGAGTTTGTGTGTCTTTAATTGTATTTGTTACAATACACTCTTCTCAACCGAGTCCTTTATCTGATGATTAATTGTTCAAACATGTTGAATTTGAATAACAGAGTGCGGGGGCGTCTAACAGATAAGACCTTTTTGACTATTTGTAGGACTGTAGTGATGACTGCAAGCTTCAGTAAAAAATTCAAGTTTTGGAACCTTAGCGTCATATAAGTTTTTATAATATTGTAATAACAAATACGAAATTTTCAATAAAAATTGTCTGAAAAAAGATTATTAAAATTTACGTTGGATTGTTAGATTTTTAATATAATTCATATAGAAGATAATTGAAAAGGAAAAGAATAGGCTATCTATTTAAAATTTTTAGAAAAATATAATGCAAGGATCTTCTGTATTGATGTCAGTACCTAGGACTGAACTAGTAATTAGTATCTGGTATCCTCACCCGGAACTTGACTCAGTAAAAAACAGTCTATTAGGAAAATTAGTATAATTTTCAATAAAATGTTTATCATACAAGATTTTACAGTAGGTAAAAACTATATCTAAATGAGAAATTATATTAAAAGTTTTGATTAAGTCAGGCAATAACTCTTAGAAAATTGTTTATGCTATTAAAATACACTTCTAGAGAAATCTAACAGCTTCCATTTATAATATTCCTGAAACTAACACCAATCAATTCGGTTAGAATATATATAATTTAAGTGAAATATAATTAATTCATACGATGCACCGTAATCAATATAGATACTACCAGATTATATTATATTATCGTCTCTTCTAAGGGAACCACATTTTACGGAGATATTAACAATATAGAGCGATATTAATGCTGCATTTCAACTATGCATACTTAGTACATACTGTTACAAACTTCTCCTAATTTTCTTTGTATTTATGAGTCTCAGGTCAACCGATCGATATTCATTAAAGACTATCTCTGGAAATTTCTTACAGATGTACCAAATTATGATTATTATTAATACAAAATTTAGATTTCTAATTCAAAATTTATAACTTTTATAATATATGTAGTATATACGTACAATGAACAGCCAAAACAAAACTAATTAGATATAACACTCACCTCAGAGTATTACATTAATATTCGAGATCTTTCGTCTTTTTTGGAGACATCCTCAGGAATTATACACTACACATGTTGTTGTTTAGGTCATCAGCCGAAAAGCTGGTTTGAACCTGTAGAGGTTTTACTAAGTAAAAACGAGGAGTGAGGTGGTTAACAATTGCCTTCCTCACTGAATGGAAAAGTATGCTTATCAGCATGCCGGGCCCTCTGAAAAGCACATATTTTCCACTCTGAAAATGACAACTTCACTTCATTCACCACAGGGCTGGCTGTATAATGAAATTCATTACTTTCAGAGGAGATAACTCTGATTAGTGTCTTTTACACCTCTACCTCTTCTGTTCTTAAATTATTCAGTTATTTAATTAGCTGACCATGTGATAAGAAACAGAACTATTTATTTTAGCCCTGCAACGAACAGATTGAGAGTAAATAATTTGACTCTCCGCCTGTCTGTTATGGGCAAACACTACACATAAAACACTTATAACATTTAAAACAAATATGGTCGAAGACCACGTCAATTATTTAACTATTGCATCAACCATGCCGCGCGCGGTTATTCGGCCGAATGATGGTATCATTTGATTTTGAATGACGGTGGTAATCATTTGTTCCTAGTTTTATTTCTTATCGCGACTTTGTAACAATTTCAAATAATTTGTCGTTATCAAAATCTGCCTGGCTGCTCATTAAATGAACAGCCAGACTTGTGTTTTATGTGTAGTGTACAGTTTCTGAGGACGTCTCCGAGAGAGACGAAAGATCTCGAATGAATGTAATACTCTAGGTGAGTGTTATATTTAATTAGTTTTGTTTTGGCTGTTCATTATATATCATCTAAGTAGTGGTGCAAACAAAGGAAAGATAATATACTCGTATATATATATATATATATATATATATATATATATATTATTTCATCATCCTACCGTCCTATCGGTCTCCTTCCGACGACAGGAAAATTATTCGAACGTCTCTTACTACCACGCTTGCAGATACAATGTGAAGACGCCAACATTATTCCACCTCATCAATTTGGATTTCGGTCGCTACATTCGACGACACAACAACTGCACCGAGTTGTGGACTTCATTTCGGAGGGTCTAGAAAGGAAAGAGTACGTCACTGGCATTTTCTTGGATATCAGCTCCGCGTTCGACAAAGTATGGCATGATGGACTACTATTTAAATTGAAAAGTGTTTTAAGTGATTCGTACTATTTGGTTGTAAAATCATTTTTAGAGCATAGATTCTTTAAAGTCCAGCACGGTACTGCTTACTCTGAGCTGCACAAAATTAACGCCGGAGTACCCCAAGGGGCAATACTATCCCCATTTCTATATAGCGTATTTGCATCGGATATGCCTATTTTGGACACATCGGTAACCGCGACGTATGCTGACGACACAGCAATTCTTGTACGGGAAAAGGGCGCGGATGAGGCTTCCAGGTTAGTACAGCAAGATCTTTTATTAATACAGGACTGGCTTACCCGTTGGCGTATTAAGGTGAACCCAGTTAAGTCAACACAGGTTACGTTTACCTTACGACGTCAACCTTGTCCACTTATGATGCTGAATAACGTTCATATCCCCCAAGCCAGAGTGGTGCGGTATCTTGGTTTGTGGCTTGACAGACGACTAACTTGGAAGCATCATCTGCGTACTAAACGTTTAGAGCTTAACCGCCGCCAGAAGCTACTCTACTGCTTAATTAACCCTCGATCGAAATTGAACCTCCGCTCCAAAATTTTATTATACAAAACCCTTTTGAGACCAATCTGGACTTATGGTGTCCAGCTATTTGGAGTAGCGGCAGAGAGTAATTTAAAGTCGATCCAGGCCTTTCAATCAAAATTCTTAAGACTTGCTTCTGGCGCTCCTTTTTATGTAAGCAATAAAACCCTCCACGACGATTTCAAAATTCCGACAGTGAAGGAGCTAACCGCGTCCTTGTATAGTAAATTTCACGGACGACCAGATGTCCATCCAAACCAACTAGCCCGTGATCTAGCTACAAGGAACTTTCCACCTGTGCGACGTCTAAGGCGAAAATGGAGTAGAGACCTCTTGGTCTAAATAACGGATAATACCCATAGTTACAAATGGAGAATGTGCCACTGGGTACCTCTTCTCCTTAATGCGAAACTCCCCACCACCATTTAAATATCATTTACGGAAATTGTGCAGCTCAATGTACAGTACCGTAATAAAAATTCAAGACAAAAAATATACAAAAAAAACAATCAATACAATTAATAGTACTTGCTATTTTCAAAACTTAAAATAAATTATATAATCGTCGACATGAGTAATAAAAATAACTACTTTAACTAATATTTGAGCCACAGAACCTTCGTCTTTGCCCATAAGAGGCAGGTGGAGTGTTACATTATTTACACTAGATCTACTAGTTCCAGGGCTACAAAAGTACTTCTGTTTCTTATCACATGGTCAGTCAAATTATATGACTAAAGCATTTAAGAACAAAAAATGTGGAGGCGTAAAAGACACTAGTCAGCGTTATCTTCTCTGAGAATAATGAATTTCATTATTCAACCAGACCCTGTGGTGAATGAAGTGAAGGTGTCATTTGGAAAGTAGATGCTTTTCAGAGGTCGGACATGCTGATGAACATACTTTTCTACTCTGTGAGGAAGGCGGTTGAAAACCAACTCACTCCTCGTTTTACTTAGTAAAGCCTCTAGAGGTTCAAACCAGTCTTTCGACTGATGACTCAAACAACAAGCTTTATCTCCGAAAAGTCTGTTTATTATTTATTATAACAAAATCCCGAACGGACATAGGCTTAACAGTTTAAATATTCCTGTTTGTACGATTCCAGTATGCACTTTCTTGGTAACAAATCCTCTGAAGTAATATAAGAGTACTTTATTTTTAAACAACTTTAAAAAACTTTGAAATACAAATAATTAAAAACTTTCACGTCAGTATACTTAATTCTAATAAAGAACAACTAATTTTAATTCTAAGTACAGTATAATATTTCCCAGTAGTACGGGCTTGTAAAAAGTTAGTTTTTTAATTCGTTGTTTCATTCAAAGAGAATTAAACAGAATAACTTAAATTATTTTAATAAATAATAGAAAATTTATTAATAAGAGTAGCCTACATTGTACTTTTGAAATTTAAATAAAATTATAAATATTGAATTCTTAAGAAAAAGCAAAAAAAAAACGTTTTATAAGTAAATTTACTTAAGAGAAGTGTATTAATCTTTGCAAATTTTTAATTTAAGTTCGTAAGACTTTTAGGACAAATTCATAACAGTATTAAGTTCTTCAAAATGTTATCCGGCCCATTGGCGTAGTGGTTAGCGCAACTGGATTTTACGCCGGGGTCCGGGGTTCGTTCCCGGTCAGTCTGGCATTTTTTTATCGTTAATTTTCATTATCATCATTATCCACCGTCTGCATTAGCTGAAATTTCAGAAAAGCAGACGTTAAACCAGAAAAAAAATCAAAATGTTATCTATTTTGGTTATCTCTGATATTGATGTGATTGGATTACAGCTAGTGGCTGTTTCCTTTTTTTTTTTTACTTTGAAGACCACACAGGATCACTTTTAAGTTAGTTTAACATTTATTTAGACTACGTTGTTTTCTCTTCTCCCAGTAGGCCTTCATTCTAAGTGAGGGCCAGTCTCACGTCATCTGATACGACACTCGTTTTATATTGTTTAGTTGGAGGAGGTGCAAATTTAAAGCTTTTAATGATGTTTAATTTTTCGGATTTATTTTGGAGGTCTTCAATTTTTAATTCCATCTCCTCCAGATCTTCATTTATTTCTTTCATCCATACCGGTTTGAGAGCGAGTCCACAACAGAAATTCAATATCTGTTTGACATATCTATTTTCTGGATATCTCAATATGTGACCGAGGTATGATATTCTCTTTTTCCTCATCGTCTCAGTTACTGGATCAATAGTTTTGTAAACCTCACTATTGGGCAAAGGTCTCCAGTGTCCTTCCATTTTGTTTCTCTTGCCTATGCAGGTTCTCACTATTTCTCTTTCCTTTTTGACAACTTCGTCAGTGTTAATCTTGGATTTTATTTTAAACTGGATCTCACTGCAATAGATAATTTTGGGTTGGACAACTGTTTTATAGTGTTTTAATTTAGATTGAATTGAGAGGCATTTTTTCTTATATGTGTTTTTCACCATCTTATAGGTGCTGTTTATCTTGGCTGATCTTTCAGTCCAATTTATTGCCTCATTATTATTTTTTGTGATTATTCCCCAGATAATTAAATTTCTCAACTAATCCAACTTTGTTGTCATTTATCATTATGTGTTGAGATTTGTCCTCTCCTAAATTCATCATTTTACTGTTTCCTTTACTGTAGTCACTTTTTATAATTAGCTCTGGATATCGCAGCTACATTTAACAGTTTTTTCCAGGATTATAAAGCGTCCATTTTCGAGTTGTATCCGCAGGAAGATGAGAAAGGTGAATATATTTGCTGTTAAAAATGATCTATCAGAAGAATTCCTCTATTTTTGCCAACCATTTAGCCACAGCGTGCGATTCAAAATCTGAAAATTGAAGCATGTTTTAATTCCATAATTTGCATTATCAAAAATATTATTCAGGAAACATCCGTTAAACATTTTGGAATTAAAATTGGCTGGTTGTATTGCTAGGATCGTTTAAGTTCAAGGACCAAGTTTTCTTGGTCCTTGAACTGTACAATCTGCTTCTCTAAAACTATAAAACTATGAAATATTATAAAGTTTAAAGTATAATTATGGAAATGGCTGTTTAGTATTAGCAGGGGATACACGAAGGAAATGATTACACCTTTAAATTTGTGACCTCACATTCTCACTTTGGACAATCTGGTATCTGAAAAAGGGACTAAACTGATGCAGTATCTCAGAGTGAGTCTAATCCTAAGTAGTATTTGAAAATTTTTTTTTTTACATTAAAGAATACTACGCAGACCCTATGTATGGAAACAATGAAATATTCCACAACAATCTAAACCTGATCTTTATATAAGAAGAAATCAAACAACTTAGCGCGAAACATGCAAAAACGTTAAAAGAGCATAAAAAATTCTTCCGCGATCAATCTTCTTAACAATAGCGATGATAATCACAGACAGAAACGTTTTACATGAGACTTACCTTTACGATTTTGTTAATAATTTATTAAAATTACGTAAATAAAAGTAATACATTTATTCATTTAATAGTATATACACAATAATAAACAATAAATACATCTCGGAATTTACTAGTTACAATTACCATGTGGCTAGTTCACAAAAGAAACAAAAAATAAATGATATTCAAGAGTCCAGTCTTTAAAAAAATAGCTTGATCCTATTTATTTATTTTTTATACTTCTACTACAATTGTTGTTGTTTAGGACATCAGCCAAAAGGCTGGTTTGAACCTGTAGAGGTTTTACTAAGTAAAACGAGGAGTGAGGTGGTTTACAACCACTCAATCTTCACTGAGTGGAAAAGTACGCTTATAAGCATGCCGGGCCTTCTGAAAAACACACATTTTCTACTCTGCAAATGACACCTTCACTTCATTCACCACAGGGTCTGGCTGTATAATGAAATTCATTACTTCCAGAGGAGAATACTCTGATTAGTGTCTTTTACGCCTCTAACTCTTCTGTTCTTAAATGATTCAGTCGTTTAATTGGCTGACCATGTGATAAAAAACAGAACTATTTATTTCAGCCCTGTAACGAACAGATTAAGTGTAAATAATTTGACACTCTACCTGTCTGTTATGGGCTACTACAATTATCGTCATCATAATCAGAATCATTATCATCTCCATCAAGGTCATCGTCTTCTTCAGCTTTCAACTAACTTACATTTTTTATTTTTTTTTCAGAGTTTAGTTTTTTTGAAACATGCTGCTGAGTGTGTTTTGTATTTTAATTTAAGAAAATTATTATTCTGACTTTCATCGTTGCTTATTTTAATATTAGTTAATATTATACATTAAAAAAACCTTATTGCAAAGGAATACTACACTTTGTAAAAAAATATTTTATGAAATAAAATAATTTTTTTAAAAAATGATTGTCATTAAATCAGAAATATTGGTAATTAATTCCAAGGTTAAGGTAAGGGGCTATAAGGATTCATAAGGTTTGTCACTACAAGTGACTAAACTTCTTCTTCTTCAAGTTCCTCTCCTATCGGAGGTTGGAAATCATCATCATTATGCGAAACTTATTCGCTGCTGCACTAAACAGTTCCGTGTTACTGCAACCAAACAGTCTCTCAGGTTCTCCAACGTTCGCCAGCGTTTCGTTTACCCTTTATCTTCCCCTGCATAATTAAATTGTAAGATGTGATTTAGGACTTCTAATCACTTGACCAAGATATTGTAGTTTTTCTTCTTCACTGTTTCAACCAAGTCACATTCTTTGACTATTTAAACTAAACTTCAAAAGCATTTCATTCCTTAACCTTTGGCCAACTTTTAGTCAACAGAGAGAGCGTGCAAATAGTATTATTAGCACATTATGCAAAGGATAACATAAAATACAATCACAATAGTGGTGAAATTGCAAATTACTGATAATTTAATATTTCATATATTTTTTAAATGTATTTTAATAAATAAAGAGCTCTTAACTAATTTAGTATTTCTGTTAATGTATATAATAAAAGTATTGAAAATTGTGTAATTAAATTAAAAAATGCATAATTTTTAGTAATTAAAAATATGGCATAATTTAATACGCTCTTATAAAATTATAGAATATAATACATTTATAGGTAGTTTACTCGGATAAATTAATAATTAAATTTCCAATTTGAAATTTATTTTATTTCCAATATGAAATAATTTTATAATTATACCTCGTATTTTCTAAACTCATCTGAAACATCTGCAGTGAAGAATTTAATTGGGGTCAATTGAATTATTATTTTAATACTTAATTAATATTTCTAATAATTTTTGTACTACATTTTGTATTGTAACTAATAATAATCAATTACAACAGAATTTCAAATAAACTACAAAAATTCATAACATATTTTCATACAGAACAATGTGTATTGAAAGCAACTAAATTTATACTCATTCCATTAATACTACATTAACTTTGTACGCAAGTTCATTTTCGTAATATTTTTTAGCTTTTCTGTAAGCATTAGTGACATACTACCAACTTATATCTATGCAATATTTGCCATATGGCCATGTTTGCTGATGCTATTGCAGTTCTTGCGGTAGAAGCCGATCCTACAATTGTCACTTGAAAGATACAAATCCATTTAACTTGTTAGGATCATGGTTTCAACTACGGAAAATAAAATTAATGAAAACAAAACGCAACATATGACGTTTACTCTTAGACAACAAAACTGCCCAACCATTTACAACATACATAACATTTTGCTGCCTCACACTACTCAAACACGCTATTTAGACACGTAGACAGAAAACTTAAATGGAACGCAAATGTTACACACACATGCCACGAACTCAAAACACGCTTCTATCAACTGAAATGCTTATTCAATAGACGTTCAAAATTAAAAATGTCACATAAATTATCAATGTGCAAGGCAGTATTAAGATCAATCTGGACAAATGGAGTTCAACTTTGGGAATATGCTAAACGTTCACACACCAAACGTATACAAGTGATTCAAAACAAAATTCTACGAGCGATAATGCAATGCCCTTTTTACGTCACAAACTTAATGTTGCCCAAAGTCTTAAAAATACCATACGGAATTGAGGTCGCGAAACAACTTGTAACATTTAGTATTTATTTGTAACTTATTTAACAAATAAAACAAAGGACAATTAAAATAAAATAAAAGAAAATCCGTTTTAAATAAAATTTTTATTGAATCTGCCTGGTGTTTTAAATAAAAAATAAAATTTAGAATATTTTAGATATTATTATTATTATTAAAATATATTTATAAAGTCCATCTCAGCTGTTATTTAATTAATATTTAATAGTTTACCGGATAATATTTTATAGTTATCGTTTCTGAAGTCCGTCGCTCGCCTTAAGAGTTTCGTTCAATGTTCCGTTCGAATTTTAACATATTTCTCGCCGTAATGTAAATAAAATAATGTTCTTTCATTTAATTTTATTTCATATGTCTATCTGTGACTTTATACTATGAATTATTAAACAATTATACCGAATATTTATTTAACTCATTCCATAAATCAAACCGCACACAAACTCAACCTCTCTCTTCAAACTGCCCCGGTCAACAGCACACCAAATCAAATATGCATTCGCTTAAATTAATTACCTTTTGTTTGTTAATTTTTAAAACTTTCAAATAATATATAAATTTGTGTTCTAAATATGTATTTTAAACTTTTTTGATGATCTGCGTTGATATTTCTTTATTTAAAAATTTTGATAAATTTTTTTTTTGTAACTTTTAAACACTCTTTTGATTCATTTAATTATAAAAACTTCCATCACTGAATTACCAACTGATTTGTAACTATTAGTATAGATTATTAAGTTATTTAATTTAATTATTTAGAAATAAGATTTTAATTATAATTAGCCAGTTTAATAAAACTTAAAACATGTAAGAATTTAATTATAAATGTTTACATAATTATCAATAGCAGTCAGGTTATAAACACATAGTTATTATCACCTTGTGCATTTGTAATGCTACAAACTATACAAGATGATGCACGATAAATTTGAATTACGTACCAACCCTCTCATACAAAACTTATTCACTAGGGCCGATACCAGGTATAAAGCACAGACGTTAAAACGCCTCTGGCAAGGGATCTTCTTGGCCACGTGTAGTACTGTAGTGGTGACTGCTAACTCCGGTAACTAATTGAAGTTTTGAAACCTTAACGTCATATAGAAATTAATATATTTTTGTGTAATAATAGATACTAAATTTTTAATTAAAAGAGTCAAAAAAAGCTTTCCTTGATAAAATCTTCACACATACACGGAAACCTTTTATTTCACTAAAATAAAAAATCTCACATACAGAACAAAATGATTATACAATTAAATTGGTAGACATTTTTCTCTCCTTTTCCAAAAAAATTAAAGCTATACCATTACTTACCAAAACGGATTTGGATATATGGTTCTAATATTTTTTTTTATACTTTTCGTGATACCTAAGTTTTATCAATTTATCACCTTCAAATTCCTAAGTTCCTGTCTTCTTGCCACCTCTTTTTGTCCTTTTTGGTTTTAGATTTTTTCTGAAATATCCCAAATTCTGTAAAAGAAAATTTTAATTCACTTCTGTTATCTAACACCTTCGTTTACTTCACTTCTTTATCAGTTACTATGGACCATCTCTTCTGTGTTCTGTATTTTTGACATCTATCAAGTAACTGGGTATTAAATCTTTTCTGCCAAATTTTATTTTTAAAATTTCTATAATATCTCATTTTTATTTTATTTTCCTGATTATTTTTAAGTTTTAATTAATCTCCCAATTTATCTCAACATAATAGGTTATGAATTTTTGATGTACAGAAATTTGAATTAATACAGTTACTCTCAATGGCGTTTAGCTATGGATCTCAAAACGGATCTTAGCAATAAGTGTCACAATACATTGTGTATTACTTCATTTATTGGTAGTGCTAAAATTGATAAGTTAATTGGGTGGACATCTTAAAAAAATAGAACACAATCCAGAATATATATATATAAACATTTATGTATTCAACAAATAACATCTTAAAAATTTAAATAAATTATAATTACACAAACATATGGTACTAAACTTAACAGTTTAAATTATATAATAACAATAAAAATACACCAAATAATATGTTCAATTAAAATCTAATAAAACAATAACTTTTAATGAAAAACATTATTAAATTTACAAATCATTACTGTTCTTAGAACTGATAAATTAAATTCCGAGATCTAACCTTTTATCTTTGGTGCGGTGAAAAAGCCATATTGGCTATATCAATGAATCATTTCATAATTTCTTTCGGATTTTAAGATTTTTTTCTAAGCTAGTAAAATTATTTCATGTTGATTTAATTAATAACGTGAAAATAATGAAGAAAATTTTGCGTATTTACAACAAAAAATGGAAAAAATATTTGGTCAGTGAGATCAAATATTCTAATTAGTAAATTGAAAATATGTTACATATTTTCATACCAATTTCCAAAAACATTATAACAAAAAAAACTATACAACTTACGGTTACTTAGTCTGTTTAAAGTTGTTTTTGTATTATAAAATTATTATACTTTTTAATTAGGGTTTTACTTAAAAATGAAATTTTGAGGCCTTTGAAACTTTATAATCAGATGATTAAAATTCTATTCCTTTAATAATTACTTTAGGTGAGTATTTATTCCTATGTTACTTATAAATACATTTTTTTAAATGAAAGGAATAATTTTTTTTGTACTAACATTTTGTATTGAAAATGTAATATCTATTATAACAATACTAAAACAATTATTCCCAAGTATGACTCTAAGGTTCCAAAACTTTAATTACTTTCTGGAGCTTGTAGTAATCACTAGAATAATTTTGGTTAATATAATAAACCAAAAATATCTCTTGATCAGAGGCGTTTTAAACATCTATGGTGAGTACCGGTATCGCCTTTGTGTATATTTTTTCTACAAGAATGTTATGAAGTAATTCAAATTTGTCATGCATCGTTTTGTTGACGACAATGTATAGTTTTTTCACGATGTCAGTTACATATAGTATTGGTAAGTCTTTGTGCAACATTACGTTAGTGACGTAAAAGGGTCATTGCGTTATCACACGTAAAATTTTATTTTAAATCGCTTGTATACATTTTGTGTATGAAGGTTTATGTTCTGATACATAATTGAAATGTGTAACTTTTAATTTTGTTCAATATTATGTATTCCATTTTTTTAAGTACAATTTTCTGAAGTTAAAAACTCAGGGGAAAATTGTTCTCTGTTATTTTTTAATATTCTTTAAAATTGAACATTAAATTATAAGAACTAGGGTAGATAAATGTCACGAAAAAATTACATCATTATATGTCATAATAGAAACTGAGACAATTGTACATACAATTATATAATTTAATTTTAGCAAAACCTATTTGAAAATGTAAATTGTAATTGAAAATATAAATTAAGACAATTGTCACAGTAAAAGAGTAAAAGTGCAAAAACTTACTTTAAAACATTTTTTACAATTTACATGCTAAATTTATTAGTTACTGTGCTAAAGATATAACGTATTAGGTGTATTTTTTTTAAATATGATTGAAAAGTTTTTCTAGCTGAGAGGGAATAAAAAAATAATCGTAGCAACAAAAACAATGAGTTTGGAAAAAAATATCAAGAATAACTGTAATTATTACTGCAGAGACATAAAGTTAACGGTAAGTAATGCCATTTTAAAGAGAAAATTAAAAAAGTATTTTAGGACTAAAAATAAAAATTTATTATTTTAAATTCTCTCTATAGATCTTCCCTTAAATAAATGCAGTGAATATTAATTAATTTGAGATATTAAAAAAAACGAGTAAGGAAAGAAAAATGGGAATGGAAATAGAAGACGATAAATACTTCACAAGAAAAGAGAAATTCAGTTTTATCCGGATATAGCTATAGGTTTAATAAGGGCATTTTAAAACCAGTTAGTTATTTGATAGATATAAAAATTACAAAACGCATAATAGGTGGTTCATGAAAACTAAGACATAAAATAAAGCTCAGATAAAAGAGAATTCAGATATGGATTTGGAAATAAGGTTGAAAATTTTAAAGCTTCCAAAAAAAAGTGAAGACAAGCAATGAAAGCAAGAAATACTGAGCTGAAACAACTAGTTTAGTGCAATTTATGAAAAATTGAAAAATAGTATAGAAACAGAGAAGACATCAAGCATGGAGAAAATAACCATTAACGTGGTCCTAATTTATCAAAAACGATAGAGAAAGAAGTTACAATAAAAATAACATCATTCTTTTTATTTTTATAACAAAAACTACTGAACTAATTAATATATAAATGTACAACAAAAACTTTAAAATGTAAAGTTAATCTAAACTTAAAATTAATATCCAATTAAGTTCACATAAAAAAGTTCGTAAAATATTTTACGCAGTTGGAGTTATACACACAGACACAACAAGTAAATGCCCTGAGGAGCCATAAACTATCCTTTTAAACACTCCCATAAAAGTATCATCAAAACAGCTGACGTCATCATACAATTTTCTCATGAAATTAATTTAAGGCTTACGCCTACGTAGGCCTAAATATTAGGAAGTTTTCCTGCAATTATTAAGGAAAAATTGATAACATATTTTAGTGTTATTTTTAATTATTATACTTTATTCTGGAAACGTAACCTGTAAAGCGGTACTTCAAAAACCGCAGAAATGTTTTATTAGCGTAGAAGGCTTTTAAAGTAGGATTTTTAATATCCATGGAAATATTTCTTTTGTCAATTAACGTTACCTTTTTCCTTTTTCACAATATATTATGCTATCAGGAACTGATATTTTTTAAAATCATCAAGTTTAATAATTAGGCGATAATTAGTGTACTATAGGCTTGTATTTTAGTGATTCTTCTTCTTATAGTGCATCTCCTATCGGAGGTTTGCTATCATCACAGCAATCCGGACCTTGTCGACTGCAGCTCTGAACAGTTGAACACTGCCACAGTCAAACCAATCCCTCAGGTTCTTCAGCCAGGACACACGGCGTCTTCCGATGCTCCGCCCTCCACTAATTTTACCCTGGACTATCAGTTGAAGAAGCTTGTATTTCTGTCCTCTCATTATATGACCCAGATATTGAAGCTTTCTTCTTTTTATGGTGTTAATGATTTCGCATTTCTTCTGCATCCGGATCAGCACTTCGGTATTACTAACTTTATCCGTCCAGGGAATACGCCACATTCTACGGTAACACCACATCTCGAATGCTTGTAGTTTGTCGATGTGGTTCTTCTTGAGGGTCCATGCTTCAACCCCATACAAGAGCGTGGAAAAAACGTAACAACGCAGCATCCTCATCTTAAGTTCCATGTTGATATCCCGACTTGCAAATAACTTCTTCATCCTTACAAATGTTGATCTGGCTATATCTATCCTCGTTCTTATTTCTCTTGTTTGGTCACCCGATTGTTCTATCCATGTTCTACCCATGAAACGAAGTGATAAGAGAAGAATGCAATGTACAGCCACTTGTAGATGTGATCAAGCAATATAGAAGAAGATGGACAGATCACCTGCTCCGAATGCCACACAACCGTTTGCCACTTCAAGCCTGGATATCCAAACCAGATGGTAGAAGGGATGTGGGTCGATTTTAATGATTGGTATTCAGTAATTAATTTTACAAAATTCCTTGCCCCACAGTTGTGATTTAATATATTAAATTTATTTTAATCTATCAACTAATTGGCTGAACTGGATCAAAGGTCATATATTACCAAAATAAAACGTACAATGTCATTAAGATAAAAGGAAAAAATTACTAGTGTAAACCTTATAGGTTATACTAAGTAAAAAGGAGTACTTTATTTAGTACTTTACCTAGTCGAAATTTCGACCCAAAAATCCAAAGTAATGGCATTCCATGGCAAATGGCCAGTGCGATCGAAAATTGTGTTAGATAATGTGATTATGGAGCAGGTGAGTAGTTTCAAATATCTAGGTTGCAATGTATCCTTCGATTGTGAGAGTGACATACCTCTGAAGCTGAATAAATTCAATGCGATATGTGGAACCATACATCGTACATTGAAGGGAAAAGCCAGAAAAGAAACAGAGTTGAAATTTTATATGGCAATGGCGATTCCACTTGTTACATATGGAAGCGAGGTATGGACCACAACAAAGAGAGACGACTCGCGCATACAAGCTTCAGAGATGAGGTTCTTGAGACACATTCAGGGCTACACAAGGCTGGATCACATTAGAAACGAAGTGATAAGAGAAGAATGCAATGTACAGCCACTTGTAGATGTGATCAAGCAATATAGAAGAAGATGGACAGATCACCTGCTCCGAATGCCACACAACCGTTTGCCACTTCAAGCCTGGATGTCCAAACCAGATGGTAGAAGGGATGTGGGTCGACCGAGGAAGAGGTGGAAACCGGAAAAGGCTCAATAGCCTAAACCATGACGGATGATGATGATGATGACTTTACCTAGTACTTTAAATGAGTATTTTGCCAGTAATGGTAGGATTGGTGTACAATTGCCTTCCTCTTTGGGTTGAAAATAATTATTTTTCATTAATAATACATTCCACCCTGTGAATAATATTCTGTGTATTCAAAAAAAGAACACTGGTTATGTAATGAAATCCATTGTTTTCAGTTTGAAAAATTCTGATTAGTTTCACTTGCAACTATGTTTCTTCTGTTCTTAAAAAAAATCATGTAATTTACTGCGATACTTGAAGAAAAAGTAAGGAAAAAAATTGAAAATGCTAATTGCTTAACTATAGTATCTTGGGAAAATAATACAACCGAGGTTCAGCGAAAAGAATGCAAACTTCTCAGGCAAGTAGGAATTCAGGCTTGGTGCATTCTGAAGAACTCACTACCTGTATAAGAAGAAAAGACCAGCCCAAATTTGAGATAATATTGAGATAAAACCTCTTTGTCTTTTCATGAGTAAATGCATTGGAATAACCAGAAAGGCTGGTTTAAGAGAAGCAGAGAAATTTGAGTAAAGGATCCTCCATAAGTAGATTAACAGATAGTCACGATCATTATTAGTTGAGGAGGAAGAGACGTACTGTACAAGAAAAAAGAACGACTAATGAAAATGATCAGAAAATAAATTACTAAATTCTACGGACAACTATAATGAATGAATGATAAGCAGTTGACAAAACAAATGTTTAAAAAAATAAAAATTATACCTAATTTATTGGATAAGGGATTTAAAGAAATCAGAAAGGATACAGAGAATACTGCACAAACTGAGGTAACAAAATGGACTAACCCAAACACAAAATCCTACACATATACACAAACACGACATATTCCAATCCGTACATCTCGGTTACTGCCATCTTCTTCGAGGTCTTCCCACCTCCTTCCAACATATTCCGTAGGTAACATTGAAGGGTATTCTCTCCTCTAGCATCCGTTCCAAATGTTGCCTCCATTGATTTCGGTGTTCCTCCACTTTTCATTGAGGCTAAATACGCTTAACTCAGATCTAATTTCCTAATTATGTATTAGATCCAGCCTCGAGCAGCCCTTCACCCACCTTAAAAACCTCATTTCAGCTGCTTGGGTCCTACTTTCTTGGCGTTTCGTAAAGACCCATGACTCACTACCATAAATTTTTTTTTTTTTTTTTTTTTTTTTTTTTGGTTTAACGTCAGACTGTTTTGCAATTACTGCTAATGCAGACGGTGAAGGGTGAAATGATATTTTGTAACGTATGAAAAAATGCCATGCCTGAATGGGATTCGAACCCAAGACCGCATGATGAGAGGCGAGCACGTTACCAACTGCGCCAATGCGGCCGGCAACACTACCATAAAGGACTGGGGCCACCATTACCTTGTAGAACTTCACTGCTGTCTTTGTTCTAGCTCTGTTACCTTGTGTCCTGTTAATGGTACCACAAATAGCTTGAAATTTTTTTTTAAGTTCTACATGCAAGTCCCTATCAAAGCTCACATCTCATCCTAGATATTTATAGTGAGACACTTGATTTAATACTGCATTGTCTAAAACAATTTTCCAACCTGTGGGATACTTCCCCCTGAATGCCATAACCTTTGATTTAGCAACCGGAACTCGTCAATTATAAATTATAGCTTTTTACATAAATCATTTAAAACATAAACTGCTCTTTGAAGCTCATCTTCACTCTCCTTCATTGTTACCTTACGTTAATAACTTGAAAAATAAAATTAAAACAGTATTAATAAAACCAGTTTACTGCCTTGTAAACAATAAAGTATTTGAATACAAGCAGTATTATCTGCAATGTATCGATTTATTTACTATGCATTTTTTTAGTAAGTCGATAGCAAGATAAAACGGCAAATTATAGTTTGGAATCTTCCCGCGTATTTTGAGGATTCGAAGAGATTTTTCCGAGGCTGTGAAATAGGTCATGAAATGACGTTTTACGTGACACACAGGGTTGGGCATTAGTTTCTAAGACATACCTTAACCTTACTGGTTAATTCAAGTTAGGTTATAGTCTAATCAACTGAAACTAAATTGACACTAAGATTTGAAAGTAATAAAAGTGAAAGAAATCAGGGAAAATTAGAACGACATCCACATTATGAAAGAGTCCCTTATTTCGAAAACTGAAATACGTAATGCTACAGGTTATAAATCCAAAATACAAATATAAGATATAAAAATGCACAATTTTAAAGGAATTGATTTTGTATAAATCTAACTTTTTTGTGATTACCCAGGAGGTTTTATTATTAGTTGGATTTATATAAATCCAGAAAACAAAAGGAAACCAAACTTGTATATCTACTTTATAAATCAGTTGTATTATGAACACAGCTATATAAATAAAATGGAATAACATAAATTTTGATTCAGTAGTTTTCCGAATTTAAGGAAAAGTTCACCATAAATCGTATTGTTCATTTTTATAGGTTAGGTACGATTGAATATTTTTTATAAAGAAGAAACCTTTCAGTAATTGGTTTTAAAGTACAGAATCTTAAACAATTTATAATATTTTATTCGAATTTTGTTTTCGTTTTTTAAGAAACAAAATATTAAATTAACAGAATTAGGCTTGATATCTAATTGAACTGAATTTAAGACACTAATTGTTGAAAAGTCGTCAATTTTACAAAATATTGAACCAATTTTTTTGTTTTTTTAAAGTAGTATTATCAGCATGAGGTCATTAAACGGTAAGGTGTTAAATTTCCAGACTATAGTTTTGAATCTGAACCTAGGATCTACTTAGCTTTGTAGGTTAGGTCATTAAATTTACGCCACGTAGCCCGTTCGCACAAAAGCTTTATAATCTTCAAGTTTGTTATATCCCTAAGATGTGAGTACGTTGCAATCTGTTCATTTTAAGGACAATAAGCAATCCACTGACCAAAAATGAGATAAGGATGATATAATATGACGTGTAAATGAGGTGGAAAATGGTTAATTGAAATCCAACTATGAAAATATACCATAATACAACAACTTTTCCAATTTTCTATCTAATCTAAATAACCACTACTCAAATCCGTATAAAAAATAACTACCTTTACTAGGACTTGAACCATTAAACGTTCGTCTCCGAAATTAGTTGTCACATAGCTGACTCACGACGATGATTGTTTATATCAATAGACCAACTCGGTGAGTTGGTCGAATTTTGAAATAACATAACAACTTTTATTTTTATTTTAAATCGGTAGCCTTTCTTAAATTATAGTCAGTTTCTTTAACATAGTAGTTTGTTCTTTTAATTATAAGCTACTGACATGAGAAAATACCAACTGCCAACAATATTTTATCCTGATATTTTATAAAGCAATACTTTGAAGATAGGTAAAGAATGAACAGTTTTTTATTCAGAAAACTAACAATCTTTCCAAATCCTTGTTAAACAGTGAAATTTTACTTGTAACAGCAATTTTCTATCAGTCACCTGACCTTCTGAGGCCCTGAATAAAATAAATAAATATCTTTTTAAATTTATTTTCATCCTCCATACTTCAGGTATAATTCTGTACTTGTATCAATATACATTTTTAAAATGACTTAAATAATTTTTTAGAAAAAAATAATAAAATACAATTTTCACACAGACTTTCTCTTTTGAAAAGTTTACATGAATAATATTCCGTTTTCTCACACTACTCTAACACACTAATTAGGCTTACAGTTAGACAGAAAACTTACATGGAACGCACATGTTACATACATACGCCACAAACTCAAAACAGGTTTCTATCAACTAAAACGCTTGTTCGATAGGCGTTCTAAATTAAACATGTCACACAAGTGAACACTCTACAAGAGTGTTAAGACCAATCTGGACATACAGAGTTCAACTTTGGGGATCTGTTAAACCTACACACACGAAACGTATACAAGCGATTCAAAACAAGATTCTACGGATGATAACGCAATGCCCCTTTTACGTCACAAACTTAATGTTGAAAAAAGGTTTACAAATTTCATACGTAAATGACGTCGCGAAACAACTAGCCAGGACAATGCACGATAAATTTGAATTACATGCCTACCCTCTCATACAAAACATGTACACTAGGGTGATATCGAGTACTCACCACAGACGTTTAAAACCTCAGGCTAAGTGATCTTCTTGGCCAATTGTAGGACTGCAGTGTTGATTGCAAGCTCCGGTAAGCAATTGAAGTTTCATTTAGAAATTTAGCGTCATATTTAGAAATTGTCTTAGTGTTGTAGAAACAGATACTAAATTTTCAATATTAGAAGTGTCAAAAAAAGTTAAATTATCTTTCTTTAAACTCTATTTTAATTCTCGTTCATTATGATTGAGTAAAACCATTTAGGTTTGAAACCTATGTTTAAAAGAATAAATTACTATAAACCCATGGCAGAAAACCTACATAGGTGTGCTTGTCCCACTGCTTAACTTGGTCAAATCCGCGTTTACGTCACTCACGTATTCATCTCCTTTTATTTGCTTTAACCAACGGTATTTCAATCAACTACTGCACAGATAGTAATTTTTAGGTTAGCATCAGTACCTGATACCAAACACTGTATCACCTGTAACAGGAATCGCAAATAATAACTTAAAAGAACAAAACAATAACATCACTGCAGAACGATTTACCGAAGTGACTTCTAAGTAACATGCCTATTGGCCCACGCTTGTATTTTTTCCACCATGCCGTAAACCATTTTTATTCGAGAATAGATACCGTTTTGTTATTACTAAAATAGATATTGCCCATTATTTTTTCTTATTCAACGAAATAATCTTTCACAAATGAATAATTAAATATTAGTGCGGTTATGTTCGAAAACTGCCCATAACAGACAGGTGGAGTGTCAAATTATTTACACTCAATCTGTTTGTTGCAGGGCTAAAATAAATACTTCTGTTTCTTATCACATGGTCAGGCAATTTAATGACTGAATCATTTAAGAGCAGAAGAGGTAGAGGTGTAAAAGACACTAATCAGAGTTATCTCCTCTGAAAGTAATGAATTTCATTATACAGCCAGACCCTGTGGTGAATGAAGTGAAGGTGTCATTTTCAGAGTGGAAAATATGTGCTTTTCAGAGGGCCCGGCATGCTGATAAGCGTACTTTTCCACTCAGTGAGGAAGGCAATGGTAAACCACCTCACTCCTCGTTTTACTTAGTAAAACCTCTACAGGTTCAAACCAGCCTTTTGGCTGATGACCTAAACAACAACATGTTCGAAAAAATTATAATTGTTGTGGCTAGCGCTACTGGTTTCTATTCTGGCTTTCCAGATTCAATTGCCAGTTAGTTCTGATAATCGTTCATCTGTATACCACCTCATATTAGAACCATATTAGAGCGGACGCCAAGTAAGCTTGCCGGTTTTCTGTAGTGCGCAGAAGGTTTCTTTTAGTAATGGTGTGCTCGCATTTAGTAATGTGTTTGTAACGTCGCTAAAGATAACAATTTACATCGTGAGTTAATAGGCAGTTCGGTATACCTTGGACAATTCGAATCGGCACAAGCAGGTTCGGTATTTATCTACTCCACTCTTCGCCCCTCGCCAAGCAACGACGGTACAGCCACAAAAGTACACAAGTGCTACTGTAATGTGTGACTCACGCACAGTCACTACGCTTTGTTTTCACTATTGTTATTAATTATCTGTTGGACGTAATGATGTGACTAATTTGTTTTCATTTATAATTTTCTATTTATTATATTCAGACCAATTTGTTTAGTTAGTTGCGTGCGTCTGTAGAGTATAGTTTAGCGAGTTTTTGCAGTTTAGTTCTTGTAATTTATAAATTAAATTTTTATGGAGACAAATTAAAATTTAAAAAAAATTTAAAAACAAATTAAAATTAAATGAGCAATTTTAAATATCTTGGTTGTGACATAACATACGACCAGGATAAAGATGTCCAGCAAAAAATAACAAAGTTAAGCTCGGTATGTGGGGCAATAAGTAGGTCCCTGAAGAACAAAGCTAGGAAGGATACGCTAATGAAATTTTGTAGAGTTATGGCGATACCTACCTTAGCTTATGGAAGTGAAGCATGGGTGCTGTCTAAGAAACAAGAATCCAAGATTCAAGCAGCAGAGATGAAATTTCTTAGACATATAAAGGGATGCACCAGAGAAGATCGCTTCAGGAACGAAGTAATAAGGGAGGAATGTGGAACACAACCGCTAGCTGACATAATCAAGCAATACAAAGGAAAATGGTCAGAACATCTTTTCAGAATGCCGCACGACCGCCTTCCTTTGAACGCATGGCATCATATACCAAGGGGTAGAAGAGGTATTGGAAGACCGAGGAGGAGATGGACGCCGGAACAGGCTTAGCTTACAGCTAAAATAGCCTAATCCATGACGACGACGACGACGACGACAAATTAAATACATATTTTAAAATGAAATAATTGTTTGTATGTTAGTACATTGAAATAAGGGTGCAGGCATTTGCGTACATTAAAATTTGTAGCCCTTGTTGAATGAATAAATTATGGATATACTTTATGCGGAACTATGTGTACACGTAGAGCAAGAGTTGTGCCAGTTCGAATTGTCCACAGTATACTAAGACACGAAATCTACCGCCTGAATACGAATTGTTCGCGCAGCTACACGAGCAAGCTTATTTGGCGTCACATGTGTTTTAGTAATTTATAAATTAAATTCTGCCCATAACAGACAGGTGGAGTGTCAAATTATTTACACTCAATCTGTTTGTTGCAGGGCTAAAATAAATAGTTCTGTTTCTTATCACATGGTCAGCCAATCAAATGACTGAATCATTTAAGAACAGAAGAGGTAGAGGTGTAAAAGACACTAGTCAGAGTTATCTTCTCTGAAAGTAATGAATTTCACTATATAGCCAGACCCTGTGGTGAATGAAGTGAAGGTATCATTTGCAGAGTGGAAAATATGTGCTTTTCAGAGGGCCCGGCATGCTGTTAAGCGTACTTTTCCACTCAGTGAGGAAGGCAATGGTAAACCACCTCACTCCTCGTTTTACTTAGTAAAACCTCTACAGGTTCAAACCAGCCTTTCGGCTGTTGACCTAAACAACAACAAATTAAATTAGGTAGGCTTATAGAAATAAAGAATTATTAAAGAAGTTACTGTGACACCAACGCACAAACCATGGAGAAAGCATTACCACTTAATACAATAAAAAAAATATATAGATTAAACGTTTTAAGCCATTTTTCCAGAACACCAAAAGATTTGGGAAATAAAAATCATAGACTACAATAATAATAATTTGAAATTAATTTATTCTCAGTAGTAAAAATTTAAAAATAAAATGCATTTATAACAATACAAAAATAACATGATTAAATTTGAATCTTTTCCATAAATTTTCTACTATTTTATTCGTTTTATAATATTATTAATAACTAGAATCAAAAACAATTTTTATAACTGAAATAAATATAACTGTAAAATATGAAAATAACTCGGTAAATATTATTTTTAAAATGATTGTTTTTTGTATTATCTACCTACTTTATAAAACAATAAATATTCAATAAATTTCTGTAATAATTATTAATTACATTTTATTAGAACATACACCTAATTGTTACACAATTATAAAATATTATATTTTTATTACAAATATCTTTTATTTTTGTAATTATAATTTATAATAAATTAATCATTAATTTTACTAATTAACTTACATATTATTCTGACATTATAACAACGATTAATTTACAACGCTATACAATTAATGATAACTATTACAATTGTCTCTCTTATATTGTAATTTTATTTTTATTTTTTGTTTTTTTTTCATTTATATGAGTAGTAGATTCTCAATTGACCGGATTAATTTTATTACATGTTTCATATTTTACCTAATTGATTGAATTCAATTATTTGTTTTGTATTAAAAATTGTATTTAATTTTTAGTATTATTTAGTCTCGTGAAATAGGTAATTAATAATGTATTTTTATATTATTCCTGTAATAATTATCTGCTCCATTTTCTCTTTAACCTCCTCTGTGGAATGTCAGGTACGTGAAATGTATACAATTTTGCTGTTTTAAATTTTTTTAAGTCTTATCTTGGTTATTAGTGACTGGGGTGGGTTATGCAACTGGAACAGTAGGTTTTGATTTGTTAAAAAATGTTCAGACCCTAGCCGGGAATTGAACCCACAACCTTTGCGTTGTAGGCTAGCGCGCTAAACATTACGCTACGGAGGCGCCTTATACATTTTTGAATGAACTGATTTTTGTTTTATCAGTGAATTATTTCTGGTGAAAATTTTATTTACATGAAAAGAATATCTAAATCAAATATTTAATGAAGTTTTGTGGCTCAGTAGTAGAGGGCTAGATTGAACTGCAAAAAAAGATTTTGGGTTCAATTCTATAGTTTTCTTAAAATAGTCACACAATTAATATTTTGTTGTCAATCTGTTTAATTTTTACGGTTAGGTACCCTACTTTCTACAATTAATTGTCAGTTAAAAGGTTTCCACATTTTGTCAGCGTTTTCGCGGATGTTAAACAAAACGTTTTCAAGTAAAACAATGTAGAAAAAGTGATTTGTTTCTATCATTTCTCTAAATTAAAAGTATTCTCGAAGTACAAAACACGATCCATTATCTGTCTTTGACCTGTTTTTGATCAGTGTTTCTTTTCAAACTCGTTTATTATTTCTGGTTCCGTCCAACATTATGACTTATCATATATCAAATTTCAGATAAAATTCTATATTTTGTACCAACATAATAAAACATTTATAGCGACAATGAAAGAAAAACGTTATATGATGTGAAACTTAAAAATGTGACGAGATTTAAACTTCTATTTATGTACTAGCGTATTTTATCTAAATATCAGAGTATAATAATAACATAATATTATTAGGAGGAGTTGGGGTTAAGAATTGAAGACCTCCAAAATAAATCCGAAAAATTAAACATCATTAAAAGCTTTAAATTTGCACCTCCTCCAACTAAACAATATAAAACGAGTGTCGTATCAGATGACGTGAGACTGGCCCGATCGCTTAGAATGAAGGCCTACTGGGAGAAGAGAAAACAACGTAGTCTAAATAAATGTTAAACTAACTTAAAGTGATCCAGTGTGGTCTTAAAAGTAAAAAAAAAAAAAAAAAAAAAAAAAAAAAATAACATAATATACCGTAATAGTATATACAATTCATTAGGAAGCGAAAGTAATATTTTTCTGAATTTTTTGATTAAAAATGAGGTTGTTAGAGTTTGGTAAGCGAAACTAAATATTTTTTACCCGTGACCTTTCGATGGTGTCGGTGGAGGAGGTATATTATATTGGCTGTGCCTGATGTTTTTCGTATGCCTGATCACACAACACGGATTCTCATAAGAGCTGTACTGCATTTTGAACGTGAAATAGAGTATAGCAATTCTGATCTTGGCTTGATTGAGTGTTCATGTATGTCACCTTTGCAACATTGTCTAGGAGACACTACCTAGATATGTTTTCTATTGACGATTAGCCTATATTATTCTTTTTCGACCGTAATAATTCGGACTCATTATGTGTGTATCTGTGTATATTAGTGCTTAACGTTTCTTATACTTGTGATGATTTCAATGGCTTTAAACTATTCAACCGGTGGTAGTGCATATTCTAAGGGCGACACTTTCCATCGATGCTGTAATTCTTGGAACGGTACTATATGTATATTCTAATTACGTTGGTTTCATAAGTCAGTCCTTGTTTGTTGCATTCCTGTGTTAATTATCCGCTTATGTCCACCCGTTTTCTCCTTCCTTTTACGTTTTCCACTTTGCTTTTCGTTCTGTTGCGTCTAATACACTGGTATTGGGTGCAGACCATTCTAAACGTACTTTGGTCCTTCGCAGATATTACGAAATTAAATTTGTTAGTAAAAAAGTTATGTCAAATTTAAAGTTCAGCCTAGGTTGGATTTAACAATATCTGTTTAAGTTTTTACAATTAATCTATTCTGTGTTTTATAACCTTTTCATCTATTAGATAACTGTTTCATAAATCGTTTGTGATCCATTCTATAGATGTTCATAAAACTAAATCGTTCTCTTTCTGAAAGAGTCTGTTATAGTTTCTATTTTTCCATTTTCAAATCGTTTTACTATTTAGACAACTCTTACCCTATAAGTTATTCTCAATTTTCAATTAAAATTAATGGAAATGGTTAATTAACAAAGATTTCTTATAAAAATTACTGAACTTTATTACGTTATTTTTTTTTGTGATTTGCAATACGGATCTTTCGTTATGTAGGAAACAAGACAATTTAACAATTTATGTTTGTTTTCAAATTTTCAGATATTATTATAGGTGCTCTCAAAGCGTTCCTCAAGCGAGTTATTAATGTAATAGGTTAATATAACAGAACATAATTTATGGCAATTAATTTGATCAATTTGCAGTATTATTGTACTAATTATCCCTTTACATTTAGTATCAATGTCACTATAGCTATTATAATTAGCGTATCTATTATGATAACAATTAATTTATACTGGCCATTAAATTATTGTAAATATTATAACCAATCTATTTTATTTCTTTCCATAGACACATTAAAATTTATATCAAACCAATTGGTGACTCAGTTATCAAATGAACCAAATGACACTGTTTTAATTCCTGGTTGAAAATATAAAAATTCTCATTTAAGTATTTTTACTTTCTCTTGCCTATATGAATATATAGGAAGGAAAGTATTGTTTTCATGTCGATTTTTCGAAATTGAGTTTTCACCGGAACTACACGTTTTCAGACACCCTGAATCCAAAAAAAAACATATTTTTAGCGATTGGTCTGTGTGTGTGTGAACAGAATATCTAAAGAACGGAACATCGTACAAACTTGAAACTTAAGTTACATACCACTACGGGACCCTACAAGAACATTTTCATCAAAATCGGTCAATCGGAAGTAGTAGTTTATTCGTGTAATTTTTTACTTTTTTGCGATTCTCTCAAAAACTGGTTCTACGATTTTTTTTAAAATCGCCTGGTTTACTAATTTTTTTATGCTCTACAAGATAGAGTAGGCACCATGTTTGCTGAAATTCTTGGTGAGGCTGTTTTTACGTAAAAATGTGTTTTTTTAGATTACGGCTTTAATATGTATTATAGCGCAAAAATTTATATAATAAAAGTTGTAGAGAATTTAAAATTTTACTACTTTTATTTCAAACATATTTTTTGGATATAGCTTAGTTTAGCGGTGATTAGCGATTTTCTATTTTTTTTTCTCACGAAAACGTGTGAAAAATCAATTTTTTTAAGATTTCGGCCTTAGTATGCATTTTTAGGCAAAAGTGTATATCATTAAATTTATAGTAATTTAAAAGATCTACAACTTTTATTTATAGCATTTTTCTCTACAGAGCCTAGTTGAGCGTGAAAGAGTGATTTTCCGTATTTTTAGGCCAAACTGAGGTTGATTTTCATTTTGCGTCTTTCATACACGATTAAAATTAGGTTATATTTATTGAGGTTAGTTTTTTATTTATTTCTAATGTTTTATTACTAATGTTAGTTTTATTGTTAATTATTTGCACTGGGGCAAGAGAAAGTTGTGTGAGTGTTTCACACCAGATTTTTAATTTTACAAAACTTAGTAGCTTGATTATTTGTGTTACATCACACTAACTTTATTGCTAAGCATCAAGCAGTACTACAACTTTATCTCTTTCATGATTAATCTAACTTATATAATTAAAACGCAAAATCGCTGTTAATGTATTTTAAATATGAATTCTAATAGGAATTCTAATCAGGAGGTAGAACTCCGTATTTAGGAGTTCCACCGAAGGGAGTTTTATTGTTTTTACATGGTTTTAAACTGCCCATAACAGACAGGTGAAGTGTCAAATTATTTACACTCAATCTGTTAGTTGCAGGGCTAAAATAAAAAGTTCTGTTTCTCGTCACATGGTCAGCCAATTAAATGACTGGATCATTTAAGAACAGAAGAGGAAGAGGTGTAAAAGACACTAATCAGAGTTATCTCCTCTGAAAGTAATGAATTTCATTATGCAGCCAGACCCTGTAGTGAATGAAGTGAAGGTGTCATTTGCAGAGTGGAAAATATGTGCTTTTCAGAGGGCCCGGCATGCTGATAAGTGTACTTTTCCATTCAGTGAGGAAGGCATTGGTAAACCACCTTACTCCTAGTTTTACTTAGTAAAACCTCTACAGGTTCAAACCAGCCTTTCGGCTGATAACCTAAACAACAACAACATGGTTTTAAAGAGTAGCCTATTCTTTCCTAATTAGCCGACAAGTTCTAAATTTGAATTTTATGCTAATATGACCTTCATTTTACGAAATGAAGAATTGTAAATTTCGTACACTATAGCGGTAATACAGTGTAATGTATAATGCAGTTCTCCCACTTTTACCCCTCCATAGCCATATTCCATATGAATACAAAAAAGTGTCATTTTCACAACACACTCAACCAGTGTTAGACGTTGTGATACGTAATTTCATTTAAAGGTTCAGCTGTTTAAAACCTTTTCAGGACGAAACTACCGTACTACTGAATGATTATATTGGCATTAGGGTTATATTACGTAAATTTTCTTAAGTTGCTTTAGTCGTTCTTCTAAGAATGATTAAGTTTGTTTTTACCTTAAATAATTTATTTAATAATAGGGGTTTGAAACCGAAGAACTTTGTGTGAATTTATTCGCACGGGTTCACAATGCTTGTTTCATTTATATTCCGTACAAAACCAATTTTAGACCACGTGATGTAACTTTAGACATTTTTGGAAACTCTTTTTGCAGCCCACATTCTCAGCATTTATTCACTTTAGACTTTCTTATTTCTTCTATACACCTGGAGTTTTGGTTCTGTTCTTCATGGAAGTTCGGTTCATTACTCGGTTTATTCTGGTTTTCTTTTTAAATTCACCATCTATCCGACACCTAAGATCTATGTTGTTTGGTACCTTAAATATTTGTTTTGTCGTCCATTTTATGCAAGTGTCCATAAAAATTTAGTCATGTTGTTCTAATTGTTCCTATTAATCGGTTATTTTCCTTGTACAGTTCTTTCTGACCTCGTAACCTATATTGTCCATGTACTCTCTTTCTACCTACTATCTTGCGGAGGATATTTTTTCAAATTTCTCTGCTTCTCTTTGACTAATTTTTGATATATAATAAATTAAAATAGATAAAGACTTATAGATTATATAATAAAGGTTAAAACGTTTTAGTTCTTTTAAAATTGCATCAGCTGTTTGATCATCAGCTACCACTTGATTACAAAAAGTTATCGATTGGTTCGTAAAAGTTTTATTACTTCAAAAACTGGCTGAAAATAGAAATAGAAACTTCTTTTTGAATTTCAGCTTAACCTGGCTTTCTATACCGCCATGCCAGCTTAAATTTAATTTTCTGTAGAATAGTTTGAAAATAAACACGTTATTCGAGAATCTGCTAATGTATTTTATTTTGTGTTTTTTACAATTTTTCATACTTAACATATTTGCTCATGTCTAGTTCTGGGTATTTCCATAAATTATTTAAAAACTTCTTCAAAATGACAAAAATAATATTTTACAATATAACAATCATCACAGGTAATCGTTTACTAATAAAAAACATTAAGAATCACGTAGGCCTATTATATTCTAAATAAGAAATTTTGAAAATTTGAATTTTCAAATGGAAATAAAAAGCAGAGTTTTTTGATCAGCTAAACTTCGATAATTTTCCAAACTAAAATTTAAAATCCTAGATAGAATTTTTCTTAGGATAGGTATAATTAAATTGGTTCCAATTGTAACTGAATATTGTTTCTTGCAATCTATAGGCCATTACAAAAATATAGGCCTACTCAACTTCTTTGTAGTAATGTGCAAGGCTAAATAAAAAAAATTGGTTTGATTGATTGAAAACTATTGTTGTTTCGGTCATCAGCCAAAAGGCTGGTTTGAACCTTTAGAGGTTTTACTAAGTAATACGAGGAGTGAGGTGGTTTACCTTGCCTTCCTCACCGAGTGGAAAAGTACGCTTATCAGCATGCCGAGGCCTCTGATAAGCACATATTTTTCACTCTGCAAATGACACCTTCACTTCATTTACCACAGGGTCCGGTTGTATAATGAAATTCATTACTTTCAGAGAAGACAACTCTGATTAGTGTATTTTGCCTCTACCTCTTCTGTTCTTAAATGATTCAGTCATTTAATTGGCTGACCATGTGATAAGAATAAAAAAAACTATTTATTTTACTCCTGCAACGAACAGATAGCGTGTAAATAATTTGACATTCTACCTATCTGTTATGGGCAGATTGAAAACTAAATGTTTTGTAAACCGAAAAATTTTTTATTACACGGTAAAATTATACTATTCTAAAAAAATTTTGAAGTATAATTTAAAATAAGATTATAACAAAATTCTTTCATTTTGGAACATGATTTTTTTATTTACTTAAATAATGTTCCGATACTATAAAGATAAATTTCAATTTTAAACTTAAAAATTCTACGGTGTAACGATTAGATCGATACAGAAAAATGCATTGTTCTTCTCTTAATACAATACATTTTCCTTAATTTAAATTTTGTTTGTAATAGTTTCTTATTAAAAAAGAAAAAATTGGTTTAAATGAGCAATTTGTTTAATCAAGCGTAAATAATTTAATAAGTAAGAACAACGGATGATTCCCTTTGTAGTTTAAGGGATTAGTATAACTTCAAAAGCCAGAATTTTTTCCGAAATTTATTTTCAGTTTTTTAAAATCTCTTTTCAAAATAACCAGTATAGATAGATAAATTATCTTGGTACTATTAGAAATTATTTTTCTTTCTAGTTAATATGATACTTCAGCGGTTTCGAACCTGTGGTACGCGTACCCCTGGGGGTACATGGAAAAAATTAGAAATGGCAGATAGCCACAATAAAAAAAAATTATATTAGAAAGAAAATCTGCAGCAGTAAGTACCTTAAGGTACGGAAATTTTTTTGTTAATTTATTGTCTATTTTCGTCAATTTTTAATGCAGCAATTAAAATTATTTTTAATTGAAAAATATTTGTATGAACAATTCCATTCAAGGAACAATTCTTCCATCTAGCCAATAAGTTTTCAAACTCAGAAAAAAGCAATTAATGAAACTTTTAAGTGATTCATTTTTAAAATATGATTTTTTGTCTTTAATTTTTATTACATTGAGCTGTACAACTTCTGTATATGATATTTAACAGGTTGGCGACGACGTGGGACACTTTTGTCTCATGCTATATTGGTTTGACCGGACAATGTGGGACAGATTCGTGTCAAATGCTGTCAGGTTTTAAAAACTTACTTGGGACGGATCCGTTGCATGCCTGCATATAAAATGTATAGTCATTCAATAGCTAAAAGTATATAGAACAATTCTATATGCTTCGGTTGTAAATTGAACTACTTCACGATTCGTGGTTCATGAAACATCAATCATCTTTTACAACCTTCATCAGCTGACTAGGTTATGTTGTTTGTTTACGTTGTGTAGTCTTTTATTTTACTGTTGTTAGTTGTGCATTTGTGTGTTCCTTGTAAAAATGAGTAGAAATAAAGAAATAATAAAAGAATGGTTAGGCGAAGTCTCAAGTAAGTGTAGCAGTAGTAGTAGTAGTGAAGTGGATATAAATGACAGGTATGATGAACAGTTATATGATTCTGATAAGGACCCTGAATTCAACATACATGAATATGATTGTAATAGTTCTGCTAGTAGTGCAAGATCTGAAGTTCCTCTTATTCAACAGAACGTTGAATTCGTGGTTGGTGATAGTGAACCACCCTTGCTAGATGTCCTAGATACAGTAGGCCTACATGTAGAAGGTAAAATTTGGGGAAACGTAGATTTACAGATATTAAAACAGATCGACTACAATCCTGATAATTTAGCAGTGGGTGTAAACCCTGATATAATAGATGCATTAATGGATGGTAATCCCTTTGATTTCTATAGACTTTTTGTTGATGATGATATATTAGAATTTTTGGTTCATGAAACCAACATTTATGCTGATGGAAAAAAAAGTAAATGGCAGGAAAAAGTAAAAGAAAATGGCATGAAACTGACGTTACTGAGCTGAAGTGTTTTTTAGGCATATTGATATACATGGGACTGGTACAAATGCCATCCATTCGCCATTATTGGAGGATGGATGGATATAATTTTATTATTATATTTTTTATAATTTTTATCACCAATATTTATTTCTCGTACCAATTTCATGTAATATTATCAAATTGTTCTGACATTTTGAAATTCTGATAATTTCATAATAAATTAATGTTAACAAAATTATATTTTCGTGTATTTATTTCATATATATATATATATATATATATATATGTTTATATACTAAAATTTGTAATAAAAGTAAGCTGAGGGACACATTCGTGTCACAAGTAGCTTAAAGGAATGAATTTGTTTCCTTAACTCTTGTGGGACACATATGACCTACATCGAAAAACTTTATAAAATCCTAAAGAGTATATAGAGCATATCCCATTAAAATGCCTTCGTCCCCAACCTGTTAAATGGCGGTGGGGAATTTCGCTTTGAGGTGAAGAGGTACCGAGTGGTACATATGTATATATATTCATGCGAGGATTTGCAGCCCCAGCCGTATCTGGCTTTCTAAGCACCACCTCTCTCTGTCTTGCCAGTCCCTATCGGAGAGCTGCCGTCAAGACTTTACCTCCTGCACACCATCCAACCATGTCACTTCATGATTATGTCACTTCCGGCCAACCCCTCCTTCTTCTACCGACTGGTGTCCACTCTCATACCCTCTTTGGCCACCTTCCATCCTTCCGCCCTTTGCAAATTATCAAACCAATTTAACTGCTTCCGGGGTATGGTATCCCTGATATTTCCTTGAACGCCGATTCTTCTCCTAATTTCAGAATTCGATCGATCCGCGACACATCACAGCTCGGCCTCTAGAAATCCATCTCCACCACTTTTAGGTGATCTTTCTGTCTCTTTGTCAGTACCCACACTCTCCAGGATAGCATTATAAATATTTATCTTAGTCTCCTTCCATATTTTATAATTCCCAAAGACAGAAATTAACTGCCCTATAACCCTTCTCCCTTGTGAAATCTTGCTTTTTACTTTCACTGCACTGGAGTATATTCTTTTGAATGGTTGGTTTTGATGGTCAACTAGTCTTTTGTGAAATGTACTATAAAAGGACGCGGTTAGCTTCTTTATTGTCAGAATTTTTAAATCGTCGTGGAAGGTTTTATCGCTTACATAAAAAGAATCGCCAGAAGCAAGTTTTAAGAATTTTGATTGAAAGGTCTGGATCAACATTATATTACTCTCTGACAATAAATCAAACACACAGCTTATTAAAACAGCATTTTTATCCTATGCATATAAATTATGAATAAACGTATCGTAGCTGATTTATGCGGCACCTAATTTGAAAGTATATCTATTTTCAATTAAACCCGCTTGCAAGAACGTCAGGTTAATGATACAAGCTCAAAGATTGCATTTAAATTATTAAGAGCTTGGTGTTAAACCTATGTTTGTTGGTGAGACGAACGTACTAAACTTTAACTGACCTAATTGAGTGTTTGTTGTAAACTTTCATTGTGTATTGCATGCGTTTCAAGTTCTATCTTCACATTTTTGTAGCTATTTTAATCATGTACTAATGTAAAAATTTAAATTAATTGTAGCAATCTAAAATTAAAAGTCTCTATTGTAATTAGACCGATTTATCTCATTATTTATGAAGCACAATATCTGTATATATCTGTAAGTACAAAACTAATATGCATATACTTTTCGCACCACCTCAATCTTCCCTTCAAACAAAAAAGGAAGATGGAATGAGAAAAAGGGTACTTATAATTAAAACGTTCAGTCAAAGGGTACGGAGAAAAAAGTTGGGAATCGCTGTGTTACTCTAAAGAAGTAACACTAAAAGTATTCTCGACAGTGCGTTCTGTAGCTTGGTGTGTTTAGTGCTGTTTAGCTTCCTGCGCGTCTATGAATTTGTGAAAAAAGAATTGTATATTACGGTAAATTTATCTGTAGATATAAATGGCAAAGCTCTCACTTATTGACTGACTGAATCACTCACTCATCACTAATTTTCCTAATTGCACAATAGCTAGAAGCTATAAATTTTGAGAAAGCTGAAATTTTGAGAGAACATTACCTTTTAGCGTAAATAGAAATGTTATAAAAACGACTTCAACATTCCACTGTTAAAGGGTTGAAAATGGTATTCGACCAAATCTATATTTTCAGTTTACCCAGTTACAGACGAGCTAGCTGGCAGAAATTCGTTGTAGATGTTAACTAAAGTGCAACTAAAACAATTAGGTACCTCTTAACAATTACAAAAATGCACCCGTATGGGGTTTAAATCAGTGTTCAACCATTAAACCAATATTTTTAGTTTAATGAGTTGCGAACGATGTAAATGGCTGGAATTTGATGGAAGTGTTTAAATATTTATAAATCAGATTTTTCCAAATCAGAAAATCTTATTTGATTTATTTATAACCCTAACTAAAAAATTATTGAAATAAAACAAAATTATACTCGAGTGAAGCCGTGACGAACTGCTAGAAAAATATACATTTCTTCTAAATTTTTTTTTCATTTTTAGTGAGTTAGGGCTAACGTCTACTTGTACTGAAATTTTGAGGTTAGGCCGAGTACGCAGTATAACTTTTTCTACTCTAAATTTCAAATTTTTTTAATTTATTTGTGTATCCTAAGCTTTGAATTAGCATATCTCAGGTTCTCCTGACGAGAAACTTATGAATTCATTAATTTTCAAGAAATTTAGTCCTTTACATGACTTCCAATTCATATTGTTAAAATTGTTTTTTATAATTATACGTACACATTTATTGTATTCTCTACTACATAATTTTTAGAGTGTTGTTTCAATTTTTTTCAAAACGGTGGACTTATAATTTACTATATTAATGCGGATTCGTATTGAATGGAACTTCAGCTTTCATTTGACGCTAAATTTAAGTAAATGTAGTTAATATCAGTAGAAATATCCTATTTCTTCAAAAACTTGATTTTGTTATCATTTTCTGAATATTACAGTAGGTTGAAATGTGCTTATAAGTGATTTATTTATTTATGAAGGTATTTGTTTCTACGTGAAATTACAAATTCATATCGGAAATAGACTTTTTGACGGTATACCACCCACTAAACTATAGTATAATTTGCTTTATTTTTATATTAAATTTGAAGGCCGTCATTATAAGGTTTACAACCTTATGTTATTGATTTAATATGAAATATTTCAGATTTTACATTAACCTAAATAACTGAAAACCTTTTTCTTTTCTTTTTTTCTTAATTCTTGAAAGATATGAGTTTTCCTAATGCTATTGGGTCTTGAACATAAAAACACATTAGGTAAGGCGTTTGGTTACCTTTATAATGTGAAAGCAAAACAAGGTCGCTTACACTCTACTAAAATATTTGAAGTAAAAATGAACTAAAATTCTTTTTTAAAACACATAAACTGTATCTTAATGCTTATTACTTTTCTTTGGGCTGATTCTAAGAATCTAAAAATTTCTTAAATTTTCTTTTTGAGTTAATATAGGCTACGGCTGTCTTAAAATCATTACAATTATCAAAGTAAATTATTAAGAAATTTGAATTATACAAATGAAACTTTCAAATTTAAATTTAAACTTTACATCAATTACCAAATTTGGTTACACCAATATACATATTATATTTTAATAAAAAAACATAGATTAATCTTTTGATTGTTGTTGAATGAAAAACAAAATTACAACCAATTGTTTACAACAAACATTTTTATTTCAGAAATTCGATGTTGAATAATAATTGTAAACAATTATATTATTTAGATTTATGCAAATGAATTGTTTACAAAATTTCAAACTTTACTTTAGCACGTGTATTTATTTTCAACAAATACAAATAGACCTACTAACATTTTTGTAAAAATTTTAAAATCAAAATTCAAAATTTTATCAACTAGGAAATTTGCATAAATTTAAATACCTGTTGTTGGTAAATAATATAACAAAATTTCTTTCGTGATACCCGAATCATTTTGGGATAAACATACTGAGAAGTAGTGAATATATTTTTACGAGACTTAACTGATACAATGAGTCAGAATTAAGTAACAATTTAAACATAATTAACTTTTACAAACAGTATGATTATTTTCATTTCAATTTTCAACCGTTTCAAATTTAATTCGTTTTAAAAAGTCTGATAAAACGTTCTATGGAACAATTATTTTTAAAGTTTACAAGATGCGTACACGTATACTTATACGTATCTTGTATACGTGTCTTTTTCCGTAAAAAATAACAGATTGCAATTGTGTTAATTTTATAATAAAATAAGTAAAATATTTCACAACAGAACATGAAGGCCATAAATGATAGTTAACAATTTATTTTGTTGTATTATATTTTGTTATTATTATTAATACTAGTATTGTAGTATTATTAATTAATTATATTAATCTCAATTTTTCTTGAAACAATAAGTAGTGTGTAAACCCATCCAAGAAGCTTATTATTATGTTTTGAAAATTCACCGTAAAGTCTATTATTACTGAAAGTTTTGTTGGTAATTTACATTTTATTTTATAAACTAACAGTGAAAATTGAGTAATTATTTGGAAAAATTGTTTAAAACATATTCAAGTCGTTTTCATTTGTAACTTTTAAAAACTGTTGTGAAATATGTATACGGCTTTCTCTTGCCAATGTTAGTAATGAAAAACATCCTATTTTATTTATAAATTTGATGAACAAAATATGGAGAATTAATAATTCACTTTAAACTAAGCTCTGCTAAAAAAAAACACTTATAATAAATATTGTAGGTTTTTTAATTTTTTATAACTTTAATTTACACTTGTTCTTTAAAATACATGTTAAAGCCGTTATCTAAAGAAAATCTATTTTACGATGAAAGCACAGCCCTTTCAGGAATTTTCCCAGACGTGCAGCTTACTTCATCTTTTAGAGCGTAAATTGTAGTAAATGAGACCCCTCCGAAGTGGAGTAAGTAGAAGAAAATAAACACGTAAATAAGTAAAAAAGGTAATAAATTTGGCTAATACGTAACTTAATTGGTAAGTAGATAATTAAATACAATGTTAGTCAAATATTTTTAGGCTTATCAGTTTTTTCTTGACATGTTCGACTTTCCCTTTTGAAAGTCCTTGGTTGCAATTGACAAGAAAATTCTAGCACAAAAACTCACTCACTGTTTAGAAGAAAATGAATTTATACAAAATAACAGTTTACGATCACTAGGTCACTTAGAGAGAATGAACGAACAGCGTATACCAAAGAGGGCATCAGGTTTGTTGTACCAGAAAAAGAGATGAACCGAAATGGCTTGAGATGTAACTGAGTACCACCGAATAGTTGGATAAGGGATACCTAGGGATGGTGAGGGATAGAGGACGAGGGAGGCCTCTTGGCCTCCCTCGTCCTCAATGTGTGACTCAATGTGAGTCTTTTCACATTGAGCTATAACGTTGAACAAAGAAGAAAAAATAAACAAATTTAACAACACAACCGTTTCTAAGGTAGCAGGTTAAGATTTCATCTATTATTCGACTCAAAACTATCTAGAACTTAATACATTCAATGCTGAGCAATTATGAGGTATCTCTCCCGTCGAGCTGATTACTCGTGCAGCGTGTTCTCCGCTTGCTTTATGTAGGGCCTACAACTTATGTTACTAACGTTTTTATAGATTTATTTTATTTGCGAACTATAAATGGATTTATGTTTACTAATAACATAAAAGTAAACAGTTGTTTTTTTAGGTTTATTTTCGCGTGTTATAATAAATGTATTTCTTGTTTGAATTTTTCCATTAACTATTAAGATATACGCATAATTTCTTAAATAATTTTAAACTACAAATAATATACTTTTAAAATTAATCTAAAAGCGTAAGCTATTTTCAATCGATACCCGCAAAGATAATAAATTCACCGCTTCAACTATACCCTGAAAACCCGTTAAAAATACAAAACGAGTGTACTGTACGAGGGTAGAAGATCGTATGAAAAAAAATTAAAAACGAACTGCACGGTTACAAAGAAAATACCTTTCTGAGGGCTTTATAATAGCAACAAACTGATATCGGACAGGCAGTGTCCCTCCGGAATTACTTAAAATGATAACCAAACAGAACCCGCTAGGTGAGACGGCAGCCTGGCGGTAGCATCTACCCATGACCCGCTAGGCTAGTCTCTAGCACTGAATGTGTTAAACCATTTTTATGAGAGGTTCGTAGTCTCCACAGTAAACAATGAAACAAAGCTGACGGGCGCAAATAAAATATATACAAAAAACTTACCATAAAGTTCATTACGAGATTACTAGAGCAGGACATAAATATTCTGAAGATTTCTATAGAAAATTATACATAATTATTTAGTTAGTTTATAAAATATAATGACATGAAACCAGGTCAATCTTTCTCGATGAAAATATGATAAACAAATATAGATTAAACATTATCTTATTCATATTTTATAAATTAATATCAGTTATAATAGATATTTTTATTTAATCATCACTCTTCATTACCCAAGAGACATAATTAAATCCTTAATGATAGTTCATCATTCGTTATGGCATATCTAAAACACAATCACTCTTGAATTTATCTATAATATAATAAATTTAAATTATATATTTATATACCTGTACATAACATTCTATTGATATTTTTTTAACAAAGATGGCGTATTAAAAACTCAATAATAATAATATTAAAACTAACATAGATAGGATTGACATTATAAAATTGATTTTTGCATCACTAGTATTGTATCAGTATGCTACAGAATAAGTTATGTATTTATGACAATAATATTGCGTATAACAAGCTTGAAGTAGCTTTGTTAACAGATACAATATTACACTAAAAAAACCAATAATACATACTTTTAATATTACAAAGAATATAAAAAGTAATTTATAAAACCGTACGAACAGTAAACTTCACAATGTTAGAGAAAATATTTTTGAAAAATAGTTCACCAGCAAATGCAATCATGTAATACTAACAAAACTCAGAATAGGACATACTTTTCTCACAGATGGACATCTACTCACTAGAAAACCTCACAAAACCAGAATGTACTTTTACACCAAAATCATAATACAACACGCTTTACTGATTGCACGTCTCTGAAAACGATTCGACGAAAATTTAACTTGCCACCCAGTTTACGCGAATGTTTTAAGGATAAATTCAGTACATAAATATCTATGAGCCGGCCGCATTGGCGTAGTTGGTAACGTGATCGCCTCTCATCATGCGGTCCTGGGGTCGAGTCCCACTCAGGCACGGTATATTTTCATACGTTACAAAAAATCATTTCATCCTCATTACACACAGTTACACCCCAACGTCGTCGCTAATGACCTTGATGTTGATGCGACGTTAAAAAAAAAATCTATGAGCCGGCCGCATTGGCGTAGTTGGTAACGTGCTCGTCTCTCATCATGCGGTCTTGGGTTCGAATCTCATTCAGGCACGGCTTTTCATGTTTCAACCTTCACAGTTACAACCCAACGTCGTCGCTAATGACCGCAGTAGTGGATGTGACGTTAAATAAACAAAGAAAAAGAAATCTATGAACTATAACAAATTCTTATACCTACATGGAATGCTATCGTACTTTTATTATGGTTGTGAATGTTTATTTGTGATTTTTTTTCTTTGTTGTGTTTAACGTCACATCAACTACAGTGGGCATTAGCGACGACGTTGGTTTGTAACTGTGAAGGGTGAAATGATTTTTTGAAACGTATAAAAATAATTATGTTGTGCCTGAGTGGGATTCGAACCCAAGACCGCATGATGAGAGGCGAGCACGTTACAAACTACGCCGATGCGGCCGGCGTGAAATGTTTTATATTCTTGGTTTTATAATGTAAGTCACATTGTTAATTTTTAAGTTTCTGGCTATTGTCAATAATTTGTTGTAAAATAACCTTCTAGAAGTCATTAAAAACCTCGTTATCAATATGACTTTATATGTGAAGTAAGTATATGAAAAATATAAAAAGTAATTTAATTCACCAGATAGAATCATAAAAATAAAACTTTAGCTTGATAAGAAAAACGAATCTAAGATTCAAACTGTTCTTCTTTAACACATTAAACGAACGAAAATGGGGTAAAGACCTCTAGGTCTGAATAACGGACAACAACCGCAGTTCTTAACGGAGAATGCACCACGGGGTACCTTTTCTCCTGAAAGTAAAATTCCCTAACTCCCGTTAAATATGATACGGAAATTGTGCAGCACATTGTTTACAATGAAAAATACCGTAATTTATATGTCATAGACAAAAAAATTCGACCGATTGCAGGAGATGCTTAAAAATAATATATTAGTATAGCAAGGATAATCATTGTTGGATTGTAGAAAGGAAACAGATGTAACCTATAAGCATATAAACAAGTAAACTAGGATTTATTTATTAATTTATTCTATAAAAATATAATTTTCAATCTTCTTATATTAATCGACATAAATTTCTATAAACTATTTCAAATTAAAGCCTCTTGTTTCTTTTATTTTCTGTATAATCAGTTCAAAAGATATTAATATCAATACAAAATTTAGAACCTGTAAATTTAATTTAATTTTATGTAATATTTCATTTTGTCTTTTGTATGAATATTTTCATTTCATATATAACTTTATTTGTTTCTAGACCTTTTATATAATGTATTTCATGTTTAATTTACGTTTAAATATTAAAACAATACTTAAAAACACTAAAGAATTAAATCACCATTAAGTTTATTTTTCATTAAAAACTTGTTTTAATTTTTTTTACAGTTTGTGTGACGTAATTTAACTTACAAATGGCAATCAATGTATGAAATAATTATCGTTTAATTTTAATGAGTTAATTTATTAAAAAATTAAGTTTAAAAATATTATATATTTATATACATTGAGAAGACTAACAATTATAATTATTTACAGAGATTTCTTTTACCCGTACCAAAATGTTGATAATATAGAGAAATGTTTTTTGTTTTTATTTCTTTCTACATGGCATTTACAGATATAGAATAAACTTGTTTACAAGGTACTAGAGGTGTAGAAGTACAAAAAGAAACCTGTAATAGGACCATTGTTTTCTTTCTCTAAATTCAACTTGCACGCTGACGAATGCTGGATTTTTAAAAAAGTAAAAAATCACGTAGCAAGGTTGTCATTGGTTACTATTCGTTTATCTCAGCACGTTTTTTCTTTTTGTATTACGAAAGATTAATCTAGTAAAAGAGTTTAAAAAGTCGTAAAAAAACGATTAGAAATTTAAACTACCTAATATATAAATTTATTTTCTAACATTTTGATAAAGTTTTTGGAACCAGTTAAATTTTTAACTAAAATGTTTTGAAAAACACTCTTCAAAACCTATCGTCATATTTCAATCACTAAAACAGGACTGATTAGAAGACTCTGGTTTTAATAAACCTGGACCTTCCAGTTCCAACATTCCTGTTTTGCAATAAATTGTGATATATGAAAGCAGAGCAAGAAAATAATATTTTTCGTGTAAAATCAAAAGAGGACCTACTTTCGTAGAACCAGCGAATTTTTAGTTAAAAAAATTAATATATTTTCACAATTTCACCAATTGACGTACAAAGCTGGCGGTTACGGACAAACCGCTATCCAAGGTGAAGGATAAAGAGGTTTAATTTTGTTGATAGTAGTATTTCCGTCCGTTGAATTTTGGGTAATATTGGTTTCACCTTTGAAACATGAATGATGTATGGATATATTTTTAATAGAAGGACATGATTATTTTCGTTAACTTCATTGAAGAGACTCCAAATAGGGAGTACAGGATGTGTCAAGACAAAAAGTAAAAAGCCTTAAATTTAAATACCTTTCAAAGCAATGGCAAACTAAATTTGTATTTTTATATATTAATATTTTTGTAAAGTATTAATTTTATTTAATTTCGCTGAACTTAATTAAAAATTACAAAAACCAGTCCAGTTACTGTTTGTTAGATAAATAACTTCATTGATATAGCAAATGAGGCTCGAACATAGTTGCAATTCGACCCGGGTAAATATCCTAAACTGATCTAATAAACGGGTGAATTGAAAAATTTGACAACCCCGCAATCACAGCTAAAGCTCGCATTGATGTGTTACCTATTGTAGTGTTCTTCCCCAGTAAAGAAAACCATAAATTTTGTTATATTTTATTTATTCCACGTCCTCAAACTTCTAAACATACTTTAAGAATGACAACGAACATTGTCTTTGACTGTAGCAATCAATTCTGAAGAGAAAAACAAGTAGGTTGGTTAATTTTATCTATTACAAATGAAAAACCTCCTCATAGAGGAACTTCATAGTAATATATAGTATTTTGTATTGTCAGTTTATTCTATTTAAAGTAAGTTTGTAGGATGTCTTCGTTTTAGTCTCCGGTTTCGTCTGAATTTTCTAAAACTGAGATAGCAAGATCATTTATATGTTATTCCAGCCTTCTTTGGTGTTTATTATGTGTTAATTTCGGTTTGAACTGTAAGAATGTTTAAATTACAGGGTAGTATGTTGTTGTTTTATGTATCAGGTAATGTTTTGCTTGTTTAAGTGATGTATATTGAAATATTTACAGAATTTCTAAGTGTGAGTACCAAAAATTGAGTAAAACCTTTCATACCATCATTAAGATTCCGTTTTACCATGATTTTGGTACCTCTATTTGTGGAAGAATTCATTTAATGTAAAATGGAAACTTCAATATTTTCACGATAACATAAGAAAACTCTATAATTATCAAATTTTAGTCATTGTTATAAAATGTGTTGTACGGTAATTAAATATCTTACCATTTTATGAAAAATAATTAAATATAATGTAAATTATTTTAATAAATTTAAATTATATTACAAACTTTTATGTAAAATTAGAACTTATGAAAAGTTGAAAATAATATTAAATTCTTTAAAAATAAATAAATAATATACCATATGAAACAAATTAAAGAACAGTTTTTTTTTATTTAGAAACGAGTTTTTAACTTGTTAAATTAGTAACTTGCCTTCAATGGAAAAATAAAATGAGTATACGAGTAAGTAAATGCATATAAACAGTGATTATGTTTCCCTCCTAGTAATTTAATTAAAATAGAAAACTAGAACGGGTTTCTAGCGAACATCTAGCACCAACAAGTATTTGCATTAAAATGAAAAAGAATTTAAACTACTTGTTAGTGTTCAACTGAAACTGCAAGATAAATAATTATACAATTAAGAGTATGTTTTCGAAGGAGATTAATATAGGATTGTATCTTTGTGAACTGAAACATCTCGCCAATTATCAAATTTAATGTAAGTTAGTTAGAGTAAAATGATTTTTAGTTGGCTTAGCAGAGGGAAGGATTGCGTATTGTTGTTATTCATACCACACTTGTCTCTCACTTCACACTACATACCTAAAGCCGCGTTGGCACGAGGTTAGTAAATAGGCAAGTTACTTGAAGCAGATAGCTAACGCAGGTACCTGCACAGTGGAAACTGTCTTAAAATGAGAAAGAAGTTGCCAGCAAATCTAGCTGGCAGGTCGACATTCTCGTAAAGTAGACAACCTGCTTCCCTCCCTTCATTGAAAAATGTACTTGCCTGTGAACTCCCAACGACTCTGGCGTCTTGTGGACAGCTCTATCTCAAGCAAACAGGCAGGTCAGGTTGTTTAGTTCAGTCAGAATCAAGCTGCGAGCTGTAATGTTGTATTCATTTTTATTCAAAACTGACAAGCAGGTTGCCACAGCCACTTGCTACATGTGGACAGGACACGAGGAACACTGCCAGTCAGGTTACTTACATCAGACTACTTGCTCAAATAACCTGCCTAGTTATTCACCTCGTGTCAACGTGGCTTAAGTTTCATTTCATTTGTTTATGTCGTGCCTTCCTTGTGTGTACGGGTAGAAGTGTCAAGAATTCTGCGCACAATGTTACGTCTTTATCAACCTGCCAACTGTTCTTCAACTAACTCTACAAGATGTTACGCTTTTCTATTTACTTTCTACAAAATAATATAATAATTTCACTTAAAAGTTGTAAATAGAAATTATAAATTTTTATCTTTATCCTGAATATTTCAGTTAAATTCGTTTCAGAATTTTTTTGTCCTTTCTAAACAACACCTACATTTACTTGTGAATTCAATTGATTCATGTTTCTATCATTTGTTTTATTCATCTATAACACAATATATTTTTCATTTATTATTATACCTTTTTTGCAGTACCTCTTCTTACAGTTTCGGATTCCATTACACAGATAAATTTTGTGGTGAACAACTTGAAAGTTGTCAGTGAGTAAAAAATTATATGATGATACAGAGGTTTAGATAAGTACTGATGAGCTGTAAAACTTCTTTATCAAGTAAGGAAGATACTGGTGAAATACTCTCACTACGAAAACATCGTAGGGCAAGCAGAATTTCTCAAATAACAGTAGATCTTTGTATGAATTCATACAGGATTCAGAGAGGCATCGTCTTAGAATTTTCTCACAAACATCAGACAAGACATCAGTTTTCTCATAAATAATTGTTTTTTCCAGGGTAATTGAAGTGATTTTGCTTGCTGGCTGATGATCCTTGTGTCTATGAGACGTACAACATTGCACGACCGTCAGCTTTATAATTACCTCACTCTGGGGTAAAAGGTTAGACAGACTGATCAAAGAATACGAAAATTCCAAGGTCAATGGAAAAGAAAAAGGCTTTTTTACTAGTGGTGTGGGAGTTCCTAGACGAGGTAACTACATTGTATCATTGTCAAGTATTTTAAAAAACGGATAAATTTCGGCCTAAATTTTTGATGAGAAATCAGAAATCTTTACTCGATATTTATCCAGATAACTAGTGATTATCTTGTTTTTATTCTTACGTTCCTAGTTTTCTTTTACTATTGAGAGCTTCCTCCCAAATTTGATGATGGTGCCTACTACATCAAGAGGCAATCCATACGAGAAAGCGAGTAAATTACACATACCTAGGTCGGCTAATCTAGCTCCATCCCGCTCTCAGAATTTTATTATATAACTCAGTTTTGTTTTTTTCAGATTAGTAAAATAGTCACTAGTCACAAATTTATACGTTTCAGTATTCTTAGGAACGTTTATGGCTTCGAGTGAACGATTAGAGGGGCAGTGACAAGCATAATGATTCTAAACCAATTACCAGTTACCCACTTAATGAAACTGCAAGATACCAAAACTGGTTTAAATCCAGCCGTTTTTTAACCTTTTGTTTTGTCAAGAAATCAAAAATAGAGTTTTCTATCAAATTAATAGTCTAATATATTATTAATTAAAGTAATAATTACAAAATAATAATTTTTTTTAAAAATAATACCTTAAATATTATCACAACAAAGCAAAACATTTTAAATATTTCTTAATAAGCCATCTTTGCGTATTACTTGTCAAATCATATAATTTATATTAAATTAGTTGGCAACACTGAAATCGCACAGCCAAGTATATAGTCTTTTCTAATCAAGTAACATTATTAGACCACAATTGTCTTATTTTATTATGTAACATTTCATTTTCTCACTTAGTAACAAACTTGATACTATCTGTTTAAAAATAATGCTGACACTGACAATAAAAAGCATGACCAACTTGCTACTTCAAAAAATCCTTTTCTGGGTGAACTGTTACTACCGCCTCCTGAAATCAAATAAAAAATTATTATTAATTTTTTTTAATTTTTTCAGTTGTTAGAAGATGATTAACAAATTTAGCAAGTTAAAATAAAAAACCTTCATATTTTAAAAAAGTGTGTCCTAAAACTTTTCTTAGCGAGTCATGTTACCTGGAATATAGGCTATCAGACTAACTTACGCTCAACCAGTTAAATAAAGTGTACTGGAATTTCTTTAATACAAAATTATGGTTAAATATAATAGTTTTTCATCTTAAAATGAAATTTTCGAATAAAATGTGAAAAACATGGTCCCAGAAAGGTATTTGTAGAAGCTTACGGAAAAACAAGGGTAACACACACGCTGAGGGGAGGTTAAGGGTTATTTTCTGATGCCGGATCAAGTGGCCAGGTGGCGGGTTTTTGGTTGGTAGGCGGTTGCAGCCTCCTTGGGGCTGGATGAGGACGCCTTAATTGAGTCCAACACTACTTCTTCCATAGTGGAGTGAACATGAGTTTTTCTCGCCACCTCGGATAAGAAAAAGGGGTAACAGGCAAAATATTGATGTTAAAAACACACTTTTCCCATACAAATACTGCATCAAATAGCTAATAAGTAAATAAAAATTGGTGCAATATTTGTAGAAAACTTAATTCTGAAGAGATTGGTATAAGACAAGGCCGAAGAAATCAGATGCACGCTGAAAATATAATGTTTTTGAACAGCACAGTAAAACATGTAACGAAAATTACAAGGTTTATCGTCAATCAAAAAATTTATTACAAATACAAATGTCATAAAATATATAGTTCTTTTAAGACACCGGTAAATTAACTCACTCGTCTCAAGAATATAATGTAATGCGTACCAAGATAATATTAATAATGTAGTAAAATATCAAATAATTTGTCCTTCTATTTTGATATTAAAAAAGGTTAGACTACTTTGATATCAAAAACATTTTTGTCCTTTTGCTTCTGTAGGCCGGTTCGTTGGCGTAGTGATTAGTGCAACTGGCTTCAACGCCAGGGTCCCGGGTTCGATTCCCGGTTAGGTGTGGCATTCATCTATCATCCATCTCACCGTCTGCATTTAACAGTAATAGCAAAAGAGTCGGACATAAAACAACCAAAAAATCTACTTTGATACGTTTGTGTAGACGGTTTATCAGGTTATACTTTATTTTTCTTCTCAATTATCTTACACTAGTTAGTTCACAATTAATTTTCTATAATTTTAAATTTTCATGCATTTATAACAGAATTAATAAACGGCTAACTTACAACAACTCACGAACAAACGTTTGTTAACGACCCTAGATTTATTTTGTTTTATTCTAAAAATACTGTTCTTAGTTCAAGTCAATTTTTCCGGTCAAAAAACGCAGAAAAAACCGCCTAACTCTAAATTTGGAGTGCATAAATTTCAATAGCAGTCATTAACTAGTGGAGCAAAGTCAGGTCATCAGATTTCAGAACTCCATAACTCACTAACAAAACGTTTTAGAATACAATGTTTTGAAGGTTTTTTCTATCTTTTGACTTATAGAATATCCTGAAAAAGCCCCACTAAAACTTCATAAAATCATCTGTACAATTTAATTACACAGAATTAAAAATTCAAAGAATTGTACTTGAATTTAAATTTAAAAAGCTAATTATTACTATAACCTGTAGTATAACAAAAGTAATTAATTATATTCTTTTAGAGAAGCAACGAACTGAAGTTTATGGAAAGATGAAAGGGTTTTGTGAAGTCAATAACAGGTAATGCATAAAACATGTCTACCGACTTTTTACTGTTTCTTTTTTCGATTTCTTCTGTATTAATTTCTTTATCTTCAGTCTGCTGGATGTGTGCTATCTTTCTCCTTTTCTTCTTCAGGCTTTTCTTGTACCTTCTCTTTCTCTCCTCGACACCCTTATTCACACAAGTAATTTCTTACTTTACTTTTCCTGACCATCCGTTTTCTGTTTCTTGGTTTCACGTTCGACTGTTTTTCACATTAATTGTTACGCTCAAGTTTCTCTTCCTTTTAAAAAATCGACGTCATATTCCACAAATTTATGAATATAACTAGCGATACCCGGCGTGCGTTACTACGCCGCCGGCAAATATTAAACCGGCAATGTTTAAAAAAAAACATTCAATTAATGACAACTGTGAAATTAATTTGTTTTAGATAAATTAATGCTATTGGATAAACAATATTCTTTGTACTTTTATTTGGAGCATAAATATATAAATATTTTAATTTTCACCAATTAAAAGAAATTAAAGAAACACGGAACTTTACTTTTATAAAATACTCAACAATAAAAAATCGTATCTACATAATAAAATACAATAAAATTATTAAGTGATCTTGTCAACCAGCTGATCCTTAGCACCACATCGCTATTTGCTAATTCATGTGATTTTGAATCACATTAGCTAGTTTAAAAGCAGCAGATTTTTTATATAACCTCATAAAAGCCTTAATGTAGGATATAAACATTATTTTAATTTTTTTAGGGGTTGAAAATGCAGCCGGCCGCATTGGCGTAGTTGGTAACGTGCTCGTGTCTCATCATGAGGTATTGGATTCGAATCCCATTCAGGCACGCATATTTTCATACGTTACATAAAATCATTTCATCCTTCACCGTCTGCATTAGCAGTAACTGCAGAACAGTTGGACGTTAAACCAAAAAAATCCTTTAAGGCTAAATTTTTAAGGGTTTGAATAGCCTAAAACCTGCACCGGCATAATAGTTACAACATAAAAAAACTGCATAAAAATCGGTTCAGTAATTTAGAAGATAAAGGGGTACATACACACATACATCAAATTTTATATATATAGATAGATATTATCTGTTAAATTCTACTTTATTGGTTAAGATTTCAAATGTTGTGTAAATGAGAGACAATAGTTAGAAGTCTACGAATTTTTACTTCCTCTTGCCTATATGAATATGTAGGAAGGAAAGTATTGTTTTAATGTAGATGTTTTGAAATCGAGTTTTTACCGGATATCCACGTTTTCCGACCCCCTCAACCCAAAACATATACTTTTAGCGTTTGTATCTCCATCTCTTCGCAAGTAGTCAAACACCAGATGGTCCGGTTGGCTTGTAAGTAAACACCTGCTTTGATAATCTGTTAACGCTTGCTTGTATTTTTGATTAGTTGATACCACTTTTGGCATACATAGTTTATGCCTAAATATATTTTCCTCGTACAAACTTTGAAAACTTTGAAACTTCTCCAATATGACTTCCACATCTCGTGATTGTAACAGATACATCATATCTAAATTAAACATACGAATGCACCTATTGTAAGTTCTTGTCATTCAAAACTACTTTGTTTATGAAAATGATCAGTATACCTGAAATCTTTTGTCTTCTCCAACGAAATCAAGGAGCTTTTATTACACAGCAGTTAAGCATGTCGTAATATTATAAAACAAAGATATTACAGAAATAAATGGTTTTTTAAGATATTGATTGTTTAACAATTTAAGCGTATAATAATAACTGAAGAAAACTAAAATAAAAATTGAATAATTGAAAAACGTGTACTTTTTTTATATAATAAATAAAATTGATGGCCGATGAATGTAATGTGTTTGAAATAAGTTCTCGGAAGTTCTGTCAAAACTTGTTTTTTTGTAACTTATGGAAATATGCCGTGCTTGAATGTGATTCGAACCCAAGACCACATGATGAGAGGCGAGCACGTTACCAACTACGCCAATGCGGCCGAAAAAACTTGTGTAAATATGGGGAATTGGTCTTTGATATGCTTTCTATTGATCGTTTGTACAAAATTGAGGATTGTTCTGGTAAAGCAAAGAAAGTGTAGGAAGGGTCTCAATTGTTTAGGAAAATATTAGACCTCAGGTAAAAAACCAGTTAGCGCCTTTGTAGTCAGTTTCTACTTGGACTATGAATGGAATTAGTATTGTCAAGCTGTTTTGAAGTTATATCGTTACGGGACCGGTTCTGAATTAAGTTTATAGTGCGTGTCGTATGGAAAAATAAAGTAGTTGTAGTCAGGTGAATCATAGTTTCGATTGTTTTTAGCAATAAGTTTTAAAATTAAATAAACGGAAGAAATTAAATTGTTATTTATCAGTAGTCTAAGCTTAATAACTGTAATAATTATTAATCATGTTAATATATAATAATTAGGCTAATATAAGTTTAAAGGAAATTGTTACAATATTTTACTTCGAACGCCAGCACAAGGACTTCCTCTACGAGCATGGAAATATAAACCTAGAGGGAAGCGAGGTTTGGCTTGGCAAGACCTAAAAAGAGATGGATGCCGGAACAGGCCATTGAGCCTAATCCTTGACAGATGATGATGATAAAGTTTAAAGGAAGTTTGTCTGTTTTATAAATATATATATTATTATACCCACATCCCGAACGAACGCTAGGTATAGGTATTACAAAATAAATATGTATATATGATAAGCAACATAAGAAAATAAGAAAATAAACATTTAAGATAGTTTCTTACGAATTTTAAAGTAGTTTCCCTTTCCTTTGGAAATTTGAAAAAAATTGAGCATAACTAAATTACATTAATACGACGATTATTTAGATACATCTAAGATCTTGTAAACGCTAAAAACCCCCAATCAAGTAATAAAAATAAGAAAATCCATCAAGTTAACAAGTTTTTATGGTTTTAAAGACCTTAAATGTTAAGAGTACTTAAAATAATGGAGGTCACATATTTTTAGTAATTCCTATTTTTATATGGCGATTAATGCAGTGAAACTGAGAAAATGATAATTTGTTCCAACACTGTTTATTATCACTAAAATTTTACCCTTTGTTCTTTAACTAGACTAATAGATACTGTTATTAGAACAATTTGTAGCCCTTGCAGCTTATTCAAGTTGATTTGTAACGCCTTCATATAAAATTACCCAAAACTACTCGGTTTATTAACAGTCCTCCAATTCTTCATTTAACTGTCATTATAAATCATAGCTACGACAAAAAGTCTCGAGTTGAACTATGTAGGTTCACACAAGATTCCTACAGTTTATACAATTCTATTTTTTTCATAAATTCTCTACACCATCTCACAATGAGTAATGCATTAGACAATTCTAAAAATACTTTATTTAGCGGACACGAAAATTACTTTACGTGGGAAAATAAAAAATAAATGTTGTGTTAGTCAAGATTTTAATTTACTAAACTGAGGAAATTATTGAATTATATCATGACAGAAGATTTTTTTGTACTTTTATTGTTTTTAATTTTTATCCGACTGTAAACGGAGATGTAGTAACAGTAAGCGTAGGAAATCAATTTGTATAAGTTGGATATTTTATATAAGGAAAATAATAATTTTATCTTGACATCTACCATTATGATGGTTTTCTGTTTTCACCTTATGGTTACAACGTGAAAAAAAATTTTAAGTAATGTTTTTTTTTTATAAAACAATAGAACTTAATAAATCAAACAGATTTCTTTTTCTAAGAATTCAATCCTAGTGGACTCGTAAATAAATTTATGAAATTTTTGTTTCGATTTCTTATATTTTTTCTGAGTTTTGTTTCTTTCTTATTATCCAGACTTCATTAGCTCTTTCGGTTATTTCTTTTATGTATGATGTTGACATTTTAAGTGTCAGAGGAATTTCTAACTTAAATAATCTGAAGCGGAATTTTATTTTATCAGCGCAGTCCGAATTCTTAAATCCCAGTTTTTCCAATTACTGTTCTTATTTGTATTTGAAGATCCTTTTGTTGAGATCACAGCAGTTATCGAATATAAATGTTTCCTTAATCAATTATGTCCGTTCCTTTCAAAAGTTTTGTTCAAAAATTTGCATCTCCTTCTGGTTACTGAATCCTCTAGAGGTTCAATGTAGGGTTAGAGTTACTTGTTTCCTAGATTACTTTACATAATGCTATGAATTTTGTTGGAGATGAAATCGTTTAATATTGCAATTCTTTAAAATATATCGTCGATCAGAAATATTACAACGCTTATAAAAAATATTCGTAGCTTCCATACATTTTTGGCTCAAAGCCTACCTAAATTACTACCGAATTTATCTTCAATCTTAATGTTAGTTTGAGGAAAACAAAATTATTAAATTCCTTTTAACATTATAACAGTGATATTCTAGAAATATATAATTTTTTGTAATGTACGTTGTGGAGTGACAAGGATAATGAATTGCGATGAATGAAATATTTTGAATAGGAATTCTCGAAAATTGAAAATAGTAGAAACGTTTGTTTTTATTTTTATTTTTCTACCATATTCCAGTCAAGCGTAAACGTCTTAGAAAGGCCTCGATTGTTTGAGACCTATCAGTCCGCTGGTATAAAAACGTTATTGTCTTCTTAGTGAGTTAGTATTTAGACTGTGAATAGAATTATTCACACGGGCCTATTCGAAATAGTGTCGTTACGAGGGACCGGTTCTGAATTACGTTAATAGTACATGTCCACTGTTAACGTGCGCTAATATTATGTGCATGTGCGTTTATTATCTTATTTATCGAGAAAGGATTACTTCATGAAAATTAATAAAAACAAGACGAAAGTGTTCTGCAGTAGCAAGAGTGGTTTAGAAGAGGCGGAAAATTTAAAAGTAGGCAACGAAAACATACAGGAAGTTGGAGAATTCTGGTATCTAGGGAGTAAAATAACAAAGAATGGTACAAGCACAAGTAATATCAATAATAGGATTGCCCAAGCTAGAAGGGGATGTGATATGAAAAACAGCTTCCTGGTTACAACCATTGATTTACAGACTAGGAAAATGTTTTTACAATACTATGTTTGGAGTGTAGCATTATACGGAAGTAAAACGTGGGTGATATGGGCTGTAGAAAGAAAGAGGATAGTAGCTTTTGAAATATAAAGTTGTAGGAAAATGTTAAAGATTAGGTTGGTGGACAAAATACGTAATTTAGTGGTTCTTAGATGAGTTGATGAAAGAAGTATATGGAAACATCTTAACAGAAGAAGGGATCGGCTAATAGGGTATATCATAGGCATCTAATATTGGTCTACCAATAATGAGGGAGTGAATTGTAGAAGAAAGCAAAGCTTAAAATATTCAAAGAAAATTACGAAAGATGTAGGGTGTTGCAGGTATGAAACAACTTATCCAAAATAGACTAGCTTGGACAACTGCATCAAACCAACCGACAGACTGACGACAAAAACCATTATTGTTGAATTTAGTTTAAACTTTAAGTTTTTAATTAATTTAATAATTAAAGTACTCTAATTGTAATTTTCTTGTAGACTAAGCTTAATAATTAATTATAATTAGGTATTAATCTTGTCAATAAATGATTTTTAAAAAAAGGACTTGTAAAGGAAGTCTATTTATACCCAGATCTGGAAAGGACTTTAGTTTAGGTGTTACAATATTTAAATATTCCATGTGTCATTTGGTTCAAATTTAAATAAAAAAAAAAACATTAAAAAGAGAAAGATTAAGCTCTACTTTTTTTGGCTTCAACCTTATTTTTATTTACAACTGTACAATTTTACATTGAGCTTTTGCTCAATTAGTAAATGAGATGGAATGAATGGGGAATGGTAGGAATGTGACATGAATGTGAATCGATCCAATAACCGATTTCGGCGAGAAAATTTACAATGAATATGGTGCCAATATTTTAAATGATAATGATTTATAAACTATGATGGATGATTGTTTTTCTTATGAAATGATTTTCTGTTTTGATTTTTGTTATGAAATGAAAAAGGCATGACAAGTTAAATTGAAATGCTTTTTTATGGTTGTTGGAGAAGATCCCTATTCCACCTTCGTTTCAGTCGTCTGTTAATAGGGAGATCGTTAGTTCAAAGAGATTGGACATTTAGATTTATGTTGTCTTTGTCTTAGTGAGTTGTATGTTGCGTTTACAATGTCTCGAACCGGTGGTATTTTCAGGTCTTTGTGAAGGGTATTAAGCTCTACTTAATGGTATATTTTTCAAATTCAAACTTCGCTCATGTTTCTCTTACTGATTCAGGTAAATTTAATACGGAATTAAATTTTATAATTTTTTTTTTATTTTTTTTTTTTTTTATTTAACGTCCCATCAACTACAACGGTCATTAGCGACGACGTTGGGGTGTAACTATTGTACAATGGAGGATGAAATGATTTTTGTAACGTATGAAAATATGCCGTGCCTGAGTGGGATTCGAACCCAGGACCGCATGATGAGAGGCGAGCACGTTACCAACTGCGCCAATGCGGCCGGCGCAGTTGGCCAATTTTATAAATTGTTATTATTATTATTATAAAATAATTAATAAAATAATATGGAAGTATTATACAATAAATAACTAACAAATAAGTCATATGTTTAAATCCAACGTAATAATATTAATACATATATCGTTTTAATTCCCGTTCAATTAATAATGCCATAATAAACAACGAACGGATGGAAGTAACTGGCGTTAGCGTGTGGCGTGTCAAGAGTTTCCGGCTGTAAACTGCACCATTGCACGCGTTTCCTTCCCTATCTATTTATTTTTTTTTACTCTTAATACCAAACCCGTATCTTAATGCTTTTACTGTGTTAGTGTGTTAGTGTTTCTTGCCGGTGTTTCAATATAATAGACACGGCAGATGAGTAATATAAGTTCATTACTCTAGGGTCCTGTCAGAAAAAACCGAATACACGACACACTGCCGACAGATACGTCTATCTCTCTTCTTTATTTAAGTTCCCAATCATTTTCTCTTTATCTTTCCCATTCTAATATTACCGTAAATTCACTCTAATTATACTGATATTAATGACAGTAGTCCATTTATCGTATTCATTCATTGAAGCATTCACCAAAGCGATTCATCTCTTAACCGTTCCTAAATTAACTAAAATTAATTTCAAAAAGTAAATTACTCTACTAAACCTAATTAAAGTTACGATGAATGAAATGACGTAATATTTCATGAACTTCATTTGAACCCTACTAAAAAAGTTCAAGTTCAATAACAATTTTATAGTTCAAATTGTTTTATTTTTAATTACTAATAAAATTATGTGGCCATTGCAATCTGTTCAGTTTAAGAACAATATGCAACCCCCTAACTCAATGAGATGAGAATTGTATGACATGTAAATGAGGTTCAGTTTAGTACAGACTCAAGCCGATCATTCCTGAGAGAGTGTGGTTAGTTGAATCCCGAACCATCAAAGTACATCAGTAGCCAGTGTCTAGTATCTAAATTTGTATAATAGTTCAAGTGATCATAACAAGAAAATTAAATGTTAAATTATTTGCATTCTATCTGCTAGTTCCAGGGCTAAAAAAGTTATGTTTCTTATCACATGGTCAGCCAATAGTCTGACAAACATTTAAAAACAGAAGAGGTAGGAGATGTAAAAAACTCTAGTCAGAGTTATCTCTTCTGAGAGTAATTAATTTAATTTTACAGCCAGAGGTGAATGAAGTGAAAGTGTTATTTGTCGGGTGGAAAGTACATGCTTTTTAGAGGGCATGAACGCATGTTAATAAGTATTTCGACTCAGTGAGGAAGCTATGGTAAACCACCTCGTTTTACTTAGTAAAGCCTCTAGAGGTTCAAACCAGCCTTTTGGCATATGACCTAAAAATCAATAAAATAGACCAAATATCTCGTATATAAGGGCAAATATCCTGTTCGTTCAAAAATAGTTCTTGATAATACCGGTATGGGGAAAGTATCTCACTTTCGTTATTTAGGGTGTGACGTGGATTTGATTCTGATTTGGATATAAAGCATAAATTGAGCGTATTCCAGAGGGTATGTGAGACTATAAGCAGAATTTTGGGAGTTATAGCGACAAAGATCACAAACTTAAGTTTTATAAAGTTGTCGCAGCCCCAGTTATTTTGTACGGAAGTACGGCATGGACAACAACAAAAACCCAAGAGCGGAGAATCCGGATGGCAGGAATGAGATTTCTGCAAAGGACTAAGAGATGTACACATTTGGACAGAATAAGGAATGAGGGAATGAGGTCATAATTGGATTTTACAACTTGAACGAAAAGATAAAGGATTATCGCCAAAGTTGGAGGCAGCACATGAAAAAAATGTAAAATCAGAGAACACCTACGCAGGCGCTCTGGAGAGCTGCAGAAGGTAGGTAGACCTAGAAAAAGATGGATATAGATGATACAGTGTATGAGTTTGAAACAGGCTGTCGCCCAATCCTTGTTTGGAAGAAGCAGAAGATATATAAAAATATATTTTAATATAATAAAACTGCACTTATCCTGGTTTCCGTTTATTGAAATCTAGGATAATTTATATTGAAATTTAACGTTAGCAATAGGGAAGACTGGGATTTTTAGGTTTTTTTATTTTTAATTCTTTTGTTTTTCAGTGTACAGTTATGATTTTTGTCACAAACTTATCTAGATTGTCCAGTTCACTACAAATTTCCGAGTTTATAAATGGTTATTATCATGAAGTTATAATCAATTCTTATTGGCAGTGTTCACTGTATCAACCTGGATCAGGTTGAAACGCTTAAGGTACACATTGATACAGGCTGTTCAGGTTAAGGAAAATGCACATAAAGTACCATGTGTATGTGCAAATTATTGTCCGAGGTAAACTTATATTAAAATCAGACGGAAACAATTAAAAGATTACATCATTTATAGACAGAATATCATGACTGCAGTAGGAAAATGAAAGGAATGATTACCCAAAACCGATCTTAACAAATTATAGATGGGATTTCTATAGCTACACTAATCGTTCTGAATAAAATACTTTATAAACTATTTATTTGTGTTCCATCCACTCAGATGAGCTCTGCTTCTGGCTATGTAACCTGGGGGGTTACTCGTAAGCAAATGAGCCATGTAGATTGCTCACGGAAATGATCATGAACAATTGCACGGATTGTCACAAATATTAACGTGAAAAATGAAATTGGATTAAATTTTAACATAATTTATAACTAGGCTACAGAGATTTTATGTTAATAAAAATAATACAGGTTTTCTGAACTAAAATACAGTTAAAGAAAATAGTTACGCCTTTTGCATCTAACTTCACCCAAAACCTGTAATCTCTTGGTGAATAGTTATAATATTTAACATCTTTTTTCCTTATTTATTAGGTCTATGCATCTCCCACAATGGGAAAACTATGTGAATTTGACTTATGTGTTGCCTTGTCGTTTTAAAATAAGTCCGTATGTCGTATTCGTTTCAAACAGCGAGTGTCGTTTGAATTGTGTAAGAGTGAAATGGCGAGGTGATTCGTTTGTGATCCCAGTCTCCTTTGGTATTTTGCACTGTATGTATTGATTTTTGGTTGAACTGTAGCAATGTGTAGCTCTCTGTGAAATCTTTTGTTCCTTATGTACAAGGTGTTCTTTGTTTATTCTGAGTAATTTTGATAGGAACCTTTGCAAGATTTCAACGTTGGAATGGTTTACTGAACCCAATAATTGGATTACATGCGTCCAAATTGATATAAGAATTGATTTGGAAAGAAGTTTGTTGTTTAAGATTGAGTGTCAAACGTTCACCAACTATCCAATAAAACTGTTTCAATATTTTTTTAATTTTAACTTTTACTTAACTGCATAATCTGTTATACAACAATAAATGCAACATAAAAAAATGAAGCTTCATTATTGATCGTATTATAAGCTAGTTATATGTATTGTGTATGTTTTAAAAGAGCAGTATTAGTCTTTACCTGTTGCTCTCATTTGTAATATTTTTTATTAAATAAATGAATATCAGAGTAAAATAACATAAATAAGAATCGTCCAGGAAAATCCAGAACCTTAGCTCATTATTTAATAGTGAATTCTGTCTAATTTTAAATTTTTAATCGACATTTTGACAAGTAGAAAATGTAAAACAGCTATTACTAGCAGGTACTACTAGATACTACTAGTACCTCACTTTTGAGTGTTATATGCAATGTTTGAAATTTGATAAAAATTTAAAAAATTATTGTGTTATTTGTACCAATATATGATACTCTTTTAAACAGAAAAAACCGTTAATGTGTGTACGATTATGTAATCACAGCTTTTGTATTTGTATTTTCAAATCATAAAGTACATATTAAAAAGTTGTAAGAACTTTGATACTAAAGTTGTTTATCATACGAGGGTTTTGTTACAGCCCAGCGTCATAACTTTTGTTATCAGTGATGCGAAAAAAGAACTTTTCCGTCTATTGTATTCCCAAATGTAGAACTGTGTTCTGATTATTTGGATCTGATATTTTCATGAATGAAGCACCACATTACATGAATGATTTTTCGTTAAAGTGACCGTGTTTTTTCTCTGAAAATATCATTAGAAAGATTTATTAGAAGTCGGAAAAGTTTATTTTTACAAATAAATTAATGTTAATAAATATTATTTACAAGTAATTAAGCATGAAGACAATGGAGGATTGAACTGAGTGCACTTAATTTATTGATTTTTGGGTTATAAAAGAATACTTAGCTCTGTTTAATCTATTGTGCTCAGTCAAATAAATAACTGAAGCAGTTACGAGCAGAAGAGTTAGAGGTGTAATTATCACTAACAAGAATTATCGCATCTGAAAATAATGGTTTGTATTTGGAAACATAGTAAAATGGCCCCCTACCCTTTTAACCAATCTTACCGTTAACCGAATCTTTTCCAGGAGGATATTTTTTGTCGCATAAAATACACAGGTAATTAAGGAAATCGGACCTCGGTTTTGCTATCACCTCATAAATCAATACTCTACCGTTTGTCCCACGGAATTTGAACCATAAGGAAATAGCATTGATTTTTATTAGTTTGTTAATGTTTTCTTCCCACGACTAAATGAAGACTTGTTATAATCAGGAATTATAAGAAAAACCTTTAAGAAATATCAATTTTGATACATTTTAAGCTGTATTTTAACTAAAATACAGCTATAAAAATAGGTACAAAAATACATAAATTTGTACACGGTTTTCTATCATGTATTATAAATTTTATAATGTAGTTTGGTTTGTGTGTTTGGAGTAATTCTTAGGTTGTAGTGTGAGATTATAATAATGGACGTTCAAATCCCTCTGCGGTAAACTTTCCTTATTGTTAAAAATTATTGTAAATATTTTTAAAATATAATTAGGCCCCATTTATTAATCATTTTAATTTGGCAGGAATTGTCTATTATTCAATAAAATCTTTATTAAAAATATGTTTTTGTAAGCAACTTCAGTATTTGTTTTGATAATAAATAGGTATTTTTTTTCAGTAACATTTAATTTTCAGAGAAAGCTGATTGTTGCAATGAATTTTAGATGAGAAAACAATCTCATCATCTGTCAAGGATTAGTCCCAATAGCCTGCTCTGTCCTTCATCTATTCTTAAATATTTTCAAGCCTCGCTTCCCTTTAGGTTTATATTTCCATGCTCGAAGAGGAAGTCTGTGTGTTGGCATGCGAAGTAAATGGTTGAACCAGTTTCTCTTATATATTCTTAGAGTTTCACACAGTGACTGAAAATATTACTCAGCGCGTATTGCTTCGTAACTTACTTTATGTAACCGGTACAACATTTGTCTCAGAAATTAATACCCGAAAAGAGACACCCGTACATCCAAATATGCTCCAGAAGAGTATACAACAACGATTTTAAGACGAGCAGAAGGAGTTTTAAGAGTCTGGAGAGCAATATAAACATTTTTTTTGTCTACCTTTGGGTAATTTATTTTCAAAATATAAATATTCCTGTCACCTACCATTATGTAAACATAAATAGTAAACTTTATCAAGCAGTGGAAGGAATGATCCGTTCAATAAAAGTGGTAAACATGAAAATGTTTAGTCAATTCAAATTCTCCATAAAGGTATTTAGAAAATATGTGGCTCTAAGAAGATAGTGTTACATAATCTTAGTGCCGCATCATTTTTAATTAGGCCAACTACTCCGGAAAGGATATAATAATTCGGTTATGCCCACCTCTGCCAATTTTTTCCAAAATCTGTTGTACCATCTGACATTAAAAAAATGCCAAGATTAATTTAGTCGTGCATCAATTTAATTACTGCGCGGTCGGTTAGAATATGTTTCCTGATCCTTCAACATACATAATCATTAAATAGAACGAGTAAAATAATAGTATTAATGATTAAATATAAATTATTAACGAAGATAGTAGAAATAATTTGGTGAAATAAAAACTACAATTAATTTTTAATAACCCAAACCAAAAACTAAAGAAGAAAATTCAACAGATTTTCTTTTATAATAGTCTGTAAAACCTCAATGAAAACGTCTCGTTGTTATAATACTTCAGTATAATGCTTGAAAGTAAAAATTAGGAAATAGAAAAGAATGTAATACAAAGAAAGAAAAAAAGAATTCTGAATAAAAACCCATGGGTAAAAAAGAGACTATTACAAAATGTGTACAGTAATAATGAATGTAGAGAAATCTGAGTCATCTATTTTTAGATTCATCGTAGAATATAATGTTTGTACATAATGAATAGAAAATGTATAGTAAGTCATCTTTGTAAATGTAGTGGGAAAGGGATGATAGAGGTTTGTTTACAAGTAAAGGGGTAGGAACGAATAGTACTTGACCGTTTCATAGCAGTGTCGTTGAAAAGATCCTTTTTGGCAGGAAGATAAAGTATAAAGCGTATGGAGAAGAGTAGGAAAGGAACGTGAATGTGTGTGTAAGCACCAAAAGAGACTAAAGTAAAGTGAGACTAGAATATTGCCTACTGTGGTATTCCTGTCGTTGACAAGACTGTTCTTCTTATGTCATCCTGAGGGACAAAATAAATCCAACGACATATCTAACAAAAGTAAAGAATTGAAACATTTTAAGTGTGCAGTTTTACTATGTTATAATGAAAGTTTTTTTATTATTAATCTATTACTACTTATATAACAATACAAATAATTAACGATATTTCAAATATTTTTACAAATTTCTAAAAGTCTTTTGTCTTTGATTCTGAGAAAGATACATTAAGTATCACAACTTCCGTAAGTGGTATTAAAAGTAATTCAAAAGGCTGTCAGTAATTTAACTTTTAAAAGAGGTACCAAGCGGTATATTATCCTGTAGGAACCTGATATCTGTACCTGATACAATCAGTAATCTAGGAACAGGTACTGAATACTAAGAAAAACTCCTCGGTACATAATGTATCAGGTACAATTATCGATTACTCGAGAGCTAATAACAAACTAAAATAATTTTTAACAAGCCAATAAGGCTGGTCTCACACCGGTGAAACTAGACCTCGACGCGACGAAAATGATTCGACCGAGAAACGAATGGCGTTGTGCATGTTTACACATCGAAGAGACTCGACCTCATCGCAACTGTTCAACTTTTTCTTCAGATCCACTGCAGTTTGAAAAATTTCAAGTGATAAAGAAGACGTAGTCATTGCTTGTTGCTATCTAAGAAGAAAACAGAAAAACGCAACTTTTTATCGGATGTACACTTTATTCACCTGTTGTATTCAGTTGTTGTGATATAGTAGGTCATGCTTTATCGTCAATGTCTCACCAAGAATATTCTGTCAAATTAAAATTGTACAGACACGGATTTGTTTCATTTTCAAGCACAAAGGCTACGTTGGCTGCTTGGTCTGACGCGACTGGTCGAGCAGATATTGGATGAACTGAGTCGCATGCGATCGGTTTGATCGAGGTTGCGAGACATTTTGTTTTGTAACGAAATTGAAGCCCTACTCAACCAGTATATATACGGCAGTGTGAGTTGATTCACCTTGATCTGTGTGAAATTATTGGTATTTGTAAATAAACAGATTTCATTTCAATTGTGTTGCACTTTATTTACGGGGCTACTTTTATGCGCTCCAACCGTTATAATCAGTAGTTAGTATTTTTGTCTTAATTTAGCCAACGGCAAATAAAAATTGTCATATTATATCAACATTGCTTTTTAATAATTCAAAAGGCAAAATAAATTTCGTAAATTTTATAAAACGTGAATAAACTGTATATGATAATAACCTTGTCCCTTATTTTAAATAATAGTCATAAAAGTTGTGCGTTTTGAAAAACTACAAAAATTTTAATATTATTTTAAATTAAGAATACGTAATAAGGATATGGAAAGATATAATAATTATTCACAAAACACTCTACAGTAAAATTGCAGCAACTCCATTTCAGTAATAAAGTTTAAGTAATAAATATTTCAAGCACGTATTTTGTAGTAGCACATTTCTCGAATTAACTTTACAAAAAAAGGAAATAAAAAATTCACTAACTAAATTTAAACTACAGAATTTTTTATGCTACTTTTTTCTTTAAATTGAATCATATTAGTATTGTAAAAATGTGCAAATTAATTCTGAATTATAAATTTTTTATTTTATTAAATCTAAGAATAAATAATGAAAACCATTACGAATAAGCAATAAAATAATTTTTTGATCATCATTGATGGTTTTGTCCTTAATTTTTATTGTGGTGATACTGTACAATCAGCGGCAAAATTTCCGAATATGATATTTAATTTAACGGGCGGTGCGGAATTTAGCTTTCAGAAGAATGGTACCCAGTGGTATATTCTTCGTTTAGAACTAAATTTTTTTAAGGTTTTATTTATTTATAAATAATATGAATTAACAATATTGTTACGAAACTTGAGTGATGTGTTGAAAGCTTAGCGTGAATGGCATGAGGAAGTTGATCACCCATTTTTTGATTAGATTTTTAAGTGCGTTGTAATTTGTGGGTAAGCATATATAAAGTTTTCCTTTCCTTTTTGCTTTCCTTGAAAGTAATCATGTCCAGTGTCATAAGGTTAAATCCACATAATGGATAATCTCTTGCATAATAAATAACCCTCTTCCGCCATTTCTTATACGAACTTAGATCACGAGCATAAATTACCCCTGTTTGCCACTTATAAATATGAAATACTAAAAACTAAATTTTGTAACAAGTTTAATATCAAAGAAAGAAAATCTGTATGAAATACATAGGGGAAAAGCGGGTGCATTCCTTACAGAGAGTATTCGGCAGTTTTTAGGCGAGGCGTTTGTAGTTATTCTTATTTATATTAATAACGAAGCATTTGAAGGTCTTTGAGTAAAAAGACATATCAAGATAAGTTATTCAAGAAAACTTTAGGTGCATTCTAATGAATAAAATTTTGAAATAAACCCAGATCTAAGAAAATCAAAATTACGGTGCTAAATTAGGAAATAAAGAATTTAACTCATATAGGTATTATGTTATACTTATACATTTTTATTTTTTCAATCACTGATGTTTATTTTGGTTTGAATTCTTCTCTTTTAACATACAACGGTACACCCAAAGTTCCAAAGTTTTAATTTTTTGTCAGTACTGCAATATTTTAAGTGTTTTTTTCTTTCATTCCTTTTAACAGAACTATGAATTTCTAACATCTCTGAAACCTAGAGTGAATTTCCAAATTTACACCCTTGTTAGCTATTAGATTCTTTATTTCCACAAAAAAACTGTTTAAAAGTTCTATACGTAATCTTATTTCTTCCGCTTAACAAAATTCATTAATCCTTAAGTATTTGCAAAACGTGGTTCTTTCAATTTGGTTGTCATTTTTTGTTAGACGTCCTGGAATTGTTTCTCCAGATATTACTATGAATTGAATTTACTTGTTATTTTCACACTACCACAGATATAGAATGTACAACTTAAGTTTATAATAGATATAACAGTTTTCTACAAATACCTAACCATAAAATTTCTGAAAGTTAATAAACAGTTAAAAACATTAACTTACCAACTGATGCACTTTGTCTTGTTCCAAGAACAGATGCCAGTCTAGGACGATCTTCTTCTAACGTAACTTCACTTTGAGTTTTAAATACTTGAAATAAATCGGCAGTACATAAGATATGTAATTTTCCACCTTGTAACACTTTTGATTCTAGTCCTACTCTTGTGATAGATCTTCCATCTTCTTGTTTCCATTTATATAAAAAACTTGGTTTTATCTGAAACAAAACAATAACGAAGAAACAAATTAACAAATTATTCAAATATAAGATTATAACTAAAGATAATTATCATAAAGTTTATGTTTTGGGTTCAGACACCTTATTAAAATTACTTTTCTTGATTCCAAACTCTTTAGGTAGACGCCCGCGTACTCTGACAGTATTGAAGGAAGTAAAGTGATCTCCGGTTATAAAGTGACAAAACGGAGGCATGTCAAGACCTGCGTTATAAGACATCCCCGTGATAAAAATGCGCATGCGCGACTGCTTTGGTATCAGTTTGGCACCACAACAACGAAAACTATACCTAGAGAACATACAATATATCGCGGAACCATTTGTAGGATAACTCTACGAATACAATTGTTTGTTACCGTAAACGGAAATATCGGTTTCTCGATGACGCGGTCGAACTGTTTACAGTGCTCAACAAAATATGACATGCAATGTGTTAAATTCTGTTAAGTTGAAGCTAAACAAATACGTTACCGTGGCATTTAACAAAAGCCGTGAGTGATCGGCTAACCGTGATGTTTCTCTTTCCACATTTTGAAATATAAATAAGGAAGTTAAAGACAGTGAAGAAGATAGTTCTTCATCAATAGTTTTTTTTACCACCTGGTTAAAAAAGAAAACGGTTATATCAGTAAGAAAGTAATGCCGCTATGTGAAATGTTATTACCGGGTTTGAAATAAAGGCTAAATTTTAGTTGGAAACTTTGTATGTTAAGAAAAATGTTAAAGGAAATGATGTTTAAGTGGAAAAAGTTTCAGTCACAACGAAGTATAATAATTGAAAGGCAATATATTATGTGGTTAACAAATAGTTAAATTGCACGGTAGTGAAATGTAGTGTCTCACTGTTAAGGTTGGCAGCACTGTCAGATTTCTTTTGCCTTCCTCACAGCCCATCCATTCACGCAAAAGGCATTGTCATGACTTACAATCTATATGATGAAATTTATTGTTTATCTAGGTGCATATTTTATTTCATAAAACACTGATACAAAACCTCACAAAATACAGCTATCACTGTCACTTGAGTCACGAGTTTGCCCTTGTTTGCAACGAGGGGTAAAGGAGTAACAGCATCAGTGCGCATGCGCAACTGCTTTAATTTCAGCACAACAAACAACAATTTAATATACCCAGAGCATAGCCTATACAGTATGTCGCGGAACCTTTTGTAGATTAACGGTACGTGTTTGATTAACGGTGTTTGTTACCGTAAAAAGACATGTTAGTTTCTCGAAAATGTGGGACACAGTGTTGAATGAAATCTAATATGCAGTGTAATGAAATGCTGTAAAGTTGAAACTAAACGAAAATGCCTTTCAATGCCTTTTAACAAAAGTCATGAGCGAGTAGCTAACTACTGTGATGTGTCTCTTTTCATAATTCGAAAAATAAAGAAGGAAATTAAAGACGTGAAGAAGCTATTTTTCAACAGTTTTGTGGACACCTGGCAAAAAAAGAAAGCGGTTATGTAGACTAGTGAGACTGATAGTGAAGACGCTGGTGACAGCGATCGTAAAGAAGGCGATTTATTCCAATGATTCTAAATAATTGGTCCAAATTTTCAAAGAAAATTTGTTCCAATGGAATAAGGTAGCTGGTAATTACAGTAACTTAAACATTTCTAGTCGTGTAATTAAGCTATAGCAATATTACAGGTCAAATTTATTTCGTAGAAGGTTTATGAAAAATATTTTCTCGAGTTAAACCACAGCTCACAAAATGTATGTAGAACTGCACGGTAGTGAAGTTTACGAGTAGTGTCTCACTGTTCAGGTTGGCAGCACTGTCATATTTTCACTTCCCTTCCTCACAGCCCATCCATACGTAAAAGGCAATCTCTTGATTTCAGTATCTACATGAAGTGTTAATGTAAAGGTGAAATTCGTTGTTAAGAAAAATTAGTATTATTGTACAAATCAATTCACTCTAATCAGCTGGTTAAATATGAAAAGGAATAATGCAATTTTAAAAAGAACGATTTATGTCGACAAAGATATTTTATAAATTTCATTTAAAAATATAACATCAGTACCAGACGGTATCTCTAACATCAGTACTTGATGACGTTATAAACATGTTAACTATTTACTAAGTTAAGTAAAGATCAAACGTTATATATTTAAAACGTGCACTAAATGTTAAAAATGTATTACTTAGATAGAAATAATATTAAAGAAAGTAAATAATGTATTTTTAACATAAAAGTATTTTTGAAAATAAATAAATAAATACTAACACTTTACGGGTTTTACTACATCTGCTATAACGTAATTCTAAAAATAATTGCTTTCAAACAGCATATTCATCAGAAACTATGTGGTTAGTAATGTACATGACATAAAGTTTTAGTTACATTCATTGAACCCGGACAGCGAGACTATTAGAGTAAATTACTAAAACAGTATATCAAAAGAGAGTCGATCAAAATATATCTCAAAATAACAAACATTTATCCATTTATACACATAAACCTTTGTAAAATAATTATTTTGTAATTGAGTAGTGGTTCTGTATGCAGTTGATTGTTTGTACAGTAATTGACGAACTGAATAATGAAACTAGTTATTAATATACCAAACAAATTCATTGTAATATTTTACAAGATATAATAGATTTCAAAATAAATAATTTATAAAATAGAAGTTTATTTAAAAACGTATCAACAGCTCGGTTATTAGCGACTGTGATGAGTGATATAAAAGTGAATTTTAACGTGTGAAAATTTCCAGACCCTAGTCGGGAATCAAACCCGGGACCTCCGTGTTGTAGGCTAGCGCACTACCACTACGTGTCAAAAAAAAGTTTAAAATAGCTTCTACACACAATATATTAAGTCCAGTACCAACCTAATTGGTAGTACAAATCGGTAGTCTAAATCTCGGGTTTGATTACCGGTTGGATTATTGTTTGAAAGTCTTCTTTTTCTTCCCTACACAGCTGTGTTTTTTAGCCTGTTCAATCATCAAACTGATCTAAGTCATTTCGTTATTTTTCATGGAGAATCTTCTAATAGTGGATGGCCATTATAATAGCAATTTTGACATTGGATAGCAATACTCTGAATAGCTGTATTTAGAGAAGCCGTACCACTCTCTTAAGTTTTTCAACCATGCTCGTATTCTTTCTTGATTTATTTCTCCTGTTATTTTACACTGTGTAATCAATTGAAATAACCTGTATCGTTCTCCCCCTTTTTATCTTTAATTTTTATTATGGTAAAGTAAAATGAGCAGCACAATTTCCGTAAATGATGTGTCACCAGATGGCGACATTAAGTGGCAAGTTGAAACCTTTAGTTTTTGGTGGCCCTGAAAAGGGCCGTTTAAACAGTGGTCGTCTTGGTGAAGCGTCGGTCGTAGTCGTCGTGGGGCTGGGCGATACGGCGTGCCGTCGTTCAGCGGAGACGTCATCTTTTTCTTTCGCAGTAGTGCGTCGATGGATGCTCCGTCGGATCCGGTGGGCGCAAGGCTCGGTCGAGAGACCGCTGTGGGCATCACTCGCGGCAGCGGGCAACGACGGTTCCGGTCGAAGGCTTACGGTGTCGGATCGGCGAGCGGAAGTATCTTCTCTCTTGCGGGGTCGTCGATGAGTCAACTGGAGTCCGGTAGCAGTGTACCGATGTAGGAAGTCTTGACGATCCTGTAGAATGGCGTGGAACTGAATCTCTTCAAGCTCAGTGGAGCGTTCTTTATATAGTTGCTGAGAGCGCTATGGTAGGGGGCAGTTATTGGTTTCGGCCTATTTCGCCAAGGCGACAAAGTCGTACAGTTGGGAAGTTCCTTGTAGTCACGGGCTAGTTGGTTGGGATACTGTCTAGTCATTTACAAAATTAACTATAGAAGGACGTGGTTAGTTCCTTCACTTTCGAAATTTTGAAATCGTCGTGGAAGGCTTTTATTGCTTACATAAAATGTAGCGCCGGAAGAAATTTGACTGACAGACCTAGATTGACTTAAAGTTATTCTCTGCCACTGCTCTAAAGAACAGGACACTATAAGTCCAGATCAGTCTCAAACGGTTATCTTAATAATTTATGTAAAGATAATTTTTTTTTAAAAACAAAAATGTACATAGTACTGTATGCTACTATAAAAGCAAAAAATTATAGTTTTTGTGATTTCTTTATTGTGTGTAGATAAAAATGCCAAATTAATTTCAATTCAGAGAAGTCTTGTTACATTTACTACGATTGTGGTAACGGCACTGTCTATAGCATTGGGAATAAGCAGATTCCTCAAAAATAATACGCTTAATTATTAGGACTCCAGCAAGATAAAACGGATAAAACGGCATCTTGTCAAAGCTCCGGAAATGAAATGAAAAGAGTTGAACATCAAGTAGTCCACGCATTTGCTTCTGGGAAGAAGATCGCCTTTGTTCGTAAAGAATAAAATAAATATTGCTATAAAGAAATATCTGAAACTTGTCTGGATGTATGAAACACCCAACTGATGGAGCACTACAAGAAAAATTAACATTTAGATTGTCAAAAGATTTTAAACTATTAAAGTTTATCTACAATGCTACCTAATTTGCACGAAAGGACTAAAGCCGTGAATATTTTTATCTGCCGCAACACGGGATATTTGTTTGTCACCAACAGATATATTAAATCAGTAACAAGTTAGTTGAGAAAATTCCCAGTTTACATTAATTATTAGTCGGACTGTATGTACATAGACAACCAACCAAAATTAAAAATTTGTTTTTATTATGGAAATAAGAAACCCACTCTGTTTTACACAATAAGAACTGCAGTCATTCAATTGTCAATTCTTAATTGTACGTTAGGGGAGAAAAGTTTCAGGAATGTTTCGTCGAATCCATTACTTTCACCAATCTTAGTAAGGACGGAAAACGAGTTCCAATTTAATTTACCGGATCCCACTGGCATATTCTCTGCAATCAACTGTACCAAGTATCGGAAAGAGTGAGTATCCTGATGAAAACAAAAATAATCCCCTTCTGTGACCAACAACCATCAATCTTTTCAAGATCCATCAAGGGAATAGACATTTCGAATAACTGTGGATTCTAATAAATTAAATAGGATGAAATTCGAAGTTTCAATAAAATTTTCTTTTAAACATATTAATCTGTAAACTAATTAAAAACTATAGAATAATTCCATAATTTTGTAAATTTAATTGGGAAAGTCTTCCCTATGTGCAATATTTAGAATACTAACTCTATCACATTTGTGAATTTCAAGTGTAAAGGTTTTCTTAAAATGATCGTGATTAGATCCTAAGCAGAATTGACCTTGACATAAGTTTCTTCTTCAGTTATCAATCCTAGGATTGGTTGGTAGCAGCTTACAACTCTCTCTCTCTCTTTCTTTCTTTCTTCTTTCTCTTTCTCTCTCTTTTTCCCTCTTGCCACCTCATTTTCCTACGTTCTCTCTTTGTAACCCACTTCCTTATCCAGTTCCACAACATCTTTCTACTCACCATCTCTATCTTTAACACAAGCTTTTCTTTTCAACTCCCGGTAACTGTCACATCTTATATCCTTCATTACTTGTTGTAAGTAGGCTACTACAGTCTAGGCCTTTCTCTGTCTCTTATATCCTTCACTTAACACTTCTGTGATTGTTTTTGTGATAGTCTCATATCCAAAAATCTTCCTGCTTCTTTCTTCATTTCTTAACCCTTCTCCATCAAATTCTGTATAGGACTCTTCTAATTTCCTCCATTTTTCCTGTCATGAGCTGCTCTCTTCTATCGTTTACTTCAAGAAGTATCATATCCCACCTCACTTGGGGTCCTTCCCGTCTTTTGCTACTTTGCCTCTCCACAAATCCAAATCATCTCTACTTGAGACCCACGATGTGTTCCATGATATCTAAAAATGTCTCAAAGTATTACTGTAAATTCAACCTTCTCGTCTCTTATCAATTTCCACAATGTTCTCCCATCTCCTCATCATTACTTCATTATTAGTAATTTGGTGAATCCATTTGATTTAAAAAAATTCAGTATAAGATAACATAGGTAACAAAAGACTCAAGTTTTTTTATTTTCGGGATCAATTGCTCAAGTTGCACTTGTACGAGGTGTGGCTATTAAATAACGAGACTGCCGTAAAATGTTTTATTTTAATTTTATACATAATCACGTATTGACACCTTCAATATACACTCCTTCTCTATCCCTACAACGCTCCATGCGAATTTTCCATTGTTGGAAACAGTGCTGGAAGTCATCTTCTGTCAGCTCCTTCTCTTTTACAGCTTCCACAGACTCAAATCTTGCTCTTTTTAATGCAGATTTCATCTTAAGAAACAGGTAGAAGATAATAACATGTGATAAAATGTGGTTTTTCACTAATGAAACGAAGCCCCAATCCATTCACTGGAAGAGCCAAACTTCACCGAGAGCCAAAAAAGCTCGAATGAGCAAGTCAAAATGTAAAGCAACGATGATTGTTTTTTTTTATATCCAAGGGATTGTGTACCTTCACTAGGTTCCAGAAGGTCAAACAATTAATCAATATTTATACCTTGAGGTACTTTCTGAATTACGTCAAAGAGTCAGAAAAACCCCCCCGAAATGTGGAAAGACAAATCATGGGTTCTCCACCGAGACAATGCGCCAGATTATTCCGCGTTACCTGTCAAGAGGTTCCTAGCCAAGTACAGCATCTCAGTGATAGAATATCCACCTTATTCACCAGATCTTGCACCATGTGACTTCTGCCTGTTTCCTAAGGTGAAATCTACATTAAAAGGGACAAGATTTGAGCCTGTGGAAGCTATAAAAGAGAAAGCGGCACGTGTCCTGAAGGAGCTGACAAAAGATGACTTCCAGCACTGTTTCCAACTATGGAAAATACGCATGGAGCCTTGTAGGGATAAAGAAGGAGTGTATTTTGAAGGTGACAAAAAGTGATAATGTATTAAATAAAAACAAAAATTTACAACGTCAGTCTCGTTATTTAATATCCACACCTCTTAGTCCAGAACTTTCTACATCCTTAAATAAAAAATATTAGTAAGACAGTTTTAAATCGAAAGTAATTTGATAATCATCTTTCCTCCTCATAAAACTACATTTCAAAAAGAGAAACCGTTGTACGTGTACACAGCCAAAATTCAAGGTGATATAAATGCTACATGAATATTTTTGATGAAATTCAGAATTACGTTTAACAGGATAAAGTATAGCTTTTGAAAATTCTGTTTTATATATAGATATAAGCGTTACCACAAAACTTTCTGTTGTTTTAAATAAACTTGAAGAGAATAAGTTGTAAAAATATAAATAAATTACATTCTTCTTTTTGTCAAAAAAGCGGGAGTAATCCTTTTGATAAGTACAATCTTATAATTCAGACAAAACAAAAGAATTGTCGTATTTTAGTATCTTGTGGAAAGAGTAAATTAAAAGTTTTAGCTTCATAATTCAAAATTAAAGGAGAAAAACTTACAAAAGCATAGACCAGCAATAAATTACCCACTTAGTACTTAGGAAAAGTTGAAACTTTTCTCAAATAACCAACCCAACTTGAAGTTTATTTTATTATGTCTACTTTGTGTTATTATAGTTTTCATAGTTATTACGAATGTTTAGTGTTATTTTGTTGATCTTATTTCATTGGATTAAGTAAATATAATAAATGTTGCATTTACGTAATGTAACGGTTTATGTATCAGATATTGCATACATAAAGTTCAAATCAGTTTAAAACGTTCTCCGTTTTCATGTCATACATTTAACAGCCATTACACAAGACAATTTATTTATTTTATGTATTATGAATGCAATAAAGAAATTATATTGCATACAATATATAATTCTAGAAGGGAAAATTGTGTTTATTATATAATTTATCGATGTACATATTTCTTTTTCTTTGTTTTAGTTTAACTGTTAAAGATCTTGTTAAGTTGAATTTCATAATATGAATCTTTCTTATCGATTAATTACGACAAATTAAATATTTTCTTTGTTGTTATTGGGTAATATTTATCCAATCTATATACTTAGTTTTTAACTTTTTCACTTTACATGGAAAAAGTCTTTAATTTTGATTCTCAATTCTCTAAACCTTTTTTCTCTTTTGTTTCTTCTCGTGTAAGTCTCCCATAACTTTTTTTCTTCTTCTTCGTCTTCTTCTTCTTCTGCTTTTCAAGGATTAGGCATCTCTCCCTGGTCCGAACCTCTCAAATCTACCCATCTCATTCTCGGGCGTCCTCGTTCTCTCCTGCCCTCCGGCTTATAGCCCAGCGTCTGCTTATTGCATTTCAGATGCTTGCAATCTACTCTCCTCTCGCTTTGATAGCATCCAAGAGTAGGGTGCCTCACTGCCATAGAGTAGGGTCAGCACTGCTAATGTTATATAAAATCTCACCCTCGTGATTTTTCTGGTGCTATTTATTAAAGTGCGGTGGATAGTTCCGCATATTTGCTGAAATCGGCGCATTTTATTGTAAGCATCTTTATCTTATTGGCATGTAATGTTGCAACCTAGATACTGAAAGTGGGTTATCTGTTCTAAAATATTATTATCTATAACCATTTTGCTTGTGGCTGGCTCCTTCCCCCTGAATGCCATTACTTTTGTCTTCTTCGTAAAACTGTCAACTTATATTCTTTGCAGTTTTAACTTTCTTGTAAAAAATTATTTTAGCTTTCCGTGTTTCTCCCATAAATTTTTTCCAGGTTCTTCATTCACTATCCCTGCCAACCTATTGCCCATTCTTTAGTAGATATTGGATGATATGGAATTTTATTGGATCGGATCGGTACATTTTTGTGGTTCCACTCGGTAATTGATACTAGAAACACCAACTTGTATTTTTATCAGTTATAATAACAAACTGAGCTACCGGACAAATGAATTTTTTTTTATTTTAGATAAGTTGGTTAATAATACTGTACCATAAACATAAATATATAATTTATAATCGTTGTACAGATTTTGATTAGTATTGTTTTTAAAAAAAACCTAGATGAAAGAATAAGAATATTTAAGAGAAATGGCGCAGCGATTTTGAACGGATTAAGAGGACCGTTTTCCCTATTATCCCAAGCGTATAAACCATATTGTACAAACCTTGGAAGCCCGAGCAAAAGATGGTTTCCGGAACAGGTAGAGCTGTCTAATCCATGAAGTGCAGAAGAAGAACAACGACAATTTTTAAAGTAAAATACAAAGGTTTCACGTAAATTTAACTTATTTTATGATCTTTTCTGAACTGATAGGAAACTGTTCGCAAGTAAGCTATACATCAACATAATTCCACATGGTGACAATGTAAGATATTTTGGCTTACACTTAAATCGTATAATTTTCAAAAGAAAACAACTAGACCAAAAATTTGAAAAATGTATTGACTTTTGGGCAACAAATCACTTCTGATAAAATCTAACAAAATATGTCTCTACAAGTCAATATTGAAACCCATTTGTAAATAAGGAAAGTAATATTGGGGTGCATCTGCAAATTCAAACATCGAGATCTTAAAGCGATTCCAATCCAAGGACATCAGACACATTTTCAACTTACCCTGGTGTATAAACAACAAATTATTTATAGAGATTTTACCCTAAACACAATGTAACAAAAAATTTAAGTATAATTTATTTGCACAGATTCTACGAACATAAAAACTTATCATAAATCAATACTTATTAGACAACAATGTAAATCTCAATTCAAGGTTGATAAGATTTGATTTTTGAACTTGACTAATCGATATTGTAATGAAAATTTAGCGGAATATTCTTCTGTATTTTATTTATTCATTGGTTTTTTTTATTATTCAAGGTCAAACATCGATGGATGTTTCACATCCTTCAGTTTTTTTTTCAATTTTATGTCAGATAGGCCTAAATATTTATTTATTGTTAAAAACAAATTAACAGGTTACGACGTACCATTATAATATCAAATATAATAATCTATTTTAATTCTAAATGCGTTTCTTTTTTTATCGTACTCTTTTGTTTAAATTTAAATTTACTGTACTTAATTTTGGGTATAGTATTAGTTGTCCAATGTTTTACTTTTATTACTGTATCTAATTTACTTTTTTTGTATTCAATCTTCGAATTATCCACTTTTTCTTTAAATAAATTCATGTTTTTAATGCATACCGTTAGATTTTTTAAGATTTTTTAAACGTTTTAACGGTTATATATGTATACTATAGATTTAAAATAAAGAATTTAAGTTAAAAAATATATTTTCTATCCTGAAATGTATTTTCCATTACCGATGTCTTTGAACTAGCAGTGTTTTATTATTGTTTTTCAAGAAGTTAAAAACCGTTTTGGTGAGCCTTCTCCCATTGATCCCAGAAATGTGTCCATAAAACAAAAGTCTTCGTTTCCTGAGATTAAAAACAAATCTCCTGATATATGTACAATTCATCTGTTGGTGTCAAACTCAATTCCCCTTCTTACTCCTTCTAGTCCCCAAAATTCTTTCAAATTTCTCAAGATTCTCTAATAAACTTTTTGATTATTCATGTATGAGGTTTCGCTTCAATACAGTTTTGCATAAGAATTGATAACGGTATTATTATATCATATTTTCCCGTGAAGAGAGAGATGTTTCTAAATCTTAATAATATTTTTAATTTAATATAACGAATTCTTTAAGGAAAATATTAAAACAAAGAATTTGACACAAATTAAATTTAATATTACTTATTTTAATATAAGTATAATATTAAAATTTTATATAAAACACTTATTGTGTAGTACATTAGAGACACAATTTTGATAAATTTATACGTATTATTTTGTAAGTAATAACAAGGAAAATCTTTCCAGATGCCTTTTCACAGTCAGATTAACTTGAAAATGAGCTACTTAACCCAAGTAAATCCTTTTATTACACATCATGTAAAATAATAAAAAGAAAAGAAACAAAAGAATACAAATAAATGAAATTTACTGAATGATGTACTTTTTGAGAGCGAATTCACGCGATGTAATTCATTCCAAGTATTCTAACATAAGTGTAATATGAATGGGTGAATGGACTGAAATTGGTCAAGAACGCAACGCTTTATTAAAAAAAAACCAGGACTAAATTAAAGTTATATTAGAAAAGGTTAATTTAAAGAAAGAAAAAGAGATAAAATAAAAGTAGTAGGAGTACATAACATGAAAGAATCGAGATAGCAACAAGAAAGGACGAAAAATCATGTTAAAGTAATGAAACCAGTGTATTCAAGTGCAAGAATTAACGTCACTTAATTGTACACATGTGCGGCCATACGTAAACACCGAGTGCTTTTTATAACATAGCGTTTAAGTTAAAAGAAAAACAGAAAATAAAATGAGAGGGAAAACCGTATATAGAGAATGGATAGCTTATTTCTTCTAGTAAAAGATTTAGGAATTTAAAAGTTCTTTTTTAAATAGGCAGATTTTTATTTATTCAGATTATTAGCAGCTAATTTATTTTGTTTTATGTAATACTTGACTAAATCCTAATATACCTTCATAAAGAATTTCTTCTTGGAAATGAATATGAAAAATTAATTAAAAAATTGTATAGAAATTTTAGTCAAAGAAAAATATTTCTTTGATATAATTTATAAATCTGTATCACGGTAAGGCTATTCTACTTGAATGTTTAATTTTTTTGTACCTGAGAGAGCGAGAAAAACTTGTGTTCAGTCCTCTACAATGGGGAAGTCGTGTTGGATTCAAAATTGGCGTTCTCGTTCAGTTCCAAGGAGGTCACAACTTCTTAATAATCAAAAACCCGCCGCCTGTCCACTTGCCCCCTCAGAATCACCAACCACTACTAATTCTCTCTTTTTCATTCATCTCTTTCCTCACCAGATCAAAAAATTGATTATTGTAATTGGGACAGGATTCATTTTTGGGTTGGATAGGGTGTTTCTGCAATTCTCCGGATCTCTCCTCATCTTACTTCATCGCTGCTCACATTTTCCCTAGGTTTTACAGTTCAATTCTATTTTTCGTGCCAAAACAATATCATCTTTTTAAATGTATAGGTAAATGACTCTTCCTCGTGACTGTTGCATAGTTGACATTTCGGTAATTCCTCAAGTTTAAACCTCGTTAGATATCCCCTAAATATCCATGTGATGTTAATTCATGGTTTCTATCACCGAATGTCCTTTTTATCTACACCTAGACTTTATAGGGCAGTACTACGGGGAAAAATATATATGTTGTAAAATATTAAATTTTGCTTTACCGGGACTAGAATAAAATATTTCTAATGCCAAAACATTAAGATATTTCTTTGTTTTGATGTTAAGCCCTGGTCAGTTATACTTACCAAGGAACGTTTATTGAAATGGGAATCGCATAATGTTTAATGGTAAGGATACTTATTAAAACAACTTGTAATACTATATAACAAAAAAAAATGTGTAGAATAACTTACCTAAACTTTATATTAGCATGAATGCTTACTTTTTCGTAAAAACCTTGAATTTTCTAAGCACTGTACAAAAGCAACAACAAAACAACACGGTAGCGTACGCTGGTAAGAATCCTTACCATATTCGTGCAACTCACGAAGCAAATGGTCACTGCGCGCTAATCTCAATATGTGGATAGCCTACTAACCGGATACATCTATAACACCTTAAAATACCAATAACGTTCAACTATATAGCTTATTCTTAAATACAATCGACCTTGTTATCAGTTGCAAGTATACTTACCAAAGACCTATAAAGGGTTAAAACCTTATCTCTGTAGGCCTAGGTGTTAGTTTTTAAGTCTCTTCTCCAAACTTTAAAACGATTTCAGAATAAAATTTTCAGAAGTTTTTTTAACCTACATTGATAAGTCTTCTAGGAACTACCTATTGCCATCACGATCACCAGTACATAACCCAGCCCTTGTATTGAGTTCAACAGATAACACCCTCCACGTCAACTTCTACCAATATGAGCCCATACCAAAAGCCATTCATTCACTCCAAAAGACCGGATATGGACAGAGTATGGACGGACCAGTGTTTTAAGAGATAACTGACAATTCCATCGAAAAAAAAATTATTGAAAAATATTAAGAGCAATTAAACAATCATGTAAATATTTTTGTACTTAGTCTTTTAAATAATTGTGATGATATGAGACGTATAGTCGTTGTCATTATTCCAGATTTAAATTAGAGAAATTAAATATTAATATAATTTTTTTTTGTTTTTTTATGCCACATTGGATCACTACTAACCCAATCAATTTCTAGTGTTCTTCAGATAACGTTTGGTCTAACCTTTCGGTTTGCCAATACTGTTTGAGACGGTTCAATCGTTGTTTCCGTACCTCATCTGTAACCTCCACCGCGTGTCTTTCTGCTTTTCCTTAATAAAATATGTGTAATTTGAGAGTACAATTTATTTTTTCGTTATCAAAAGTGTCTTTAATTGCGAGTCCAATTACATTGAGAATTCCTTTTTAATCTCTTCGATGTATCTTCCCGTAAACTTTCTGTTTAAGTTCCTAGGAATCAGTTGTTTCAATATTCCATAATTCGGCACCTTAAAATGTGGAAAAAGTAGGAAATCCTCATTACGCTAATAATCAGATCAATTTCCTAATAAACAGTTTCATTATAACAAATTCGCCATACCCCATTTTTGATAATTTTTGGTAACGCAGGTTCTGATAATTCAGCGTTCTATTTTAAGAAGCTGGTTAGTTATAGGTTCATACTTAATTTGGAAAATAGTTTCACCGGCGTCAAGCGTCTCTGGGAGAACAACTGTTTTTTAGTGGCAGATTTTGGCATGCATTGAAAGATATTTTTTGTGTTTTCCAGGTTATTCTATGTGCTTTTTTCACTTCGGAAGTTTTGTATTGCCAAGTGAATTTTTTTTAGATTGCAGTCGATGATTTATTCTAGATATTTGAACTGTAGAGACAACTTTACTATTAATTACTCTTATTAATTACTTTTTGACAATTTTTGTGTTTTCCAGGTTATTTTATGTGCTTTTTTAATTTCGGAAGTTTTGTTTTGCCAAGTGAATTTTTTTTAGATTGCAGTCGATCTAGATATTTGAACTGTAGAGACAACTTTACTATTAATTACTCTTATTAATTACTTTTTGATATTTTTTGTGTTTGCCAGCTTATTCTATGTGCTTTTTAATTTCGGAAGTTTTGTTTTGCCAAGTTAATTTTTTTTAGATTGCAGTCGATTATTTATTCTAGATATTTGAACTGTAGAGACAACTTTACTATTAATTACTCTTATTAATTACGTTTTTGATATTTTTTGTGTTTGCCAGCTTATTCTATGTGCTTTTTAATTTCGGAAGTTTTGTTTTGCCAAGTGAATGTTTTTTAGATTGCAGTCGATGATTTATCCTAGATAGATCTATTTGAACTGTAGAGACAACTTTACTATTAATTACTATTAATTACAATTTATTACTCTTTACTATTAATTTTCACTTTATTTATGCGTAGTGTGTCGACAGCCATACCAAAACCATTAAGTACGCGAGATTTCATAGAAGTCTAATTTTACACATCGCTTTGCAGTTTGTAATATAAGCTCATAAAGTATTTGTTTGAACCCTCCATTTTATTCATAATTATAGCAACCAACCATTCTGATAGCAATGCTTCACATTTTGTGAAAGTGTAAATTCATTTGTAATAAACAAAACTTATTTATGTAAAACAAAACAAAATTAAATTAAGTTGTTCAGACCTTGATGATCTAAAAAAAATATTTAGAAAATTGTAATAAGGTTGATTTGTAACATCTAGCTCCTAATTACAGCAATTTATTTTTATGTTGATCATTAGAAATAATATAACATTACTATTAGAAAGAACAGCTACTGTTAATATATTTTTTCTTTATTAAAAAATTAATTTAGAAGAATTAAAGAAACAACACGTTTGACATGCCTGCCTCTCTTTTTTAATATAATTCTATTAAAAAGATTCTCTTAGAAGAAAGTTTACTTAGTAAAACACAGAAAATCTCTAAAACTCTTGCTTGCAATTTCAAACAATTAAATATAAATTTAGTAACAAGCTGTGTACAAATAACTAATTTTTCTCTAAGAAATAAAATAAAAGTAACCGTTTCTTTTTCCCCAATTTCGTTTTATATTTTAATAATAAAACTTTCATTAATTAAACCAAAGTTAGTTAATAAAAAAATATGTTAAGTTTTTAGTTTCGTGTTTTAAGAAAATATCTAAGATAATAACTACTAAAATTGTTAAAAAGTTATGTTCCTGTTATTAAAATACTAATAATTATAAGTTGTAGATTCTAGCTGAATTGTTTAAAATTTTACATGAAGTCATAACGAAGTTAATTGACTGCGTTCTTTTTTTCACATATTTACGTTCTTTATTATTACTTTCTCTTGCCTTATATGAAATGGTAAGAAAAGTTACATTTTTATATAATTTTTTTGAAATGGTGTTTTCACCAGAAATACACGTTTTCAAATCCCCTGAACCCAAAAGACAAGTTTTTACTCATGTGCGTATGTGTATGAATAAAATTAAAATGAAGTTGACACTTAAGTTAGGTATCAAGAGGGAACCAAACACAATAATTTTCACCAAAATTGGTCAACCGGAAGTAATATTTCATTCATGTAATTTCTCACTTTTTTCCTATTTACGTAAAAACAGTTTATATGATTTTGACTAAAACCGCCTCATCTACTGAATTTATTGTGCTCTACAAGACAGAGGACGTGGCATGTCAAATATGAACTTTTTTTTGAAACTTTTAAATTGAAAATTTAGTATTTGTTATGACAATAATATAACAAATTCTAAATTCGTTAAGGTTTAAAAACTTTAATTACTTGCCGGAGCCTGCAGTCGTCTTCACAGCCTTACGATTGGCTAAGAAGATCCCTTGGCCAGAGGCGTTTTAAACGTCTCTGCTGAGTACCAATTGTACATGTTTTCTATGAGAAGATTGTCATATAATTCAGGATGTATTTAAGGGTAAAAGTATAGGCTTATCTAATGAAAGTTTTACAAAATTAAAACCTACAACTTTTATATAAAACATTTTTTGTTAATTTTTTTTAATTTAGCGACAATCAGTGGATTTCCATATTTTGCTCAACGTCAAAATCCAAATAGATTAAATTTCATTTAGCGTCATCCACTCATGATTAGAATTAAGTTATTTTTCATAATTTATATTGGAAAGAGAAAGTCGTATGAGTGTTTCAGACCGGGATTGTCACTTTATTTATGAACAGAGTGAAAAATTATTTCAAAATGTTAATAATACGTGGATGTTAACTGATCATAATTATTTCATTAGTATTGAAACCAAAAAGTGGTTTTTTAAAATGGTTTTCTGTCTGTATACTATACGTGTGTTATTCTTCCTAGAGCAAGGCATTTTCACCGATTGGGCTGAAGCTTAAAAAACTTTTCCGATGAACATTCTACTTTACTTCAATGAATAACTTACAACATACGATTTTCTCAAAACTAATAACAATTAATTTTAATGAAATAATTTTCTTAATTAAATTAGAAGTGAGATTCTTCAACGGTTTCAATCAAAAGCTCTGCGGACCATACTAAATGCACTGTGGTATATTACCAACGCCGATATACATCGTGATATAGATGTGCAGACGGTACGAGAAGAAATACGAAGTTTCAGTTGTAAATACATCAAACTTCTAAACAGCCACGTAAATCACTTTAGCACTGAATCTCTTAGACAACAGTAATGATGTCCATAGGCTAAAACGTGCTATAGAACTAGATCTGCTAGGGCGATTCTGATAGTGTGATTTTAAAATTGTAAACAACATAACGTTTATTTTGTAGATGACTAGCATTTTGAACGTGAATATTGTAAATAACTGAAAAAAAAAACATTTTTTTATCTCCAGTAAAGTTCGGTGTACAGATATTTCAAAATCATGTGACTATTATTTTTGGTTTTTTTCATCATGTGACTCATTTTGTTTTTTCGTTTTAAAGGAGGTTTTGGTTATTTTTTTATTATTATTTTTTTAAACAAAACACTATTTATCTAATTTTTTTGTAAATAATAATAAAGAACAGTATAATATGTTTTAATGTTATAACTTGTTAATTACACCAGTGGGTTGTAATTTTTTCATGAGTTAAATCTAATCGATAAGTTGTATTTATTGTTATATAACAGATTATGCATTAAAATAAAGTTATATGAAAAAAAATTAAAATTTCAGCTTCGTACCCATTTCGGTAGCGTAATCTCTAATAGACTACCCATTTGCTCATATTTTGGCCAAAACTATCTTAAAGAGTTCTAAAGTGTAAAAATAAATTTAATTTACACCTAAATACAAAAATTTAAGTAACACAATAAATTACTAAATTTTCTATAGTTACCTTACGTCCATTTAGCAATACGGTAACATTGGCTGGTGGTACGTGAGGGGGTGAAGTGCAGTTACCTCTTAATGTATCTCCAACGGCGTATCTATTTTTCTCTAGTATTAATTCCGGATCACCTTCTAATTTTTCTGTAACAAAAGAACATACCGTATACGATTAACACATTGGCTAAGGAGTTACAATTATACACATGTCTTGCAATTTTTTTACGAATTATTTGTTAGTTGGAATAACCATGAGACGGTTTTTTGTGTTTGTACGGTCATAAAGTAAAATCATTTCCGGTATCACGCTAGCGTAACTATTGCACTCCGGCTGAGGATTTGTTCAACTGTAAATATCCTATCCGAAGTTCTTCTTCTTCTCCCAATCAAGGATAAAGCTCTCACCTGTTCCGACTAACAGAAGCGATAAAACTTTATTAAATTATTGCCATCTCTTTCGTGGCCTCCCAACATCTTTCCTCCCCACCAACCTATATTGCAAAACGTTGAGAAGGATCCTTTCCTCAGGCATTCTCATTATGTGCTCCCTCCATCGTTTTTAATATTCTGCAATATTCCCAATCAGGCTGTAAACATCCAGTACGGTTCTTATATCCTCATTTCATAGTTGGCCCCTACGATTACAAAGCTTTGTTCTCCGCAGGAATCGCATCTTTGTCGACTGTACTCTACTTTTTTGTGGTCTTGTACTAATCCACAACTCACTTCCATAGAGTAGGTACTTGATCAAATCCGATGTCACAACCTAAATGTTGATACTTGTTCCAGCACCACATCGTCTACCACAATTTTAGATCTAGTAAATGTCATTATCTTTGACTCTTTTACGGAAACATTGATATTATATTTTTTGCATAATAATTAATTCAAAACATATACCGATCTCTTAAGCTCATCCTCACTCTCCTGCACAATCTACAAAATCAATCATAAACAGTAAAGCATTCGGGTAAACATCATTGTTCAGCCTTATTCCCGAAAATAAACTTGTTTTTTCATTGGCGGAAAATGTGATATAATAATAATAATAATAATAATAATTATTATTATTATTCAGTGAGCGGAAAACTATACCCTTATCTCACTTCTTGATTAATTCTCATTTTTTTCAATCGATTCTTACCCGTATTTATCACTATTTGCGTATTGGTATATGAACTTTTAATCATATTTAATAGATGAATTGGATATCCTCTTTCCTCTAAAATCCAAAGTTTATGTCAAAAATTATCTATTTCACTGTATGACCTCTTCTTCTTCTTCTTACTATCAACGATTAGACATAAGCCTGTTCCGAACTCACTAACCATCCTGTACGTATACACAAACACGAGACATCAACCCGTACATCTCGACTACTGCCATCTTCTTTGAAGTCTTCCCACCTCCATTCTTCCAACTGGAACATATTTTCCTTTGTCCCAGTCCCCTTACATTCTATGTCACAAGATTTAGTTTATCCATAATCCCCAATCGCCTTTTTTCTGACTTTCCGATTAAGTGTACCGGTTAATCCTGTCCTTTTTCCGAGGCTAGTTATTCTCCTGTTCCTCCTTTCTCATCACTTGCAAGATGAGGCTTCGGGCTTGCAACCGGCAGTATTAAAAACACCGTTGGCGGAGTTTATAATAAACTCCAATTATTAGCATATCGCTTATCCGTCACAAAAGGTAATTCAATAAAAATGTGAACGATAACAAAAGCATTAATAAACCGGGAAGATAAAATAAGGGTGAAGAGTGGTACCTTGATACACAAAAATGTTTTAAGGTGCAAACGGAACAGTTTAGTTATACATTTCAATACACACATGGACTTTGCATAAGTACTTTATATTTCATACTTTTGTAAAGTTTTCACGTATCCGTCATCTCTTTCACTTTATTATCCCATAAAGTTTTTTTTTGAAATACAAGAAAAAAATTAAGTACAAAATAAATAGCGTTTTTAAATTCAGATAATGTGATAAATATAAATGGATTTTTGTAGAGCTTTCAGGAGAAGCTCTGGATTTGCGTCCAACATGAAGAACATCATCTCAGTGACATTAGTTTCCGTACTTAATTAAGGTATGTATATTTCAAAAATTTCGTCTATAACGGGCACGTGGAGTGTTAAATTTATTGTACACAATCTGTTAGTTCTAGGGCTACAAAAAATAGTTCTGTTTCTTATCAATAGTCAGCCGATTACATGACTGAACTATTTAAGAACGAAAAGGTAGAGGTGCAAAAGATACTAGTCAAGAGTTAACTCCTCTGAGAGTAATGAATTTCACTGTACAGCCAGACCCTGCGGTGAATGAAATAAAGGTGTCATTTGCAGGGTGGAAAGTGGTGCTTATCGGTGAGCCTGGTATTCTGATAAGCATGCTCTTTATATTCAGTGAGGAAGGCAATTGTAAACCACCTCGCTCCTCGTTTTTACCTAGTAAAAACCCTAGAGGTTCAAACCAGCCTTTCGGCTGTTGACCAAAACAACAACATTTCAAAAATATAACAAAAATGATTATTTAATGCAAAACTATTGACTTATCATTAAAACAAACTTATTTGGTAGTGAAAACCATTCGTTCACTCTGTTCCACCCTTTATAGTTGGAATTTAAATTATTTTATTTTTCGATTGTATTGCATAAAATATTTATATAAAAATTTACAACAATAACAATTGTGTAGCTATACATGAATTTATTAGTTGAATAATACATCGATGTACTTTTTAAGTTAAATTTAATAATAATCATCAGTTTTATAAAACAATACACTAAAATTAAGCACAACTCAGAGAATAAATTAATCACAATTCTAGGTACTTCCAAACAACCACAAAGGAGGTTAATTTCGTAAAATTATTTGATGAATCAATATAGATTTAATGTATTTATTGTACTGTATTTAAAGGTTTTTAATACTTAGAAGGTAACTACCAACAAAAAATTATTCTCCTAAGGCATCATTGAAAACACCGTATTTTTTAATTATTTCCCTTAGCATTTTCAGAGAAAAAATAGCTGTATCTGTTTTCAATTAATTAAAACAATATAAATATAAAAAATGGCTTCTAACTTATACTGATTTCTGAGAAAAATGGTTTTGTTTTAAAAATAAAAAGCATTTTGGAACTCTAAAAGATATCTTTGAACAAACTTTTTCAATTGACTTGACTTTAAATGGACTTCAAAAGAAATTAATGAATTAATAATATCACTTGACATCACAGTGACAAGCTTAATTCATTGAGCTATCATATTAAAAAACCTTTATTTTTCAACCATTAAAATAAAAATTGCTTGTAAAAACAAATCTTCATATACGCCTATTTTCATAAATTCAATAATCTAATAAATTAATTATTGAAAGGTTACACTTGACTAACACTTAACTGCTTGAACTATATAGACTATATATATAAAACAAAACTTTTTACATTCTTATTGACAAACCTTCTTTACCACAAGAACAGTGATTTCTGTCTACAACTATTTTTAAGTTAATAGTGGTTGGCGTATATGGTTTTTTACTATTCCAATTTGTCTCTTTCACTAAGACCCAGATCTAAGGATTGCAAACAGTTCCTTTGGTACGTGCTTAAATAAGGCTTTCATAAACTAACGAATTTTATATTTTTTATGTCATGTAAAATTACTACGGACGATTCACAGATAAACTAACAAACATAAAAACGACTTAATTACAAGAATGCATACCTCACACATACGTGACTTTCCTTAAAGGAGGATATAGAGACATTGCAGTTGAAATTTATTTTAGAATTTATTAATCTAATATTGCCTATATTTTTAATCTTATATTTGCTAATCCTATTTATCTTAGTCCCTATATGTTTATAGGAAACACATTACGAAAATAATAGTTACATAACTTTGAAATAAACCACAATTTACACATACGTACATAAAATTAAGAAGTGTTTGAACAGCTTCTTAATGTTATTTATGCAACATTTATCAAATTAATCAGCATATTTGAATTTTTTATGTAACAAAAGCAAACAAAAACATATTTATGCTAAAAGATTTAAAAAATAATTGAAATGAATAACTAAAGTTAAATATTACAGAAGAACTAACCAAAAAGTCTGGAAATATTGAATATAGGGCAATAGTAGGTTGATAGGAACTGTACTACAATGAAAATGATCGATTGGAAACAAAAAGATGCCCATGACTGGTTGGTGGAGTGTTAAATATTTGCACTCGATCTACTAGTTCCAAGGCTGCAAAAATTAGTTCTGTTTCTTATCTCATAGTCAGCCAGTAATATGACTGAAGCATTTAAGAACAGGAGAGGAAGAGGTGTAAAAAATATTAGTCAGAGTTATCTCTTTGGAGTAATGAATTTCATTATACAGCCAAACCTGTGAAGGTGTCATTTGCAGGGTGGAACGTGGATGCTTTTCAGAGGGCCTGGTATGCTGATAAGCATACTTTTCCACTCAGTGAGAAAGGTAATAGTAAATTACCTCATTTTTCGTTTTACTTAGTAAAACCTCTTGAGGTTCAAACCAGCCTTTCAGTTGATGAACTAACAACAGAAAAATTAGATTAAAATTTTATGGCCAGCTGTATAAAATGGATGACATTCCGTTGATAAAAAAAATTTCTAAGACACTAAACAATAGACCTAAGGTGAAAGATAAATGGTTTAATAAAAGAAGTTAGAAAGATATTGAGAAAACCGGAATAAACCGAGAAAAATTAATGAACCGAACTAAATTCAGACAATGTAATTGCGGGCTTTAAGGGATCCTATGAAAAACAAAAGAAGAACAACCAGTGGAAAGAAGAAAGGAGTAAACCTACAGTGAGTGAAATCTGAGCTCCAAAAAGTGCTTCCAGAAACATCTAAGGCCACCTCACGTGGTCTAAAACTGGCCCTATTCGAGATAAAATTAGAGCAAAAATAGGTAAGAAACAATAACGATTATTCGTTCAGAATATATTGAAAAAATAGGATAATTTTGCAGAAAAAGATGAAATTTAAATATACAAAATTTTGGTAGAACAAAAACGAAAAGAAACTGGAAATAATAAGAGAGGTTTGTTGTCGTAATGTGGTAAATAAAAATAAAGAATCGGATTTCAATAGTTTCAATGAATTTTTAGTAAGATAGTACAGATCTAAAAGCTAGAATAAAATAGAATTTTATTTTTTAAAAGCAATTGATTTCACTCGTTGTTTTGTTATTCTGAATTGAGTAAAAATTGATTCTTCTTTGGACTGGCTTCTTTCGAAAGCAATCACGTTGTTTTCTTCTACAACGAAACTTCAAAATAAGGAGGGTGAAAGTGAAGTGGAGTATAAGTGAATGAAATTGCGTGCAATATCGGCAACTGAAGCGTATTGAATATTGGAATAAGAACATTTCGTCTATTATGGTTAACCAAAATAACTACACCGACGAGAAAATGCAAAAATAAACAAAATATACCTACACTGTATTTTATTCTTTGAATGTATTTTAAAAGCAATAGTATAAAAAATGTTTTGGCAAAGAGATTCAATTTTATAACTGAAGTTTCGATACTCAGTTATAAAATGTATAAACATGGTAGCTTATGAGGTAAGAACTCAAATATAAACCTGTAACTCCCGGGTTCAGTATTCATACTTTAAACAACATCTACCACAGTATTTGACTTATAATCATGTCCCTGGATTTTTAGTAGTCATTTAGTAAATTTTTCAGTATACTAAGAAAAAACAATAACTAATACATTGTCATTCAATAATAAAATACACCCTGTTATCCAAAATAATTGGACGGACTCATTTCGAACAACAGATTTTTTTAAGAAAACCCGTATTTAAATAATGTTGTTGTTGTTGTTTAGGTCATCAGCCAAAAGGCTGGTTTGAACCTGTAGAGGTTTTACTAAGTAAAACGAGGAGTGAGGTGGTTTACCATTGCCTTCCTCAGTGAGTGGAAAAGTACGCTTATCAGCATGCCGGGCCCTCTGAAAAGCACATATTTTCCACTCTGCAAATGACACCTTCACTTCATTCACCACAGGGTCTGGCTCTATAACGAAATTCATTACTTTCAGAGGAGATAACTCTGATTAGTGTCTTTTAAACCTCTACCTCTTCTGTTCTTAAATGATTCAGTCATTTAATTGGCTGACCATGTGATAAGAAACAGAACTATTTATTTTAGCCCTGCAACGAACAGAGTGAGTGTAAATAATTTGACATTCCACCTGTCCGTTATGGGCAGATTTAAATAATATGGACGTAATAAGGAACTAACTGTTAATTTCATTAAAGTTTCCTCATTTTTAAACTATAATAAGCACGATAAATTTAGGCGGGTGGGGTATTGCTGTGTACTTCGCCACTTCCTCACCTCGCCTATCCCACCAGTTGAACAATTTCTCCTCTCTTACTGCTCCGGTTGACTTGAAACTTATACCTTATTTTAAAGTTTATTTTACCTTTTACGCCCAAAAAAAGTTCTCCACCTATAGTATCTAGTACACATAAAGTGATAATTTATTGTTATAATGAAGTGGCGAAAATAAAATCAGCTGGTCAAATAAAACCAGCTTCTCATAAACAGCTGACTGGTTAAATATAAAAACGAAGGTTTCCATTGTTGGGACGCGGCCGCGGTTTGAATGGCTGACGTGTTAGTGGTCTAAATTGTACGGGATTCTTCGTTACGGTGAAGTTTGTTATTTTGTCAGCAGACATTGTTATTTAATGTTTAATTTGGTAAGGGATATTGTCTATTTTATTTTATCGTTTATTAATTGTGTGAACTGTATTATTTTCAATGTTTAATAACTTATTTTCATAAACTCATGTTCATTGTTGTCGTTTGTAAAGGTTAGTTTTTAGTTCTTGTCAAATAATTGTGTTAAATAACTATATGTGAATTAATTAAATAAAAGTTTACAATTTTACTTTACTATAACGAATTGTAACATTATTATATTTGCGACGTATGCATTGAAAAAAATTTGAAACTGTTCTATTTTCGAGTTTAAAAATTACCTTATCGTATTTGATTGTACAGTACTACTGCTCGTATATTTTATTACCTGTAAAGTTTATATTTTGTACGAAAATTAAAACAAAATGTAAATTATATTTTGTAAGTTATATTTATATTAATATTATATTATCCAACTGCAGTAAATAAATAGAATAATTAATAAATACAGTAAATGAAAAGTACAGTAAATAAACTACTTGTATTTAATCTAACACGTAAAACAAGTGTAATTCGTGTAACAGTGTAAAAAGCGTAAGGGGAGTAAATGAGTACGTAAGCGGTTGTGCAAGGAATACGCGAGCGAGAACTCGACCCGCTTAAATCTTCCGTTTTTAGTACAGCAAAAAATGTTAACTAACAAACGTTCGATACATTTTAACTGAAATATAATATTGTAACACCTAAACCTAGGTTTGTTCGGGATCTTGGTAAAATAAATAATAAACGAACTTCCTTTAAACCTATAACAATTACTTATTAACACAAATATTAATAATTACAAAAGCTTATACTACTGTGTTAAGGTCATCAGCCAAAAGGCTGGTTTGAACCTGTAGAGGTTTTTCTAAGTAAATCGAGGAGTGAGGTGGTTTACAATTGCCTTCCTCACTGAGTGGAAAAGTACACTTATCAGTATGCCAGGCCCTCTGAAAAGCATATATTTTCCACTCTGCAAATGACACTTTCACTTCATTCACTACAGGGTCTGGCTGTATAATGAAATCCATTACTTTTAGACGAGATAACTCTGATTAGTGTCTTTTATACCTCTACCTCTTCTGTTCTTAAATGATTCAGTCATTTAATTGGCTGACCATGTGATAAGAAACAGAACTATTTATTTTAGCCCTGCAACTAACAGATTGAGTGAAAATAATTTGACACTCCACCTGTCTGTTGTGGGCAACTTATACTACTATCAAATTACAAATACAGTAAACCTTCGCTTTTTCGACAATCGATTCTTCGATACGGCTCGTGGCAAAGTCACAGGTCGTGGTGTAAGTAGCGATCCGGCAGGCACTACTACTACTTTATAGATAATTTTTTTATTATTTAATAATCACTATAACTTACTTGTTTGTTTCAGTAAGCTTGTTATCTGATATTTGTTAATAAACAAGTAATATACAAACTTTATCTGTAAATTATTTACTGATATTTATATACTGCTACTTAACTTATCAAACATCCTGTACAGGTATTTTCAACAGCCGTTTTTTTTTTTTTTTTTAAGACCACACTGGATCACTTTAAGTTGGTTTAACATTTATTTAGTCTTACGTTGTTTTCTCTTCTCCCAGTAGGCCCTCATTCTAAGCGATCGGGCCAGTCTCACTTCATCTGATACGACACTCGTTTTATATTGTTTAGTTGGAGGAGGTGCAAATTTAAAGCTTTTAATGATGTTTAATTTTTCGGATTTATTTTGGAGGTTTTCAATTTTTAATCCCATCTTTTCCAGATCTTCATTTATTTCTCTCATCCATGCCGTTTTGAGAGCGAGTCCCCAACAGAAATTCAATATCTGATTGACATATCTGTTTTCTGGATATCTCAATATGTGACCGAGGTATGATGTTCTCTTTTTCCTCATCGTCTCAGTTACTGGATCAATAACAGCCGTATTAAATTAACAATCAAAATATATTATATCCTTTAAATCAACAGTAATACGGTCAACAGAAAACACTTACCAATTATAGCGCTTTCGTCCATAAAATGCACATCTTCAGTAATTCTCTATACTATTTAAAATTTAAAAACAACCTTAAGATAAGGAACACTTATCTACCAGTAGTATGTTCTTACATTTTTAATACTGCAGAAAATTACTGAAGATGTGCATTTTATGCACGAAAGCACTATAATTGTTAAGTATTTACTGTTTACCGTATTGCTAGTCGCTTAAAGAATTTTGACTACTACCTAAATATACACATTACTTAATTACATATTAACCAACTACAATATGGTTACATATTTATTTACTACAAAAGTGTATCATCTTCTAATATTTATATGCTAGTACATAATTATCTTCAGCATTTGCTTCGTTGTTTATTCAATGTTTAAATAAAAATTTATTTAGAATGAATTCTTGTACACAAAAATATGGTATAAGATGTAAAAAGGTGTCATTTGTAAGATAAATAAAGAATTACCGAGATAAGAATAGACTAATTATACCTTTTACTGGTTATGTTTGAAAAAATGGATTGAAATAATTTTTTGAGATTAAGCAAATATGGAGCAGCCCTCTCCCAAGAGTTGCTGAAGAGTAACCGTCTAGAAAAAAATATACGATTGTCTTGAAACAGAACAAGCTGTTGCGTAATCCTTGTTTAAAAAAATAAGAAAAATGTTTTACCGTTTAAAAAATTGTCAACTCAAAATGTACCCCATGTTGTCTAAACCAATGGTTTCCAACTCATTTTACCCTATCATCTCACCCTTTCAAGAATCCGGATACTCCCTCCAAATAAAGAAAGCAATAAAGATGCTAACATTTATCACCCTTTCAATTCTAGAAATCTAAAGCCTTCTCTATGGGAGGGCAGCACCAACACAAAACGTTCGAAATCACTATAGGGAGATAAGAATTTTAGTTATACAATTTTTCAAATAAATTCGCCCAATCCAAATAAAAAAACAATTTATGAAAACTTATTTTTTCTAACAATTTTTTTAACCAAACGTATTCAGAATTCATTTTTATTTTAAAAGTTATTATTACTTTCAAGAAAGTGAAGAAAGTTCTAATGTTGAGATGTTGTATTTGTGGGATATGGTCTTTGTTATCTGCATTAAAACGGAATAAAAAAAGCGGGATTGTTTTCTTTTTCCTAATTTTAGAACAAATAGGAGGCAATGTTAATTTTTTCTTCGTTTCTTTCACAAAGAGTTAAAATAGAAAGAAAAAACAAATAATATAAAAAAGAACAAGCAGCGAACCAACTATATGAATATTGCCTACGATTTCAGTTAGCGAAGTTTAACTGTGTCCCACAAGGGTGCGCTAAAATAACTCTTCAAGTGCGAAAGCATCCTTTCCCTCTAGACATCATTCAACTCTCCCTCCGTCCTCTTAAACAGTTTCCTAACGGCAACTGCTAAGTTGTTCCACAACGCGTTTCTCTGGTTGTTTCCCTCAAACACAAGGAAATTACTGTAAATTTATTCGAGATTTTCCCGTTCTTTGGCGTGGAGAAAAGGAAACGCAATATAACAAAACGCCTTTACTTACTTCCTTTGATGAAAATTAGACCTTTGTTTTCATAATGATCCTTAACCTTTCCCAGAACTGTTAAATGTTAAAACAGTAAAACTGTTTATTCATTTTATTTGTTTTATATTTTGTTTTCTTTGTTTTGTTATAAGACAAATGAAAACAAAACGTACGAACTTAAGTTTTCTGTGAAGATTCATACAACTCTAAAGTAAACAAATGTAAGTTCGGTTTTCTAACTACTGGATTGGACTTGCTTAGATAAAATTCATTACAGTGTTATGTAATAAAAAATATTTTAATACAAAGGTATTAATATGTACGGGTGAATGATTTCTTTTAAATTGCAGCAAAATGTTTAATTCTGAAATAGATCTAGATATAAAACTTATGTAGAATATAATATAAGTATACACTCGTATATAATAAAGCATACATATATAAAATATATAAGTGTATATACATAACATAAATTGAAATATATATTCTAAACCACCAGGATATGGTAACAGTAAACACACCAATATTTAAAGCACTTTATTGCATCTTGTACACTCTTCAGTAATTTGAAAAACTTTCACATTAAAATTTAAAACTTCCTACTCTTATCCTACTCTTATCATGGCAGATAAAAAACTAGTCGATTTGTATATCTAAAACAACTTACAAACTTAATCACTTGGTTATCATATTCAACTTGTGTGTTCATTAATTTTTCCTTATTAGGCCTACCATATTATGTTGCCCATAACAGGTAGTTAGAGTGTTAAATTAAATCCAATCGATTCTGTTGGTTCCAGGGCTACAAAAAATAGTTCTGTTTCTTATCACATAGTCAGCCAATTATATACCTGAACTGTTTAAGAACAGAAGAGGTAGAGGTGTAAAAGACACTAATCAGAGTTATCTTTTCTGAGAGTAATGAATTTCACTGTAGCCTACAGCTAGACCCTGTGGTGAATGAAGTGAAGGTTTCATTTGCAGGGTGCAGAGTAAGTGCTTTTCGGAGGGTCTGGCATGCTGATAAGCATACTCTTTCAACGCAGTGAGAAAGGTAATAGTAAACCACCTCACGTTTTACTTAGTCCTCGTTTCTACAATCTTCGGTTTTTCTTTGTAAAACTTCTAAAGGTTCAAACCAGCCATTCGGCTGTTGACATAAACAACATTGGTAAGTGTTTACTATTACCAAATTCTGGTGGTTTAGAAAAATATATATTTACTTTTAAATATTACTGTTGAAAATACCTACCTGCATTGGATGTTTGATAAAATAATAAATCTATAATAATATCAAAACGTATATGGCTATAAAAATAATTCAACTCTTTTGTGACGTAAAGTTTTATAGCATTTTTTATATTAACGTTTCTTAGTGTTTACTACGATGAAATACAATCCTTAAGTAAAGTTAAATTTGAGATGTAGTATGTTTCCCTTGACTATTATCATACGTTATACATAGTAACTTAGTAATAACGGGAAGGAATTTCTATTTGAGGAATGGAGTTTGTTGTACATTGTTTGGTTTACGTTGCCACAAAGTAGTAACTCACTAATAGGCTAAATCAGTTTATAAATAATAATATTTATTCATAATACAATTACAATTATATATGTGTAAATATATTCAGGTATTAGTTTACAAAAGAAATAATTTTTAAATCAGTTTATTAGGTTTCAAAAGTAGTGAAGTTTTATATTTTTACTGTTTCAAACGAACTATCAATGTTTCGCAAAGAAACATAAGAGAATTGCGTATTCAAAACAATAACATATATTATTACTAATAGAAAATAAAAAATTCTCAATTTTCAATACATAACATGAACCATTTTTCGAAATACGAAAACGTTCTGTTTATTTTCTTTATAAAGGAAAACATAAGTACGTTTTTATAAATAAAGCAAGAAAAGAAACCTACTTACTAGGTCTGTGTATACTGTATTTTCTTATTTTGCCTACTGATTTTCCCGTTGAGAAGAATTTTTCCAATCTTCGGGAAAATATTGCGTTTTCCTTTTCATATAAGAGAACCATAAAAGTGCATTTTGGACAAACTTGCTTTGTCATCAAAGCGGAACGACCTCATGGGAAGCACAAAACAAGTCCAAGCTGACGTCTCTTTCTTCAACTACCAACCGAACCCTACCTTCCCCTTTTTAACCACATCTTTCATTTTTTTTATCACGAAACAACTTTTTATCATCTTTTTCTTTTTAAATCAATTCACAATTTTGTTTGTAAATTTTATCAAATTGCCATAAAGTTTTATTTGAATACAAAAATTTGTTATACGTATTTTCCTCATAGTTTACACATAACTCTAATTTGTTGTCACCAACTTTGAACGTACTTTTTAATAAGCCTTTAATTTACTTGAGTCTTGAAACTCTCACATTGAAAGATTTAATTTGAGACGGCAAACCTGCTCTGCAGTATTTTTATTTAATTCTTTTATATCAAAAGAAGAATAAAACTAATAGATTTACTATCTCGGATTCCAATATAGAAAGAAGGCGTACATTGAACGAACATGTCAGCATAAAGCGCGAAGTTTTAGATAGTAGATGCAAACATCTAAACATTTTTCTATCCCGAAGAACAAAATGACCCCTTCATCTGAAAGTACTTATTCATGTATCCTTACTCAAAACAATGTTAATGTAAGGATACCAGAATTATGGCTCAGTAAAACCCTCAGTTTTGACTAAACTAAAAGGTTTTCAATCAAAGCTGCTGTGGAAGAACAACAACACATACACGCATACACACACACACACACACACACACACACACACACACACACACACACATACACACACACACACACACACACACACACACACACACACACACACACACACACACACACACACACACACAGTAGTACGGACCAAGATTACGGCTGTAGAAAGTTTTCAGATCTAGATTGTAACGGTAAAGACCTTTAGGTGCATGCGTAGTTATGCCACATTTCTCCCTCTCACTCGCTCGGCTATAGGACTTCAATTCATCTGACATCTTTACGTACGGCGACTTTGTATAATGCAAACCTTTATATTAGTTACGTGTTTTACTGACTGTACTTCACAGGAAATGGTGGTGATGCGTTAACTGCACATGCGTGAACCAGCGCTCAATTTACCTTGCTAGTATTCTAAAAGAATAGCACAGGTCCTTTATTTACACTATTAATTTAAAACAAAATTAAATAAATTTAGTATTTTATGTGGCGATGTATTTGCTATTGTGCTGTTTAAGTCAACAGCCGAAAGGCTGGTTTCAATCTAAGTAAAAACGAGGAGTGAGGTGGTAACTGAGTTGAAAGAGTATGAGTATTAGCACGCTAGACCCTCCGAAAAAAACATTCACTTTCCACCCTGCAAATGACAACTTCATTTCATTCACGACAGGGTCTCGCTCTATAGTGAAATTCTTTATTCTCAGAGGAGATAACTCTGATTAGTGTCTTTTACACCTCTAGCTCTTCTGTTCTCTAGTTCTGTCATATAATTGGCTGACTATATGATAAGAAAAAGAACTATTTTTGTAGCCCTGGAACCAACAGATAGAGTGCAATTAATTTAACAATCCACTTGCCCGTTATGGGAAATTGCTGTTGTAAATACTAAAATGTATTTGAGAAATTTACATGAATTTGTTTATTGGAACTAATGAGATTCTAATGAAAGCTTTGGGCTCATATTTGGCTTCGGGTAATTATTTTGGGACATCCAATTCGAATATTTTCTTTATATAAACGAATAAAGCATAGAATGTAGTTACCGAAATTAAATTTTAATAAAATCCAAGTGGTTAGGACAATGGAATTGGTCATTCAAATCAAGACGAAGCCAACCAAATAAAGTTAATATAATTTTAAATTGTAATTGATTGTGTCAACGTCCAGTTGATGAGATCTCACAATTACGGCGGACAAAATAAATTAGAATTTAGGGCATTTGACAAGCAGTTAAAACATTTTGATGAACAAATATTACGTGCGTTTAAAATTATACGATCTAATTTCAATAATTTTGTGACGCGCAGAACATTATACCAAATTATATAGAATACTACTTGAGTATAGTGCATGCACTAAAATGATTTAAAACATAAATTAACAAACAAATGTAATTTATATGAACCGTACTAACATACCCTTAAATTTTCACTAAATTCACCCAATAATTAATAAGAAGCCTTTGACCGATAATTGCTGCAGCTTTAAATAAAAAATAGATAATTTTTTTTGTAACAGTGTATCTTTTACGATCAGGTTATGAAATACAAAAACTTAAAGCAAACACGAGAAAGATAAATTTTATAAAAATATTTTTTATAAAAGAAACTCATAATAATAATCTAGACCTGTAACAAATGTTTGTAAGACACCTTATAAACAACTAATTTTTTTAAATCAAAATTTCAAATCTGATAAAATAAAAGTGAGGAAAAAATAAGTCGGTCATCTCGGTGGCCCAGTGGTTAGCCAGCTATGCTGCAAAGCGGAGGTCTCGGATTCGATTCCCTGCCAGAGTTTGGAAAGTTCTTACAAGTTGAACCCAACCGTTTCCCAACCTAAAGTAGTCACTGATAATCAAGATGTAAATGCGGTTTAAAATAAACTAAAAATAATAATTATAATAACAAAAAACATAAATGTTATCACCTGGTGAATTAATAATCATTACCTTAGCTTTCAAAGTAAGTAAAGTTTCAGATAATTTTGTTACTACTCGTATTATGTTTTAAAAATACAAATACACTGGTAAAATTATCTGGTATTTTTATTTCTTTTACGTATCGAAAAAATGTTAAATAATTAGATGCATATCAATACCCTTTCGCAATCAATCTACTCAATAACAGCACAAACTGAAACGTTTGAAAACATTCGACTTACCTTTACAATTTTGTTAATCATTTAGCTCATTAAAGTTTTCTTTTTACTTTTATAATTAATCAATGCCATCTCATAATCGGCGTCATAATCATTTCCATCATAGTCATAGTCATCTTCAGCTTCAACTACTTTATGTTTCGAGATATTAATGCACTGTTCAAAGTAAAGTTTAGTTTAGATTTTAGCCCTTTTTGAAACACCCTACTGATTATTTTTTGTATGTTCATTTTAAGAACGTTATTATCCAGAATTTTATTGTCTTCGCTTAAAGTTTATACGAGGTCTGTTCAAATATTAACCGAACTTTTTGAATTACGCGCTAATAGGGATATTTAGCGATGAGCGGTTGACAGCACACTATTTTACGTCATTCATTTTGCAAATACATGTTCTTGGATTGTTGTTGTTTCATTTACTTTTCATGTTGTGTTTTTAGTACGACGTGTTTAAGTGCTTGTGAAGATTTTGGTAATGTGAAATTTTTGCCAACCCATTGTGAAGATTGCACTTTTGTCTCAATGTCGTAGCCGTAAACCCAGCTTTCGTCTACCGTTATGATCCTTTGCGTGAAAGTTGCATCATCATTGGCTTTTTCGAGTAGTTGCCGACAAACGTCCACACGATGTTCCTTTTTGCTGTTCGGTCATCAAACGGGGAACAAACTTTGCTGCAACTCGATGCAAGTTCAATTTTTCAGTCAAAATTTCATGGCGTAATCGAATTGAGATGCTAACCTCTTCTGAAAGTTCTCTGACAGTCAATCGGCGATTACGCGCACTATCATGGGTTTTTCTAACGTGGTATCGTCAGTTTACGTCGAAGGCCTTCCTGGTCGAGGGTAATCTTCAATTGAATGGCGACCACTTTTAAATCAAGAAAACCATTCAAAACATTGCGTACGACTCAGAGAATCATCTACATAACCTTGTTTCAAAAGTTGAAATGTTTCTGTGAACGTTTTCTCCAATTTCACATTCCATCTTTGCTCCCGAATATCGCACATTACAAAAATCGTCACTAGCACTTAAACACTTCGTACTGAAAACACAACAACACGAAAAGTAAATGAGATATCAACAATCCAAGAACTTGTGTTTCAAAAAGTAACATAGAACAGTGTGCTGCAAACCGCACGTCGCTAAATATCCCTGTTAGCGCGTAATTCAAAAGTTCGGTTATTTTTTGAACAGAATTCGTATTTACATTTTATTAAATCTAATCGCAAAAAAATTACTTATGTTAAAAAAATACTTTTTCTAACGTGATATTTCTAACCGCACTGCAGCATCCACATTAGTTTCTTTAGAGAAAGTCTTCGGCCATGAGTTCTTAAGTCTTCTCCACGTATTATCTGGTATGTATCGGAAATTCTCGTACTTTATGTTCGAATTTATGTGTGTTTGGTACTTTTTGTAAGAAATATACGAAGGTCCTTTGCTATTTCTATGATATATTGTAAAATTAGTCGTCCTGTCATAGAGTTAAATTTATTAAATTAGTTATTTTAATTTTTATTACTAGTTATTTAATTAATTTAATAAATTTAAATTTAATTAGTAATAAAATTAGTAAAATTAATCGTCCCAAGCCAGAAAAGCTTTCAAAAATACAGAAAACAGCTTACTGACCACAAAAATTGATTTACAGATTAGGAAAAGTTTCTTAGAACATTATGTTTGGAGTGTAGCATTATACGGGAGTGAGATGTGGGTGATAGGGGCTGTAGAAAAGAAGAGGATAGAAGTTTTTGAAATGTGGCGTTATAAAAAAATGTTAAAGATTAGGTGGGTGGACAAAATAAGTAACTTAGAGATTCTTTAGGCGAGTGGATGAAAAAAGAAGTACACGAAAGCATCTTACCAGACGAAGGGATAGGCTAGTGGGGCATATCTTAAGACATCCAGGTGTTTGGTTATCAATAGACTAATGGAGGGTAATATTGAGGGAATAAATTGTAGGGGGAGGCAAAGATTAGAATATATAAAACAAATTACAAAAGATGTTACAGGTATGTAGAAATGAAACGACTTGCGCAAGGTAGAACACCTTGGAGAAATACATCAAACCTGACGACAGACTGATGACAAAAAAAAATATCATCCTGTAATAGAAACGTTGTTATTGCAAATATTTTCTGTATTTCCAGTATATGTTTTGTTTGTGACTTTTTATAGAGCTCCATAATTTATTGTACTCCGTAAGTCCAAACTAGTTTTATGATTGTTTTGTACGTACTTTATTCTCCAGATACTTTGTTGTCTAATTTGAAAAGCATCAACTGTATTAAAGCTACCTGTAAGTTATTTAAACCAGCAGTAATTATGTAAATGTAAAATGTAATGTGCTGTTTTTGTTTTAATTGAGGAAAACACCCAATGGCAACCCCTCGTTGATGTTTTATACTTACTACTCGTATATTCCTATTCCGGTATCTCTTTTATCTACTTTGCGGAATTTGTGGTAGGTGCAGTTGTGATAATGTTATTATATCTGGATTTGTGTGAATAAAATTAACGTTGAACGAAAATGAGTTTATCATGTTTAAATGGTTGCGTTTATTGTTTCTATATTGAGGTCTATAACAGAATTTAAGAAATTATAAAATTTAGGTTTTTTTGTATGGGTGAGTGACCTAAGGTACAGTAAAGATTAAAACGTTTTTATTCTGTGATTCACCAAAGTTGTATTATGCTTTCTTTTGCCTTATCTGAATATAAGGGAAGGAAGTATTTTTTTATGTCGATTTTTCGAAATCCAGTTTTCAGACTGAAATTTTTCAGAAATACACGTTTTTAGCCCCCTGAACACAAAAAACATGTTTAAGCCATTGTCTGTATATGGACAAAATATCTCAAGAACGTAATTGCGAACTAAGTTCAAACTTTGAACTTCAATTAGGTATACACGAGCATTTTTATTAAGGTCAACCAAAAGTACTAGTTTCTGCAATTTTTCATTTTTTAGCGTTTTTTTTCAAAAATGGCTCCTACGATTTGTTTTTAAATCGTATAATTTACTAAACTTTTTATTTTCTACAAGATATAAGGTAATCATTATGTCAGCTGAAAATCTGCTAATGGAAATAATTAAAATTTTTCTCTACAGGCCTGTTTAGCGTCAAGTAGTGATTTTTTGTATTTTTTGTATTAATGAGGCTTTACTTATGGGAAAATTTTTTTTTAAGATTGCTGCCTTAATAAATGCACTTTATGGTAAAAGTGTATACTGGGTGTCTCACGAAGAAATTGCTATTTTTGAATTAATAAACCGGACGTATCGAACACTCTACATACTGGAAACTTTACAGTTTTAATAGATATGTAAAAAAGTACCCTCGAGTTTCATTTGCTTATGATTAATCAAAACAAAATGGCGAAAAGTAATTTTATTTGCATAAACATTTCAAATGAGTGATTTGTTACAATGTTACTTAAGTAATAAATTGAAAGTGATAAATTTGTAATGAACACAATTATTTTCATTAATCTTTATTCGAACTGATGTACATCAATAACTATGCACTGATAGCACCGAAACAAAAATGAGTCATAAGCGTTTTTAAAAAATTATCGAGGTATCAACAGCAGTTCTTCTTCAATCAGCTTCATTATTCCACCATTTCGTTTTTATTAATCATAAGCAAATGTAACTCGAGAGTACTTTTTTTACATATCTATTTATTATAACAGTTAAGTTCCCAGTATGTAGAGTGCGGGGTATATCCGGCATATTAATTCAAAAATAGAAACTTCTTCGTGGGACTACCGGTATGTAATCAAAGTTATAGAAAATATAATATCCCAGAATTTTTATTTCAAACATTTGTTTCTACAACGCTTAGCTTAGCGTCAATTTTAGTGATTTTCTGTATTTTGCTCATTAAATTCAGTAACGTTTTTTTTAAATTGCGGTCTTAGCTATAATATACACGATAAATTTATGCGGCTGAGAGTTTGCTGTGTACTTCGCCACTTCCTCACCTCGCCCATCACACCAATCAAGCAATTTCTTCTCACTTACTGCTCCGTTGACTTGAAACTTATACCTTATTTTAAAGTTTATTTCATCCTTTACTCTCAAAAAATGTACTCCACCTATAAAATCTAATAAACATCAAGTGATAATTTATTATATTTGCGAAGCATGCGTTCAAAAAAAAAATTGAAACTATTCTATTTTCGTGTTTAAAAATTAGCTTTTCGAATTTGATTGTACAGTACTACTGCTCGTATATTTTATTACCTGTAAAGTTTATATATTGTAATGCTCCTGTGAATACACCAAGGGAAAAATTTGTATGATTTAGTAAAAATTGTCATTTGTCATTTCAGGTTAAAGTTGAGTTATAAGTAAAATTCAAAAAGTGTTGTGCTCTGGAAACACCGTAGAATAAGCTGGCAATCTCCAAATACGGGTTTTCGGGAATTTTTATGTAATTTAAATTTAATGTTTTATATGGTCTTACCTATATTTTTATTTAAGATTTTACGTGTAACTGAGAATTTTACCTCAAATTACGATTATCTTTGTTGAAAAATTTTTAGGCTTAAAGTAATATTTCATGTCAAAGGAGTTGGTCCGACGAATATCGACTTACTAGCAGACAATAGATGTAAGGGTCACTACCTGACTTTTGGATCCAGCTTCTTTAACTGAAATTTTTGTTACAGTCCTCGGACTGAAATTCTGATCACAGATCCGTGATCAGGCTGAAATTTTAATTAAAATAAGTCTAAACAGCACGAAAATCCGTAAATTTAAACCGTTTTTAGCTGAAGAAGTTAATAAACCTATGTTAAATACAGCAATGTTTAGATCGCTAATTATAAGAGAATGAATGATATTTTTGTAAATCAATTCACACTAGCCTTTAGATACTACTCAGATGAGCATATTTCATTAAGATAAATTTTAAATTTAAGGCATTTCAGCGGCTGAAATCAGTCAAAAATGTTATAAAATTCATTTACATGTTATTCAAATGGGAGAACCCTCTCCAACGTTTAATTTAATTACTCATTAATCGATTAAGATATGGTATGTGTGTGTGTGGAATCGAAGGGTCCACATGTTGGGAAATAGAAAAATAATTTTAGATTGTTAAAATTCGTCGTCGTTCAGATTTTATTAAAGTTTTATTTTGACGTATTTTTCCGCATTTTGCAAATTTACTAATTAGTTAATAATTAACGAACCAGTTACAATTTCCACATGGGACTAATACTCACATGTGTGTTTTCAGAATCTAAAGTAATTTCGTGCATCACTTTAGTTGCACACGCTAAATTTCAAGTTATTTTTTACAAATTTCTCGTCGGCATTAATCCGACTTTATGGATACATTTATTGGTGTTTTTCAAGACGTGATAAAATTTGAACCGACGAAGCGATTTACTTCGGATAAAAAGCATTGGATTCAGCAGAAAGAGCTGAAAATTTTGACACCACTCCGGACGCTGAAATCCAAAATTTTCGATTTTGAGAAAATTAACCGTTTGGTGGGGAATGAAATTGGTTCTGAGTGTATGACCAACCTATAAATCTTAATTTTCCCGATAAAAGAGGGTAGTTTTTAAAATCTGTAATTACATTTTAAAAATATTTATAATGTTTGTAAGTGCCAGAAACTTTACCCATGATGCCTTTCTAATATTTTGAAGGTTAGATATAGCGTATTCAATAATCTAAAACATGTTTTAAACAAATTGGTTAAAATTATCAACCAAAGTAAATACGAGAATTCGGGTGCTAGAATTGGTATCGTCAGGGAATTTTTAGATCATAAAACTGTTTTGCGCCCCGAATCTCAGAAAGTCCGCCTTGAGATCTAATGCGTGTAACACGTATTTTCGATTTTGTAATTTTTCTAACTTATAGTGAAGTACTTAGTGGAAATTTCAACATGGCAATAGTCATGTCGTGCCGCATACGCGTGATATAGTGCGATACTTCATTGTGTGACTTTGAGTGCATTCATTGTGGGATACATAGTGCTGCGATTGATTTAAATTACTTATTTTTATTTTGAAAACAATTCCCGAGGATATTTTGTAATATTTTGAATATGCTTTGTATTTTAATTTGCATTTTGACCTTAAAAATATCGCCGTAACGTTGAACAGTTTGCTTTCATGAAAATAAAAAGGTCGGAAGATAAATTTAAAAATAATTAATGTTAATGTTTTCATTAACGCATTTGTTCAGCCGGTGCTCGATCAAATTAAAGTCATTTGAGAACTATAACAAATTTTTACATGATGTGCTAAACGAATAATTAAATATTGGTTTTGATAAAAACTACAAATAAATAATAAATAATGACAGTAATAATGATGAAGTATTAGACTGAAAAGACAGCGTGTATAGCGTATAGTGAGACAACGAGGTGAAATCGCTAAAGCCACGTTCATCGCCATCACCACCGAATTGTCGCCCATACCGAGGACGACAACTGCATTATCCAGGTCTGCGCCGAAGAGTCCCTGTACCGCGGGATGCATCCCGATCACCGAGTCCCTCATAAGGATTATGTGTAGTGCGCGAAATTTTCATAACCCTTACTCAATGGATTAATAAAGAGATAAGTAACAATTTTTAAATTATTTTGAGCTCAAATAATTTATGTCTATGTCCATGTATGTTATTGTACTTTTCAGGAGCTATTAGTTGTAAGAACTAGGTTATATGATTGATCAGTATGTTTATGCGACGCAAGTATACGGCAGAAAGAATCTGCAACCCTGAGAATAAAGAGTAAACATTGTGTTGTCACGAAATTCATGTTAACTAGTATTTGTCGTATTTTTCAATTGTTTACGTTTTCAAATGTAGCGATAAAATTTGATGGCGCCCACAAGAATAATGTAATACTTGGTGTTTGTTTTACGTTAAATAAATTCTCATTAATTTTGATTTTGCGTACGATTCTTGTTAATTTAACACCTAATTCCATTGGTGATAGTTGGTCAGATAAAGTTTGGGGTTTTACTTGTTTTTATTTTATTTTTACAAACCAGTTGTCGATAGGACTAGTTTCACGATTAGCCCCGCTAGTCGTGAGCTGCGCATCGTTTAACACTGTGCACTGGTTTAGGGACAACACAGTTCAAATCTCATTTAAAATTTTGTCTTTCAAAATTGTGAAGGGTCTTACTTTCATTTTATGCTTTATTTTAGTGAATCCCGTTTTTATGGCGTTGTTGGACAGCGTGGGGCTAAATCTACAAATTTTGTAAATTTGACCGTTTTTTGGAAAATTTTAGTTTCTGGAAAGTTTTCTTTTGTTTGTTTTTTATTTCGCCCACGTTGAAAAGCGACCGTTACAATATCTACGAAAATTAAAACAACATATAAATTATATTTTGTAAGCTATATTTATATTAATAATATATTATCCAACTGCAGCAAATAAACAGAATAAATCTAAATATAATAAATAAATTCAGTAAATGAAAAAATGCAGTGAATAAACTACTTTTATTTAATCTAACACTTAAAAGCAGTGTACTTCTTGCAACAGTGTGAAGAGCGTAAGGAGAGTCTATGAGTACATAGAAGGTTGTGGAAGGGATACACGAGCGACAACTTGACTCGCCTAAATCTTTCGTTCTTATCATAGTATACATTTTATAACAAAAGTGTTTAATCAGCGTTTTAAGAAATTAAAAACAAACAAACTGTCACCGGATGGCGACGTTAAGTGGCAACCTTATTAATTTGGTGGCCCTGAAAAGGGCCGTTTAAGCGGTGGTCGTCTGTCGTAGTCGTCGTGGCGGTCGGAGGCTGGGCGACACGGCGTGCCGTCATCCAGCGGAGACGTCATCTTCTTCCCTCGCAGTAGTGCGTCGATGGCTGCTTCGTCGGGTCCGGTGGGCGTAAGGCTCGGTCGAGGGACCGCTGTGGGCATCGCTCACGTCAGCGGGCGATGACGGTCCGGTCGACGGCCTATGGTAACGGGACGGCGAGCGGAAGCAGCATCTTCTCTCTTGCGGGGTCGTCGATTAGTTCTTGCTGGAGTCCGGCAGCCGTGTGCGGTGGTGGACGTCTCGTCGTTGTCTGGATCGAAGTGAAGGTCTCGGTGTCTTGATTGGTAATTGATTCCTGGCTCAGTGCAGCGCTCTTTATATAGCTGCTGTTGTAGAGAGCGGCTACTGGTTTGGCCTTGATGACAAAGGCAGCCGGAAGGTTTGTCGGGCGCCGCTACAGGGCTTTGCGGTGGGGAGCCGAAAGCCTTGTCGCTATGCCGTCAAAGGCCGGAAGAATTATTGAAGCCGGCAACACAGTAAATGATTAATTAGAAGGGGTGGCGGTGACAATTCCCCCCCACTAAGAACTGTGCTGCCGGGTGAAATTCGAAGGCTGCAGGCAAGAACGAAGCAGTCCAGCCTCGTCCAGCTGCAGGCAGTTGTGTTGTGTTGGGCGCCATATCTTCTGTCATCTCAGGTGCTGGTCCGGTATGAAAAATCCTTTCCATATCCTTGCCCCACGTTGGGCGCCACTTTTTCTATTTTCTCATGTGCTGGTCCGGTATGAAATACATTTTCATATCTTTGCCCCACGTTCGGGCGCCACTTGTCACCGGATGGCGACGTTAAGTGGCAACCTTATTAATTTGGTGGCCCTGAAAAGGGCCGTTTAAGCGGTGGTCGTCTGTCGTAGTCGTCGTGGCGGTCGGAGGCTGGGCGACACGGCGTGTCGTCGTCCAGCGGAGACGTCATCTTCTTCCCTCGCAGTAGTGCGTCGATGGCTGCTTCGTCGGGTCCGGTGGGCGTAAGGCTCGGTCGAGGGACCGCTGTGGGCATCGCTCGCGTCAGCGGGCGATGACGGTCCGGTCGACGGCCTACGGTGACGGGACGGCGAACGGAAGCAGCATCTTCTCTCTTGCGGGGTCGTTGATTAGTTCTCGCTGGAGTCCGGCAGCCGTGTGCGGTGGTGGACGTCTCGTCTGCTGTCTGGTGGAAGTGAATCCCTCGGTGTCTTGATTGGAATTTATTCTTGGCTCAGTGCAGCGCTCTTTATATAGCTGCCAAGAGCGCTGTTGTAGAGAGCGGCGACTGGCTTGGCCTTGATGACAAAGGCAGCCGGAAGGTTTGTCGGGCGCCGCTACAGGGCTTTGTCGCTTCGCCGCTAAAGAGCCCATCGCGCCGACAAAGGCCGGAAGAAGTATTGAAGGCCGGCAACACAGTAAATGATTAATTTCGAAGGGGTGGCGGTGACAATTCCCCCCCACTAAGAACTGTGCTGCCGGGTGAAATTCGATGGCTGCAGGCGAGAACGAAGCAGTCCAGCCTCGTCAAGCTGCAGGCAGTTGTGTTGTGTTGGGCGCCATATCTTCTGTTATCTCAGGTGCTGGTCCGGTATGAAAAATCCTTTCCATATCCTTGCCCCACGTTCGGGCGCCACTTGTCACCGGATGGCGACGTTAAGTGGCAACCTTATTAATTTGGTGGCCCTGAAAAGGGCCGTTTAAGCGGTGGTCGTCTGTCGTAGTCGTCGTGGCGGTCGGAGGCTGGGCGACACGGCGTGCCGTCATCCAGCGGAGACGTCATCTTCTTCCCTCGCAGTAGTGCGTCGATGGCTGCTTCGTCGGGTCCGGTGGGCGTAAGGCTCGGTCGAGGGACCGCTGTGGGCATCGCTCACGTCAGCGGGCGATGACGGTCCGGTCGACGGCCTATGGTAACGGGACGGCGAGCGGAAGCAGCATCTTCTCTCTTGCGGGGTCGTCGATTAGTTCTTGCTGGAGTCCGGCAGCCGTGTGCGGTGGTGGACGTCTCGTCGTTGTCTGGATCGAAGTGAAGGTCTCGGTGTCTTGATTGGTAATTGATTCCTGGCTCAGTGCAGCGCTCTTTATATAGCTGCTGTTGTAGAGAGCGGCTACTGGTTTGGCCTTGATGACAAAGGCAGCCGGAAGGTTTGTCGGGCGCCGCTACAGGGCTTTGCGGTGGGGAGCCGAAAGCCTTGTCGCTATGCCGTCAAAGGCCGGAAGAATTATTGAAGCCGGCAACACAGTAAATGATTAATTAGAAGGGGTGGCGGTGACAAAACTTATAGTTAAAATTTTTTCTCTACAGGCCTGCTTAGCGACAAGTAGTGATTTTTTGTATTTTTAAATTCTACAAAAGTTGATTTTCATTTAGTGTCATTCACTCATGATAAAAATTAAGCCATATTTTTTTACATTGTCTACTCATTATTAAACATAGATTATATTTATTATTACTACATTGGCAAGAGAAATTCGTGTGAGCTTGTCACACCAGATATTTGTTGTGTGTTGTAGTACCATGTTACTCTTCTATCTACCGTATTGTAAAACCTAAATACCTAACTCTATATGTTTGAAGTGTCAGATGATTGTCATAGTATTTACTGTATAAAGGAAAAAGTTTCCAGACGAAGTTTAAAATGTCTTTAGAGACAATTGAGTGGCAATCCAATAATCTTTTTGGTAAATACTAGCGAGTTTTATTATAAACTATAAAAGGTAAAAAATTTTAAATGCACTTTGTTATTGTTAGTTTTAAGAATCATGTAAAATTTTTATATTGTCTCTAAAAATGAAGTTAAATAATTTGCAATTTAACCATATTAACACAGGAATTTGTTAGATAATTTCAGCTATACATCTATTTGTCAGTTATTCGATATGTAGTAAATGAGGCAGAAGATTTGTAAAAAAAAGAAACGAGAAATACGGAAATTCTGTTCCGTTATAAATGGCGAGGAAAAGAAATGCGTGCCTGTTAAGATAGGCGTTAGATTTACAGCACCTATCTGTCGGTTTGTGCCAGTGGAGTGACTAAGAAACGAAAGCAACGAATGGATCACGAGGAAGAAGTACGTCTCGCCTTTGAAATTTATCAAAATGTCTCCCTCCCTCTTATATCTATACATACATATATATCTTCTATCCTTAACTATTTTTCTTCAACATTTGCAATTGGTTGGCCTTTTCAATACTTTACTGATTTGAATAGATGTTTTCACATCCGTACAAAATGGATTTTATATTTTCGTAATGAAAATGTTAGGTTCCTCCTATATTATTTATGTCTTATTGGTTTTAAAGTACCGCTCCTTATTTTATTGAAATTGTATCATTATTATAGTTACATTATTAAATTTTAGAGACTGGCCAATATTTCAGTACTTCCCTCTTTTTATTGGTGGCAATTTTTAAAATTTTCATCTATAATTTTTGTTGTCCATCTATCCGTCACACCCAGATGTTAGAAACTACTACGACACCAATAAACGGGTTTCATATTTGTAATCTACAGAAAACGGTAGTGAGCTTGGACTGGGTTTGAAATTCCGGTTTTGACTGAAAGTGGCCCAAAACCGAAAATCTAGAAATCAAAGTTGAAATTTGGAAACAAAAATAATGTTATTAGATTTTTTAGAGTGACATTTTGGTCTGATTCTAAAGTATTTATTTTTTCTAAGATGAATTATTTAATAACGGATAATTTTTTCAAGCATCTTAATAATATCTTAATATGTTACTAATTGTGTAAATTTTAAAGATACACTTTGTTTAAACTAAATGGGACTGATGCATAAAAAAAGCGGAGAGTTGAATATGGTAACTTATAAACAGATGTAGAACTAAATATAAAAAATAGAACGTTGGAATATAACTGTATGATTGGCGGATTAATCCTGGCAAGAAATGGTGACGCGGTCTTGTAGAGGGGAGTGTCCAGGGGCAGTTGTTCATAGGCAGTGGTAAAAGAGAGTGTTAGAGGAGTGTTAGAGAGTGTTAGAGTTTGGGTTCGGACTCTCGTACATAAACAATCAACACGGCCGCTCATTTTAAACATTTTGGGTTATGGACATTATTAAATAGTTACAGTCTGCTGAGATGATTATAAATTATTTACCTACATAAATGGACGTGAAAACTAAACACTCGAATACTAAATTTCAAAGAACATCTAGATGTAACGGGTGATTCAAAAAGAGCGCCGGTTTTTAAACGGCTGGTAAATTTTTGTTTATCGGTTGGCAACATTGTTAGACCTCATTTCTATTTCGGAGAACATTCCGATTGACGATTCAGTTGTAGTTTCTCTTCTTCGCAGTGTAGTACTCTCGCAGTCTGTGTCTAACCATGGAGAAGTTTACTATTGCACAACGAGTGTTAATCGTCAAAACATTTTACCAGAGTGGAGAGAGTTATGCGGCTACTGTCAGGCGACTTCGCGGTACTCTAGGACGTAATGGAGCACCGAATGAATCAACAGTTCGCAGGCTCATGAAAAAGTTTTTTGAGACGGGTTCAACAGTCGACCTTAAAAGTTCTGGACGTGGTCGTTCTGGCCGAACTGAGCAGAACGTTGCGTTGGTTCGTGACAGTGTGGCTGTTAGCCCAGCAAAATCAATACGTCGCCGTTCTCAACAATTGGGTTTAAGATGTTCTTCTGTACGGAGAATTCTTCGGTACGATCTCCAATATCACCCGTATAAAATTCAGTTGACGCAACATTTGAAAGTGGCAGACCACCAGAAGAGACGACAGTTTGTTGACTGGGTATTGAGAAAACGGCAGGATGATGACACCTTCGCAAACAAAATTGACGCCTTGTGACTTTCATCTTTGGGGTCATCTGAAGTCATTGGTGTATGCCAATAAACCCCGAAACATCAATGACTTGAAGGAGGAAATTCGACGGGTTATTGGGCAAATGGAAGTCGAAACTTGTCGTGCAGTAATATCCAATTTCATGGACAGAGTTGATGCGTGCCAGCGCAGTAGAGGAGGACACATGCATGACATCATTTTTCATACATGAAATCGGAAGGTAAGATGAACTTGTTGATGTATTTATTTTCAGTTTTCCAATAAAATAAATCCCTTAATTTGATATATCAAAACCGGCGCTCTTTTTGAATCACCCTATAGTTACAGATTGAATATCCGCCTTTTCTCCGACTACCAGTAAGATCAATCCATAAATTCGTATTTAAATTTACATAAGAATATCATCAGTCCCAAGAACTTTTAAAAAATTTTATAATTAATTGCATGCTGGTTAATTTAAATAAATATTTGTTTAATAATGTATTTTGTGTTATTTCTGTGTTGAGAGATCCTTTTATCCACAGACACAGGTTTTCGTTGGACACATGTACCTTTGGAAACTAAGTCGCAGCACACTGGGTATTAAAAATATACCATTCAAAATTATTTCATTGAAAAATTAATAATATAATTTTATTAAACTGAGAAGACTGCTACATATTCTCTTAGAGTTGATAGAAAAAACATTAATGATTATAAGTCAAAGGAAGGTTTTGTTATAAAAATTGCCACCAGCCATGAGACGCGCCGTCTCCAAAAAGGCATTTTTACTTTCTTTTGCCTACGTAAATATGTTAGGTCAACAGCCAAAAGGCTGGTTTGAACCTCTAGAGTTTACTACGTAAAAACGAGGAGTGAGGTGGCTAACTATCGCCTTCCTCACTGAGTTGAAAGAGTATGCTTATCAGCATGCGAGGCCCTGCGAAAAGCATCTACTTTCCACCCTGCAAATGACACCTTAACTTCATTCCCTTCATCAACTAACTTCATTAGGTTAGTTTTTGTTTATTTCTAATGTTTTGTTATTAATGTTAGGTTTATTGTTTATTATTTGTATTGGCAAGAGAGAGTTGTGTGAGGGTTTCACACCAGATTTTTTTAAATGTTTTTCCTTTTGGATAACGTTTTGATGCTTAAAGACTTCAGTTTTCAATAAGAGGGAAGGATACATTGTACTAATCGAGGAAAGGATACTCATCGAGCCCTACACCAACAGCCGTGTGCTAGTTTTGATAATTCAGTTGTCCCTTAATGAATTCGTTTTATTAAAAAAATACTATAAATTGAGAAACAGATTACTAACTTAAATTAATAGTTCTAGTGATTAGATCTACTGATTTAAAACACATTACGGAATTCCTAACATTCTGATATATGGAAAAACATGATCATATAATGAAGGCGACGTGAAATCGTAGAAAAGGAAATCCTTTACTCCTGCTGCTAAAGAATTACCGAGAGAATTTTTTAACACAAATGAATTCCGTTCTTTTTTGTTAGTTTATGCCAATAAAAACACTGCTTTATACAAATAATATATGGTGGCTCAAAATAATACTGTATTTACATCACGTGTTAATTTGATAAAAAAAAATAAAACAAAAACAAGCAATTTCTTCGAGCTCCTGAATTAAGTTCACCAGCACTATATATATATTTTTTGCGTTTAAGTATATTAATTACTGTTTCATTTGATGAATTATGACTTCTTAGGATTTCATGTTTCTTGTAATTTTAGAAAGTATTGTTTACGTTAATAAACTTAGTAAGTAATACATATTAGATGAAAAATTCCGGTATTATTTACGCTATATAACTTAGATTAATGAGAAAATTGTTAAGTTCATACCGACTCTTGAATCATAATAAATATTATTTACTTTTACTTTTAAAAGCAAATAGGAATTTACTTAATTCCTGATTATGTAGATGACGTAGCCGCAAAGGAGACGGCGGGAGAAGTTAGTGGATGAAATCGTATTCTTTTTAATGGTTAGAGGTATATAGGCGGGGTAACTCTTAGTGGATACGTAAAATAACTTAAGTTTTACTTTTAACGAAGTTTCTAAAGCAAAAAGTAACAGAAATACTACACAGTAGACCCTCTGAAATTTCGAAATGTTTGAAGAACAGTTTGAAAGAGTTAGCTTTCCTAAAAAATCAAGCACAACTCTAAAATAAAATATACTTTTCTTAAAAATAAAAATAAAGTTAAAAACAAGGGGGTAAGAAAGAGATAGTCAAAGAAATGCTGACTTCATTTATTCGTATTTCTTTAAGGTTGCACTGCATTTGTAAAAGTTAGTTCCTTAAAAATTTTACGTATTTATCTTTGTTACTGCCTTCTTACGTTTGAAAATGATTATTCTGTAAAGGATTTAAATTTAGTCTACCTTTATTGTATTTTTAAACGCCAATATAGTGAATGCTCTTAAAAATTTTAATTTTATAGTTGTTTAGAGCAGTGGTTCTTGGCCTGGGTGCCCTCCCCCCCTAGGGAGGCGTGGAAGAATTGTAGGGAAGCGTGAGTGTATTAAAAAAAAAGAAAAAAGTAAAACTATAATTTACTCAGTTTTGTAGTCGCATGTATATTTTCACATGATCACAAATATATTTGATTGATCACATTCAAGAACTAGCAATTAACCTAAAATGTGATTCATAAGCAAACGCGGACTTTTCAAATATGAATGTAGAAGATTTTTGGTTAAGTTACTTTCATATTTACCCAAAAGTTGCTTTGGAAGGCTCCAAAGTTGTTGGTTCAGTTTTCATCAACATATCTCTGTGAATGTGAATTTTCTACGTTAGCGTACATAAAGTCAAAATATTAAGGCTGGATGTCGAATGTGACTTGAGGTGTGTTTTGTCACAGTTACGACCAAATTTAAATCTTTTCAAGGACAAGCCGTGCCAGTTCGGAACACAATACTTCCCTCGTCAGGTCAACTATAGCCACTCCAAGGTCACGCGCACAGCTAGTTCTGCTGTAGACTAGTAGCTCTTACACACCAGCGCTGCTACAGGGTGCATTCAATTTCAATGTATTTAATACTGGTAGCGCCGATGCGAGCGTGGTGCGGTGCGTTTGTCCCCGTGCGGAGACAAAACGAAAGCAAACGAAGGATCCCGCGGGACCCTCCTCCAGAGCAGTGGACTGTATGCGATGCGCTTGATGTTGCGCGTCTTGTGCCCTATTTATTTGGTTGACATACCCGGAACGCGATGTGAAGAAAAATACAAAATTAAGCAGCCTCTTACCTCCTTTTCCAGGGTGAATCGAACTCGTGATGAGTGGGGGGTAAAAGGGGATAGACAGGAATAAGGGATAGGTATACCCACTATACTGCTGTCTTCTTCCAAAGAGCGATTTCTTCGTATGAATTTCCGGTTGTAGGCCGTTTTCCGGGTGCGCGTATAGGCGTGCGGTTCATAAAGCGTGGCGGAGCACTACAATAAAAGCTGCGGACCGACTGTCTCCGGCGCGTACTGGCGAGCGAGTGTGTCGTCAGCTGCTACGACATAAACGACAGCGGCGCCCTCAGCCTTTCAACTACAAATTCAAATTGTGGCGCAACCAAATACTACAATACACACCAACGTGATTGCGACGCTGTCTCGCCGCGGCTAAAAATACAGCCGCTGCTCCTCGCTGCTAGCAGCGGCGGTTTAGTGGCGCATTAGTCTTTCACCAAAGCTGAAGTAGTGCTGCCGAGAGACTGACCCGATCACTCCAGTTACTAGTGAATAGTTTGTACTTGTGAATAGAATAGCGATGCCTTTCGACACTAAACTTTTCATTATAGAAATCGAATCCCACCCAGCACTGTAGGATTCAAGATCTGCTGTTTACAGCAATAGAATTGCAAAAAGGAAACCGTGGGAAAAAATATGTAAAAAGTTTATCGAGGATTTCGTTAGTAAAAGCAATGGATATAAAAACAGGGAATGTAAGTATTTATTTAATAGCAAATATCTTCCTTTAAGGCATTTATTTGTTTTCCAGGTACTGATACAGTTCTTTTGGGCTTGTGGTAACCGTGAAGTAATAATTGATCCCAATAAAACCAAATATGGTACTAGGAACGCTGGAAAAATTCAGACTAGAAAACCATATAGTACATTTTTTCAGAAGTCATTTCTCTATCTTGAGAGGCGATTCGTTAACGTACTTCCACCCCATATATACAGTATTATGTCACCACATCTATTAAAACATAAACTAAAATATCATATACTATCGATCTACAAGCAAGAACTTGAGAAACGTTCCAGGTCTTAAAATAACTGATAATTAATAACTGATAACTAATAATTATTAGTTTTTACTTTTCTCTTTGCGATAGTTTAACTTTTCTTTATGCTCATTTATTGAATTAATTTCCCGTAAAGTTAAAATATTTACATTGTGTTAGTTAAAATATATTATTTTAAAGTAGTTGTAATTATAAAATAAAAGTTATAATATAATTTTTTTTCTCTCTATTACAAAATATATATACATAATCTTAAAGTTTATCATTTATTTTCTTTTTTTTCTTTTTAGCGCAATCTTTGTAACCTATTTAACTGTAGTAATTTAACTTAGTAATTTTATAGTAGTTATAAGAATTTAAGTGATTTAATTTTTTTTTTTGTTCTGTATCATACTCCTATGCGCGCTTGGAACTCTTTGTGAAGAAGAGTTTTTGCGTATAAGTATATTAAGTTTAAAATAAATTGTAGATAGCTTAGTATAGTAATGAATTGTAATTTTTATGTAGCTATATTTTACTAAATAAAATAAATAAATAAATAAAAATAAATATATAATATATATTTTTGCAAATCCAAACATTTATGATAGTAATAATAATAGCAGTAAATATCACTACTGCAAATATTATTGGTTTAACTGATCATTTTTTGTTTTGTTTTTGTGTTATTTGCTTGTAAAGTATTATTTGAAGTTAAAGATAATTATGATAAAAAACTACCTATATTGTCAAGTAAGTAAACTTTTTTTCTTTTTGGTTAATTGTATCGAAAATTCGAAAATTTATAAAAAAAATACTAGTTTAACTTTTCTTTTTTCTTTCTGGTTACTTTTTTACATAATGCAAAATCCAACTCCCCTGACGGTCAAACGAACATGGGCGATATTGCCTACGAGATAAATATTTATGGTTTACAAGTTTATATCTTATTTTAAGTTAGTTTTTTATGTAAGATTTACTGAATTTTGTTCAATCGAGGCAAGGCATTATTATTATTATTATTATTATTATTATTATTAATAGCAGTATTAGTAGTAACAGTAATAGTAGCTGCACAGCCGCTTAGCAGCGTTGGTGTGTAAGAGCTCTTAGTTTTCTTTTTAACTCCATCGATATCTTTTATTTTCCCAAATCAAACTTGAAGGTATCAACTTTTCAATGTTTCTCTATTATGTCTTAAAGTAACGGATTGTTTTGATGTTCTTTATTCTTTACTGCTTTATGCAAAACACAATAAAATAATATTTAATGGTAATAATAATTGATTTCCTTTCCTAACTTCATTTGTTATTTGAAATACTGACAATTTATTAAAATATCTAATATATTATATTACATAAAGCTATATCAAATCTTCAAGTAATTAATATTATCCATTTGTTATAATGACATTTATAGTGATTGTTGTAGATACAATGCACGGTTGTATATAATACACATAAGAGCGTTCATTAACTTGATATCCAAGCAATTCAATCAGTGACTGAACTAACATTTAGTATCGTAGTTGTCATACAGTAGTATAATGCCATATTAACAATATTAATAATACATTATTAATACTGTCATATAATTTACTATATTTGTTGTAGTAGTTATACCACTAATCAACTTCGTACAAATAACAATATTCTAAACAAGATCAATGGTTCTATCCAGTGAAGTCACTGAAGTTCCAATTACTAAGCAAGATGATTATTATTTTACACAAATTGCAGTAATAATATTGTTATGATCATAAAGGACATATACCTTATATATATATGATTAATTATACACAAATTTCTAGTAGTTTTCATCCACGTTAAACTTAGTTTCGTTTACACGAAATTAATTGTTTCTATTACTAAAAGTCACGTTACGATATAAATTACTCATAAGTGATCAATTTAATTAGATATATGAAATTATAATTATTTGATTGAATATTTTACTAAACATCTTATTAATTAATTGTTGTTTAATAGTAATACATCATTTATCATATATCTACTGCTATTATACCAACTAAATAGTTCTTTATCTTTAATTATTTGTTTATAATTATACTATAACATTGTACGGTGGTATTCTAGAAATATTTAAGGAAATATTTTGTTCATTGTAAATTTATTTTGTATTGTATGATGTGTTGTGTATTGAACAAAGATAATAGATTGCGATGAATGGAATGTTTCGAATAGGAATTCTCGGAAATCTAAACTAATAGGAACGTTCGTTTTTATTCTTTCCAATGGGTTCCAATATAGCAGCAAAATAGTTAGAAGGCTATCCGTTGTTTAAGAAACTTTCAGACCGCAAGTATAAAGATAATTAGCGTCTTTGTAGTGAGTTAGTAAGTAATTTAATTCTGAATGAAAAGTGTTGTCGGGTACCACTACAGGACCCGACATGAACATTTTTATCAAAATCGGTCAACCGGAAGTAATAGTTATATTCGTGAAATTTTTCACTTATTTGGGATTTTCTCAGAAACGGTTCCTACGATTTTTTAAATATTGCGTTAGTACACTGTTTATGTTCTACATGATAGGGTAGGCGCCGTATGCTGAAATTCTTGGGAAGGCTTTGCTCTCGTGTAAAAATATGTTTTTTATTTTTAAGAAGGGGCAAAGTCCATTAAAGTTTATGGGTACGTTTGCAGTTACGACCTTAATATGGATAGCGGAAAAGTGTGTAGTAAATGTTGTACACGATTTCAAAATCTACAACTTTTATGCCAAACATTTATTTCTACTATAACGCTTAGTTTAGCGGTAATAAGTGATTTTCTGTTTTTTCCATGAAAATCTGTAAAAAATGGATTTTTTTAGATTTCGGCCTTGGTATGCATTTTACGACAAATGTGTATAACTAAATTTGTAGGAAATTAAAACATCTACAACTTTTATTTAAAAAATTTTTCTTTACAGAGCCTAGCGTCAAAGAGTGATTTTTCCGTATTATTAAGCCAAACTAAGTTTGCTTTTCATTTCGCACCATTCACTCATGATTAAAATTAGGTTGTTTTTTGAGATTACTTTTTTGTTTATTTCCAATGTTTTATTACTAATGTTAGGTATTTGCATTGACAAGAGAAACTCGTGTGTTTCACACAAGATTTTTCATTAGTTATTTAATTTATAATTCCCAAATTACTAAAACTTTGCTCCATTTATTTCTTAACCATTTTTGAACGTTCTTTTGTAAATTGTGGGAGGAAATTTTGCTTTTAAGTTGGTTTGGATGAACGAAAATTCTGCTGTGGAAGTTTTGATTTATAAAGTTGAATGATTTGTCATTTGTCATAATATATACAAATGTCATCGTACACAAATTAAAACAAGGATTTAAAACATCTATTTAATTGCGATTTGTTTAAAAATAATAAATTTTCTTTAAATAAGTCTACAGTTGTTATTTTATTATTAGATTATAGTATATTATTATAAAATTATAAATTTCTAATAGGTGTCTCCAAAACTGGATACCCTACGGCAATAAGTTGCCTAATTTCCATTTAATTAGTTTAGTAATAACTATACAATGTTTTTTTAATAGTCATATAATGCTAGTTAATAGGTATAATAATAACTGTAATATTATGTTTGTTTGTTTTAATTTTAGGTAGAATAGTTTAATATTGTACTTTTGTTTATTATTTTAAGATTTTCTTTATAATATTGTTCATACACAATGAAACCAAAATATATTATTATTATTATTATTATTGGCGAATTCTCCTTGGGTAGAAGACGTTAAGCATCATGACTCAGTTTCGTCATTTGTTTTTCTTATTGGTCCAGTAGGCCTTCATTATTTCCGAAAAAGCTTTTTTGCGGTTTTCAGACCACTTTGGTCTAAACTGCTTCTCTCTTGAGGGCTCTGAAACTTTCCACTTGTCTACCTTGTGACGGAATAAGTTTTTATTAAAAATTTCAGTTTGATGTATATTTGCGCTTTTTAGGTCCTTACGAATTTCGTCCAGCCAAGGTGTTGAAATTTTAAGTTTTGTAATATATTCAATTATTCTTTTTGTTAGCCTATCCTCCTGCAATCTGTTAAGATGTCCAAAGAACTTCAACCGCCTTTTACGCATGTCAATTTCAATGTTTGAATAGCTCTCTGTTGTTTTGTTGGATTGCAGCCTATACCCATCTTCTGTAAGTCGAGCCCCTAGAATTTTTCTAATAATTTTTCTTTCCTCCTCTTTTTTTATTATTATTATTATTAATAACATTACCATTATTATTAATTCCTTAAAGGTTGATATTTTAAACTCAAAGTAATGTTATTTTGCTTAATTTATTCCCTCTGAATAATTATTTTTATTATATTTGATTATTTATTTTATTTTGTTTATATTTTTATTATATGACTTTTATAAGTGTATTTAAGAAAATTAACAGTTCAAAAACTATTATTGTAATTATTTTATCCTAATAAAACAAAAAATGAAACTAATAAGAGGACGCGGCAAGCAACGACGTAATAACAACTATAATAGTTGCCTAGGAGCTGTCACTGAATACGGAAAGATTACCGTAGCCTATTGTCCCGAATACAAGCCGCAGTTTTTTCCTAAAAATCGGTTCCATTATTTGACCTGCGGCTTGCATTCGCGCTTTAATAATATTAAAGGTTTCTTATTTAACGTAAGTATGTAGCCTATGAAGAGAGAGACAAATGCATTCATTATACGCACACTTCTTACGTAGTACGTGTACAGTCATTTTGATCAGTTTGGTATTACAGTATGAAGTTTGGTAGCAGTTTTCTTGTACTTATTATTTTTTTTATCCGATCATTTGTTTTTTGTAGTTTTTTTTTTGCATTTTATATATCGGCATGAGTGATGTTGTATAGGTTAAAGAGTACTTCGTCTACAAAAAATACCCAAAATTCAGCGCAGGACTTACGATATTAATTTCAAATTATTCGTAATTAACTACACGGAAAAGACATCCGCCAAAGAAGCCGGAAGAAAATACCTATAGTGTAAATTAATCTTGCGTTCGGCATTGAACAAAAAATAACAAAAATTTCTAAATGCTAATTAAGTGGTAAGTGTATTTGTTTGTACGGTAATTTTTTCTCATGAAATAATATATAATATTTTCAAAAACATACAAGTACTGTTAATACATTTAGGCCTACTTGAAATTTGATTTCCTAGTTTTGATCGTTTTTTTCCGAAGCGGCTTAAATTCGGGTGCGGCTTGTTTGCGGAATAATAGGGTAATATCAAACAAAAACGCTGCTAGGGTCCAACGGATGAAAACCGAACTACAAAAGTCTGGTACGCATTACCGTCTGTTGGCAACGAAATATTAGGTTTTAAGGCAAAAATAAGTTCATGGTTAACATTTTTTTTTTTTGGTTTAACGTCCGACTGTTCTGCAAATTGCTGCTAATGCAGACGGTGAAGGATGAAATGAATTTTTGTAACGTATGAAAAAATGCCATGCCCGAGTGGGATTCGAACCCAAGACCGCGTGATGAGAGGCGAGCACGTTACCAACATCGCCAACGCGTCCGGCAAATGGTTAACAGAAACATACTAACGTCACTGGCACATTTTGTGTACAATGCTTCCGGCGTAATATTTCGTCAGAAATCTTTAAATGGTTAACAAGAGATAAACGCTAGCGGACTAGTACTGATATGGTAAACAAAGGTATGTTATAATATTATATATGATGCTGTAAATTTAACACTGCTACCCACTTACCGAAAAAAATATACCAATTCACTAGGAAAGTGACATTTATGCATTACTCTATATATCGTATTTAGACATTAAAAGGTGGTATAAAACATTCACACGACTTCCTCTTGCCGATGTAAATAATGAAATATATAACCTATGTTCAGTCATGAGTAAACAAAATTTAAAATGAATAACATAATCTAATTTTGATCACGAGTGAGTGACGAAAATGAAAATCTATCTCAGCAGAACTTTAAAATACGTAAGATCACAAATTGACGCTAAACTGAGCTGTGTAGAAAAATGCTTGATATAAAATAATTTGCAGATTTCTTAATTTTTTATAACTTTAGATAGATTTTTTTTAAATATTTTCTTTTACTGATTTTGATGAGAAAAGTACAGAAAATTATTAATTACGCTAAACAAAACGTTGTAGAAAATAATATTTAAATGTTTGAATTGAATTGAAAAATTTCTACAACTTTACTGACATACACTTTTGCCCAGAAAAGCATATTAAGGCCGCAATCTTAAAAAAATAATATTTTATCATGAAAACACAGGACCTCTGAGGATTTCAGCAGACAAGGCGCTTACCTGATCTAGTAGAGCACAAAAATGAGGCCGTTTTAATGGGAGAGGGCACGATGGTTTTAACTCAAAATTTAGATTTTTGGTTTTTATGTTTTCCAATAGTTTAGGCCTAGATCTATCAGAAAAATCATTTCCTACGTCAAAAAAATATTTTTTTATGAATAAATTAAGTCTTTTCAAGTTTACACAGAAAAATTATCATGTTGCCACGAACGAATATTTTTTACAATTTTATACCGCTCGTTTTAGTGCAAAGAGAATTTTAGTTTTTAAAATATCTGCATCACTGTTTTTTTGTATTCTCAGCTGTTGGTTCAGCTTTCTAAACAGCTGTTGATGGGAAATATTCTTGTTTTTGTACATTTTGTTTTTGATTTGTGCCTTATTGTTTCTTGCGTTTTGCCATAAATTTAGATTTTTAACAAAAGGTAAATTTTTCTTAGAAAAAAATAAACCTACCAGGCTGAAATTTTTACCAGTTAATTATCTTGTATATCCTCATAAACCGACATTTTTATGACTACCTCAGGTGCTCCAAAAATTACTAATACGCAAAAAACCTAGAAAACAATATGTAAAAATTTTATGTTATTCGTAATATTTAAAAAAATGGTATATTCCGAAGATTAAATTAAAAAATGTCAGTAGCTTGAAAGGAAACCCGACACCTACGGTCTGTAAAGTTTAATTTTCCTATCTTTTACCAATCCTATGAAAAATTTACATAAAATAGCAAATTTAACATTGGCGGGATACAAAGTACAGTCTCCTCTTAAAACAGTCATAGAAACAATTTTGTTTTTAGGAAAATCGCAACAAATTAAGTTTCAATATCGTACGCTACTCCGTTCTTGAGATATTTTGCTCACGCAGAGATATAGAGAACACAAACCAAAAAATAATTACATGTTTGTTGGGTTCATGGCGTCTGAAAACGTGCATTTCCGGTGAAAACGGAATTTCGTTCAATTTACATGAAAACAACACTTTCCTTCCCTACATAGAACAAGAGAACGTAAAAGTAAAAGAATGTAAAAATTGAGAAAAAGAAAGGAGAGATTTAAATAGAATTTTCTAAATGAAGGAAAATTATGAACATAATTTAAACAACCTTACAAATTAAGTCCGTTTACATTTTAGGAGCTTTAAGAGCATTAATATAAAAGCAAAAGTTTCATTATCAGTTAGAAATAATCGAAAATTTTGAGAAAATTCAATGAATTCAAATGAAAGGGTTAATTAAACGGCGTGAATTCACATTTTGATTAGTAGAAATGTTAACATGTTAATATGTTAAATACATAACTACAAGAACCTGTATTTGTATGAGGATGTAATTACATTGAAAACTCAAATTGAACGCCTTGCTCCAAAAATAAACCATCAAAGTTGCATTTAAATAAATATCTATGAATACATTTTTAAAAGGTCTACAAAAGTGTAAGTTCTCTTGCTGTAAACGTATATATATGTATTTAGATATAAAATGCACCAAATTCATTAAAATCTAACCGTCTGAATTCCTTTTATACTAAAACTCATTGAATAGAAAGATTCAGTGACCGATCCAATATTCTAGAATTTACTAGCTTTCATTTTAATTACACCAAGTACATCTACTTTTCCATTACCTTTATCTTCTCCTTTCATAATTACCCAGGTTTTGTTTGTCCGATACTCACCAGTTTAATTATTTAATTGTTTAAACACTTTTTTGTGTTTAATTTTTATTATGATGCTGTACATTGAGCTCTACAATTCCGTATATGATAATTAAATGGTGGTGGGGAATTTCACTTTAAGGAGAAGAGGTACTCAGTGGTACATTCTCCGTTTAAATTTACGGGTATTATCCGTTCTTCAGATCAAAAGCTCTTTACTCCATTTTCGCTTTCGACGTTCCACAGTTGGGAATTTCCTTGTTTCTAGATTACGGGCTAGTTAGTTTGGATGGTCGTCTAGTCGTTCGCGAAATTTACTATACAAGGGCGCGGTTAGTTCCTTTACTGTCGGAGTTTTTAAATCGTCGTAGAGGGTTTTATTGCTTACATAAAAACGGGCGGCGGAATGAAGTCTTAAGAATTTTGATTGAAAGGCCTGGATCGACTTTAAGTTACTCTTGGCTGCTACTTCAAAGAGTTGGACACCATAAATCCAAATTGATCTTAAAAGGGATTTGTATATAAAAATTTTGAAACGGAGGTTCAATCTTGATCGAGGGATAATTAAGCAGAAGAGTAGCTTCTAGTGGCGGCGGTTAAGTTCTAAACGTTTTGTACGCAGATGATGCTTCTAAGTTAGTCGTTAGCAGTAACTCGTGACTCGAGTAACTATATAAACGCCTAAATACGTAACTGTCTTTCTAAGGTATTGGTTGATTGTGATAGTATATGAGTGAACTAGTTTCCCAAAGAAGTATAAACGTAATATGTTGTGATGTGTTACTAAAATTTACCAGATTATTTTAAAAAACATATTATTAATAAAACTATAAGGAACATTTATTTTAAATATTCATTTTATTTCTCAAACCGACCAGGTTGGTCTAAAGGTAATGTCGTCGCCGCGAGTCAGCTGTTTAATAGCTGATTTTTGAAGACGAAGGTTCGTGCCCAAATCCTAGTAAAGGTAGTTACTTTTATACGGATTTGAATACTATACCTTAAAAAACTAGAGACTGGAGATGAAGGCGGAGCATACTGACCTAGATGACAGCACAGAGCCAATAGACTGTCGTTAATCGTATCCTGCGTTGTCAGGTTGTTGTCCCGCTGTGTATGACAGCCTAACAAAAGATTAGCTGGAGTTTGATGGAACAGAATGTGACTTAGTGAAGGGGCAACCTCTCACCCGACCTTGGCTGTTATTGGCTAGATCTCATATGCAGTCTTTAGCTCATTGGGGTATAGACAGTGGTTACCGGTGTACGTTGTTGGTTACATCTCATTTACACGCCATACACATCATCCTCATCTCATTAGGTCATAGGATTGATTATTGTTCTGAATTAAACATATTGCAATGTACTCACATTAGGGTTAGAAGGAAATTTTATTTCCAATTGTAGAAACAATAACAATAAATACTTTTTATAACAAATTGACTAAAATTTTGAAAAAGTTATAAATTTTCAAAGTTTTAGTCAATTTGTAAAAAAATGTAATACTTTTTAAGGCCTTATTTAAATTAAGAGTTAAACTAGTCGCAATCAGAATTACTAAATACATTTAGAATTTACTCAGATTGGATTAATGCCAATTTCCAAGTCCAGTTAAGTTAAACTCACAATCAAAATTTAGTTCAGTCATTCACTCACTCACTCCCTCCTAAACCGTATGTTCTCCCTTCATCTCTCATCTATTCCTTTTGCTGATCTGAAAGGAAAATTGGAACACATTGGCAAGGACAACTGGGCATCCATCACTAGTGATTGGTTACTTCGCTACCAACCCTTTACCAATTCTATCTCTTATTACCATTCCAATCTGGTTTTCCATCTTGTTCTCTAGAATCAAATAGTAAAATCATTTGTAACAGCATGTTCTAAAATTAACGGACATTCAAACTTACAAATTATGAAATGAATAAAATCCTTTTACTTTATACGATTCCTGATATAAACTATATATATATTTTTTTTTTATTGAAACATGTTTATAATTTATAAATTATTTTTAATACTTATTCCAATATTCCGTTATTTCAAATCCACTGAAATTAGTTATTCAAAATTAAAAACCGGATTTCTTTAGTGATAAATAATTATCTCCTCTCATAATTATGTACCCACCCTCTGACGTTAGCACTTATTTTCATAATTTCACTTACCCGTGTTTTATTAGCTAACATTATTGCACCTTAAATCTAAATTAATTATATTTATACTTGAACAGTATTGTATTAACTTAAATTTACGTATAACTTAAATCTTAACCATAACTTAAATTGTATTTGTAAATTATAGTCTTTTTATAGCTTATATATTGTATTTAACTTAGATATATATTATTTCTTTCAAATTCTAGTATTTCTCGTAATAAACTAAATAAACAGGCTTAGTCCGTTTCAGTTTCAGGGAAGAACGAAACTAGTTATTTACAACCTAAATGGGAAGATTGCAGAATATCGAGTGATGAAGGGAGCACGCAGAGAGAATACCTGAAGGAAGGATCCTTCTCAGTGGTTTGCTATATAGACCGGTTGGTAGGAGAGATGTTGGGAGACCACGCAAAACATGTCAAAAGTTTAATAGTTTGGTTGAGATAAAGTCATCGCCGCGAGTCAGCTGTTTAACAACTGATTTTCGAAGACGAAGGTTTCTGGTTAAACCTCATTAACACGTCATACATATCATCCTCATTTCACAGTAGCATGGGGCTGCTTATTGTTCTTAAATTGAACTGATTCCAACGAACACACATTAGGAATTAAAAAATAAAAAATTTTTATACATAACGTTATACTTAGCCCTAGTCTTCTACATCAAATTGATATTTTCCATAAAACAAATTAAATGAATATAAAATTATTTTAAAAAATTAAATACTCGTATTACACAAAAATTTGGGTGTGAAACACTCACACGACTTTCTTTTGCCAATGCAAATACTGAACAATATAACCTAACATTAGTAATAAAACATTAGAAATAAACAAAAAACTAACCTCAAAAACATAACCTTATTTTAATCATGATTGAATGATACAAAATGAAAACCAACCTCAGTTTGGCTTAAAAATACGAAAAATAACTCTTTCACGCTAAACTAGGCTCTGTAGAGAAAAACGAACGCTATAAATAAAAGTTGTAGATATTTTAATTTCCTATGAATTTGCTTACATAGACTTTTGTCGTAAAATGCACGTCGTAAAGGCTGCAACCTTCAAAAATCGATTTTTTCACACATTTTCGTGAAAAGAAAACAGTAAATCACTAATTACCGCTAAACTGAGCATTATACAAAAAAAGTTTGAAATAAAAGTTGTAGGATTTTAAACTCTCTACAACTTTTACTATATACATTTTTGCTCTAAAATGCATAAATTAAAGTCGCTATCTTTAAAAAACATGTTTTTACTTGAAAACACCCTTACCAAGAACTTCAGCAGACATGGCGCCTTGCCTATCAGGTAGAGCATAAAAATTTAGTTTTTGAGGCAATTTTTAAAAAAATACTAAGAGCCGTTATTGAGAAAATCGCAACAAAGTGAAAAATGACACGAATAAACTACTACTTCCGGTTGACCGATTTTGATGAAAATGTTCGTGTCGGATTCTCTAGTGATACCTAACTTAAGTTTCACGTTTGTACAATGTTCCGTTCTTGAGATATTCTGTTCACACACACGCGCGCGCGCGCGCGCACACACACACACACACACACACACACGCGCACACACACACACACACACACAGACCAATCACTAAAAACATGTTTTTTGGGTTCAGGGGGTCTGAAAACGTGTAGATCCGGTGAAACCTTAAAATCCAAAAATCGACATGAAAACAATACTTTCCTTCCTATATATGCATATAGGCAAGAGAAAGTACAAATGTCTCATTTTAAAATGTGAATAATTATTGTTATTCTCGAATAGAAAATAAAAAAATATATGCTAAACTTTATTTCTTACTTTGAATTTTGAAAATTTATATTTAATATTATTAATCTATCAGCTGTTTATAACTCTACAATAATACCACGGTTACTATAAAAAAATTACTCAAGAAAAGTAACCGTGCAATATACTGACTGCTACAAATTTAAGAGAAAATTTGCTTTGTTACAACTTCATAGTCACCCAGCAATTGCAAAATTGTTACATAAGAGAAACAATAGAAATTCCTAAATAAAAAATAAACATTTACAATTAATAATTCTCAGAGGAGGAGTCTGTGAAAACGTTTTCCCTAAAAGAGAACGGTACAATTTGATAGGTAGGACTATGAAAGTCTCTCCGTAGATAAAAATTAATCTTTTATATCGTATCCGAATAGCTGTGGGAAATTAATTTTGAATTAAGAATACTGAGCAATCTTGTTAGCTAAAAATTAAATATGCAGTATTCAATTAGCTCTTAAATTCTACAAAATTACAATATGAATTAATTATACCGAGACGCGTTTCGACAGAGAAAAATATTCTTCACTGCTTAAATATTCTATAAACAATATTGTTATAGAAAACAAAGTAAAGGATTTTAGTTAGGAGGGGCGGGTAATTAATGAATCATTTCAAAGATGCAACGAAATCGTGGTTGGAAATAAATTTTTAAAAACCATAGCAAGTAAATCTATTTCAGGTTGTAATTTTTTTTCGAAATTGTTAAGTCGGGATTTTATCTTTGCTAAAATTTTGTTCATTGATATTCTGTTTATTCTTTTTATAATTTTTTCTATTTAATATAAATATTTTATTTTCATAAAAGAAGAAATTAAACAACATTGTGAGAAATATTTAAAATTGTTAGAACATTTTAAAATCCTTTCGCAGTCGACGTCCTCGACAACAGCGAAGAGACTCACAGACTGAAACGTTTTAAAATATTCGACTACCTTTACTAATTTGTTTATTATTTAATTTTTTTCAACTTCTACTATCATCATCTCATAATCGGCATTATTATCACCTCTATCATAATTATGGTCTTCAGCTTTTACTACTTCATGTATCAAGATATGAATGCACAATTCACAGCAAGTTTAGTTTTGTTTTTGTTCAGAATTTAGTTTTTTTTTTAATACACTACTGTTTGTGTTATACATTTCATTCTGAGAACGATATTATTCTAAATTTTATCTTCTTTGCTGAAAGTTTATATGCTATACATTTATAAAAACTGATAGCAAAAGAATAATATAAAACCTTGTTAAAAACCATAATAATTATGATTTTTGACAAAATTTGATAACAATAAATAAACACAATAAATTCAAAAATAAAAATAAAAATTGCCTATTAATAATATAATAATATAATATGTACAGGTATATATTATATAAAGAACGCCTCCAACTCCCTGAGATGGCCAAATTTGTGTTGAAGGCTTTAAGCAGGAAGAACGTTCCAGAATACCTGTGGAACATCATAGAAGATTACCTTCACCAGAGGCAGATACTCTACGAAGGGGATGGATAGTTCGTCCGGGAGATGATGACACGAGGTGCGCCACAGGGTTCTCGTCTGGGGCCATTCTTCTGGAAGTTGGTGTGCGACGACCTGTTGGAAATCCAATTACCAAAAGGAGTGAGGATCGTGGGATTCGTCGATGATAGCAACATTATTGTCGAAACTTTGAAAGAGCATGTCTTGAAGGCAGAATAATGCAGGATAGCATTGCCAGAGTAGGGAGATGGCTGTGTAGCAGATGGCTAGTGATCGCAGTCAACAAGACGGAGGCGGTACTGGTGACAAAGAGAAGATCGTACAGGACCCCAAGATTGGTTATAAATGGTGTGCGGATTGACTTGAAGAAACTGCTGACGTACCTTGGAGTTGAAGTGGACAGGGGTCTAACTTTTTGACCTCAGTGATGAAGGCGTCAAAGAAGGCCGCCGTGGTAGCAAGGAACCTATCACCGTTGATGCCCAATGTTGGTGGTACCAGAGCAAAAAAAAAAGGTTGGATCGCCAATTTCTTCAGAAAATCTCAGTGATTTTATGATTGCAAAAGAAGAAAGCTGTAAGGCCATTGAGGAGTAAATTCAGAAGGTCATGAACAGCATAGAAGCCCAACTGCGTTAGTCTCAAAAAATATATATAATAAAATAATTTAAAAAATTAAAATTAAATTTTTTCCCACAATACATTTATTGTGATCTAGTCTTAAGACTAATGAAAAATCTTTCTAACCTAAACTAGTATTTAAAAGTTATTAGTACAAAGACAGTCATCAGAACTTCTGAAATTTATTTAAATGAACACATTATGTTTACTACATTTATAATATAGTGTAAATAAACATTTTATGGTGTCGGCTCTTATTGTTATTTCTTGTATTATTTTTTTAATAAGATTTATTTAATTGCTAGTGTTTTCTAATTTTTGTATTTGTGATATACTTCTTTATGATTTATTTCCAAATTAATAAATGTTTATTAATCTATTTAGGTTTTTCTTCCTGGTACAATCTACATGTTTATTATTGCTTCCAGAGTTCGGAAGAGTTCAGTACGTGTATCATGTGCATACTACCTCGTTTTTCTTAATTAGTTGTTGAGTTGAATACTTGAATGGATTACTTAAGCTAAATATGAATTTTTCTGACAAACTGAAAATAGGTTAATATAAGTTAATTGATTTTAAATAGAATACAGATTTTTATTGATATAAAATTGTCTTTCAATTGATAAAGAAACTTTTTTACTTTGTAACACTATAACAAGTTCATTAATAAACTACAAGCTGAAATATCCCACGCAGGTTTTGTTTCAGTAATATAAATTACTTTTAAAAAGCAATCATTGAATGAATTATAACGATTTGCAATCATAAAAATAACAAAGGTACTCCATTCCAAACAGACTTATTTCAACAGATAATGCTAAATAAAGTTCAATATAAATTAATAATTTTTAACATTCACTGTTAAATACCGGAAATAAAAAGTGTTTTTTTAATATTCCAACGAGGAAAATTCTTCGAATAATTCTGTCATTTGATTTTAAATGTTTTTGAACGAATTCATAAACGAAAATATCTGAAATCGTTAACTTTTAATACTTGAATATACGAGTATATGAAATATTTTCACATTGCAACAATAGGCTGGGAATGCTTAAGGTGAGATAACTAGGTAAAAATGTGGTACTGTATGAAAGAGTGTAGGTACTGTTATGTGGCTAGATTAGGCTACTACCTGAAAAACATTTTAGTAGTGATTTCAGCTCTTACTATCATTCCTTGTATTCTTTTGTGATTAAGTTTTATTCAATTTCTGTTGTTTTCAAATTTGATCAAATTGCAAAAGTGACTGGCCAAGCAAGAAAACAGAGGGACAGGGTTTTTCATGAAAGTGTCAGATGTACAAAACTAGAGGTAAATATTTGTTACAAACAAACACCACGAACTCAAAAGACGCTTCTATAAACTGAAGCACTTACTCGATAGGCTTCTAAACTGAACATGTTACATAAATTAACAATCTGTAAGACAATCATGAAGGCAATCTGCACATAAGGAGTTCAAGTTTGGGGATCTGCTAAAACTTTACACACGAAATGTAAACAAGTGCAAAAAAGATTCTACGAGAGATAATGTAATGCCTTTTTACATCACAAACTTAATTTTGCACAAAGACTTACAAATTCCATACGTAATTGACGTCGCGAAACAACTAAACAAGACGATACGAAACTCATACAAAACTTGTACACTAGGGTGATACCGGGTACTCAGCACAGACGTTTAAAACGCCTCTGGTCAAGGAATCTACTTAGCCAATCGTAGGACTGTGGGCTAGTAATGACGCAAACAAGTAATTCAAGTTTTGAAATCTGTAACGTCATATTTAGAAATTGTTCTAATATTGTAATAACAGATAGTTATTACAATAAAATGTTACAATTTTCAATAAAATATTAAAATATTACAATTTTCAATAAAATGTGTCAAAAACAAATTTTCACAAAATGTCGTAGCCTACTCCATATTCAGATCGAATATTTTCATTCCGGCTGCCCGCAGTCCGTTTTCCTGTCTTGGGTCCAAATTTCACTTCTTTTTTTCATCAGTCTCTCGACTGGTTTGATGCAGTTCTCCAAGCTGTTCTATCTTGCACAAGTCGTTTCATATCTACATACCTGTAACACCCTACATCTTTTGTAATTTGCTATCTTCTAACGTTGCCTCACCCTACAATTTACTCCCTCAATATTACCTTCCATTATTGATAGCCCTTTCACTTCTATAAGCCATTACGGGAACAGCCAATGTCTTATAAAATTTTAATTCCGTATCCTCTGTTATTTTTTTTCTTTAATATAATGTACTTTACTTTACGGTGAGGTTCCAACGGATGATCCATTTCTCGCGTACCAAAACCCCATCAATCTCGATCCCACCAGTCCTCCTCTGTCAACTGCCTCTTCTCCATTGTGAACCTGATTCTCTGCAGCCAAGTACATCGTAGTCTTCCTCTTCTACAGCAACTTGAAGGATAGTACTCCAAGAGTCTCCTCGGCCATCTATGCCCCTCCATCCTCTGAACACGGCCATACCACACCAACTGCCTTATTTCAATGTCCTCCACTATTGTAATGCCACAACTTATCTTCCCCCTGACTTCCTCGTTTCTAACCCTATCCATCCGGGAGATCCGACATGAGCGCCTGAAGCAATTCATCTCTAAAGCCCTCAATTTATCCTGACTTCTTCTATCCAGGGTCCAAAACTCACAATCATATAACATAATAGGCTTCAACAGCATTATAAATTCTTTTCTCTGGGTCAATCCGGATTTCCGGCGACCAAAACAGGAAATTTAAGCATCTTATTGCTTTCTTATTTTGGGAAATCCTACAACTAATGCAAATGTACAGATGTGTTGCAGATTTTTTAAATCTGTTCATCATAAAACTAAGATCTATCAATTAAATTAAAAGAAAAAATTGAAAAAAACCATCTAATAAGGGTAAATAATGTTATAGATAACGATAGTAACTGGTAAAACGGTATAAAACTTTTCAAAATTTCATTAAACAAATTCGTGTAGCTTAGAAAGATATTGTGAAATAAATTTTTAAACATAGAACATAGATGCGTACACTAGGGAAATCAACCAAACGTTATTCTGGACATTGCAACGTAAACGTTTAACGCCAATTTTATAAATACAAAGTGCAAAATGAAAAAAAAAACAAAACATCGAGAGAAGTATTTTATTTGATTGTTTTGGGAGAGGCAAATTTGAGAGAAAAGACATAACGGAAAAGTTTTATGAATGTTTATTAGCGATAAAGAGAGAGAATAAACGCGCGAGAAGAAACGTGTAAAATGTATCGTGAATAGAAGAGAGAAAGAAAATGTTCTGATGAACGTAATGTGATTCAGTATATGTACTCTGTACTCGGTTAGACCCCGCTAAGCAATTAACTCAAATTAACGCGATTTTATTCTCTGTGTGTCGGCAGCAATAAACGGGCTTTAATCCCACTGGTGCGTCCCAGTCAACAGCCTACGATAACTCTCTCTCCCAGCCTATTCGATATCCTCTTTACCTGAATTACAAAACATAAAATTAATTTTTAATTAATTCGTTAATTAATTGAGTCATTTAAATATTCATTCGGTTATATTCAACTGTTCCTATTTTATTAATCGTTTAACTTAATTATTTTAATCGTCCGATGGTTTATTCGTCCTAATTTAAATATTACTTGAAAATGTAAACCATTTTTATTTTCAAATTTTCAATTAAAGTAAAATAATTACATGATTTAATCTATATTAGTTAATATTACTGTACGATTTATTTGAGAAAAATCTTTGAACATAAATAATGAATATGTTCATTTTAAAATAGATAAATTTTGAAGTCAATTTACAGTGAAACGGGTATTTCTTTGAACACTAAAATTTTAAGAGAGGAGTTTTAATAAATTTAGTTGTAAGACAAGGATGTAGTTTATTTCTGCTTCTTTTTAAAATATACATTGATGATGCTTATTTGGTATGGGAAACAGTTTTTTAGAGGGCATTAACGCAGAAAAAGGGCTATTTAAACACGCTACTATTAGCAGAAAATCAGGTTTTGATAATTCTGAAAATGATTTACAGACAGGGGATTATAATTTGATTAAAATATTTCATTAGTATAACTTTGATATACAGCCGGTAAGAACAACAATATGTATCAATCGGTGCCTAAAAGAGCAAGTACAAAATTTTAAATATCTGTTAAATGATTTAACGTAGGCTAGAAGTGTAGGCATGAAAGATAAACTGAATCTTTTACAGTATATCTAGGGTATATATCACTGGATAAAAGAGTTCGAAAAGAAAACCAGTTGAAGTTATAAAAGACTTCGGCTGTTCCTGTTTTGCTGTAAAGTAGTGAGTCCAGGGTACTTGAGAGAAAATGAACGTCAGATCCAGGCAGTGGAAATGAGGTTTTTTTGAGAACATTTCAGGAGTGTAGTTTAAAAGACTACATTAAGAATGAAGAAATCCGGATCCATTGAAATATCTCTAATATCTTATAAACGGTTGGTAAATACAGAGAGAAATGGAAGGAACATTTGATGTAAATGAGTGAGAATAAATTGGCTAAATGAGCATGAAATTACATATCTAATGGACGTGAAGGTGTGGGTAGGCCGTGTAAAAGATGGGGAAAGAAATCAGAACAAGTTGGAAGGTCTAACCAATGACAAGAAGAAAAATAAATTTTTAATAATACTGGGTGGCGCATATATCAGTTTCCTCATGCCGTTGGATAATTTTTTGGATAGCTTGGAAGCAGTACGTATAAGATTCCTTTGTTTACTGTATAATACTAAAAACGAAAGATTTAGGCAGGTTGAATTTTTGCTCGTGTATCCCTTCCACAACCTCCTATGTACTCATAGACTCCCCTTACGCTTTTTACAATGTTACAAGACGTACACTGTTTTTTCGTAGTAGATTAAATACAAGTAGTTTATTCACTGTACTTTTCCATTTACTGTATTTATTAATTAATTATTTTATTTATTTACTGCAGTTGGATAATATAATATTAATATAAATATAACTTACAAAATATAATTTACATCTTAATTCAATTTTCGTACGAAATAAAAACTTTACCGGTAATAAAACATACGGGCAGTAGTACCGTACAATAAAATACGATAAGGTAATTTTTAAACTCGAAAATAGAACAGTTTCAAATTTTTTTTAATGCATACGTCGCAGATATAATAAATTATCACTTGATGTATACTAGATACTATAAGCGGAGTAATTTGTTTGGGTATAAAAGGTGAAATAAGCTTTAACCCTTTCACTGCCGTGTCCGAACACCCTTCAGAGTCGGGTGCGTTTTCCCTGTGCCGGCTCCGTATACTCGTATGATTCGGTTCTGCCTAGCGCGCTCTTGCATCTCATTTTAATAGCCGGCAGTGAACCTATCGTTACTATTTTTACCTCGGCACACAGTAAACATTATATTCTTCTTATTTTTACAAAATCACTGTATTCTCAAAAATCTTGCACTTTGTATGTATATTTAGGGTAAATAGAGTAAAAAATGGTAAAACATAAATCACCATATGAAACATTTAACGAAAATAATGGTGGCAGCGAAAGGGTTAAAATAAGGTATAAGTTTCAAGTCAACCAGAGCAGTAATTGTTCGACTGGTGGGATTGTCGAGGTGAGGAAGTGACGAAGTACACAGCAAAATCCCACCCGCCTAAATTTATCGTGCTTACTAGTACTAGTTTGTTAAGGTATTACAGCTGTTAATCTCGGCGTAGTCGTGTTTTGTCATAATCATCATCATCGTCATTTTGTTCTATACTACATACAGGGCCTTGTTTTTCTTCAGACTTCACAAGCTTTTAATCTAGTAGCTTTATTTTAATGCATAAAAGTACCATTAAAAATGGGATTAAAGACAAAACAATTTCAAAATTAAGATTTTTAGTCAATAGTTAGCACATTTTTGGGTTTTTCATCAATAAACTTCTATCAGATGTTTGGTGACGAATGAACTAAATTTTCTGTGATTCAAATTCTATTAAAACTAGTTACTTTTATACGGATATGAATACTAGACCGTGGTTAACGGTGTACTTTGATGGTTGGAGTTCAACTAACAATACTCTCTCATGAATGGTTGACCTGAATTTGTACAAAACACACCCATTTACATTTCATACATGTAATATTCATCTCATTGGGTCATAGGTTGTTTATTTTATTCTAAATTGAACAGATTACAACGTACATTCATTATATTAAGAATTAAAATTTTGGGAATAATTTTAAAAGTTTTGTTATTTTAGTGACATTGACAATTTATGGATGAAAGCAACTGAAATAATAAAATGTACACACTGTAGTATGTAGTTTCATAAGAACAAATGTCAAATTCGACAAGTGTGAGGAGAAAGAATGAATTAGATTCAAGTTCGACGTGAAAGGAGAAACGCATGCAATAAGAATTGAACCAATAGGAAGGGCTACATCAGTAGGGACATGTCTAAACAGATTGAAGAACATAACTTCCTATCCTATTTGATCAACAAGATTCGTTACATAACCTACATATGTTCAGAGAACAGAGTAGTACTAGGAGATGTATAAAATGTAATACTATCACTTGAGGCAATGTAATATACAAGACCTTTTTCTCTCTGAGGTGTGGTGAAGTAGGAAGAAGTTGGTGGGTGAAGGATGAAACATAAAGTAAGTTTCCTTGAAGCAATCTAAGATGATGTGCCGCGTCAACGTCATCAGGAAAATGTGTTATGACGTCATCACTGGTTAGAAAAGTTAGGATTGGGCTGGTTTTGGTGTATATATGGTTTGAAAGAGGGATGGGAAGGTCGGTTGGTTCGTTCGGATCGGGAGGATGGAGAAGTAGTTTGGTACAATAACCTGTCGACGACAGATGATGTTCACCTTATGATGTACTATGCTTTAGACCAGCCTTCCCTTCACTCTTCACTTTTCCAACCACCCTCTTTTCCCACTTAACAATTCCAACACACCGTACCAACTGAACCAATGATAGCATCTCATTTTATTTCTACAGTGCCACTTCTTCTTTGCACTCGTCTCAAATTATATTTACTATATATAGACAAGTTATCATAAACAACTCGACAGACGGTAAAAAAGTACAGAACTCTCTAATATTAAAAAATGTATTATAATTACAAGGACTCTAAAAAATTTCCAACTAAAATGAGACCCAACATTAGAAAAACAAAATCGAAAAATAGGAAAAATATTAAAAAGAACTATACTCACTATGATTTTCTAGTAATGATTAACAAGAAATTTAAATACCACATCTCATCTATGAGAAAATATTTTTTTTACTAACTGCTACATTACCATGGTAGGTAAGAAAATTACATCTCTACAAAAAAAAGCTTTTCTTTCCCAGCGTCATCACGGCTAATCTTTATCAAATATTTACAATCTGCTTCCTTTAAGTACAAAAAATTAAGAAAAGGCAGATTAAAATTTGTGTCCAAGAATGGGTAACTTAACCGCCTCCAAAATCTGCTCTTCTGCTTAACTAACCCTCAAAAATAATTAAACATCCGTTTTAAAATTTTAATAGGCCTAAACAAAACTCTTTTGAGACCAATCTGAGCTTATGGTGTCCAGCTCTTTCAAGTAGCGGCAGAGTGTAACTTAAAATCGATCCAGGCCTTTTAATCAAAATTCTTAACTTAAGACTTGTTTCTGGCGCTCCTTTTAATGTAAGCAATAAAACCTTCCACGACGATTTCAAAATTCCGCCAGTAAAGGAACTAACCCGCATTCTTCTATAGTAAATTCCACGAATGACTAGATGACCATCGAAACCAACTAGCTCAGGGTCTAGCTAAAAGGGACTTCCCACCTGTGCGACGTCTACAGCATAAATGGAGCAGAGATCTCTAGGTCTGAATACAGAGAGCACTCGTAGACCTAAACGGAGAATATACCCCTTGATACCTCTTTTCCCCTTAAAGTAAAATTTCCCACCGCCCTTTAAATATCACGTAAGGAAAATGTGCTGCTCAACAGCAGTATAATGAAAAAATTGAAGACAAAAAAATAAATGGGTAACTAAGTATATGTCTAAGTATAGAATCCGAATCAGATTTCTGAGTTGCTACATCTTTTCTTACTATTTGTGGAATAAAGGCTTGGACTCTTAAGGTCTAGGACTCAAACCTGGAACGTTTGAAACAAAGGCAAGGTCTCACTTAACTCACTTAAGCCTAAAAACAGAAAACTTTATTCCATTTTAAAAATTTATAGTCGCATCAACAGCTTGGTCATTAGCAACTACGGTGAGTTATCTGACTGCAACAGTGGATTTTGACTTTTGAAAATTTCAAGATACCAGCCGGGAATCGAACCAAGAGTATCCATGTTGTAAGGCTAGCGCGCTAACCACTAGGCCTACTCTACGGAGGCGGCCAATATTCTAATTTTATGAAGCTACAATTTGATCAATAATTTAAAAAGTTAAACATACCAATATATTCTGAAAAATATCAATTTACATTAAACAGAACACAAATATACTTTTGTGTATCAATTGAAAACATCCTGTTATTTTTATCCACTTTTAGATATACGAACGTCAACATTACATACTTCCTGATTCGACTTTCAGAAATTCTAATGGAATTTCATTCTACTTTCTGTTTGCTCTGCTAACTGATTGTTTTTTTAATTATTAATACTTGTTAACTTCAAAGTTTATTTTCCAAAAATAACAACAAATGTGAAAATTTAACCTACGGAGTTTTCATTGACGTAATAACTCAACATATCAAAAGCATCTTTTTCAATCAAGTATCAAAATAAATCTGGAAATTTCAAGTTTTTAGAGGTTATATTTTTATGAAAATTGTGAGTTAGAATCATTCAACTTCAACTAATAACAGAAAATGTTGAGGGGTAAATGAATATGAGCATTGAAAAATGTTTGGCTAAATTAGGACTATCGTATAACTGGGATTTCTGGGAAAAATGCAACAGTGCCTAAGAAATAACTTCGTCTGGTAATTTAAAACTAAATCGTCAGCTGATATATACTCCCTCCTGTAATTTATCATTTTATTCTTACCTAATTATATATAGTTGGCCAATACCACCATTCCGATAATCCGTTATTATATTAAATTTAGCTTTATTCGTTATGCACAATTTTTCACACAATTCGAACACGTCCTAGTCCCAATTCATTCGGATTAGCAAGGTTTTTGTGTAATTAAAGAATCATTCAGAAAAAAATTAAGAAAATTTTTGGACATTAGAAACTTTAAGTTTGGATATATGAACTCAAACTAAAGAAGAATTATTATTTTAATCTTACTGCACGGTTACTCACCTTACCAAAAGAAATCAAATATTTCATCTCAAAATTACATTCATTTTTGATATAAGTTTGGCTTAAATTTATTTAAATATTGGTACATTTGTATTAAAGTAATATAATTTTAATTATTAATGCAGTGGAGCGTCAGTTATCCAAACTAATTGGGACCAGAGCGGTTCTGATAATCAAATATTTCGGATAATCAAAATATACGCTAAATACAGTAATTTGATATACTGTACTGCAACAATACAATATAACCTAAATGTTTAAGAGGTTAGTAAAGGCTAACATAAACTTTTATTTAAAAAAAAATACTAATTTATTGCAATTGTAGAGTACACTCAATAAGATCATAAAAAATAAAGGGAAAAATACAGAATTTCAAAACATTAACATAGTAAACTACGGTAAAATCCGTTAGTAAATATTTTGAACACACTTGCACGAGTGTTCCTGCCAGTGGTGGTTTAGTCAATGAGAAATACTTCTTGATAGTCATGCGTGGTTTGCGTGAAGCAATCCGCCGAAAATAATCAGAATTGTGCCAAAACCGCTCGTGGAAATTGCATCATGATAATGCTCACGCTCACATTTCATTGCTCGTCCGTAAGTTTTTAGCAAATAACACCATCATGATACCTCAGCCTCCATATTCACCGGATATGGCCGCCGGTGACTTCTTTCTATTCTCGAAGCTGAAGAGAACCATTTTAACGACGTTTTGCCACCAATGTTGACATAAAACTAGAATCAATAAAGGAACTGAAAGCTACTCGTATACCAAAAAGTGAGTTCCAGAAATGCTTCCAAAATTGGAAAAAGCTCTAGCACATGTGTATTATAATTGAGAGGGACTACTTTGAAGGAGACAAAATTGATATAGATGAATAAATAAAGATTTTTTAAGAAAAACAAAATTTCTCGTCATTTTTCGATCAAACTTCGCTCATACTATACAGTAATTCTTAAATAAATCTAAAAATATCTTTTGAACTAAGACTAAACTTATATTTATTGCAACAAAATCTCTTATTTCTTTTAGTAACAATGCTTCAGTAGCACTAAATTTATGCTATTTTTCGCACCATTGCATTGCAGTTTTTAGGGCAGTAAAGGACTCTGCGTGGGTAAACATGTATGTTTTCCATCGATGTTGGTTCGCATAACTGTCGATTTGGATGACTGACATTCGAATAATCGACGCTCCTGTGTAGTTTAAAAGATTATGTATTCATTCAAGATTACTATCAGTTTGTTTTAAATTGTAAACCTAATACCAATTTTGTAAGTCTATATCATAAATATAATAAAAACGTGTATTTAAAGACACAGTTTACGCAAAATTATAATAATTTTTAAAATCTAAAGGAATAAATAGTAAAATCCCGAACAAGTGACAGGGAGGCCATCTTGTTTCATGGCCTGTCAACACGCCTCTACGCCAAATAATTGGTTCGCAAAGCCCTTAAAATTTTTTTATAAAATATCGAATTGAAAATTATATAAATCTCTGAAGAAAATATAATTTTCACGCGTATCTTACAGATTTTATTACCACATATATCCATTTTTAAGACTAATCATATGAAATTAAAATTGAGATCTCAGGTAGGAAAATGGAGGTAAACTAGAAGCCACGCCTGATCGAACGGTGCATAACCAATTGATTCGGCCATCAAACCATCAACTTACTTTAAAAAAAATCTAATGTTATAAATTTACTCCGAAAATCTAATTTAAAAATTTATTTTGAGAAATTATCTACTTAAAATATATTTGTAGATTGATGAAATTACGTTAGTAACATGTTACCGGATAAGTTACCGAGAGGCCATTTTGCTTTACGGCCAGGTAACACGAGAGATCAAAACATTTAAGTTGTTTACTCGGAAAAAAATAACAAATTTTACATATCTCTTTAAAAAATTCTATTGAATCATGTATTTCATAACAATTTCTTTATGTAAAAATTCAATTCTACTACAGATAACACGAATTCACAAAGCAGACTAAAAGTCAATAATGTTGCCACCTCCTACCAACATGAGACAGCATTGAATGATTTAGACTAACAAGCATTTCGTTTTAAATTTGTAAACTTAATACCTAATTTTGTAAGTCTCAATCAAAAATATAATTGAAGTGCGTAGTAAAAACACATTTTACGCATTAATTATAATAATTTTTAAAGCCTAAAGGAATAAGATATAAAATCCCGGACAAGTGACTGGGAGGCCATTTTGTTTCATGGCTTGTCAACACGCCCCCACGCCAAATAATTGATTCATCGAACCCTTTATGGTTTTTTTTTAAATATGAAATTGAAAATTTTATAACTCTCTTAAAAAAATGTAATTTATACGCGTATCTTGACAGATTTTATTACCAAAAATATCATTTTTAAGACGAATCATATGAAATTACTATTGAGAACTCAAGTAGGAAAACGGGAAGTAATTTAAAAGCCACGGTCTACCGACACGATGCATAACCGATTGATTCAGCCATCAAAACATAAACTGACATTAAAAAAATATTTAATGTAATAAATCTACTCCAAAGATATAATTTAAAAACGTAATTATTTTTTTAAATAATATTTGTAGATTGATGCAATTATATTAGTAACATGTTCCCGGATAAGTTATCGAGAGACTATCTTACGGCCAGGTAACACGAGAGATCAGAACACTCAAGTTATTTACTTGGAAAACACAACAAATTTTACATAAATCTTAGGAAAATTCTATTCAATTACGTATTTCATAACAATTTCTTTATGTAAAAAGTAATTTCTACGACAGATAACATGAATTCACAAAGCAGACTAAGGGCAATATCGTTGCCCCTCCTACAAACACGGGACAGCATTGAATGATTTAGACTAACAAGCATTTTGTTTTAAATTGTAAACTTAATACCTAATTTTGTAAGTCTCAATCAAAAAAAAAATTAAAATGCGTAGTAAAAACACATTTAACGCATTGATTATAATAATTCTTAAAGCCTAAAGGAATAAGATATAAAATCCCGGACAAGTGACTGGGAGGCCATTTTGTTTCATGGCCTGCCGACACGCCCCCACGCCAAATAATTGATTCATCGAACCGTTTAAAATTTTTTTTTATAAATTATCGAATTTAAAATTTTATAAATCTTAAAAATTTTATTTTAACGCATATATTGAAAGATTTTTTAACATAAATTATCATTTTAAGACGAATTAATTAAAAATATTATTGAGATCTCAAGTAGGAAAACGGGAGGTAAACTAGAAGCCGCGTTCTACCGACACGATGTATCTGATTGAATCGGCCATCAAAACATCAACGTACTTAAAAAAATAATATCTAATGTTATAAATCTACTTCGAAAATATAATTTAAAAACGTATTTTGAGAAATTATTTATTTAAATAATATTTATAGTTTGATGGAATTAAGTTGGTAACATGTTCCCCGAAAAAATACCGAGAGGCCATCTTCCTTTACGGCCTGTTAACACGAGACATCAAAACACTCAAGTTGGTTACTCGGAAACAAACAACAAAATTTGCAAATCTCTTACAAAATTCTATTGAACCACGTTTTTAATAACAATTTCTTTATGTAAAAGTTCATTTCTACTACAGATAACATGATCTTCCACAGCAAACTGGAAGGTAATATTGCTGCCACCTCCTACCGACACGGGACAGCATTGAATGATGTAGACTCACAAGCTTTTCTTTTTAAATTGTAAACCTAATAATTAATTTTGTAAGTCTATATCAAAAATATAATTCAAACGCGTATTAAAAGACACATTTTACGCATGAATTATAATAAGTTTAAAAGGCTAAATAATAAAACGTAAAATCCCGGACAAGTGACCGGTTGGCCATTTTGTTTCATGCCCTGTCAACACGCCCCTACTTCAAATAATTAATTAATCGAACCCTTTAAGATTTAAAGTAATGATTAAAGTAAAGTTTAAGGTTTAAATTAAAGATATCCAATAGAAAAGTATATAAGCTATTACGAAAAAGTAATTTTAACGCGTATCTTGACAGATTTTTTTCCATTAAATATGATTTTGAAGACGAATCATGTGAAATTAATATAGAGACCTCAAGTAGAAAAAGGGGAGGTAAACTAAAAGCCACGCCGTACTGGCACGATGCATAACCGATTGTTTGGACCATCAAAACTTACTCTAAAAAAATATCTAATGTGTTAAATCTACTTCGATAATAATATTTAAAAACGTATTTTTAGAAATTATTTATTTAAATAATGTTTGTAAAGATTGATAAAATTAAGTTAGTAACATGTTCCCGGAAAATTTACCGTGAGGCTTTCTTGCTTTTACGGCCTGCTGACATGTGGCATCAAAACTCTTAAGTTGTTTACTTGGAAACAAACAATAAATTTTATAAATCTCTTAAGAAAATTCTATTGAATCACGTATTTCATAACGATTTCTTTATGTAAAAAATTGTTTCTACTACTTATAACATGAACTTACACAGCAGACTAAAAGACATTATCGTTGCCACCTTCTACCGACACGGGACAGCATTGAATGATCGAGACTAACAAGCATTTCTTTTTGGAGTTCAGGATCCCAGGTTGTTCAATTCAAGTGTGGATAACAGCCAGTCTTAAACGCATAACATTGTACCTTTAAGCTCAATTTCAAAGTTATTTGAGACAAAAATCTTTAAAATATTTAAGAAAATTTTAAAAATTTACAGATTTTTAAGTACGTATAGCTTTTGTAAGTTTACATTTTAGTCAATAAAAATTTTTAGAGAAACTGAAATTAAAATTCACTAAATAAAAAAATTTGAATTTATTTCAAAGGAAAATTTTAATTTTAGTACATTATCAAAGTAATACAAACAATTTTAAATGTACATTGCAATGAAACAATTTAAAGCTTTATACAAGAAAATTTGAAGTAAATTTTTTTTTATCTGTGTTAACGTAAATATATGAAAATAAACAATGTTAAAATGTGTTATTCTATAACGAGTTAAAAGTTTATTTTAAAAGATGAGATACCTTAAGGTAAATTCTGTGCGTGTTTTGAATTCCATTCGCTTTAGAGGAGACTGTAGAAAGAGAAAATGTTAAAATTTATCTTAAAAGTAATAGAAAAGTGTATAAATAAATAATAAAAACTAAAAAAAATTGAAATGTATAAAAAGTTTTGCTTTTCAATTCAGTTTAGATTCTAAAAATTTAAGTATTTACCAGGTTTGAAAAATATTTTTTCTACAAATCATAGGCAACATTTCTTTTGCTCTGGATTACATTCTCCAGCCTTTTTTCTCATCCTAACCTACCTGTATTCAACCCTTTACTGTCTATCATTCTCCCTCAAGTCAATAAACCTTATCACTCTACGAACGCTCTTGCACCAGAACAACCTCGGTTTACCTCTGGCAACCAGCTTCGTGTCACCTGAGATCATCTATATTCAGGCATCCTTCTCATATTTTCATACAAGTTAAACGTTTTAAACTCCACTGTTTTAATGGTGCTTACGTCAACTGCAGCTACAAAAACCCAACCCTATTACCCCAGGGTGGGATGCCTTGGTTCCCAGGTTGTCCCCATGTTAACCCCATGTTTTTCCCAGGTATTCCCCATATTGTTCCCAGGTTGTTCTTACGTTGTCCCCAGATTGTTAGCGAGAAAGGGAGGGATGCCTTCTGAAAACCTCATTGCAAAATCTGCTCAATCTCGTGACTACTCAAATTCAACAATAGTTCATCACCATTGCTTTTAGAGTTTCCTGTCGGACAACTCCCACACTTCTGCTACATTAGAAACCATATTTTCGGTAAGTGCTTTATACAACCGTCTTCTAAGTTCCATGGTTGCATTCCGGCTCTAAAAATTGTGAGATGCAATGATTTAATGGCTGGTCTTCCTACAATCGTAACTGCAGTTTTTTCTGCACTTTCACCGTTGGTAGACATCCGCGTACAAGCGTAAGAAAATGTGAATCATAATTCAACGATGGATCAGTTATCCATTACAAATTTTAACGATTAAAAATTTATTTTATATAAATAAATGGAAAATAATTATATTTTCCTTTCTTTCTGTTCGTATGTAAAGATTAATATGTAAAACAATACTCTGTGAGCTAACCTAGTCAGGTAACTACTACAACATTGCTTTAAGGGGTAAAGTAACCCAGGTTAGTCAATTCAATTTTTTCGGTATAGGTATGATCAGCTGAAAGTCAGTCATAAACACATAACACTGAGTACCGAGTAACAGAAGGCATGTCTAAGAAAAAATATATATTTATTTAATATTTTTATTCCATGTAGTCTTACAAACATTGTAGGCCTGCTGGATAAGATCCAAGGAATTAAAAACAAGGATTTTCAACCAATAAGACAGCGCAAATATTTTCCAATCAGGAACAACGAGAAACTTAAATCAATCGTATTGATAAATTTTATCCAATCGCAATGATTTATTTAAAACGCATAATCCATTTAAATCTCATGAAAATGTAAAGTAAGCATACATATATTTAAGTTTATTTTTTTTAACATTGAATATTCAAAAACCAATTATTGTTGACCTAAATTATGTATGGTACAAAACTGATTTGTCTATGGTAAAAAATTATTTATTACAAAACGGTGATGACGGTGATGCAATAAATCTAAAAAGAAGGCATACAATTGTTTGGTACAATTGTTTAATAGCTTAAATTCTTAGCTATTGTTTTCCAATATTTAGCTTCTTTGTAATCTGGAACCAAGGCGTTTATAAACAAGAGTATACAAAGCCTTCACGCATAAGTATCCAAGCGATACAAAATGAAATTCTCTGAACGATAACAGAATCCTCCTTTTACGTAAATTGCAATGACTTAAACGTTCTTGTAGTCATAACATTAATGAAACTAAGTAAACAGAAAAGTACTCACGATTCAATAAATACATTAACCCAGTTGTACACAGAGTGCACCATAATACACCCAAGTCATTCACGGGAGAATGCTTAAAAATTACTGGCCAAGGGATCTTCCCCGCTAGGATCAATGATGAGCTGTGGTGCTAACTGACTGCACTTCCAAGTAAATTACAACAATATTTCATTTTTTTAAACATTGCTTTTTATATACAGTAGTAAAACGGGATTGAAACGCACGAAAATCATTTTGCCATTAATCATTTTTTGACAACCGCTGTGAAATACAAAGGTATCCAATAGACTAATTTGTGTTGTAACTTAACAATGTTTTATAACTATGTTTTTTGTTTCAAAATTAAACTTCATTATGTGTAATAAAAATCAAATATACAGATAATGTGAATAGCACATTTTTTAAAGTTTGTTTCACATGCAATTAACATTTCACATCTACAATTTTTTCTCTAACGGTAAAATTTTAAATAAATTTATTTATAAAAACAAAACATCTCTTTGTGTCTAGTTAATAATAAATACGGCTATCCTGGTCAAGGTTTCTGTAAAATTTCTTTTGACCACTCCAAGCGAATCCCTGGTCAGCTCCCGTTTTACGGTCATATTATGTAACGTACATCATTTTATGTGGCAGTAAAAGTTTATATAATAGAATTTTAGTGTAAAATTCCCTTTCATGAGACGACGCTTCTCAAGGCTGGTGGTAATTTTTAAGAAGGCGTACCTTTGACTTATGGCAAAAACTATTAGTGATTTCTTTAAGATGATTTTATTAACCACACTTTAATAGGAATCGATTGACACTATTTTGTTTCTGAATTCCAACTTTGATTTCTTGACTTCCGGTATTGGGCCACTTCTGGTCGAACCCAGAAATTCAAGCCCAATTCAGGCCCGCTAACTTTTTGTGTAGATTGCGAATCTGAAAACCGTTTGTTTCTATCTCCTGTAGTTCCTGACATCTGTATTTGACGGACGGACGGGCAAAACAAAATGTTAGATGATAAATTTAAAAGTTGCCACCAAAAACTACAATAAACTAGGCCTAATTTTTGAGTCTGAAAACCTTTTGTAGTTATCTCTTGCAGTTTCTGACTTTCATTTTTTGCCTCTTTCAGTCAAAATCGGAACTTCAAACCCAAACCAGGCCCACTAACGTTTTGTGTAGATTACAAAACACACAAACCGTTTGTTGTTATCTCTTGTAGTTTCTGATATCTGATTGTGACTGACGGACGTACAAACAAAAAATAATAGGAAACAATTTTAAAAATTACCACCAATCCGTAAGATGTTGTCAGCATTCTTGCCACGTCCAGGTAAATTTTAATATGATACCATTGATTTTTTTAATAATATATAAAGCCATGAAAAGTTTTGGGAGTAGAATAGGAAGTTGCAACCCAAATCTCTAACTCGTACTTTAAAGACTGAAATATGTATGAACTGATTCAAGTGCTCCAATGTGGGCATAAATAAAAAAAGTAAATATAAATAAATATAAAGTAAAAGTGTAATATATAAATAGGTGATATTTTATTAATAGAAAAATAAGTGACCTGAAAAATTAAATAGAAAAGGAAGATTAGTTTAAAGTAAATTGAATAGCGTTTGATAAATTTATACGTTTACTGATCTTATATTATTAATGAAAATGCTTTATAAATGCATAGTTAGTATAAAAAAATTAATTAAACAACATGTACTTACTAACTACTTGCATGTTTGCAGAAACAACTTGTGTGTGAAAATTTGGTGCATCCGCTGAAACTTCGCAACGGTATTTTCCAGCCAATTCAGAACTGACTTCCATCAGCACTACTCTATCTGCACCCGATCTATTCATCTGTAAACAAAAAAGAACAAAATTAGATTATAAATCTTTTTCAAATTCAAAGAATTTTAAAATATTTTATACAAGAAAAGTGAATGCAAAAGGAAGTACTAAAGAAATGTTAAAAAGGTAGTCCTTGTAAAGCATACATAAATATATAATCACAAAACGATTGCAGAAATATAAAGTTTTTCACTACGTTAAACAGAATCATGGAAACTATTTAAATATAATAAATCTAAATAAAGAAGTATACTGAACTGTTATAGAAATACAGTAGTTTGTGTAATGTATAAAGAAATTCAGGCGAATTTAGATATAGGAAAGCATATTATAATAGAAGAAATAAATTTATAAGAAGTAATTTTCAAAAAAATGGCGTGAGACACTCACACGACTTTATCTTGCCAATGTAAATAATGAAAATATAAAATATATGTTTAATCTGAGTAATCAATGAGTAAAATGAAATACATAACCAAATTTTAATCATGAGTAAATGATGCTAAATAAAAATCATTTACAAACTTTATAAAGATTATTTTTAATGATCCACAAAATATCTAAACCAATTGATTTGGATTTAATAGTTAAGTAAAACACTAAAATGAAAAAACGAAAGAAAATAAATTCTTAATTGAGAAAAATTGTTATGCTTCATGCTGGTTAAAATTTAAGAAAAGTTTTTCTTCTTCCAACTATAGGATAAAAACTATAGGATACATATTTACTGTCTCAATGTGTAAATGCAGAAACCATTATTTTTTACATGTTAATCTACTACAGACATTAAGAAATTTTAATTTCCAACAGTAAAAACTGTATCCATATTATCTGGACGTTTTGAAATAAAATTTTGAGTTTCATCTCCTATTATACCAGGTTTTTACAAAATGGTTTGTCGGTACACCTTACCTATAGCTGCAAAAGTAAGGCATTAGTCGAAATTGGATTAATCGTTTAGAAAACTATTTAAATTAATTGCCTAGGAACCTGTTAGATAGTACTGAAAATGTGAGGTGTTACAAGAAAAGAAATATTTTGAAACTTGATGGTTAATCAAAATCTGTCAAAAATATTTTTAAATTAACAAGAAATAAGCCTATTATTAAAATAGGAAAATAGAAAGGAAAGTTCTAAGAAAAACATTAGAACCTTATAAAAGCGAAAACATGGTATTACTTAAAAACAAATAACTTGTGATTTCAAATTTTTCGTTGGACGCGATTCTTGATATGTATGCATATGAATATAATTATTATTATTGCTCCGATTATGGTGGTAAATATAATATACCCAAATAGTGATGTTTTTATTAATTTCGATGAATAAACACATAGTATTGTTTGGGTCATTAGGACCTAATAAAAGCGAAAACATGGATATTGCTTCAAATCAAATAAAGAAATAAACACACGAAAATCAAGAAAGAATGTAAGACACGATCAAGAGTTGAAGAGAAAAAATTTTTGGGCATATATTGAGAATGAAAAACACAAGAATACCTAAACTGCTAATAGATTACTTCCTAAACACAAACATCAGACCGGGGTGTTTTGAAAAAAACAGCGAAAGATCTAAAAGAAATAAAAAAGAAACATCAGAAGCACAAGATAAGCAAAGATTTACCAATAAAATCAACAACTTAAGGTAATTTTTAGGTACGAGAATCAAGATCACGCGGGCCAAAAACTACAACAGAAGAAGAAAAGAAACATCAGTCTGAAAGGATGAAGAAATACTAGAAAAATCGAAACAACAACAACAATTATTGAGATCAAACAAACCTGTATTAATGCGTTCGAAGTGGACCTTACGTAAAAAAATATGTTACTAAAACAGGGCATATAAGCTTTGCATAACGGGAAGGTGATGTTTCAAAGTGTTTCTCTTCGATTCACTAATAACAACACCTACAGCTGCGAGGTATTTGACTTATATTTTGTCAGGTCAGTGACATGGAATCGCATGAAATAACTTCCTTGTACAATAATACACATACGATCCTTTTCAAAAGGATGTCTTGACTCGGATATTTCCAACTAGGCAAAAACTAAAAAATATACAAGTCCATTTATAGGCAAACTTTGTTTTGCGACGGTTAAAATAAATATGCTAAACCGTCAGAGATAGTTCACAGAAGTTTCAATCGAAAGCATTGTATATTTTAGTTAACGCACCCTCTTACGGTTATAACATTAATTTACATAGTGACCTCAAAATGTCTCTAGTGACGGATGTGGTCATCACTTTATCAAAAATTCCACGACAGCTTCTCGCTAATTCAAACTAACCAAAACGTAAAAATCTTTCTTATCATTTACCAAAAAATGTTGACGATTTAGAAGAAAGTGAAGGAGAGGTCTCCTATACTCTATTTCACGTTCAGAATCCAGTACAGCTCTTATGAGAACCCGTTGTGTTATCAGGCATGGAAAACATCAGGGACATTTAATAAAATAACCCCCTCCGCCGACACCATCCGAAGGTCATGGGTAAATATATTTTAGAATTTCACGCTCTAACAAGCTCATTTTCAATAAAAATTTTGAAAAAAATTACTTTCGCTTCCTAATGAATTGTATTTTATTATGCTATAAATGTTATTATTATACTATGATATTTAGATAAGATACGTTAGTACAAAGTTGGACGTTTAAATTTTGTCACATTTTTGCGTTTCACATCATATAACTTTTTTCTTTTAATGACGGCATATGTGTTTTATTACTTTGTTATAAAATATAGAATTTTATCTGTAATTTGATATATGATGTCATATGTTGGAAGGAAATAGAAATAAAAAACGAGTTAAAACAAATCACTGTTGTTTTCGTGTTACGTTATTCAATAGGAGTTAGTAAATGAGAACATGGTGTGGCGCGGAGTCGATATTTTTACTTAGTGTAGTAGCTCTCAAACTCACATCTGGAATACATTGCTTATGGACTTCCCGTACTGCATTCTGAACGTGAAACCAACTATAGTTCAAGAATGTCATTGTATGTGCAATGAATTCATAAGAACAAATAAATAAAAATAGACCTGTCAGAAGATGGTACTCTCCACTCATGTCACGTCATTCGTTCTGTCATCCACAATGATATTGACTGTTTATTCATTACAGTTCTGAATTTCACTTAAAAAAATTAAAAAGTAAACTTTTAAGTCAATAGATTAGCAATTCAAGAAATCAATACTGAAATGAATTAGGCATAGGATGGGACTAATCTAGTGCCATGGGCTTTTTATTATTTATATATAAGTAAAAAATAGATAAACATGAAAAAATAAAAATAATAAATAGTTTAAAAAATTAAAAGAATTTCCAAAGCCACGAGCAACAAATTGAATAAATGTTTAGAAGTTTTATTGTGTCTGTGGAAAACAAACATAGTCGTTTAATTCTGGAATAGACGTCAGTACTGAGAAAAAAATAAAACTGAAATACAAAGTAAAAACAATGTACAAATATACAAGGTGTAGCTATTAAATAACGAGACTGACGTAAATAAAATCTATTTTAATTTTATACAAAATCACTTATTGTCACCTTCAATAAACACTCCTTCTCTATCCCTACAACGCTCCATGCGAATTTTCCATTGTTGAAAACAGTGCTCAAATCTTGTCCTTTTTAATGCAGATATTACCTTAGGGAACAGGTAGAAGATAATAGCATGTGATGAAACGTGATTTCTTACTTATGATCCGGAAACGAAGCGCCACTGGAAGAGCCGAAATTCACCGAGAGCCAAAAAAGCTCGAATGAGCAAGTCAAAATTTAAAGCAATGATGATTGTGTTTTTTGATATCCATGGGATTGTGTACGTTCACTGGGTTCCTGAATGTAAAAAAATTAATCAATATTACTACCTTGAGGTACTTTCTAAACTACGTCAAAGCGTAAGGAAAAAACACCCCGAAATATGGAAGGACAAATCATGGGTTCTCCACCAAGTCAATGCTCCAGAGCTCATTCCGCGTTATCTGTCAAGAGGTTTCTAGCCAAGTACAACATCTCGGTGTTAGAACATCCACCTTATTCACCAGATCTTTCACCATGTGACGTCTACCTGTTCCCTAAGGTGAAGCCTGCATTAGGAGGGACAAGATTTGAGTCTGTGCAAGCTGTAAAAGAGAAAGCGTCACGTGTCCTGAAGAAACTGACAGAAGATGACTTCCAGCACTGTTTCCAACAATGGAAAATTTGCATGGAGTGTTGTAGGGATAGAGAAGGATTGTATATTGAAGGTGACAATAAGTGATTATGTATAAAATAAAAATAAAAATTTTTACAAAGTCAGTCTCGTTATTTAATACCCACACCTCGTAACTATAGAATAATCATTGAAATAGATTACAGGAATAATAATCTATGAAAAGTAATTTTAAGAATCCTGAATTAAAGAATCTAAAAACTTTTAATCTACTGATTGTTCAATTTTTAGTTCTGCTTAGAAATTAAATTACAACGAACATACAGAATTTATACCGTATAATGCACTGTATTTGAGGTACTTAACAGATAGCTTGTAACGAAATTGGTATTGTACACACAAATAAACGAAACAATTTTCTGGAAATGGACTAAAGGCGTGTCGTTAGGGTCGGTATACTTTCCCACCCTCTTGTCATTTCTACGAACACATCTGCTCCTACTGAAAAAACTAAACACGTCTGAGTTGTTACAACACCAATTTATATTTTGTTTCACATAATTGTTTATCAGGTAAAATTATTGAACTCTTTTCTTTACCTATTACAAATGAATATCTTTCTAAATCAGGGGATTAACATTGGTGATGATTGTATACATCTTTAAAAAACTTTAAAAATATATAATTTATAGTACTGCGTTTTGGTAAATGTTTTCAGTTTTTCTTTTTTTTTTGTAATTGTTTAATCCTATAAAAAATGCATTAGTTATGTAGGTAAAGTCAGTTTCTGTTGAAGTTGTTTCTTGAACTGTCTCCTCTTGGCGTGGTATTCTTTCATTCTTTTACTCACCGCTTGTTTTTCTTCTTCTGTCTTGATTCTTATTTTACTCAGCAGACTGGAAATTCCTTAAAGTTTTGATTTTGTGTCTAAATATTTCTCCATTCATAATGTCGTCATCTGAGATTTCTAGTATTATTAAGTCCTCTTCTATTTCCTTTAGCCATCTGTCTCTAGTTTTAAGTCCTTCTTGGCTCCTGATTGTAAGTCTCGTTGTTTGTGTCCTTACATCTCATCAAGAGTCCGTAACATTGTAGTCGTCTCTTTCTTAATTTCGTTGTCAAAGATTCTTCCAGGAAATTTACCACTGTTTCGTTTTTTGTGTATTTTAGTTTCCGGGTCGTAAACCGTTCCTAATATTGTTTATGCAAATCTTCTGTGTAGTTTGTCTAGTTTCGCAATTTCTCCTTTTCTGTGAGATGTCAAGGTTTCCGCAACGTACAAAACTTGGGGGAGGACTACTGCATTTAGGTGTCTTAATTTAGTGTTGCGGGAGATACATTTTTTGTTGTAGAAACCTTACCTCTGTATGTAAGCCATCACCAGTCTCCGGATTCTTTGTTGTAGCGCTAGAGGGTCTGACCCGTTTTGCTGGATTGTTTCACCCAAATAGTTGAAGTGATATATTTTGTTATCTTGCCATACTTAGTTTTCAGTAGTTTTGGACTACCTTTATCACTGGTCATGAACATAGATTTATCAAAGGAGATATTCAATCCAGTTCACTTGTTATCTTGTTGCCTTTAAGTGTGTCTATTTTGAACATTGCTTGATCTCTGGTTTTTGCGACTAAAGCCAGGTCATCTGCAAAAGCCAGTAAATCGATCGAGAATCTAGTAGCATGACTTTTTCCTCCGTAGTAAGTTTCTTTGATTTTGTTCTTCCTGTTGCATTCTTGGAATTTTTGTTTCCACTCTGTTATTACTTTTTGTAGTACGCAGTTGAAAAGTATGGGGGACAGTCCGTCGCCTTGTCGTAGTCCAGTTTTAATTTCGAACTGTTCTGAGAGTTCTCCCATAAACGGGGCTCTAGAGAAAGAGTCAGTTAGTGTTAATTTCAGTAAATTTCTAGTTTTATTGTTCACATCGAATTCCTGGAGGATTTTTATCAGGACGTCTCTATCTATGGAATCGTAGGCATTGGCAAAGTCAATAAAGCTAATAAAGTTTTCTTGTCTAGTGTCTGCTCTGTTTCTCTTTATGTATATAAAATTTTTACTTAATTATGAGCTAATGTTTCATTATTACTTTCTCTTGCCTATATGAATATATAGGAAGGAAAGTATTGTTTTCATGTCAATTTTTTAAAATCTAATTTTCACCGGATCTACACGTTTTCAGACCCCCTGAACCCAAAAAACATGTTTTTAGTGATTGGTCTGTGCGTGTGCGTGCGTGTGTGTGCGTGTGTGTGTGTGTGTGTGTGCGTGTGTGTGTGTGTGTGTGCGTGTGCGTGTGCGTGTGTGTGTGTGTGCGTGTGTGTATGTGTGTGTGTGTGTGTGTGTGTGTGTGTGTGTGTGTGTGTGTGTGTGTGTGTGTGTGTGTGTGTGTGTGTGTGTGTGTGTGTGAACAGAATATCTCCAGAACGGAACAACATACGAACTTGAAACTTTAAACTTAAGTTAGATACCACTAGAGGACTCGACACGAACATTGTAATCAAAATCTGTCAACCGGAAGTAGTATTTATTTGTGTCACTTTTCAATGTTTTGCGATTTTCTCAAAAACGGTTCCTACGATTTTTTTAAAAATCGCCTCATTTACTACATTTTTTATGTTCTATAAGATAGGGTAGGTGCCATGTCTGCTGAAATGCTTGGGGAGGCTGTGCTCTCGTAGAAGAAAATGTTTTCTGAAATTGCGGCTATAATATGCATTTTACCGCAAAAATGTATACTACAATACAAGTAGTAGAGAATTTAAAAACCTACAACTTTATTGGAAACATTTTTTTGTATAACGATTAGTTTAGCGGTAATTAGCAATTTTCTGTTTTTTCTTTCACAAAAATGTGTAAAAAATTGTTTATATTAAGATTTCAGTCTTAGTTTGAATTTTAAGACAAAAGTGTTAACAATCAAATTTATAGAAAATTAAAAGATCTACAACTTTTATTTGCATCATTTATCTCAAAAGAGCCTAGTTTAGCGTGGAAGAGTAATTTTCCGTATTTTTAGGCAAACTGAGGTTTATTTTCATTTTGCGTCTTTCACTCATGATTAAAATAAGGCTATGTTTTTGAGGGCAATTTTTTGTTTATTTCTAATGTTTTGTTACTAATGTTAGGTTATATTTTTCATTATTTGCTTTGGTAAGAGAAAGTCGTGTGTTTCACACCAGATTTTTTTATTTTTTTAAAATTGTTAATTAATCGATTAAAGGCAAGATTACTTGTGCCTCCTGTTCCATTACAATTTCAGTAATTATGTTATCTCCTTGAAGGAATTGGGACACCTAACTCTTCCGAGATAGTTCAATACCACATTGTTTGGTTGGCTTGTATGTAAACACCTAATCACTTAGCATCTGCAATAAATGACTACACTTCTGTTTCGTGTATTTTCGAATGGTTGATATCACCTCTAGCACATGCCTAAATCTTTCTTTTATTTTTTCGTCCAACAATCGATACTTTACTAAAGGTCTTAACAACCTCATTTCACCAAACTTTGTTCTTGACATCTGCTCAAGATTCAGGGTACACCACCCTAAACTATGCATTAAAACGGGAAGAACAAAAATATAAACTTTTAAAACGGTCTCCTTTCATAGTCTACTGACCAGCGTTTGCCTCAAAAAGTATAAATGCTTTTGAACTTTCCCAATTTAATTTTCGCATTCCGTGATTGCATGACAGTAGTAAACATTACATACCAAGTAAATAGCCGGACCAAGGTGAGAGTCGAATGCTAGTCCTCCAACTTGCAGGTACCATACTATCTACTGGGCCACGGAGACGGTTTTCAAAACTTAGCTCCACGTTAACTATTTTACTTTTTGGAAGTGTTTCAACTGGAAGTTACTTTCCATACCCATTCACGTTATACAAATCCATTAATTTGTTTTATTAAAAACAATTAATTATAAATCGTTAATAGAAATGTTGCTGGAAAAGTTTTCCAGTAGCTTAAAAATAAGATATTTGTTAAAATGTATTTTGAGCTAAATTACTATGAAATTTTAATCAATATTTTATCTAAATATAATTTTCAAAAAGCCTGTGGGTATAAATGGTTATTACCCCTACTAAGCATAGTACTCTGGTTTTTGAGTACTTTTCTGATACTTTGAATAAGAGGTCAAAACTTTTGACCTCTAAAACCCTTTCTGGTTTTAATATCGATGGAATTAGTTACCGTAGCTTGTACGAACAAACGTTTTATTTATTTCTTTACCAGCAATACAGGTAGTAAAGATTTTTTTCGAATCAAAGGAATGATAAATTATTTGGTCAACTACAAGTTAGAACGAAAAAAGAAAAGGTATCTGAAAAAATAAATCTATTGGCTTTGACTGCACGTAAATTAAAACGCCTAAGGGAATTTTAGTGAACACAGGCAGGCACACTTGATAGAAAAACTGTACGTTTGTAAACTGATTATTCCAATAACTGATCCAAATAATTGAAAAATTCCTAGAGAATTGATTTTATTTTTTTAAAGGTCGAATATTTTACTTTCCTCTTTACGGGCATTATTTTTAATCCCGTCAGATAAATGTTAGAGCACAATGATTGTTATTATATAACATTTGAGTGAACAAAAGCTTTTCACTTTGCGATTAATCCAAAGGCTACGCATTAATTCAAACTCATCTGGGGCTATTTATACTTTTACTACGTTTCTATATATAAAGAGTCAAATTTAAAACAAAGGAAAACTGCAGTCAGCAGTTGAAGTGATTCTGAATGTAACTAACATATTATATGGTGGTTCAAATGTTGCCAAAAGCAATATTTGAATCATCAATTTCTCCCAATATTCAAAGATTATAACCTCAAACATTACGGAACTAAAATAACTTTATGTAAGTGTTTTTCATTTTCCTAAGCATTATTTTATTCTCAGAATTTTCTTTCCATAATTACAGAAAAAGATTTTTTCTTAATAATTCTCATCCTTATTTACTACAAGTTCTCTTTTGAATTTTCCAATTTTGATCATAAACTGCAGTCTTTTATCTGTAGTAAAATCTTGCTACATATCTAATCTTACTAAACCCAATCTTAATCTGGGTTGAGTTACTATTATAATGTTGATGAGGTTATTTTCCCATTGGCAGATCTCAACACAAAAGATAAAGCTTAATCATTTTAATTTAAAATCACCATTTTTTTAGTAAAGTTTATCTCGTATTAAGTTTTTGTCTGCAAATTTTATTACGATGCTGCACAATGACTTGCACAGTTTTCACGAGCGGTTGGGAATTTTACTTTCAAGAGAAGATATATCCAGTTGTACATTCTCCATTTAGAACTGCGGATGTTGAATGTTATTCAGACCAAGAAGTCTCTGCTCCATTTCCGCTTTAGACGTCAAACAGTTTAGAAGTTCCTTTAGCTAGGTCACGGGATAGTTGGTTGGATTGGACAACTAGTCGTTCGCGAAATTTACTATAGAAGGACGCGGTTAATTCCTAACTGTCGGAATTTGGAAATAGTCGTAGAGGGTTTTATTACTTACATAAAAGAAGCTCCAAAAGCGATGACGTAATCCCCTTCATGTCGCAAACTTAATTTTGCACAAAAACATACAAATCCCATATGTAAATCACGTCGCGAAACAACTATACAAGACGATGCACGACAAATTTGAATGCCGTGACAACCCTCTCATAAAAAACATGTACACTAGGGCGATACAGGGTATTTTGCACAGACGTTTAAAATACCTCTGACCAAGGGATCCTCTTGGCCAATTGTAGCTCCGTAGTGTTGACTGCAAGCTCCGGCAAGTAATTCAAGTTTTATTCAGAAATTTAGCGTCATATTTACAAATACCTTTGCATTAACAGATACTAAATGTGCAGTTAAGAGTTAAAAAAAGAAGCAAGTCTTAAGAATTTTAACTGAAATGCCTGGATCGACTTGAAATTACTCTTTACCGCTGCTACAAAGAGTTGAATACTGTAAGTCCAGATTGGTCTCAAGAAGGGTTTTGTAATTTAAAATTTCGAAACGGAGGTTCAATTTTGATCAAAGGTTAATTAAGCAGAAAAGTAGCTCCTGGCAGCTGTTAAGTTATAAACGTTTTGTATGGATATGATGCTTCTAAGTTATTAGCCAAGCATGTCAAGCCACTAGCCAAGATATCCCACCACTCTCACCAGGAAGATGTGAACGTTACAGGTGGAAAAGTTTAATGTCGTAAGGTGTATTTTTTATTGATTAATTTGGGTTTACTATAATACGCTAACGGGTAAGCTAGTCCTGTGTAAGTAAAATATGTCGCTGCGTCAACCTGAAAGATCATCCTCGGTCTTTTCGCGAATGAAGTGTAATAACATTTTGTAATAAATTTAGTCTACTCTTAAGTTAAGTAATTCAATTGTAATTTACAGGTAGTCTAACAGTTATGATTTATTGTAATTTATTAATTTGTAATTAGGTAGTCTGCCCATAACAGACAGGTGGAGTGTCAAATTATTTACACTCAATCTGTTTGTTGCAGGGCTAAAATAAATAGTTCTGTTTCTTATCACATGGTCAGCCAATTAAATGACTGAATCGTTTAAGAACAGAAGAGGTAGAGGTGTATTGTGACACTAGTCAGAGTTATCTTCTCTGAAAGTAATGAATTTCACTATACAGCCAGACCCTGTGGTGAATGAAGTGAAGGTGTCGTTTGCAGAGTGGAAAATATGTGCTTTTCAGAGGGCCCGGCATGCTGTTAAGCGTACTTTTCCACTCAGTGAGGAAGGCAATTGTAAACCACCTCACTCCTCGTTTTACTTAGTAAAACCTCTACAGGTTCAAACCAGCCTTTCGGCTGTTGACCTAAACAACAATTAGGTAGTACTTGAAATAAGTTTAAAAGGATGTTGTATTTGTTAATTTGTTAACCAGATCCAAAAAAAACCTGGAATAACTGTTACAATACGTTGATAGTTTAGTAATTTATCCAATTTTAGTAATTCCTATGTATGTGACCAAATCTAATATTTTTTAATTTAAGATATTACTTCTCAAAATCTGACTTGATATGACCAAAGTCTCCATTTGTTTAAACTGATAATAAAATAATTCTAAGTTATAAAATTATGTGCATTTGTGTTCGTGAGATAACTGAATCAGTAATTGCAAAAAGCATTTTTAATCAATGAAATGTTTTGTTTTATGTAACACTTTTCATTGTAACTTTTATACTACGTATTTTCTGTTGTTTCCTTATAAATTAACCAGAATTAATAAACTAACCCTGATTCGATTCAGAGAAAGTTTCTGATTGTTTATAGCTTCGAATCTTCATCATTAATTAAATTGTTAACGAAGGCACATAGAAGTTACTGTTTAGAAATTGTAGTATTGTTGGTTCTATTCTATTCGATTATCGGATTTAATGATTATCCAATATAAACTATTTAAATTTACCGTTTATTGATCGACACTAATGTTTTAAGACTTACGTTTATTGAATAAAGTTCTTGTGAAATGTTAAAAAGTTATAAACACTTAATTTTCTATCTAAATTAGTTTAACCATTTAAAATATAATGTTTCGGACGGAAATTTTGAAAAGCATTTACTACTGAGTAGAAAACAATAAAAATAATTTTCTCAAATCTTCAGAAATTTTCTTCTTGTTATTCATTTCAAGCGGGCGCTGTCAACTAGCTTATGTATGATTGTATCATTGTGAACATTTATTTCATCAACATTTCAGAATTGGTAAACCCACGTTAAATTGACCTCATTTTAGGTACACGTTTCTAAGAAACCGTTAAGATTTAGAGCTTTAATTTTTTGTGCCTTTTCTATGACATCCTTTTAAGCTCTGGTACTAGAACTATTAATATAGAGCTAGCGATACCATTTCCAGATTTTTTTTTTTTTAAATGCAAAAACAATTAATTTTTTGTAGAACTTGTTATTTTATTTCGAACTTAGTAATAATACTGCAATGATTCTAGTACCATATGTCACAATTATAATAGGAAACATTCTCAAAAAATTTCAACCTTCAAAGTCAAATAGTTTGTGACAAACTGTACCTTTCTGGGAAAAAGTGAATTTGCGGGAAATGAGCTGTAAAGTTTTACTTACCCTAAAATCGGCCTGCACCATAATATTGATCCTCACCAGACTGTTCGTTTTCCTCAAATAATTTCCTCTTTTTTTCTCTTGTCTTGCTTCTTTTGACACACTTTCCATTGCCTTCTCAGCTTTCTGTGTTCGTCGAATATCGCAACTGTTAATTGTTTCCACAGATCAACTCAATTAAAAGAAATTCTGGTCAAAACATTACTTAACAAAAATCTGCATAGCTTCCGTAATTTCTATGGTAGTTATAATTTTTATATGTAATTACACAGAACATGATACAGAAGGCAATGTGGCGCCAAAAATAGAAAAATCGATTTTTTCGATTTTCGAGGTATAATTAATGCTTCCCAAACTGAGGTAACTAAGCCAAACTGAGGTTGATTCCTCAACCTCAAAATGAAACTGAGGTTTCATTTTGCATCATTAACTCATAATTAAAATAAGGTTATGTTTTTGAGGTTAGTTTTTTGTTAATTTCTAATGTTTTATTACTAATATTAGGTAAGTGTTCATTATTTGCATTGGCAAGTGAAAGTTGTGTGAGTTTTTCATACCAGAGTTTTAATATTAAAAGCCCAACTCAGCTTTTTTATCTTTGTATGCTTCTGGGCCTAATACTTAATGCCAGGAGAAAGATTTTATTTTAACAGAATGGATATTGTTAAGCAAATAGCTTTGTTATTATTTTATATTATAAATGCAAATAGCTTACTATCAAACATACTGAATTTACTTATTATTTCAGGGAATAATTAAATATATCAAATTTATTTTCATCTCGTACATATCGGACTAAATATTAGTTATCAATTCTATTACAGTAATGAATGCATAACATTTAGAAGCCCTTAAACAACGCCACAAATACAGAATTATCATATGAATTGAACGGAACATAAAGTTTATGGATGTCATTCAGAATGCAACCCAACATATGTATGCAAAATTAAACGTTCTGTGGTACTGTCTTTGTCTATGGTCATCGTATGTAATCCTTTGAAACCAATCAGTTTCCGATTTAAATGTGACCAAACATTCCGTAATATTAAATGAGATTTATCCAATACGGTATTAGTTTCAAATAACATCTCATAACAACATAACGATAGGTGGATTTTAAGGAATTATATTCTAATAGGAGACAAAGTATTTGTTATACAATCACTTTATTTTAGAGGCAATCTATATATTTAAATTTTATGGTTTAAAATAACCAAGTGATGAAGTTCAATTGTAGGGTCCATCTAATTGGATGGAGCCGGGGAAAGAAGTCCGTTGGGTCCCAATAAGTTTAAGGGGAGCACTATACCTCGAAAATAAAAAAAAATCGATTTTTCTAATTTTGGCGCCATTCCCTTCTGTATCCTTTTCTGTGAAATTACATAAAAAAATTATAACTGTACGATAGAGATTACGGAAGCTATGCAGATTTTTGTTAAGTAATGTTTTGCTCAGAATTTCTTTTAATTGAGTTAATCTGTGGAGACAATTAAGAGTCGCGATATTCAAAGAACACAGAAAGCTGAGAAGGCAATGGAAAGTGTGTCAAAAGAAGCAAGACAAGAGAAAAAAAGAGGAAATTATTTGAGGAAAAAGAACAGTCTGGTGAGGATCAATATTATGATGGAGGCCGATTTTAGGGTAAGTAAAACTTTACAGCTCATTTCCCGCAAATTCACTTTTTTCCATAAAGGTACAGTTTTCTCAAAAACTATTTGACTTTTTTCTATTTGAATTTTTCGAGCATGTATACCAGTATAATTGTGACAATCATTGTAGTTTTCAGTTGTGTTTTCTCTGTGCTGACTCCGTATATGCTTCGGGTCTGCCTAGCGTGCTCTCGTACCTCTTTTTAAAAGCTGGCAGTGAACCTATCGTTACGGCACACAGTAAACATTCTATTCTTCATTTATTAAGTAAATCACTGTTTTCGCAAAAATATTGCACTTTGTGCGTATATTTAGAGTAAATACAATAAAAAATGGTAAAACATAAATCGGCACATGAAATCATGTAATGAAAATAACGGTGGCAGCGAAAGGGTTAAAAAGATGTCATAGAAAAGGCACAAAACGTTGAAAGTCCTAAGGCTTAACTGTTTTTTTAGGAACGTGTACCTAACATGAAAAATGTATAATAACACTAATCAGAGTTATCTCCTCTGAAAGTAATGAATTTCATTATACAGCCAGACCCTGTGGTGAATGAAGTGAAGGTGTCATTTGCAGAGTGTAAAATATGTGCTTTTCAGAGGGCCCGGCATGCTGATAAGTGTACTTTTCCATTCAGTGAGGAAGGCAATGGTAAACCACCTCACTCCTCGTTTTACTTAGTAAAACCTCTACAGGTTCAAACCAGCCTTTCGGCTGATGACCTAAACAACAACACCTAACATGAGGCCAATTTAACATTGGTTAGATAGGAGGTATAGTGCTACCCTTAAGGCGCCGGGATTGGCTCTAAGAATAGGTTTCCTGTTTGTCCAGTACCAAAATGTTCCAACTCAATAAATTGTTATTTCTCTGCATCAATTTGTCTCGTTAATATTTGAACGTCCCTCGTATTTCCTAATCAATGTAGGTGGTTTATTTGTTTCGTATAGGACCAATTTTAGACCACGTGAGATGACTTTGTGTTTCTGGAAGCTGTTTTCTTAACCCATATTCTAAGTATTCGCTCACTGTATGTTTTTTTTCTTTCTTTTGTGCATATAGTGTTTTATTTTTGCTCTTCATGGAAGCCCCTAAAGTCCGTAACTATTTGTCTGAATTTGGTTCGGAACATTAAGCTTTCTCAACATCCTTTTTAACTTCTCCAAAACATCTATCCGACTACTTAGGTCTATTCTTAGTGACTTAAAAATTTATTTTCCAACTGATTGTTATCCATTCTATACAGGTGTCCATAAAATTTCAGTTTTCTTTTTCTAATCGGTTGCATTCAAGGGGAATTGGGAGTCCAACAACTTTAAATTTTGGACTTTTTTGGTTTTTTACATTTTATAATATTTCAAAATCTTGTGATAAATTTGACATATTTACTGTTGTTTACGGCACACCTTTCTATTTTTAATATTTAAAAAAATTTGTGCAGCAAATAGACTTTTCTCCTGCGTTTGTGACATTAAATTGATTTTTTTGCTGTATTTTCGATTAATAGGCCTACTACGCTAACGTTACGATTTTGGTTTTAAATTAATTAGAACTTCCCTGTAGTGCCCCAGTAATTAACAGGAGGGTCACAGAATTTTGTGAATATGGACACATCTAGCATCTTTCCTGTATCAGTACTAGTGGCTAATGACTTTGTTTTGCTATGTTCAGTTGAAACCTGCAGATAAATTTCTATTTCCGTTGATGCAATCCATGCTATTTCCAAGCACAGCCTCCTCAACAATGTTATACTGCATGAAGTAAGTTTGCTAACACAATCTTAATGACTATAAGCTGAGATGCACTAAGTTAAATTTATCAGTTTTTGTAATTTCCGAAAAATTCATTTTTTGGCACAAAAGGAACATTTTATCAGCAACCTCTCAACCAATTTTAATGGAAACTTCACAGTAGTTAACCTTCATAAGGCTGCATATTTTCTATAAATAACTTGTGTAAAAATTTTTACTGAAATATTTTACAGTTCTCAATATTTCAAACTTTCACAGGTTTGAAAGATGAGTAAATTTAATTTTTTACCTTTGTTAAAAATCAAAATATTATAAAATTGTTACATTCAAAATGTATATTTATAAAAGCATTATATTGTAAATAAAATTCACAATGTAATAAGCAGTACAGGCTGAGAAAATGTTACGTTAAGTAAGTATGGTGAAGTATAGGACTCCTGTGTTCCCTTGCATTAATCGTCCATTTTCCTTGTGCAGGACGTGTTCTTCCCGACCTCGTAACCTATATTGTTCGTCAGCTTTCTTCGAGCCTATTATCTCGCGGAGGATCTTTTTCTCAAATTTCTCTGTTTCTCTTAGACCAGCTTTCCTGATCATCCTAATGAACTTACTCGCGTTCAGACACACAGGTACAGTTTTATTTTTTATATTATTTACAGGTATTATTATATACTTTATAATATTACGCAAGAGAATATTTTTAAGTAGATTGATTAAAGGTTTTTTCAAGTTTACTGGAATTCATGTACTCGTACTAATAAACTATATGCAAGGCACACAACTACGAGCATAAAAGTATGAATCATTTTAATTGTACTCAGTCCCACGCTTCAATAAAATTAGTCTAGTCAGTTGGTTTAAATTGTTGGTAAAATATCTCCATGTCAATGTAGTTTCATGTAATGGAATAAAACCACAACTACCTCAAAGCTGTACGCTTAATTTTTTTACAATAGCAAAGTCATGTTTGTTAATTTAAAACACTATTACGGTTCTCTCATTCAATGAACAGTAATATTGTCATCCTGTTTTGTTTTAAGTTTTTTTTTTAATCGTTTCTACCTTAATCAAAACCCGATCATTGAAATCTAAAAAGAACCATATAAAAGTACACTATAACTATTAGAGAAATTTTGTAATATAAACTCTTTTAATAATATCCAACAAATGACTTTTGTAAACGAAACATATGATACTAATGGATCTGTTAATCTAGAAAATTGAAATTCATTTTGGTCAATAGAATTTTTATTAAAAACAAAAATACCTGAACGTTTACATTTTCCAGACCACAAGTGCAAAATGATATATTGGATAATTACTTGCTTCTTGTATCTAATACGTTAAACTGAACGTTTTTGTTAATTTTCCTTCCCTCGAAGAGATTAAACTATTAAAGTCATTTTAATTAAATGACTATCGCTATATTTTAACCCATGGAACCGTGCAGCACGTCAAAATAAAAATTTGTTAAAATTGTGATTGAAATTAGCGCAATTCATTCGAGTTATTAAAAAACTTTCGTTGCTTATCAGATGAAACTTGCTATATAATAATTGAAATATATACTATACATCAACGAAATAAAGACTGTAGATGAGATCTAGCCAATACTAGCCAAGGTCGGATGTGAGGTTGCCTTTCGGTAAGTCACACTCTGTTTCACCGAACTCCAGCTGACTTTTTGTTAGGCTGTCATCCACAGCGGGATCACAACGTGACAACGCAGGATACAATTAACGAAAGTCAATTGGCTCTGTGCTGTGATCTAGGTCACTATGCTCCGCCTTCATCTGCAGTCACTAGTTCGTTAAGGTACAAATAAATACAAAATACAACAGTACCAGAATTCATACAGTAGGCCTATTATAAAACATCCGGTCAGTCGCCGGTTGTTTTGACTGAAGGCGTTTGTAGAGTGAAACGTGATTACGCATCCTTTTTACTGACTTTCAACCCGTAGTCTGTTTATATCTGCTGCACGTTTCTGTTGGATGTACGTTCACGTTAGCTATAAAAATATATAACTATTACACTGGCTATGCTTTCAATTTAGATATGCTAAAATTTAACATATATTTTAATAAATTTAATTCATTAAAATTAGTTATCCTATTAATTTGTTTTATTACTTTCTCTTGCTTTATAAAGAATATTATTATAATACAAATTTTTGCCATTTTTAATTAGTAATAAAATTTTTATTATTTTACAGCAGACTGTTTTGCAAATTATTGCTGATGCAGACAATGAAAGGCGATAGATGAAAAAGTGTGATCAAAAACATTCCAGACTTGATCGGGAATGGAATCCAGGACCCCTAGGGTAAAATCCATTTGTGCTGACCACTGCACTGCAAACCGGCGTGTAAAATGGAGAATAAAATGGATGAAAAATACGATGGCTTCGAAAATAAACTTGCTCGCTCGTTGCTTTTTAAATTTTTCGTGACAATTTAATAAGAAAACTAAAGAATATTAATTTTGAAATTAATTTACAGATTTAAAGGTTTAATTACTCTCAAAAATAAAGTACAATAAATGTTAAATTTTCCCAAATAATATCAAAATCCTTTTTAAAATAGTCATTATGGCTTAGTGTTTGGTGTGCTAACGTAGAAAATGGAAGGTGCTGAGTTTGATTCCTAGATTGAGTCTGGAAACTATTGCCAAAACCCGACCACCGTTCCAATTCCATGAATCACCGTCAATAATGATCAAGTTATAAGTTCTTTTAAATAAATTATAAAATCTAAGCTGTGAGTTCAAAATATTCAAATTAATTTTATAATACTTCATTTAGCGGTAATTGAAAATTTTCTGCTTTAAGCTGGGAAATCTAATAAAATGTGGGGAATTTCACATGCAATTAAATATTAATAAATTATCTATAAATTCACTTACATCAACATTGACTGATGGGAGCGGAAATACGACGGTATGCGGATGTTCCTTTGGTATATAACGATAAAATTCTTCTCTACCTTTATACCATTTAACGGTATATAAAGGTTCACCTTCTAAATCATATCGACAGATAAGAGTCACTGTATCTCCAGGACTAACAGCTGGAGGTACCTTTAACTCAACATCTCGGAGTCCATTCGCTGCACCTGTAACATATAAATGATCATGCATTATTATATATTATAAAAAGAAATTTTTTAAAGGAACATTAAATGTCATTAATAATAAAATTTAGAGCCACTCGATGCTGACATCTAATATTATAAAGGTAACGTTAAATATAGTTCTAAATTCTTCATTACTTCATCTTCAATTTTGTTGAAACCAACCGGATAATGATTTAGATGAAAAAATTGAGTAATAATATAAATAATGTATGTATATATAATTTATATGTATAATAATATATATTAATATAAGAGTAATAATATGGGTCGAAAAAAATACCACTCAGGAATAAGAATTGAAAATGAAATTACCTACGAGGGTAGGCTGATAAGTAATGCACACATGCTTGTAGAAGACGAACAAAAAGAAATAGCAAGATGGGGTAAATAACAAATTAAAGTACAAATCTTAACCTACCAAATTATCTATTTATTTTTCAATATAGTCACCGTTAAGCATTACACATTTCTCCCAACGTTTAACAAGTTTTTTCATTATGTCACTGAAAAATTCTTCCGACTTTCCTCGAACCCAGGACGCAATAGCTGCCTTCACCTCATTGTCCGAGCTGTAATGATTACCCTTAAGGTCTCTCTTCAGTAGAGGAAAACAATAAAAATCGCAAGGCGCAAGGTTGGGAGAATACGGAGGGTGTAAAATTGGTTGAAACTTCAGGTTTCTCAGAGCCTCTCCAGTTGCACGCGAAGTGTGTGGACGAGCATTGTCGTGTTGCAAAATTATTGGCGCCAGGTTGCCTCTAACACGACAAACTCGACGTCGGAGGTGTTTCAGAGTCTGTATATACTGAGCAGAATTTACCGTTGCCCCTCGTTCCAGATAATCAGTCACATAAACTCGGCGAGCATCCCAAAACACAGTCAAAAGAATTTTTTTTGCGGACGGTTGTGTTTTGAACTTTTTCACAACAGGAGAATGTGGATGACGATATTCAGCGCTCTGCCTTTTTTCTTCGGGATCGTAATGATGAACCCATGACTCGTCCCCCGTCACAATATTCAAAAGAAAGTCGTCTCCTTCGTCACGGTAGCGCTTCAAAAGTTGTTCACAGCATTCCAGTTGACATAGCCCCAGAACACGACGCCATACTTCCACTACTCAAAACAAACTGAATGAAAGCAACGCCTTCAAACTGCGCAGGCTTGTAGAGGAGAAATAGTACTTCCACATGCCACCAGGCGCGCTACTGAAGTTTATTTAGTTGTCTTCTACAAGCATGTGTGCATTACTTATCAGCCTACCCTCGTATTTACGAGATGTGGCTTATAAATAACGAGACTGACGTTGTAGAAAATTTTATTTTTATTTTATACATAATCACTTATTGTCACCTTCAATATACACTCCTTCTCTATCCCTACAACGCTCCATACAAATTTTCCATTGTTGGAAACAGTGCTGGAAGTCATCTTCTGTCAGCTCCTTCGGACACGTGACGCTCTCTCTTTTACAGCTTCCACAGACACAAATCTTGTCCCTTTTAGTGCAGATTTCACCTTAGCAAACAGGTTTTACTTAGGAAACTTCTTAGGAACAGGAAATCACATGGTGTAAGATCTGGCGAATAAGGTGGATGTTCTAACACTGAGATACTGTACTTGGCTAGAAACCTCTTGACAGATAACGCGGAATGAGCTGGCGCATTGTCTTGGTGGAGAACCCATGATTTGTCCTTCCACATTTTGAGGCGTTTTTCCTTACTCTTCGACGTAGTTTAGAAAGTACCTAAAGGTACTAATATTGATTAATTGTTTGACCTTCAGGAACCCATTGAAGGTACACAATCCCATGGTATCAAAAAAAACAATCATTACTTTAAATTTAGACTTGCTCATTCGAGATTTTTGGCTCTCGGTGAAGTTTGGCTCTTCCAGTGCATGGATTAGCACTTCTTTTCCAGATCATAAGTAAAAATCCACGTTTAATCACATGTTATTATCGTTTTCTAAAAATTTGGGTCATTTTCAATTGCGTACAAAGTGTCAGTACAAACATTTTTACGACCTTCATTTCAAACAATTTTGAGCGGCACGTGTCCTGAAGGAGCCGACAGAAGATGACTTCCAGCACTGTTTCCAACTATGGAAAATTCGCATGGAGCGTTGCAGGGATAGAGAAGGAGTGTATATTGAAGGTGACAATAAGTGATTATGTATAAAATTAAAATTAAATTTTTTACAACGTCAGTCTCGTTATTTAATAGCCACACCTCTTATATTAAAAAGAAAACGACTGTGTACAACTAATATTTCCATTTATTGCATCCAAAACATCAAGCCGTTATAATGAATCTAAAGTTAGTATACGGACAATATAGGTTACGAGGTCGAGAAGAACTGCCCAAGGAAAATAAACAAGGTTTCTTATGTCCGTCAGTTAATTGAGTTCAGTCATGTTAAAGTTACCGTACGGTTGTGAATAAGTGAGTGTCTGTGTCTATTAAAAAGTGTCTGTAACGTGCTCGCCTCTCATCATGCGGTCCTGGGTTCGAATCCTACTCAGGCACGGCATACTTTCATACGTTACAAAACATTATTTCATCCTCCATTGTACAATGGAGTTACACCCCAACGTCGTCGCTAATGGCCGTTGTAGTTGATGCGACGTTAAATAAAATATAAAAAAATAAAATAAAAAAAGTGTCTGTTAGTTTAAGCTATAATTTTTTAATTAATTTATGTAATTCGATTGTGATTTGTTAGTAATCTAAGCACAATAATTAATTATTTATAATTTTGTGAATAAATAATTGTTATAAGTATGACGAAATTTGTTATTTATTATATCCAGATTCCGAACGAACCTAGGTTTAGGTTTTACAATATGGTAAAAAAATATTATACTTAACAATGTCAAAGTATATATTCTAATTAAGTTCCATTTTTATAAATAATTGACTAGATAGAGCTACTAGTTATACAGTATTACAGATAGCTTTTTATAAACAATGTTTTCCCATTTTTCTTTTCATTATCTCACGGTTTCCTTTTAAAAATGGCTTTCCTACTAAAACAAGTAAAGTATTATAAATTTTATATATGGGTTTCACAACATTATTACAACTTTTTAAACATTTTTAAAACTTTTATTTACTAAAAACTGAAAACTGTAACACAACAGCAACAGTAAAGTTAGTTAAAAATATTCTCCGTGTGCTGATGTCGCTAATTTCTGGGTTCACTCCCTTGTAGTTGTAGTCACATGTACTATATATACATCCGTTTCAATTTTAACTTTTCGTAACAAGATAACAATTTTAACAGCGCTCGCGGAAAATTTCTATATAACCTCTTTTCTAAAATTTACTTTTTCGTTTTTCTTTTAACTTACATTATGTAATAGTATTTATTTGTAGAATTATTTATTTAAAATGAGTAACTAACCTTTGTGAAAATTATGTAAAATTATTTACAACACTCGCAATATTTGTACTTTCTCTTGCCTATATGAATATATAGGAAGGAAAGTATTGTTTTCAAGTCGATTTTTCGAAATCGAGTTTTCACCGGATCTATACGTTTTCAGAACCCCTGAACCCAAAAAACAAGTTTTTAGCGATTGGTCTGTGTGTGTGTCTGTGTCTGTGTGTGTGTGTGTGCGCGCGCGTGTGTGTGTGTGTGTGTGTGTACAAAATATCTCAAGAACGGAACATTGTACGAACTTGAAACTTGAAACTTAAGTTACATACCACTACCAGACCCGACACGAACATTTTCATCAAAATCGGTTAACCGGAAGTAGTAGTTTATTCGTATAATTTTTCAGTTTTTTGCGATTTTCTCAAAAACTGGTCCTACGTTTTTTTTTAAAAATCGCCTCATTTACTCAATTTTTTATTCTCTACAAGATAGGGTAGGCGTCATATTTGCTGAAATTCTGGGTGAGGCTGTTTTTACGTAAAAACTTTTTTTTTAAGACTTTTTTTTTTTTTAGGGCGAACAACCTGGACAGTTATCATCGCCCGTTTTTTTAAGATTGCGGCTTTAATATGTATTATAGCGCAAAAATGTATATAATAAAAAATGTAGAGAATTTAAAAACCTACAACTTTTATTTCAAACATTTTTTTTTATAACGCTTAGTTTAGCGGTAATTAGCGATTTTCTGTTTTTTTTTCACGAAAACGTGGGAAAAATCGAATATTTTAAGATTTCAGCCTTAGAATGCATTTTACGACAAAAGTGTGTATTATAAAATTTGTAGGAAATTAAAAGATCTGCAACTTTTATTTAAAGCTTTTTTTTGTACAGTGCCTAGTTTAGCGTGTAGGAGCGATTTTCCGTATTTTTAAGCCAAACTGAGGTCGATTTTAATTTTGCGTATTTCACTAATGTTTTTTGAGGTAAGTTTTTTGTTTATTTTTAATATTTTATTACTAATGTTAGGTTTATTGTTAATTATTTGCATTGGCAAGAGAAAGTTGTGTGAGTGTTTCACACCAGATTTTTTTCTAAAATTTACTTTTTCGTTTTTCTTTTAACTTACATTATGTAATAGTATTTATTTGTAGAATTATTTATTTAAAATGAGTAAACAACCTTATGAAAATTATGTTAAATTATTTACAACACTCGTAATATTTTTCTATAACGTTTCCTTTGATAGTTAACGTTCTTAATATGCTTTACATTATAGGTAGTAATAAATTCTAAGGAATTTTTTTTGTAATAATTTTATTATTGAAATAAACGTTTAAAACTTTTTTAATTACTTTAAAATTACTATTAGTTGAAAGTATACCCGTGTAACTATAAATTACGTATATTAACTAAATCGTTTAACATTTGTAATTATTTGTAAAAATTTTATTCTTTACTAATTAATTATTCTGGTTAATTTATTGAAGTACTAAATGTTGCAAATTTTTAAATAAATCGGTTCACTGGTTTGTTGTTTGATATTCTCAAGTTTTTTTATAGTTTTGTGCCATTTTAGACGCCGTAAAGTAACTTTAGATATATCTGGAAGTTTTTTACAGCCCATACTCAGGTATTCTTTCACTGTAGGCTTGTCTCCTTTCTTTCGCCCGTCCTATGTTCTGTTTTTTTTCGCGAAAGCTCTTGACGTCAGTAATAAACAGCCTGTATCATTCAGTAGTTATTAGTATTTTTCAGTGACGAGTAAAAAAAAGAGAGGTAAAAACAAATACATTTGGATACTTGATTTGACTTAAGGTGACTGTTAAGTTTTTCTCCTTACTACTACATTACAATCTATTCGTTTTATTTGAACAATTAGTAATTGGCATGGCAAAGAGAGTAAGGAACTGAAGGAACTCAAAAGTCCATCAATCTTTGATGACTTCAGTACCTATACGTATTTAGGTACGAGAACAAAAAAAAATACTTAAGAGTAGTTCGCTAAATTTTTACTTTTTATTTATTTATTTAATGGGTAATGATACCTATTGTATGGTTCCAAGCTCCGTGTAGTTGTGGGGTAAGTTATAATGAATGAGTGACGCATGCTGGCAGAACGGTTGTTGTATTAGCTACTTTGATACAAAACATTCGAATTCAAACTTTCCGTATTTATATTTATTTGTATTTATTACATTTATTTATTTACATATTTTGGTATAAATTGGTAAGTTAAATATTATGAAGGCAAGTCCAAAAAATTCTTTTTAACTTTTTAACCTGAATTTTTATTTAAACTTATAGACTACATTTATTGTAAGTATCTTCAAAATGTTTCTTCATTTCTTTTAGTAGAAATCTTACAAAAATTTTGTACTGGAATCTGCAGAAATACCCCAAAAATATATCCTTAATGTCCAAATTGCCTTTAAAATTTATTCATGTAGATTTATCTTTTTCCTAACACAGGCATGTGGAGTGTTCAATTATTTGCACTCGATCTGCTAGTTCCAGGGCTACAAAAATTAGTTCTGTTTCTTATCACATGGTTACCAATTAAATGACAGAAGTATTTAAAAACAGAAGAGGTACAGCTGTAAAGATACTAGTCACAGTTGTCTCCTTGGAGAGAAATGAATTTCATCATTATACATCCAGAGCCTGTGGTGAATAAAGTGAAGGTGTAATTTGCAAGGTGGAAAGTAGGTGCTTTGGAGAGAGCCTGGCATGCTGATCAGCCAACTTTTCACTCAGTAAGGAAGGCAATGGTAAACTATCTCACTTCTCGTTTTACTTTGTAAAGCCTCTAGAGGTCCAAACCAGCCTTTTGGCTGATGACCAAAACAAAAACAGATTTATCTAGTTTACTTTTGTCAGGAGAGATTTATTCATCAAAAGTTAATAGAGTTTAGGAAAATTTAGATCTGGTCGTTATATTTTTGTATATATGTGTTGTTTCAATATAAGGCAACGATTTAAGTGTAAATCCAGATATCTGTGTGTTACAATGTAGAATGATGTTATTGTACAGCTTTATACGGCTGAACAGTCACCCTTTTTTAAATTAAGTAACCAGTACTGATTTTGTTTCGTTAATTTGTACTTCCCACTTGAAGAGTAGTGTAACTAATTTTTATGTTTATCTAAATACTTTTTTAACAGTCCTAATGCAGCTGCATTATCATTTACTGCGATAATAGGTTTATTATCTGCAAATGTTGCTACTGATTATGTATCTGTATTGCCTGTAAAGTCTAGTCACTGGTTTAAAAAATTTGGAAAGAACATTGAAAGAATCTGAATTTAATCAAATCGGTAAAAATTACAGATAAACAACTTCAAGATCTTTCATGAAAACAAAAAGAAAAATAGAATGGGATTGCCCAATAATAATATATTTACGCTAAAAGAAAGGACAAGAGCCAACCAATAAATCACGCTAGTATATGAGCTGAAAAAGAGATTTTAAAAATATTTAAAGTTTTTTGAAGTATTGTATAATGACTAAACTACAGAGGAAAATTTAAAAATTTACTCAGTTTGTTACAGAAAAAAATTTTACAGCCACTCATAAATAAACTACACTTCCTGTTAAAATTCACATTGACTCCGAGTAAAATATCAAATAAAAAAACAAATAAAATTGGCTGGTTATCAATACTGTATAATTACAATAACAAATAAAATCTTTAAGCCAACTTACTAAAGTATATTGCAGTTGGTTTATCTTGTAGACTGTACATCTACTAGATATTATTATTATGACTGTACTATATTACAAACTTGAATTGGGCAATGAAAAGCGATGCTTCGTAACTTGGATTAGAAAGTCATTTCACCAGAACGGGATCTATTCGTTGAACGTTAAACTACACTACGTTACATTTTAGTGGAAACCAAAGCTTGCGCGGCCGATCGGAAAACTTTTATGAGATATGACATAAGTTGTAACATAATGTTGTGTTCCTTGTATAAGTAACTGACTGGCATAAGACTGCCATGTAAGCGAATTTAACAAGAGTATTTTTAATACGTAGTATACCTATGGATTTTAACTTCGGCAGTAAAGTAATATTTGTTTACATTTTTAATACCTATCCTTATAAAATAAAAATTACAAAATAAATATTAATAAACTAAAAAATATCTAGTGTAAAAAAAATCAAACGGCTTCCTCTTGCCAATGTAAATAATGAACAATATAACCTGTATTTAATCATGCGTAAACAATGAAAAATAAAAACATGACCTAATTTTAAACATGAGTGAATGACGCAAAATGAAAGCCGAAAAATTATTAATTGACTTTAAACTCTGTAGATTTTTTTATTTATTTTGCTTTTACAGCCTCATTGGATCACTTGAATCAATTCAGAAATCCTTCTTGGTTTGGTTTTAGGATTCTTATGCTTTTCCCAATAATTCTTCATATTTTGGAATCTGAACTGTCTGATTTTATCTGTACGAATCATTGACGACGGAGTTCGAGTTTTGCAATGATCTTGTGTCTTTATCTTTAAGCAACTTAAGCTGTTTAGATTTTTCTAAAAGATCTTGTTCTGCAATATTAAGTTTTTACATAAATCATGCTTCACTTTGGCCAACAACCTTGGAGGATTTTCCACGAGTTAATTATAGAAATGAGTTGTTTAATTACTTGATTTTTCGGTATTTTAAGTGAATTTCTAAAGAAAGACATTCATTTTTTCCGCACTTTCTTCAGAAAAAAATTCTTCAAATAAGAGTTGTATATGTTTTTATTTCCTATAACTTTTATAATTTATACAGTTTTGTCGTGAAATGCATACCAAGGCCGCAATCTTAAAAAATTAACTTTTTACCGTTTTTTTGTGAGAAAAATACAGAAAATCACTAATTTATTGTTGAAGAAAAAAATAATTGAAATAGAAGTTTTAGATTATTTCTTAAAACCTTAACTCAGTATTTAAACTTCGGCTCTAAAACGCATATTAAGGCGGCAATCTTAAAAACCAATTTTTACCACGAGATCACAGCCTCAAGAATTTCAGTAAAGCGCTTACCCTTCTTGTAGAGCATAATAATAATAATGATAAAAATAATAATATGAACTTATTTACAAAGAAAAATAGTTTTAATTTTACAAATAACTAAGACAGTAGGCCTACAGTAATTTACCAGTCAATTACAACAAATTGATACAATTTTATGTAATTAAAAAAAACTGTTCCAATTATCATAATTTTTAATTCATTAAGCTTGGCCGAGGCCATCAGCTGAGATAAACGTCTAATGCTATTTTACTAAAATGCTCAAGTAGATAAATAAAGTAAGTAAATATAGCGATTAACTGAAACATTTTGTCCTAAATGCATTCGCCAATTACAAAATAAAACTACAAATATCTTCTTCTTCTTCTTCTTCTTCTTACTATCAAGGATTAGACATAAGCCTGTTCCGAACTCACAAACCATCCTGTACGTCTACACAAACACCGTACATCTTGACTACTGCCATCTTCTTCGAGGTATTCCCACCTCCCTTCTTTCAACAGGAACATATTCCATCACTTTTCGAGATATTTTTTCCTCTGGCATCCGTTCCAAATGTTGCCTCCATTGATTCCGGTACTACAACTAGTTATCTTTCATGCATTTCTTCCTTGCCGGTCCCCTAGTGGTACCTAGTGTTAGCTTCGTAGCTTAGAAGCTGAGGACAGAGCTTCTTTTTGAATTTACCTGCCAGTAGGTTGGCCAAAATATAACAGTGATACATAAACGCACTGCTTTAAGCCCCAGGCGACAAATCCCCGGCGAACCATGAAAAATGTAGTGCCTTTAAACAGAAGGTCGTAAAATGACGAGACTCTTACCATCGAGGACACCACCCAGACAGAGAAATGCAACTCCCCCATAAGAGGCATAAGCACAACAGCCGACACACTACAGTGCAGCGCTTGTCGCAAGACTCAGCCAATACATCATTCCCCATTCGAAGTATTCTCCCCTGGCTAATTGCCCACGGACTAAAGAGCGAAGAAACAAAATACTACTTTTCTCACCAACGGAAAACGAAAACAAACATGTGCAAGCACTACTCATTTTTTAGAATTGAACGTAACAGGAAATGATGATCAGACTTCATCCAGTTTGTTAAATAGGAAGACCAAAGATTGAGGTCATACCTGTATCTGGAACCCTTATCTAGTAGAATTTTTCCAGCCATTTGGGATCCTGAACTTAAGTTCTAAGTTTAAGCTTGTACGTTCTTGACATTATTCTGTTTACACACAGACAGACCAATCGCTTAAAACATGTTTGTTGGGTTCGAGGGCCTGAAAATATGTATTTCCGGTAAAAACTCAATTTGGAAACAATACATTCCTTCCCTATTTTTATATTCATACAAGATAAGAAAATGTAAAAATAGGTTTTATGAGTCAAATTTGGAAATTTCAATTTATTCATTGATGTAAGGGATCTTCTTGACTGCATCCCTCATAAGAGTATATATACTTTTATCAATTTTGTACTTTAGGCCATAAGCCGAAAGTCTGGTTTGAAACTCTATAGGTTTTACTCAGTGAAACAAAGAGTAAAATGGTTTACTATGCCTTCCTCACTGAGTGAAAAGTGCTTATCAGCATACCAGGCTCTCTGAAAATCATCTACTTTCCAACCTGCAAATGACACTTTCACTTCATTCACCACAGGATCAGACTGTATAATGAAACACATTACACTCAAAGGAGATAATCTGACTAGCATTTTTACACCTCTATCTATTCTGTTCTTAAATGCTTCACTCGTGTAATTGGGCAACCATGGGGTAAGAAATAGAACTACGTTTTGCAGCCCTGGGACTAGCAGATCGAGTGCAAATAATTTAACAAACCACTTGCCTGTTATGGGCAAGATGTTCACTTTATAACGTCAAACTTGTCCAACTGAGGTTTTGAATAACGTTCAGTTCCCCCAGGTGAGAGTCGAGCGACTACATACTAAACATTTAGAACTTAACCGCTGCCAGAAGCTACTTTTCTGCTTCATTAAACCCCGATCAAGATTGTTTCAAAATTTTTAATTATAAAACCCTTTTGCGACCGATATGGTCTTACGGTGTTCAGTTTTTTGTAGCAGCGGTAAAGAGTAACTTCAAATCGATCCAGGCCTTTTAGTCAAAACTCTTAAGACTTGCTTCTAAAGCTTCATTTTATGTAAGCAATAAAACCCTACATGACTATTTCAAAATTCTAACAGTAAAGAAACTAACCCCGTCCTTCTATAGTAAATTTCAAAGACGACTAATTGTCCATCTCAACCAACTAACCCGTAACATAACTACAAGGAACTTCCCAACTGTTTGAACTCTAAAGTGAAAATGGAGCAGAAACCTCTTGGTCTAAATAACTAACATCACCTGTAGGTCTAAATGGAGAATCTACAACTGGATGTCTCTTCTCTTGAAAGTGGAATTCCCCATCGCCTTTTAAGTGTAATTTCATGTACGGAAATTGTATAGCTCATTGTACAATACCGTAATAACTACAGTACTTTTTTGTAACCCTGAAAGTAGCAGATCGAGTGCAAATAATTTAACAATCTACCTGCCTGTTATGAACAATTTTGTCACTTGACGTTCAAATTATTTTTCTATAACTTAATGTGGGAGTTTACTTTAAACGAGTATAGGCCTACTAAATATTGTACTAGCTACTCATGATGTAAAATTTATCAAATATTTTAACGAAATGTGTTTGTAACCTCATCTTTTACCCTGTAGATATTCCAGTGTAGAATCAGATTGCTGGCACGTTTCTATTTAATGGTATTAAGGAGTAGACCTCAACTTATGAACTTTCATTTTCTTGACAACCGCTATGAAAATAAAGTGATGTAAGCCTCTAATACTCTTCGATAAACTCTTTAGTTAACTTAGATGGGATGACAAGACCTGTAATGGAAACGTTTTCCTAACTTAACTAAGTTTTCATTAAAACGATAAGCTTAATATTGTTAAGGGAAAGTGATGTACTAATAGTTAATAACTAGAATATCGTTGTAATCATTACCTCTTGATTCTCAAATAGCTTGTTCTTACCTATCGTTCAACTAACTATTAATTGCATAAGCCTAAGGATAAGTTCATGTTGGTTAAGAAAAGATATTATGATGTTACCGGATAACACCATGACATTTATTATTCCGGGGTTATATTATAATTTGGTTATTTCTAAAATAATAAAATTCCATTTTAAATTTATATAAAATATTTTAAATTAATTTCATACGTTATTATTACAATTATAGCTACTAGAAAATTGCAATAAATGACTCGTTCCTGACGTAATAACAAATTAAATTTATTATTTTTAAAGTTTATTTTTTGTCATCAGTCCCTCGACTGGTTTGATGCAGTTCCCAAATTATTCTATCCTGCGCAAGTCTTTTTATATATACATTCCTGTAACACCCTACGTCTTTTTAATTTGCTTTACATATTCGAACCTTTGCTTCCCCCTACAATTCACTCCCTCAATATTACACTCCATTATTGATAGATCAATACCTGGATGTCTTAAGATAATGCCCCACTAGCCTATTCCTTCCTCTGGTAAAATGCTTCCATATACTTCTTTTTTCATTCGCTCACCAAAGAACCTCTAAATTACTTATTTTGTCCACCCATGTAATCTTTAACATTTTCCTATAACATCACATTTCAAAAGCTTCTATCCTCTTCCTTTCTACAGTCCCTAACACCCACGTTTCACTCCCGTGTAATGCTATACTCCAAACATAGTGTTTTAAAAAATTTTTCCTAATCTCTAAGTCAATGTTTGAAGTCAGAAAGGTGTTTTTCATTTCAAAGGCTTTTCTAGCTTTAGCAATTCTACTTTTAATATTACTAGTGCTTCTACCATCCTTTCTTATTTTATTCCCTTCATTTTAAAATGAAAATGTTTGGATGAATCGTAAATATGGTAGCTGCAAATCTCTGATTGGTCGAAGCGATGTTTTCTCTTATTGGTCGGAGTTCACGTCATTGGTTTTACGCATGTGGAATATATAGAGGAGCGTCCGGCACAGTACAGTACTGAAATATAAGGAACGTCGATGACATTACAAAGATATATTTACCATGAAATTTATCTCCAAGTGAACAAATCTTTACAAAAAATAAATTCTACACAATTGCCTCAGTTGTAGGCTTCATATTGTACCGCTGTTGTACATTTAATTTATTGCCGAATCATTTTCGTACCATTAAAATCTTAAAAGAATTTGTTTATCGTGTGTTATAAACGAAATTAGGGCTACAAAAAATAGTTCTGTTTCTTATCACATGGTCAGTTAATTATATGACTGAAATATTAAAGAACAGAAAAGGTAGAGGTGTAAAACATACAAGTCAGCGTTATCAGTGAGAAAGGCATATGTAAACCACCTCACTCCTCATGTCTCTTAGTAAAGCCTCTAGAGATTCAATCAAGTCTTTCGGCTGATGACCTAAACAACATAAACGAATATTAGATACTATCATGTCGTTTTTTTTTAAATTGTAGGTTTTTGGATATAAGATGAATATATCTGTTTATAATCATTTAATTACTGTATTAACTGCTATAAGCACAGAAAATAAACATAATAATCATGCACGTACTAAAACATTATGTACATATAAGTGTGTGTGCTGGCAATATGGTAAAATTTATGCACCGTCGAAATGCAATTGTACCACACTTGAATTCCCACAGTATTCCATGAACTCCTTCATTCAATTCAGTATTCAACTAAGCTTAAATTAAGGCGTCTGTTTCAATACCCTAAGGGTTTGCTATAGATATATTATTCAACGTAAATTATTCAAGCGTATGTTGAGAGACTGGTTTAATTTACAAACAAGCGTTACTTTATAGATTATTTAGTTTAATTTATATAAACACGATTGATTAAGTAAATAAAACTTTATTCTACTGTTTACTTTTTCAATTTATTGATCCAAAAATTTGGATAATCCAAATTGATTTTAATTTTTTTTTAATGCTTTTGAAATTAAAACTGTCATATTTCTTTGCTTGTTTGTTAACAATGGACCCCTTTAGCCAGTTTACAAGCCTTTAGCTTGCGATGGTACTCCTTTAAGCATTTAGAACGCTTTTGGCGAACTTCCTCTTAATAAACCCGTCCCGGTCTTTTAGGTACAATTGTGGTAAGTTGAGTGGTGTGGTCTTTGATTCTGTTCGTATTTGGGTGATTTTTCAACTAAGTCCTGTTCAGTTAATTTCAGCCCTTGCATGTCCTTTAGTACTTCTTTATGCCAAGTATATTGTATCTGGGATATGGAAAAAATCCAACATGTGTTTGACTATTTTGTAGAGAAGTCTGTTGGGTGACATTCTGAGGATATGACCAAAGTAGGACACCCGTTTTTTCCTCATTGCTACTGTTGTAGACTCTATGTCTTTGTAAACTTGGTCGTTCGGTAGTAACCTGTATTGATTGTCATTTTTGTGTTTTTTACCCATGCATGTCTGAGAATCCTGCGTTCTATTTTTCTGCACGACTCCTTGACGGTTTGACCATTTTACTAAGACGGCTTGACCTTGCTAAGTCATTTTATAATAAATAAAATATTTTGTTTTGTAATCTAAGTTTAATAATTAATAATTGTAATTATTAAATGTGTCAATAAATAACAGTTATAAGTTTAAGAAAGTCTGTTTATTATTTATTACCCAGATCCCGATCGAACCTAGGCTAAGGTGTTACAATATGTAGATTATATGAAAAAGTAATGTAGTTTAAGGTTATTAAGATGTTAATTTTGGAAATAAATTACTATCTTAAGCAATTGGTAATAACTGACGAATATCCTGTAAAAATACCTGTGATTACAAAACTTTTGTGGCCGTTATACAATGTAGCGTTAGAAATGTTATAAGGAGAATTGACTAATATTTATGACTACATTAGAACCTTTAATTTGAGCTGTCAGTGGTGGCTCAGTACATAGAAAACTTTTTCTGGTGTACATCTAGATTGGTCTAAGAAGACTTGTGTTTTATTCGTTTTTTTCTTTTAGTATAATTCAAATAAATTTGAGCTTGCATGTAAAAGCCAAAATTTCCTTACTTAAGGTATACCATTAAGCGATAAAGATAATTAATTATTACCTCTCTCATGTTTTTCCCCTCTAAGGCTCATCATTATAAATGCTTACTTATCGATTTAGTTGTGTTCCTTGACCTTATTCAACATCTGATTTTATTTACAATCAATTTAAACTCGTTAGTTTTTATATTACGTTAGTTAGTTATATTTAGTTTGTTATTTATTATATGTTAGGTAATTTAATTCTAATTTACTTGTAGATTTTATACACTTTGTAATTTTTAGTTGTAATAAATACTTTAACTTTAAACTATAGTGTGTTAATTATTTAATTTACCCCGATCCCAAAACGGACCTTAGAGATAAGTGTCACAATAATATTAAAGAGGTGGCAAGTAAGATCGACGAGAGTTGCAATTCAACCCGGCTAAACGAATTTGAATAAATTAATAAATCGGGAAAAATCACAAATCTGAAAACCCTGCATCACAAGTAAGCTCACATTCCTGTAAATTCAATTATAGTCGGAAGTACCGATTTAGTCTATTGCCAAGGTTTTTCATTATTTAAAAAGTAGACGTTCCATGTTACTCTCCCGCCATATATTTATTACATTTATGTAGAAGTTGCACAGTCATCTCGCCGTATTGCAATGTTTTTTCCTAATATTTAGAGTATAATGCACTAATTTTATGGTCTTATTATTCTCAAAAAAATAAATGTGATGGCATAGTGGTTTTGTAGTAGTTGATATTTACCCAGTGGTTTGGAAATTGATATTTAACCTAACCCCTCCGACGCTAGCGTGCAATTTCTAATTTATAAATAAATTATATAATTACGAAATCTGTTATGTTTGTTCTTAATTAAATACAAAATGTAAATTTGAATATAATTGCTTCTAACATTGATGAGAAATTAATAAAGATAATTAGTAAAATAAATTAATAAAGGAGAGAGCAATATAGTTTTATTGTTTATAAATACAAATTGCAAGAAGATAACTTAAAGGAAACAGTAAAGTAGAATGAGTATGAAGTTTTGATCATGGTTGCCAACTGACCACAGTTAGATTCGAAGTTCTGAATAGAGGAACTGTCGGGTGGAAAATATAAAAGGGATTTATTAAGGACAGGGTGCTACTGGTAGTAGTATGGTGGCAACAGTGATGTGGTGTGATAGTGGGATTTCTTGATTAGACAAAACTGGATTTGAGTCTTGGCCACAAGGATAAAGGATGGTTCAGTGGAATGGTGGAACAAGAGTAAAGAGGAAAGGGGAAACACTAGTGGTCGGTTGGGTGCGCTATCCCTGTCATCCCTTTTACCAATAGTTAGTTGGGGTAATAAGATTTGATTGCATAGTTTAAACTCAATACTCTTCTTGCAACTTCGATCTATAACATTCCCATGGACAAAATAAGTTGGACTTTGTAACAAGGGACAGACGCAATTAGATTCAACTCTCACGAAAGCATTATAGTACGGTATTTGCGTAGACTACTTGAAGTGTTCTGACGCTCAATTCACCTTTATATTTCATACGTTTACTTTTCACTTAAAATTTACTCAGATGTTTAATAATTGCATTGATCTACTATTCAATTGAAAAGTTAAGGATTCTTTATTAATAGACCTGCTTTTAACACCCCACTTGTTAAAATTTTGTTGACAATTTTTTTAAATTTTCTTTTAAAATTACCATTTATTTCTTCTTTAATCCATAAGGATAACCAAATCTCTTTTAACACTTCATGATATGCAATTTAGAAAATATTTAACATTTAATAAGAATTATGATAAGAGCTAATTGGTTGCAAACACCAAATAGTTTTTTTTTAGATAATTTTTTAATGATTCTGTTTCAAATTAACAACAAACATTTTTTTAATGATTTGTTGAAGGTATAGCAAAAGCCATCGTGACGCTTCATATTGGTAACTGTGGTAAGAAGGTATTTGTTGTATTTGTGAGTACTCAAAGTTTTTGCTTTGTTTTTACTTTTTAATTTGGATTTTTAGCCAGTAAAACATAAAACAATTTGAGATATTCGAATATTTATAAATAATTATAAAAAAGTTAAATAAGAAAAACTAAACAAGTGAAACATTTAAACAAAATAAATTTTAAAAAAATTTATATTTACATTTATTTAGAATTTATTAATATTGGAATAATACTAGCCTTATAATAATACTCGCCCATAGTAGACAGGTGGATTGTCAAATTATTTACACTCAATCTGTTCGTTGCAGGGCTAAAATAAATAGTTCTGTTTCTTATCACATGGTCAGCTAATTTAATGACTGAATCGTTTAAGAACAGAAGAGGTAGAGGTGTAAAAGACACTTATCAGAGTTATCTCCTCTGAAAGTAATGAATTTCATTATACAGCCAGACCCTGTGGTGAATGAAGTGAAAATGTTATTTGCAGAGTGGAAAATATGTGCTTTTCAGAGGGCCCGGCATACTGATAAGCGTACTTTTCCACTCAGTGAGGAAGGCATGGTAAACCACCTCACTCCTCGTTTTACTTAGTAAAACCTCTGCAGGTTCAAACCAGCCTTTTGGCTGATGACCTAAACAACAACAACAATATTGGAAATATTCGTACGAAAGAATCGTTGTGTCATTAAAAAATTTAGTTCTCGTCAACGAGTGATTTTCCGTATTAAGCCAAACTAAATTTGGTTTTCATTTTTCAACATTCACTTATGATTAAAATAAGGTTATGTTTTTGAGGTTAGTTTTTTTGGTTTATTTCTAATGTTTCATTACTAATAATTACTTTATATTGTTAATTTTTTGCATTGGCAAGAGAAATTTCTGTGAGTGTTTCACACCAGATTTTTACAATCTTATAATAATTATTGCATCACAAAATTGGAAAAGATGAACAAAATGTAATTACGTAATATGGATAAAAATAGATGACAATTCGTAGGAATTCGTGGAAATGAGAATTATTTACAGCACTAAAACTTTTCGTTAATTTCTAATTTTGTATGATTACATTACATAATTTTATTAATTATCCGTAGACATATTTTAATGATCCCCGTTTTAAACATTCAATTACCTGAAAAGTCAAAACAGATTCAGTACTCCTAATATTTTTTATTTTATTTTATTTATTTTTTTACTTTCTCTTGCCTATATGAATATATAGGAAGGAAAGGATTGTTTTCATGTCGATTTTTCGAAATCAAGTTTTCACCGGATCTATACGTTTTCAGACCCCCTGAACCCAAAAAACATGTTTTTAGCGATTGGTCTGTGTGTGTGTCTGTGTGTGTATGTGTGTGTGTGTGTGTATCTGCGTGTGTGTGTCTGTGTGTGAACAGAATATCTCAAGAACAGAACAACATACGAACTTGAAACTTGAAACTTAAGTTACATACCACTACCGGACCCGACACGAACATTTTCATCAAAATCGGTCAACCGGAAGTAGTAGTTTAGTTGTAATTTTTCACGTTTTTGTGATTCTCTCAAAAACTGGTCCTAAGATTTTTTTAAAAATCGCCTGGTTTACTAAATTTTTAATTCTCTACAAGATAGGGTAGGCGTCATGTGTGCTGAAATTCTTGGTGAGGCTGTTTTCACGTTAAAACATTTTCTTTTTAAGATTGCGGCTTTAATATGCATTTTAGCGCAAAACGTTATATAACAAAAGTTGTAGAGAATTTAAAAACCTACAACTTTTAATTCAACCATTTGTTTGTAAAACGCTTAGTTTAGCAGTAATTAGCGATTTTCTAATTTTTTTCTCACGAAAACGTGTGAAAAATTGATTTTTTTACGATTTCGGCCTTAGTATGCATTTTATGACAAAAGTGTATATATAATAGAATTGATAGAAAATTAAAAGATCTACAATTTTTATTTAGAGCATTTTTCTCTACAGAGTCTAGTTTAGCGTGAAAAAGTGATTTTCCGTATTTTTAAGCCAAACTGAGTTTGATTTTCATTTTGCGTCTTTCACTCATGATTAAAATAAGGTTATGTTTATTAAGGTTAGGTTTTTGTTTATTTCTAATGTTTTATTACTAATGTTAGGTTTATTGTTAATTATTTGCATTGGCAAGAGAAAGTTGTGTGAGTGTTTCACACCAGATTTTTATTCCTAATTTGTGTACGTTGCAATCTGTTCAATTTAGAACAATAAGCAACCCCATGACCCAATGAGATGAGTATGATGTGTATGACGTGTAAATGAGGTGTAGTCTTGTACAGACCCAGGCCGACCATTCCTGAGAGAGTATGGTTAATTGAACCCCAAACATCAAAGTACACCGGTAACCACTGTCTAGTATTCAAATCCGTATAAAAGTAACTACCTTTACTAGGATTTGAACCAAGAACCTTCGTCTCCGAAAATCAGCTGTTAAACAGCTGATTTTGGCGACGACTTTACCTCTAGACCAACCCGGTGATTCCAGTACTCCTGTGAACACAAATATTTTATTAACAACCCCCGTTATTGATTAGTAGTTAACACAAAGTACATACTTTTCCAAATATAACATTATGTTGTTTGAAACGACATTATTACGTATATTAGCAGAAATGAAATTTAGGTATGGTTTTAATAATGATATAATTTGTTTATGGTTTTGTTGTTTCTCAGAAATGTGAATTTGGAAATTATTACTCGAATGACTCATTACATTTTCCATTATTCACATAATTATCAAGCCTATTTGCAAAACCTCAGAAGTCTTATTTAGTGTCAATATTTATTTTTAATATAATAATTGTCTGCCAGTGCCAGGGCTAAATTAATAGTTCTATTTCTTTTCCAATGGTCAGCCAATTATATGATTAATTTATTTAAGAATAGAAGCAGTAAAGGTGTACGAGGTGTGGCTGTTTAATTATGAGACTGACATTGTAAAACAATTCATTTTTATTTTATAAATAATCACTTATTGTCACCTTCAATATACAGTCCTTCTCTATCCCTACAACGCTCCATGCGAATTTTCCATTGTTGGGAACTGTGCTAGAAGTCATCTTCTGTCAGCGCCTTCAGGACACGTGCCGCTTTCTCTTTTTACAGCGTCTACAGACTTAAATCTTGTCCCTTTTAATGCAGATTTCACCTTAGGGAACAGGTAGAAGATAATAACATGTGATGAAATGTGGTTTTCTACTTTGATCCGAAAACGAAGCGCCAATCCTTGCACTGGAAGAGCCGAACTTCGCTGAGAGCCAAAAAAGCTCGAATGAGCAAGTCAAAATTTAAAGCAATGATGATTGTTCTTTTTTGATATCCATGGGATTGTGTACCTTCACTGGGTTCCTGAAGGTCAAACAATTAATCGATATTACTACCTTGAGGTACTTTCTAAACTACGTCAAAGAGTAAGAAAAAACGCCACGAAATGTGGAAGGACAAATCATGGATTCTCCACCAAGACAATGCGTCAACTCATTCCGCGTTATTTGTCAAGAGGTTCCTAGCCAAGAACGGCATCTCAGTGTTAGAACATCCACCTTATTCACCAGATCTTGCACCACGTGACTTCTACTTGTTCCCTAAGGTGAAATCTGCATTAAAAGGGACAAGATTTGAGTCTGTAGAAGCTGTAAAAGAGAAAGCGGCACGTGTTCTGAAGAAGCTGACAGAAGATGACTTCCAGCACTAATTCCAACAATATAAAATTCGCATGGAGCGTTGTAGAAATAGAGAAGGAGTGTATATTGAAGGTGACAATAAGTGATTATGTATAAAATAATAATAAAATATTTTACGTCAGTCTCGTTTTGTAATAGCCGTACCTCATATATGTATTCTTCATGAAAGCCCTTACATTCCACAATCAGTAGTTGATTTATTTTTTATGTTTGTTAAGTATTATTGGTTCTTGCGTGACTTCATAAACTATTTTTCCTGTATCTTAATTTATATACTAATGTTCTAATGAAATGATTTGTTAATCTATCCAGTATAAGAAGTTTCAAAGAACGTTTTCCAAAATCATTCCGATTTAAGAAAAACTAGTGCTTTCTGAGTAACATAAGTTGAATGGCTTTATGAAATTTTTAAGTTTTGAAAAATAAAATGTTGGTTGTTGTAATGAGTTTTATTTTTATTTGTATTTAATTGGTGTAAAATTGTTGGAAAATATTAGTTCTTTTATCCATCAGTATTATACTAGTCTATATATGGCGAAGAATTTATTTTTGTGTGTCAGTATTCAGTTAAGGTCTATTCCCACGACGCTAGTTTACTAGCTGCTAGTACTAGCAGCTCATTAGTAACTAACAACGTTTCCAAACGTTCACACCGAACTAGTTTACTAGCGCTAGTCAATCACGTGACCTATTCTCCCCTACTAGCGGTAGTAAAATTAAACATGTTCAAAGTCACTAGCACGCTAGTGAATCCTAGCGCTTTAACTAAACTAGCTTGTTGTCTACTAGCAGCTAGTACTAGCGTTGTGAGAGACCTTTACGGTACGATACCACCTTATAACGTGACATAATCCTTTACTGTTTCCTATTTAAAAATTTTTGAAAATATTTTACGGGATAAATATCTAAAAAGTAATGTCATCCCAATTTCATTATGTAAACCTACTATTATTCAAAATTTTACGTAAATGTTTTTACAATACATAATTAGTTATTCTGAGATTGTATTTCTCCTCCTTCCACTGGTGATTCACATTGATTTAAAGAAAATTCCTCTTTCCAGTACTAATAAGTTTTATTTTACAGTCATTATTTGGTTTTGAACGTGTACGGTTGACTGAGAACTTAACTTTTAAAGTTTAGTTTCCCGTAAAGCGTAGTAAGTAGGGTGGTTTATATACAGAATTCAAATTGCATAATTTTTTATTCATAATCGATAAAATAAAAAGCTAGAGAAGTAATAAACGTTTGGTTTCGTTCTTATGTTCATATTACTATTAAACTAGAAGTAAATTTTATGAATAGTATTGCTTGATAACGACTGAAGAGGGTGACACCATTAGAACGCGGGATGTGAACCAGTGTCTTTTTACTCAGTAATAGCACATTTTCAACAAATTACAACAAGCCTGTTGTGACCTAGTTGGATACAGTCCCATTCTATCCCGGTTATGTATTTGACTTCAGTTCGCTTAGTATAACCACAAAAAAGTCATGATTACTCCAACGGAACCCTGAAGGAGGTGTCTTTGTTCGGTTTTTGTCGTATATTTTATATGTCAGTAAAATATTTTATTTTTTCATGAAAGTTTTCCGTTTTATGTCCGGATTCCTTGGTATTACTAATAATGTACAGATACATAAAGTTTTATGTATTTAATAAAAAGTAATATTTAAAAATTTTATATTTATCTCTGCATAAAAAGTTATTAAATACCGAATTTCATAAATCATCCGTAGCAGTAAAATTTAAGAAAATTTATTTTTTATGTTTTAATAAGACGAATATTTAATAATATTTTATTTTTATCTTCCATCCTCGCTTACGGAAATCATTTTAGAGTTCCGAGTAATTCAAGTAAATTATTCAAGAATTGTCTCTTTTTATTTTTAGTAAAAATGTAATCAACTAGAAAAATTATCGATTAGTCTGTCAGTAATGAAAAAATCAAATAAAAAGGTTTCATAATTTTTGTCGAACATGCATTTTTTATTTCAGAAAAACAACCAAAACTCAATTTTATTCAATAGTCATGATGTTAATCACATGACCCCTTCCGTTCAAGTCGGAGCAGTTATTAAAATTTACTTATTTTATTACCACCTCTAAGTTCTGATTCCTCGGCCTTCCCTTTTCTCTCTTTCCCAGAATTTTACCAAAGAAATTATACACAATGTAAACATTGTAACTAAAATTAAATTTTCACTGCAATATATTGTAGCACTGACAAAACGAACCCTTTAAAATATTTATTTCTTTGACCCCTGATATTTTGTTGGTAGAAGACTACATTTTTGTGAGTATTATTACATATGTAAGGTTTTATTCTAACGTTTGCTTAGATGCTAATTAAACAGCAGCTACTTAAGACTACAAACAAAACTGTTTAGATTGTGTACTAAATTTTTAAAAAACCCGTTAGCTTAGAGAAATAGTCTGGCTCTGAACATGTGTAGTTCTTACAGAACTGTATCTACAGAGGCAGCCCTGGTGATTTCGGGGATACCTTTATGGGATCTAGTCGTGTGCGGGAGGGAAGAGAAGCGAGCTGGTGCTGATAAAGTGGAATGTTGGAGTCGATTACTCACCAGGTGGCAGAGGAGATGAAGCTAGGGTCGGGGAGTGGACAAGGAGATTCATTCCAAATGTTGAGGTGTAGTTAAGGAAGACAATTGGTGATACCACCCACGAAGTGACGTAGTAGTTAACAGGGCATGGTTGCTTTGGGGCATATGTGACGAGATTCAATCTCAGTGAAGTGCCAAAATGTCGAACATGCGACAGTGAAGAGGAGGAATCCATTGCGCATATTTTTGAAAGATATCCCTATTTTGCCCTCGAAAGAATGGAGACATCTGAGAAGAAAGGCGTTGCACAGTGGATCCAAGAGAGAGTAGGGGCAGCGATACAGAGGGATGAGGAGAGCTGGAAGTTGGTCGCTCAGTTTGCGGAGAGGGTGATCGGAAGAATGCGGAGGGAGGAGATATCTGGAGATCAGTGGGATCGCCCTCTCCCATAGTAAATTAATCCTGTCCCAATCTCATAAAGCAGGCACTCTTATTTCCTGAGCTGGTGATGAAAGAGATGAAAAAGTGAGAGATTGAGTGTTGGTCAGTGACAGCGAAAGGGGATTCAGGTTACGGTTCCTTTCCACTCCTCGCTGACATTGTGTAAATTTTTTAACCTAACATTTCCCTTGTAGTATTATATTAACAGTTCCAAGGGAGGTAGAGGGTTTTTTGCAGATGCCGAATCAGGTGGCCAGGCGGCGGCTTTTCGGTTGGTAGGCGGTTGGGACCTCCTTGACGCTGGATGAGGACGCCCCAATTGAGTCCAACACTACTTCCCCCATTGTGAAGGAGTGCTCATGAGTTTTTCTCGCCGCCTCGGATAAAAAAAGGAAGTAATAGTACTCCAGAAAGTCAAAACTATGTTCAATTAAAATTTTTAATTAAATCTATAGCAACTCGAAATGTTGTGTTAGTGTATTATGTATCTACTTAATCGGCGTTTCAGTCATCTTTGCATGATTCTTGGTAGATTGGAAGAATTGATGTGTTCTGAGAGATGTGTTCTGTTTCTTATCACAGGTTAAGCTACATATATGACCGAAGAATTTAAGACCAGAAGAGGTAGAGTTGTAAAAGACACTACTTGAAGTTATCTCCTCTGAGTGTAATGAGTTTCACTATGCACAGCCAGATCCTGTGGTGAATGAAATGAAGGTGTCATTAACAGGATGGAAAGCAGATGCTTTCCAGAGGGCCTGGCATACTGATAAGAATAATTTTCCACTCAGTGAGGAAGACAATTATAAACCGTCTTACTCCATATTTTACTTAGTAAAGCCTCTAGAGGTTTAAGCCAGCCTTTCGGCTGATGACGAAAACAATATTACGAGATTATTATTATTTTTACGTCTCTCTATGAAACTACAGTACATTTTAGAAATGTGACGTTAGATGTAAGAGACGCATTAGGTCATCGTGTAGTGTAGTGTTTTATTGGATCCGTCACTTGAGGATTAGTAATAAGTTTAAAGAATTTACTTTCAAAACGCTGTATTTATGAAATGTTTGACTGCTTTGAAGTATCATAAATATGACTAAAACACATTCAGATTGAAGCATTGATTAGTACGTCAAGAGTTTCGGAGCACATTAAAACATTTTCTCTATTTTATCCTTTGTTGTTAAGGAATAAAGTTAATTTCTAAATTTACGTTAGACCTAATTTGTGTTAAGTATAGGCTAAGTTATATACAATTCACAACAATCTCGATAATTTTGGAAGTAATTCCATACAGATGTCTGGAACTAATGACACTTCAATTTAACAAAATATAAAATTCCTTATTACATACAGTACTTACATTATACAGTAATTAATATGGCATCTTTATTTGCCACAGTTTGCGTTCACAGATGGGAAATTTAAATATTTTAGGACTCTTAACAAAATTTATGTCAGCAATTTAAACCATTTTAACCATTCTCGTGTCACACAATGAATTTATATTAGTGCCGAAATGAGATCCGTTTATGTTCCGTTTATCGTTAACTTAAACAAAAACAATACTTAATATTTATTTCATACAACTGAAAATTCATTGGTTAATAAATTTAAGTATGTTTTATTTTAATTTAATTCTGTTGTTAGGAAAACAAAAATAATATTTCAAAAATGTTTTTAGAATAAAAAATTAGTTGGGGATTGATACTATTTAATTTTATAAGAAATATATTTGAGGTCTCCTAGGTGACTTAACCAATGGTACGCGCTAAATTTTTAACAAAAAATCCTGAGTTCGATTCCCAAGTATCACATTTCATTTTTAAAATGACTCACCAACCACCAGCCTCTCACTGCTTGTCATCCCTAGTACCATGAACCATCTCTTAACTTCCTCAACATGCTTCCATGTTTAAGAGTAGATCATGCTTAGTCACATGTGACCCACAAGATTAGTGTAGAGGTGAAGTCGTCACCGTAAGTCAGCAGTGTAACAGTTAATTTTCGTAGACGAAGGTTCATGGTTCAAATCCTAGTAATGTTACTTTTACGCGGATTCGAATATTTAAGACAGTGGTTACTAGTGTTCTTTGATGGTTGAGGTTAAATTTACCATACTCTCTCTTAGGGATTGTCGGCCAGAGTCTGTACAATATTACACCTCATTTACATGTTATACACATCAACCTCATCTCATTGGGTAATGGAGTTTCTTATTGTTCTTAATTTGAACATATTGCAACGTACATATATTAGGGACTAAAAAAAATTATTATTAATTTTATTATTATTATTGACCCATCGGATTGGTCTAGAGGTTAAGTCGTCGTCGCCACGAGTCAGTAGTTTAACAGCTAATTTTCAAAGACGAATGCTTCTGGTTCAAATCCTAGTAAAGTTACTTTTATACGGATTTGAATACTATAATGCTTTTCACGGTTGATGAGCTCTCCTGTTCCACGCCTTTAGACCAATCAGAACGTTTGGCTGCGTTGTCAGATTGTACGAATGTTTCAGCCTGACAAACATTACGGGCGCATGCGTATAAGAGCCGCAGTAGTTCACTCGTGTTTTGCATCTCGTATTGAACACATCGATTATAGAGCACGTGAACATGCAATTCTTTATAATATAATCAGCTGATGTTCATAGGTTACAATTGTTATTGAAAACTAACAAAATGGCTGACAAAATATGTAACAGAGCTATGAGAGCAAGTATTGGTAACGTTGCTGATAAGCCATTGGCTTGCTATGAAGTGGGTAGGAGCCAATGCGTACGCTCAGAACTCATCAGCTTTGAAAAATAGTATAGACAGTGGTTACCATGTATTTTGCCGGTCGCATTGGCGTAGTTGGTAACGTGTTCGCCTCTCATCATGCGGTCTTGGGTTTGAATCCCATTCAGGCACGGCATATTTTCATACGTTACAAAAAATCGTTTCATCCTTCACCGTCTGCATTAGCAGTAATTGCAGAACAGTCGGACGTTAAACCAAAAAAAAAAAAAAAAAAAAAAATTTTTTTGATGATTGGGGTTTAATTAACTATATTCTCTTAAGAATGGTCAGCCTGAGTCTGTACAAGACTACACCTCGTTTACACGTCATACATATCATTCTCATCTCATTGGGTCATTGGGTTGTTTATAATTCTTAATTTGAACAGATTGGAACGTACGACCAATTATTATTATTTATTTATTTCAAATTCAATTTAATTTACGGCTTAATACTTCAACTTAATTTAAACTTCATAAAATTCAACTTAATTTACGGCTCGTATCTTAATAAGTAGTGCCGTATACTTTGTTTAAACTCTAATATAAAAATAATTACCAATACGTACAAATAAACGTAAAGAAAATTTAATTAAATTCTATTTTTAAACAATAAAATATAAAAGAATATATATTTCATTGGTTTTTCATAAAGTCACTTGCAATAGAATTACAAAAGGATTTTCAATAAATAATACCCTCAAAGGTTTCATCATTGTAATATTGTATTTACTATGATTTGTTTTTATTTTTTAGAAAAAAGTTCCCGACTGTTTTATGTTTCTCTAGTAGTTGTTTAATATTGTATTCAATGACTTTCAACGAAGTTAATTAACCGTGTAATTTACAAATTTTATTTTATTAACAAAATAGGTCAAAAATAAATTGAATAGTTTCTGATTTTAATAAAATCTTTAAGTTTAAGTATTCTTCAATTTATAAATAGTCATAATAATTATGGTGATTTATTTAAAAACTTCTATTAATATAATATTATACTAGCTAAAATGCCCGTTCTTTGAAAGGTTTCTTGGTATTGTGCAAATTCTGTTGGTGTACCGAGTTCGATTCCTTTCAGTTCTGATATTCTTTAATCATTCATTGTTATCTACCTCCTTTCAACGTTAGAATTATTATAAATGAAAAAATAGTTACATATATGATTAAATTTATTATTTATATAGAGCAATGAAAGATGATGTTTTGAAGATTTACTTACACAAATTTGTGTGTGTAATGAATTTTTTTTAATTTTTTTATAATTCTGCAACATTACAATGTGTTCACTTGAAATAGAACAATCAGTAATATTTTGATAAATGGTTATTAACTTGATTACGATTTCATTATAATGTTAATGTAGGAGATATTCGTAGTTTTTTGTTCATCCCTCCCTCTGAACTCCCCCACCCCTTTGAGATATTAAAATTTTTTTAGCTTATCTTCATTTCGATTATGTCCAGAACCTAAATACCGAAATTTATTGAATTTGGTTCAGCGGTTCTCGCGTGATGCTGTAACAAACAAACAGACAAAAAGACTAACAGATAAACAGACAAACTGATAACCAGACAAAAATTCAGCTGAACTTATTTTCAGGGTTAACTTGGCATATCTGGCGTACAAACAGAATTTGGAGCATTTTGTAAAATTTTACAGACCAAATCACAATATTTATATAGATTGGGCCGGTCCGTTAGTGTAGTGGTCAGCGCAACTGGCTCTTATGCCTGATTACGCCTGATTTGCGCGATTGCAAATCAGATCTTGAATTTTTTCATCTGTATAAATTACCCTATCACCAATTTTTACTTTCTCTTCTTTTATATGAATATTTGTATAGTGTAGGAAAGTATTGTTTTCATGTCAAATTTTCAAAATCGAGTGGTTTTCCCCGGTTATAGGCAACACGTTTTCTCATTCCCTGAACTCAAAAACATGTTGTTAGCGATTTTCCTGTGCGTGTGTGTGCGCGCGCGCGTGTGTGTGTGTGTGTGAACGAAATGTCTCAAGAACGGATCAGTATACGAAGTTGAAACTTGAAACTTTAGTTAGGTAACACTAGAGGACCCGACACAAACTTTTCATCAAAATCAGTTAACCAGAAGTAGTACTTTATTCATGCAATGTTTCCCTTTTTTGCAATTTTCTCATAAACAGCTCGTATGATTTTTTTTTGAAAGTCGCATCATTTACTACTTTTTGTGCTCTAAAAGATAGAGTAAGCGCCAAGTCTGCTAAATTTCTTGGGAAGGCCTGTGCTCTCGTGGTAAAAAAAGGTTTCTTAAAATTGCGGCCTTAGTCTAATATGCATTCTAGAGCAATAAAGTACGTTTAATAGAAGTTGTAGAATAATAAAAAACCTACAACTTTTATTTTGAATATTTTTTGTACAACGCTTAGTTTAGTGCCAATTAGTGATTTTCAGTATTTTTTATAAAAAACTGTAAAAAAATAAGGTTTTTATTATTGCCTCTTAGTAGGCACTTTTCGACAAAAATGTATTTAATTGATTTTAAGGGAACCGGTCCTCAATAAAAAAATCACCATTTTTTTATTCATTTAATTCTACTGGATTTTCTGAGTAAGCTGATGTACAATAAGTGACCTTTTGATAAGGTTTAATATTTTTTATTAATTTTTTTAAATTAACACCAATACTATTTATCAGGCACCTAACTAAAATTTAAGTTGGATGACTTTTGATCCTTTTTGTTTATAAATTTGTTTAATTTTTTAATAAAAAGTTAACATTTTATACATATTGTTGGCCGTCCTGTTGTTAGTCTTGCTTTTTTTACAGGTGATTATTTTTCTTATGAGTGAAATTACGAAATTATGGTTTGTTTCCTTCATTTCTTCGTTTTCCAAAAATTAAGTTCTTTCATACAAACGGAACATTTTTCAAAAACTGTTAGAGATATTGACTTGACATTTTCAGGGTACATTCATTGCAAAGGAATACACATTTTGACATTGTAGTTTAACAAAAACACTAGCTCAAACAGATTTTGTAGTTACAAATAGGTTAATTTTTGAAAATTATTTATATTGCCAAAGAAAAAATGTTTTTTTGATGAACTAAAAGTTAATTTAACATACCCTCATGTTAAAATGTGTATCAAGGTCCAATAAATCTGTGTAAAAAATTCAGCCAATTTGTCTCTACCACAGGCTGATCAAATGTTCCTTATGTTAGTATGAAGAAACATACGAGGACTGGGTCCCCCGGGTTAAAAGAAAATAAAAATATTTACAACTTTTACTCCAAGCATTTTCTTTTAAAGAACTTAGTGTTTTTCCGTATATTTAGTCGAACAGAAGTTAATTTTCATTTTGTGTCATTCACCCATGATTAATATTAGGTTATGTTTTTTATTTTATATTGTTTACTAAATTTTGAACATAGATTATGTTGTATTTTTTGAATTGGCAAAAGAAAGTCGTCTGAGTAATTCACACCAGATTTTTTTAAAATCATGTAATTTTTGTTGACGTACTATGCAACGACTCGGTATTCAAGAATTTTTCTAATTTTGATCTGATTATGTAATTATGTTATACGAGTAGAAGTAGGGTATTTACGGATTTATTTTTCAGTTCTATCAACATTAGGCCTAACTGAATTTCTTCAAAGATATTTGCTATTAGAATTACATTATCAGCGTATTTTAAATTGTTCAGTCGTTTTTCTTTTATAGTGAACGTTTCGTCCTTCATATTCAAGTATAAATTAATCATATCAAATTAATTTAATAATCATGTTCAAATATATTACATTTTAAATGGTAATTTGTTTATAAAAAAAAGTTAATAATTACCAATAAAACGTTTAAAAAGAGTAAAGGAAACGCAATATAGTTGTATAAAATAATAAAAAAGATCAAGAAACATAAGAAGAAAATGAAGACGAAAGATTACGTCTTTGTATCGGGTAATGGAGGATGAGTTCGTGCCCATATTAAACAGTGACTAAAGGTTATATTGGAGAGGGTTCGAAAGAAGAAGTTGAGACACCCGCCAATCAGAAGCCTTCCAGCCAAGCTACTCTTATAAATGATCTTTTTTGCTACACCATTCATGCCTTCACTAAGTGTTTCCAATAGAGACTGCCTTTAAAAGCCACTTTTCGCTCTTTATAAGGTACTATAAAATGTAGGAGTAGTATCTTAAAAAGGATAAAACCATTGAACTGGAAGTTCTGGAATGTAAAAATTAATATTCGATGGTCTTTTATCAATATGCTGGAAAGTTTACTCGTTAATTTTTTTTATGGAATGTGGTTCAAATTTAGCCATTCGATACAATTAGCTTATCTTATTTTTCAACCGCCTAAATTTACTTTATCTCTTCCTTCTCTACTGGTTTCTGGAAAATTTATAGTAATAGAACGTTCTCTTATAAAATGCTGAGATCTGAACATCATCTGAAAAGTCAGGGAAAAGGATTCAGACATTCGACATACGGCTTACCAGTAAATTTTAAGAATATCTGGAGTCAATTATGTAAGCAATAAGGGGATCCTCAGAAGAATTATTTTCCAACCTGATGATGACTTATAAAACCCGAAGCTGGAGTACCTCGAGCACATCATATGGAATGAACGTACTTTTTAACACCTATACTTTTGCATCTGTGGGGTAAATTTTGTTGACATCTGTATCGATTACCAGTAGAAGAGGTACGACTAACTAAATAATAACTAATAACTAACCTGTAAATTGAATGGGTCAACGGAAAAACGTCGCAAATAACAACAGCAAATTTTACAGAAAGTGAAAGATACCATCAGATTATAAGCTGCATAAAGATTTGCACTGTATGGCGATTTTGTTTCAATAATTTCCGAGATTTAAGTTACAATTCTACCCGTTAGAATTTACTATTCTGATCAAATAGAGAATTTATAGAATGTATTGCACTGGAACCTCACTTTTGCAAATTGTTTCAGTTGCAACGTTTTTCTGTTGAGCCATTCAATTAAAAAAATAGAAGGTAAAATCTCTTACTTAAAAAAATGGTACGATCTCGTGGGGTTTCTGAAAGTTTACATAACTTTCATTGCATAAATCGACTGTGATGTTATTTTTTTGAATGTATGTTCTGTAAATAATTTTTGAACATTTAAAAAAAAGTAAAGATTAGAAGATAAAAATCTTATTGTAGAACGGTTGTGCATCTTACAACACTATTGTGTTTCGTGATAAAATTCTAGTTTGGAAAAGCAAATGAATTTTGGTGTTTTCTGTTTGTTTAATGTAAACAAATAAGTTGTTTTATAAAATGAAACTTAGTCATTGAATTTATATGTTATTATTAACATGGATTTAAAAATCTTTATTTTAAAATTCTTAAAATAATTAATCTTTATGGTGTATAGATACTTTTTGAACTGTTTATTTACAAAAAATAAGCTCCGCCCATTAATCTGTGACGTAGCCAACAGAAGTGTACCAGATCCCGTTCTTCAATGCAGCGGTCAGATTCAAATTCTTCCGATATAATACTAATTTTAATAATTAAATAAATTGTGTTTCATACTTAAACCTTATGCGAATAACAAGTCTCCAACTAAGATCGATTTATCCTACTGCTGATTTTGTATACTTGTTTACGTCAATACCATCAAATCACATCAAAACAAAATTAACGTGAACTCTCTCTCTTGATTCGTTAAAGCTTTAGTCAGCTTAGTTTTGCTGATCATGTACAATTATTTTATGTTATAGACTAATTTTCATTTAACAGCTGATTTTCGGAGATTAAGGTTCCTAGTACAAATTCTAATAAAGGTAGTAACTTTTGTACGGATTTTAATACTAGATAGTGGTTACCGGTGTCTTTTGATGGTTGGATTTCAATTAACCATACTCTCTCAGGAACGATCGATCTGGGTATGTATAAGACTACACTTCATTTACACGTCACACATAATATGATCCTCATCTCATTGGGCCGTGGAGTTTTTTGTTGTCCTAAATTGAATAGATTACAATGTAAAAACATTAGGGATCAAAAAATAAATAATAATTTTCATTGTTATACGCCATTATATTAAATTCACATTTGAAATTCTAAATTGTAAGATTCATTTCCTGTTTTTTACATACCATATTTATTGATAGAGTGTTTGTAGATTTATAGATTGAAGTTTATTGATATGATGAATTTTGTTGATATTATTTCGTCGCATTGTCATTTATTATTTCTTGTTAAAATTAATAATTATTTAATCACTTTTATTTTTATTTACATCCTTTATCACTTTCTTAGGTTAACACGAATACCGATGTAGTCACTATTACGATAATTGTGCTTCTACAAATTGAATGTCCTTTGTTAGCAGTTGCTCTTTTGTACATTTGAATGGCGTTTGACAATGGCCCCAAATTGATACCAATAGATACATTCGATTAATTATACTCTGAACGATTAAGTAGATTGATTCTAAAGTTAGGAGACCATACATTATAACAAGGCCTAATGTTCAAAATCGTGACGTAATGAGCTTCGTGTTCCGTGATTGATTAGTTGGATACTTATACAAACAACATGTTTGATCTATACAAGGAGTTGACCTATAGGTCAATACAAGTGTGGCTTTAGGATACAGAGAGCTTTGGAGTATGTCTTCAGTGTTTGTAAACTTATGTATAAGTCATTCAAGAGAGTTTATTGAAGTAAGCCTTGACAATACTCGTGTAGTGAAACCTTTAAGATTCCCAGTCTGCACAGTTCAAAATCATAGGAAATGTTTCCTCGTCATTAGAATAATTATTATTATGTTTTCAAATTTATTTATATTTTTAGCTATGTACAGTAATTATTATAATTATAAGTTAAATTACAGTAATTATAATTATAAGTTCAAGAAAGAAATGTATGAGTTTTGTGAGAATTCTTTCAAAACGAGCTTTTTCCTACATTTACCAAAGTGCCTGTCTGAATAATGAAGTTCAGTACTATTCAGAAGTAATATACCTGTCTTTTTTTGGGAGCCTTCTCATGTCGGAGGGTGGCGATCATAACACCATTTCACAATTTTGTTGACACTATTGCCCTTAACTCCATCACGCACTGTTGACCAGTCACTGTTGACCAGTTTAAATGAAAGAAAAACTGGGTGCATCCCTTAATGCAAGAACGTCGTAAAATTGGGATGTTCGCGTTTTTTTTTCCGAAACATACAAAAATATGACGAAAAATTTGTTAAATGTGTTAGAATGTCTGTTAAATCATTTGACAAACTGTTAAACACATTAAGGCTGTCATTAACTGGCACCGATTTCCTGTCACAAAGATGATGACGTGAGTGAAAAAGTGGCAAATTTCAGCGCTGTATGCGGTTCTATTCGCAGGAAAATAGGGAAAAAACGAGAAAGGAAACCCAAATGAAATTTTATAGAGCAATGACTGTACCACTCATAACATATGGGAGTGAAATATGGGTGTCATTACAGAGGAATGAATCTCGTATCCAGGCTGCTGAAATGAGATTTTTGCGGGGAGTCAAAGGTTGCACCCGGTTAGATAGAGTACGTAACGAAGCTATCCGCGCCGAATCAATGTTCAGTTACTGTTGAAAATGTTAAGAATATATAAGAGAAACTGGTCCAACCATTTACTTCGCATGCCAGCTAACAGACTCCTCTGCGAGCATAGAAATATAAACCTAGAGGGAAGCGAGCCTTGGGAAGACCTAAAAAGAGATGGATACCGGAACAAGCCATTGAACGTAATTCTTGACAGAGGATGAATAACTGACACCGACACAAATATGAGCTCTTGCAGTTCTGATGAAAAGTTATTTCTTACTTACCTTCTGTGTCGAAACTCACGGTCTGGTCTCCACCAAAAGTTTCTCGTATACTGAACGCGCCTATTTGAAACAAGGCACTTCACTGGTTGCCGAAACCAGCTGGTCTATCGTGCGTTGCTCGTGTATTTTTGGTCGCCGGTGACTTACCATTTGTGCATATTTTTAATCTCGTTGTCGCCGGCGACAGGTTGACAGTGCGTAACGGGCCTAAATCTACAGAAGAGGTAATTTCATCATTTTCAAAGGGTTTTAATAAAGAGTTCTTTGTCTTCCTACATCCCTCTCTCCTGGTATATGTTTCTCTGTATATTCAACTGCAATAAATGTCATTCTTTCACGAATTACATGTCTAAAATACTCCAATTTGCATCTCTTTATCGTGATAAATTAAGCTTTTCATGTAACTGATGTTAAAGTTTTTAATTCGTTCATAATTTTCTATAATTAGAACCATGATGAAAAAACGTCAGACATGACCGGTTATCAAAACCAGTACCCCCGACGTGGAAGCCAGTTGAATTAGCCACTATAACACGAGACGCCCGCGTTAATTAGAAGGCTTGAATTTTGTTTATTATTTCTCATTTATGAAAACTTGTAATATTACAGATGATCAGAGCCACTGTGTTACAACTTGCAATATTCTCATTTATTATTTTTGTTATAGGCTACGGATTTTTTAACTTTTACTGTTTATTTAGAATTATACAATAATAATATAACCATCCAACAATTTAACTAACTTTATTTTAAAAATACAAATGAAGTGAATAACAAGAAATTTTTCCTTAACACATACATCCCGATGGATAATTCAAGAGTTGAATAATAAAAATAAAATTAATAAAATTAGAGAACAAAAATAAAAAAATTGGATTACAAAATTCATTTAACATGAATGACATAAAATACATCGAACGAGAAAAGTAGAAATTAAAAATTTTATCAAAAAATAATTTATGATAAAAATAAATTTTTAATTAGAATATTAATTTACAAGAAAACCCTTTGAGATCGGAACAGGCGTTTCGCCTATACCCTGAAAGAAGAAGAAGAAGAAGAATTTACAAGAGTGTGAATTCACAACAAAGTGAAAAACACAAAATAAATAAATTACAAAAGTTAAATTTTAAATTTTGATAAAACTTTACAACAAAAAAATATGGAATCCTATTAATCGTTAAATATTTTTTCAATGAGATCTGTAAGTGTTATGCAATTTTTTTCATAGGTTAAGACATAAAATTCCGTCGACATATGTTTGCTCTATTGGAGGAATAATATGAGCTCTTAATTTTCTGTTAAACATTAAATATTTGATTTTATAAGCTTCTATTAAAAAAAACATTATTTTTCAAATCGAATTGTAATGTGTTATTGTGATGTAATTATTGTTCAATTTTTCTGAAATGTTTATTGCCATACTTCTTACTTTCTTTTTTATTGGAATTACCCACTAGGAAATATTCTTTGAAAAAATTATTCTATTTGTTTTCATGTCATTTATCGTTTGTTAAGAATTTTGTTAAAATTTTTGATGGTTGTACTGTGTTCTACAGTACTAGAAGAAACAGAATAAGATTAGAAAAAGTTTCATCGTTTATTGATCATATGAGAAGAAACAGAACTATTTTTATAGTACTGAAACTAATAAATCACGCGTACTTTGTAAAGAATTTCAAATCACTTGAGTTCATTATATTACGTAAAGTAATGAATTTTTTTTTGGAATAAGTTTGTTTAATTTGATTATGGGTTCGACATTACACGAAGTACTGTAGTAGCCCCTCAGTAAGACTTGTTTAGTTTAAGTGCATTACTTTATTAATTTCAATAAGTCCTACTTCGTACTTTTCCTCAGTTCAATCAGACTTTTAATGGACTTACATTATACCCTCTTTTCCTTTTGGTTTTCTTTCTCCCTCACTAACAATCCAACCCCATTCAGCACAAACTTAATCTTAAATTTACTTTACTCCTCCTCTCTTTCCTTTATCTAATTTCTTCTCCCCCTTCTTCTATTTACTCATTTGTCCTCCTTCGTTATTCATAATCCTTTTATTTCTATTATTTCTAACTTCTTCCTTTGTTCTACATATATCTTTTCTCTTTTACTATGATTGTATGCCACGATTCCATTCTAAATTACTACGTATTTATTAAAACACTTCCTTCCACAAAGGCTTTTCAGGTCTTAATATAAAAACGTTTAAAAGGAAGATAGTAAGAAATGCTTTATATTTTCATTTTGTGTTAGTAGCCGACTTTAAATTAATTAAAAACCCGTCTTAAGCAATTAAAAATTTCATTAAACATAAAAGCATTTCATAAAAATTGTAAATCATATTATATTACTTTATTAATTATACTGTATTTTAATAAAAATTAAGAAAAATTTGGATATCATTATAGTTTTTCAATAACAATATTAAAACTTTTGGTTAAATCATTTTGAATGTTAGCAGTTTCGTATTTATTTCTCTTCTACTTTAATAATTACACACCAACGAGCTAAAGACTGCAGATGAGATCTAGCCAATAACAGCCAAGGTCGGATGTGAGGTTGCCCCTTCGGTAAGTCACACTCTGTTTCACCGAAATCCAGCTGACTTTTTGTTAGGCTGTCGGCCACAGCGGGACCACAACTTGACAACACAGGATATGTTTAATGAAAGTCAATTTTGGCTCTGCGCTTTGATCTAGGTCATTATTCTCCGCCTTCATCTGCAGTCTCTAGTTCATTAAGGTATAAATGTTTATCTTTACTGTACGGAATTACATTAGAATTTCGTTAATCTGGACTTCACAGGATCGGACCTATTCCAGACCAACGGATTTCTGAATTACATAGGGAAATTTTAATACATAGACAGTAGTTTTTTTTACAGATGCATTATTCGAAATGCTGATTATACAGGGTGACTTTTTAGTCCTGTTACCCTATTGTAAGTGTGTGGTAATTTATTTCTAATAAAGGGAAATTTTGTTTTGTTGCACGAAGTTGGTAGCCCTACTCAATCGGTATACACACGGTAGTGCGAGTTGATTAACCTTGAGCTGTGTAACATTTTGTGTGGATTCCGGTCGTCTTATGAACAGAATGTCTTTTACCATAGAACAACGGGTTTTCATTATTGAACAATATTTTGCTACGAAATCGTACACGAGTGTAAAAGACGCATTTAAAATTAAATTTGTTGGTGTACCTCCGCCAGAAAAAAATGTCAATTTCTAGGCTAGCAAACCGATTTCGAGAGACAGGTAGTGTTTACGACAGAAAACGTAGCGGTCGCCCAACTGTCTTGACAGATGACGTTATAGAGAATGTGAAAACAAGATTACTCAATTCTCCACGGAAAAGTTTACGAAAACTTTCCTCGCAAGTTGGTTTATCATATTCGAGTGTTCAGAAAGCTGCTAAAAAATTGCATATGTATCCGTATCGCGTACGATTAGTCCAAGAGCTTCAACCTCCAGATTTAAACAAGTCAGCGTATAGTCGGACCCATTTTCTTCGAACAGACTGTAAATGGTGAAGTGTACAGGAATATTGTGCAGCAATTTGTGGCTCTACTGGAACCTTAAGAACGGTATTGCTGGTTTCAGCAAGACGGCGCTACCTGTCACACGTCTCGAGAAACCATGGATTTTCTGCAAGAGTTCTTTGGTGGTCGAATAATAAGCAAGGGTTTATGGCCTCCAAGGTCGCCAGACCTCACATTTCCTGATTACGTTTTGTGGGGCTAAATTAAGTCCGAGGTCTTCAAAAACAATCCTCACAATATTGATGAACTTAAAGCCAATATTACAGACTTAATCACAAATGTTTCCAGTGCAACTCTCAAAAAGGTTTCTGCTAATATGGTGAAAAGAGTCAAAGCGTGTATAACCTCAATGGGTGGACATTTTGAGCATATTCTTTAAAAATCTTTAGTAACTAAGAAATGTGAGTAATAAAATATTAAATTTCTTTTGTACTCGTATATAACAACTATACATTTTTATTACAACTAAATTTCCGTTCTATAAATTACATTAAAAATTGGGTAACAGGACTAAAAAATCACCCTGTATAATGTTTTTTACTAAACTATTATGTTTAGAAGTAAAAATATTTTTTTCATTTTAAAATTATTTGGTTATTATATCAAAAAATGTTTTTATACAAGTATTATATAAAAAACATGTTTAAAAGAATTGAAATCAGTTGAATCAATTGAAATCCAAAATTTCAGATTATCGGGGTTTGGATTATCAGAGTTGTTGAAAACCACAGTCAGTTACTGCGTGTGGAACTGCAGCTCGGCGCACGGCGGCTGTCGCCATACTAGCCTCTCTGAAAACATTGACTCCACATAATACGATAGCCTGATTGAGTAAATGCTTACATTTACTCAAACATATCACTTTCAACTGATGCATTTATTTGTTTCATTTACTTTTATACCTACGCTGAGTTATTTTTTGTTACAATAAATTGATTAATACGTGTGGTCAATTGCAAACAAATAAAATTAAATATTTACATAAAGTAGGTAGGTCTACTGTTTAAAATTGATTTATGTCTATGTTAACTGAAAAAAATCTTGAAAGTTGATCAGGTCGGCGCTCTAATTATAGAACTACCAAACTTACGATTAACATTAATTTATTTTCCAACATTTCGTTTGAAAAAGTGAATTAAAAAAAGGGACCACATAATTGACACTTAATACTTGTGCGTAAGTACCTGTAGTATAGTAACATAAAACACACGTAAACATTCACTTTTAGAAACACTACTAAAAAATATGAGAGAAAGGAATTTTAGGCCTACGATATCGACACTAAAACTACGAGTATAATGTTAAAGTACAGAGTGATATTTTAGTCCTGTTACCCAATTGTTAATGTCTGGTAACTTTTTTCTAAGAAAGGAAAATTTTGTTTTGTGACACAAAAATGGTAGCCCTACTCAACCGGTATAGACACGGCAGTGTGAGTTGATTCTCCTTGAGCTGTGTAAAAGTTTGAGCTCAGGAATTTAAGAGAGTGGTACAGCTACGTTTCTGCAGATCTATTCCAAGAAGTGGTGTCCAACGTCTCCTCCTTCTCCTTCTCCTTCTCCTCCTCCTTCTCCTTCTTCTTCAACTTCTTCTTCTCCTTCTTCTCCTTCTCCTTCTTCTCCTTCTCCTTCTTCTCCTTCTCCTTCTCCTTCTTCTTCTTCTTCTTCTCCTTCTTCTTCTTCTTCTTCTCCTTCTTCTCCTTCTTCTTCTTCTTCTTCTTCTTCTTCTTCTTCTTCTCCTTCTTCGTCTTCTTCTTCTCCTTCTTCTTCTTCTTCTTCTTCTCCTTTTTCTTCTTCTTCTTCTTCTTCTTCTTCTTCTTCTACAATCAAGGATTAGGCTTCCGTCTGTTCTGTTCCAACTCACAACAGCGAAAAACTATTGAATTATTGCAATCTTTTGTGTGGCCTTCCAACATCTCTCCTCCCCCCCCCCCGGTCATTATCGCAAAATACAGAGCGGGATTCTTCCCTCAGGCATTCTCTCTATGTGCTTCCTCCATCGATTTCTATATTCTGCAATCTTTCCATTCAGGTTGTAAACATCCAGTTCCTTTCTTATATCCTGATTTCTTAGTTTGTGTTCAAGGTAAAAATTACAATTATGATAGCCAACCTTTGTTAGGAGAAGACACTCTGAGAAGAAGAAGGACTGTCAGTAAATTTCGTAGGTAATTACATTTTTATTTCCCAGGTTTATTTTTGTGGGTAGTGATTTCATAGGTAGACTGAGGATTGATGGTTGCACTTTCATTAAATATTACAGGAACTGATTTCCGCATAAAATAAATTGTCGGTCTACGTCAAAAAGCATAAAAAATAATGAACGAACCATTTTACTCTGAAAACTATTTAAATATTTTTAACGAATTTTCTTTTTGAATTATTAACCGAATTAGAGTATTCTTAATCTAAGGACATTTTAAATGTCTTCGTATAGAAAAAACCTCTTTGGAACGGGTAAGAGCAGCTTATGTTATTGCTCAAGGACAAGTAACCTACATACACACTCATGCTGACTGATATCCAAGCGAAAACCACTTTTTTGGTGAACGTAATGATCCGTTTCTTGAAACTAGGGTATCGAATTTTCTACAGACCGTAAACCTGATGTGTTCTGGCTCTTCAAGAGTAGAAAAAAATAAATGTACTTTTTATAAATATTATTTAGGTGTACATTTTTCCATTTATTTTTAATACAGGAATTTTGAATCAATACATTCAGGTTGATCAGAATTTGATTTTTCTCGATTTACTACTTTAATTTTAAGAAATAGGTGATTTTTTCCTTGTTTATTTAAACAATTAATAAAATATTTTTAAGAATAGTAATAAAATTTAAAGCATGACGAAATTTTACCATCTATGGAGAAAATAAAGTAGAGATCTATTGATTTAAGTCCAAAAAATTTTTATAATGCTAATGGAATTTCAATATACTATTTTTTACAGTATTGATTTCATAAAACTTAAAATATTTCATATATGTAATTTATTTTATTTTGCGTTGTTCACATCCGTTGTTGTTGCTATAAACATGTAAATATATTTTTTTAATTTCACTTTTTTCAGAGGGGATGGTTCCTGGTACAAATCCTAGTAAAGGTATGTCATTATGCGGCGTAGGGAAACCTTAAAGATTTGGGACCCTGAAACGGCCAAGTCGTCATCCAGGGGAGACGTCATCTCCTTCGATGGCAGTAGTACGTCGATGGTTGCTTCGTCGGGATCCGGAGGGCGTAAGGCTCGGTCGAGGTACCGCTGTTAGGATCGCCCACGGCAGCGGGCAATGATGGTCCTAGTCGATGTCGGTTACGGTGTAGGGTCAGCGAGCGTAAGCATCATCATCTCTCTTGCGGGTTCATCGGGGTTCATCGGGTCTTCGTCTGAGTCTGATAGCCGTAAACCGATAGTGGACGTCTGGGCGAAGCTCTAGAACGTAATGGAATGACCATCATCTCAGTGAAGCGGACTTTATATCGTCCCTGCAATGGTAAACTCGCGAATGTGAAAATTTTGCGAATATGAGTTTGTTAGTGCATGATGATGCATAGGTTACAACCCAACGTATGTTGTAGTAAAATCGCGAATATGTATCTTGTTTGGTTAAGGAGATAGAGCATTTGTAAAGTTACGAAAATACACGAAGTGGGTTAAAGAAGAAATCATTGAATTTGTTTTTGGTTCTCCTGTAAAACTGATAATTTGCACATTTGCAAGTTTACAATTGGATAGAAGATATAGTCTCCAGTGCGCTACGGTTGGGGCAGTTACTAGCTCTCCGCAGTGCCGACACAGGCCTACCGCCTCTGTCGAAACTATTAAGGGCTTCCCTTTCTCGGTGGTCGGAATCTTTGTCGACCCGGTGCACAGTATCTAATCAAAGGAGTCGAGGGTAACAGGTAGTTACTTTTATACGGATTTAAATACTAGACAGTGGTTACCGGTGTACTTTGATGTCTGGGGTTCAATTAACCATACCCCCCAGGAATGGTCGGCTTTGGTCTGTACAATACTACAACTCATTTACAAGTTATACTCATCATCATCTTTTCATTGGGTCATGGATTGTATGACGATTATTACGTACACTCATTAGGGCTAAAAAAACCATTCATTTTTTTATCATACAGTATTATTTATTTTGTTATAATGTTTAATTTTACGCTACTTTTTCAATGTGTCTATTCTATGTTATTCTTGTTTGTTGTGTTTATTAAGCAATTGTTCCAATGTTGCTTCTCTATTTTTATCAATTCTCTTTTTATTAATCTCTAGGATTATCCACTGGAATGTTTTCATTACAGTAATTTTTGTCTTTGTTTCACATCATTTGTTAATTTAAAAAAAAGTAAAACTTTTAGAAGATTATACTATATCGATAGGTTTATGAATAAAGAATAAATTTTAAAAAATAACTGAAAATCGATATATTGAATGTATTTGTTTGTATTCACAACTGCGCAATGTTACAACTAATGAATACGATGAATGAAAAATGAATGACGTGAAAGTGGTTCCGTCCAGTGACAGAGATTACGTCATGAAATCGAAATAATGAAATGATGAAGTGTGATGTACAAGCTACATAATGAGATGAGTGATTATTATTCCCTTAAAAAAGCTTAATGAAAAAGGTGCTATGTAACAAAAAACCTACCAAAGTTCTAAGGCTCCGATTTTTTTATGCAATCTCTGATTTCTTTCATATTTTGGTTCTCGTTCCTTGAAAACTCTTCACAAAAATTTATACTACGCAATTAAAACTTTTTCAAACAATATTTTTCAATATTTGCATTATTCAAGTATTCAATTCTGCATTATTTTTCAATATTATATTGACAATACTGCGGTATTGTCAATAAAATGTTTCTTATTTTAGACAGTACAATAACCTGTAACAACAGACAAGTTAGGTAATTACAATAATAATAATAATCTTTTATTCCACATTATTATAATACAACATTAAGGCAAAATAAACAAATTAGTATGCAAATGTAACCTAATAAAATTACACTAACGCACTTTAAATTTAAAACGATGAAATTAAATTAAATTAAACGAAATAGTATTTTATATAAAATGTGGAACTAGGTATCATCTGTAGCAAAAGCTGTGATAGAGGATACCATCAATGAAAACACAATGTCAACGATGTACCAACAAATAGACAATATTAACAAAAATATATTATATAAATACAACAAAGAGATAACAAGAGAATTAATACAAATTGCGACAATCTTTGATCGCAAAGCAGAAGCGGATAACTAAACAAAAGTAACTATAGAAAAAAGTACCAATTACACGTCTTGCACATTTAAAAAAAAACAAAATTTAATAGTAAATAAAGAAAGTGAAATAAACTATATAAACATTTTAGAAAAATTTCTCTGAATCCTCAACCGTAAAGAATCACTCGATCATCAATTATGAAGAGCGTTTAAAATTTTTAGTACTATTTTTCATATCCTTTGGTACGCAGTTGAAGGTTTTAGGTCCTAAAATCATTTATAGATAAATCATAAATAACACAATTTCTATTATTAATATACGAGTAAAAACCCAACCAACAGATGTTAGGGAAACACTATAACGTTCAGAATTATCTTTGCTGTATTTTTGTATGATCAAAAAATATGGTGATTATTTTATTACGAACAAAACAATCAGTTTTATCAAAATTAATTGATATTCTCCAAAATTTTAATTTATCTCCTTACGTAGCGATCCACTTATTCCAACGTTGATTCTATGATAAAAGCATTTCTGAAAGGTTTCTTTCGGAAGTGTCTTCAGCTGCTCTGTTGTAGTCCTGCTCAATGTCGACAAAAATTATCAAAACATGGTATCAAAACATTTTTCTTTTAGCACGGGTTTTTAATTTTGGGAAGAGTCAGAATATACGTGGTGATAAATTCGGAGAGTAAGGCGGATGTGAATGGACAGGAATATTTTTTCCCCAAAAACTCGCGGATCAGAAGCGAGGTGTGGCACGCAGCGTCTAAAGTCTAGGGAAAAAGTTTGCACTCACTCGTCTCATTTGACATTTTATTGATTTAAATGCTTTACACGTACCCTTATGAGATCTTTGGTAAGCTCTCGAATAGTCAATTCTCTGTTTGAACATTTAACTTTCACTACTTTTTCAACGTTTTTAACTGTTTTTTTTTTTAGGGTGCGTTGCTTGTGTTAAATCAACTGATTTCCGATTTTAAATCACTCATACCATTCGTAAACAGTTTTTAGAGTTACCGCATTATTGCTACACACTAATTGTTAACATTTTATGAGGTTTATGGCACACTTTTTTGCAACTTAAAATAAAAATCGATGTTAACAGGTTGGTCAAAATCCATGGTGCGCAACAGTCACGTTAAACTCGACCTTACTCTTCTGGTTCTGGAAACCGACTGACAAGTTACAACTTGTAGAAAATTGACATTGACTATCTCAGGAATCAGGCTATGGGAATTTTATTACTTTAATAGGTGTAGCGTCAGCAGTTTGTTCGTAATAAAATTAATCACCGTATTTTTTTAACATACCATGTTTATAGCAAACTTACAATTGGGAATTGTTACATGCTATAGAACGGCACGTGTTTTTGTCTTTGTGACATAGAGCCGTAATTTTGCCTACCAACTTTTAGCCAATTATTGAGGTGGTTCTTCTTTTATTGGTATTCAGAATGGTTAAATTTAATGGGGAAATTTAGGGCTAGTCAGCCAGAGGTGTTAATATTTAGAGAGGATGCCAGTCAAGTCAGTTCTCTTAGAATTCAGCAAGAAAAAGTTATCAATATCATGGAAAGAAGTAAGAATAAGCGACTGTTCTAAGAGATGAACGTCGAGAGGCCATGAAGGTCAAGAATGAGAAGAATTAGAAGAAATAGCTATGGAATTGAATTATTTATTAAAACTTATTTCATTTATCATCACGGTTTTGATTTTTCAAGAAAACGGAGAGCGCCAGAGCAAGGAAAATTGGAAATGGATTATGGAATAAGCCAAAGCTCACTATAATCTGTAGAGCTACAAGATTTTTTTTCAGGGGGAAATTATCAAAACGTTGTGTGTGTGTGTGTGCGCGCGCGCGTGAGTGTGTGTGTGTATGAGAGAGAGGGGAGGGTGAGGTGGAGAGGGGTTGAGAGGGATAGAGAAAAAGAAGGAGAGAGTGTGAAAGGGCGGAGGGGAAGGGAAGGGTAGGAAGAGACCGATGGTGTGGGAGGAGAAGTAGAAAGGAAGGGAAAGGGCGAGAAAGAGAGGTAGTGGTGGAGAGGGAGAGTATGAGAGGTAGAGAAGGAGAGGAAGTAGAGAGAGAACGTGTGTGTATACGCGTGTGGTCGTGCTCGCGCCCACATACTCTTGTTGAAGACAGTACGGGGGAATTTATCAAAAAAATTGTGTGCGTGCATTTTGGAGTATACAGTCGATCTAACAGCTAGCTACACAATTTCTGTTACATATTTATTTAAAAAAAATTGATTAGGCCCTACACTTGTAAGTCATGAAAGAAAAATTTCTGTGTTAAATCCTTAAACCTGTTTGGCATTGCTGTAAACAAAAAGCAACCATTAATATATCTTCGGTTTAGAATACAAAGAAAAGTAATTGCGCTTTACCTTATTTATTATAACAAAAATTTTATATTTTATTCTTTTAAAAAACGCATTAATATTTTGATAGATTAGAAAAATAAGGAGAATGAAACAAAACGTGAATTGAGATCACAAATACCTTAACTTACATTTGGAGGTAATGTTTTAGGACGTTTCTAAGTACCTTATCATTTTAATCGTACACTGTTGAAATAGCGCCATTGAATTCAAGCTGCTCTTGAAATTTGCTTTCTGTTACTGTATTCAACGAAAACAGGGTTGTATTATAATACCTATTTGTTTTCAAAAGCTAAGGTTTAATTACCCATGCGAGTGTAATAACCTCCCAATTGTGCTGGCCCTTTAGACAATAAATTTAAAAATAAATCTATTTTACGCACTGTTGAACAAAATTAATATTACCTAGGCATATATGTTATGATTTTTTTATTACTTATTCCTTTTATTATTTATTTAGGCATCAACTGTTGCAGTCATTAGGCAGAGATTATTTTGTTATTTTCACATTCCTATAATTCAATATAAAGGAGAGAAAGTGTTGTAATTGTATAGAAATATCATTGGCTCAATTTTGAACCACTTACCTTCATGGTTTATTGCCATTGCAAGCCAAAATAGTGTTTATATGGCATATGTTGTAAGCCAAAAATATGGTTTAAAATAAGGAATTAAAAAATATATAAGGGGAAATTTTCCTACCATATTTTTTTATAATAGTATTTTTATTGTAAATATATCCTTTGACATTGTATTCTTTTAGCGTACCGTCTGGTAGCAAAAACTTTTTATTCCCTAACCAAAAATTTGACATAATTTAGGCTATACGTACAAAGTGATATGTCATACTTGACATTATGTTAGGTGGCTATAAAAGTTTATACGATACTTAAAATTTTCCCTTCATTTCAGAGAAATTTCGAATTTATTGACAAATTAAATTTTGAATTGGCTTATGTCAAATCGAGAAATATTTTAAAGTTTATATGGTCTTAAAACTTTTTAGTACAAATTGAAGCTTAATCTAGACTTATCTAAAAATAAACGATTATTTTCTCTTAATAATCGACTCTTACCTACAACCAATTTTGTACCCTATATTTAATATTTTCTATACTAAGACCTGATTTTCTTAACGTATTTGTTATTAACACTATTCACGTACTAATTTCATTCTTATCCGAGTTGCAACTAACTGCCTGGGACAAGCCAGCGGTCTTATACAAAAGGCGGTAGTAGGTTTTTCTAGAAAGATGAATATAAAAATAAATATAAGACAATTCAGACGCTACTAAAAATCTTCTACGCTTGACTAGAACAATTTAAAGCATAGTAGAACAAAATAAATAATTTATAATAGGCATAATACCATATAAAAATCTTTCTATGGCGTTTACTTTACTGTACAAATTTCTACAGTTTACTGTAGAAATGAGGAAGATCTAGGGAAAATAATCAGCAGGCACAAGAAAGATATTTTAAAAAGGTTAGGTTTGATTGCTCTTCAGCAGACCTATTCAGGAATCCAGTAGACCAAAACCGAATTATTGTGTTGACATGCAACCTGTGGTAAGTAAGCAACTGAAAGAAGAAAAAGATGGTGTTATATTTAATTATTATCAAGAAAATTGGTTGAGGACTCTGCCTTTAATAGTTTTTACAAAAAGGAATGGGAACACAAGAAACAAAGTTCAAAACAACAAATGGTATAACGTTTATGAGAACTCTCTCACATTACTCTAAAGATTTTGAAATAATTTCAAAGATTCAAAAAATGTCTACTTTATTTCTACACTCTATAACGAGGTTGGATGTAGCAACTAAATTGATTTGTTTATAAATATATTATTACATTAGCTTATATAAAATATACGTTCAAAATTTTGTCTGTATAAATATCTTTTGCAAAATAGTTGTAAATTTGGTTTGTAAACTTTAACAAATGACTGAAATCTATAAAAAATATAACTTATTCATATTAATTTAATGAATCCTATTTAGCAACATTATTAGCTCTAAAGCAACTCCAACGAACAGTTAAAATTTAAAGAGTACAACATTTAAACGTTACAATAATAATTTTTGATAATATCTAACACATTAATGTGTAGGCACGCATGAATGTAAGTTTTGTAAAATACATGACAACAGAAGTAAGGTAAATAATAGATCCGTCTCAAAGGATAGTCGTAGGACCAAATCTCAGGGAATTACTTTAATCCTAGTAAGTAATCCTTAGATAAATCCTTCTGACAAAAGACAAATCAGTTAGCTCAGTAAAACTGACTTCCAAAATTCCTAACATGACCACTGGGTATTGTACTTTGGTGATTATAACATTAAGTTCTGCCCGTATAAAATCTGGACATTTTACTGACCAACATTGTGTAGCCTTTATTACAGAGTATAATCTTATATAATTTTACTTAATCCTTTTCGTTTTAATATTAATTTTAAAATTAAAATATTACGATGAAAAATATTGTGAGAATATTAATAAATATTTACATGAAAAACATATTTTTTAGGAGAAAAAGAAATAATTTTTGGTAGTCCTACAACAATTTTCTTGTTAATTTAGTTTAAGATGTTTGGACCAGCCCATTCAGTCAACTGATAGAAAGTCGCTCTTATTTGTTAAGTAACACTAGTTGGGCAAGCGACTTTGTATGACGACCAGTTGACATTCCTGAACAAACTTCACTGAAGATCCCTGTTCAAAAATTCATGCCGAATCACGTCAAAAAATGCAGCGAAAAGCAGCGATGAAATTGAGTGGTTGTCAATAAAGTAAGTACAGTTCCCGACAACAAATAAAAGCTAAAAAAAATTAGTCTAATCAATTTAATTCTAGTTTACTAGTAGACTATGAATAATACTCCATTGTGATTCATTATTTTGTAAATAAAAAGTTGTAATAAATTTAAAAATAAGTTGGTGTATTATTTATTATAACTAGAACCCTAAAGAACCTTGGAAGTAATGTTGCAATACATTACAATTGAATATAAACTCTTTAAGTTGAGATTACATGAAAATTGTAAATTTTGTAGGATTACTTTCTAAAAGGTTACATTCATTTTCTGAATCGATTCTCCATTATTTTTGTTTTTTATTCAATACTCAGAATTGACTTCTCACTTAAAAGAGGCGTACTTTCAAACAAACTAAAGGAGGGTAAATATTGCCTATTTTTAAGAATGGAGATAGCCAGTTAGTAGAAAGTTATAGCCCCATAAGTATTTTAAAGACATTAGTAAACTTTTTGAAAGGGTATTATTTATTAGGTTAATTAGTTTTGTGACTGAAAACCTTATCATCTCAGAGGATCAGCATAGTTTCCTAAAACAACAGTTAACCGAAACTGCAATAGCCTTACTTATTGAGCTAGTAGTTGACATGTTGGATGTAGAGGAGAAAGCTTTAGCTGTGTTTTTACATCTGAATAAAGCTTTCGATTATGTTAATCATGAAATCTTATCAAAAACATTTGAGTCATTAAGTGTTAGGGATGTAGAACTGAAATGGTTTCAATCTTACCCTACTGGTAAAATACAATGTGTGGAGTTAACTGTAGTTGTTAGGGGTAAACTTACAGAGATTGTATATGGAAAGTTTGAAGTCAAAGTAGGCGTTCCACAAGAGTTAGTTTTAGGTCCAAATTTGTTTCAATTGCCCATTAATAGGTTACTAGAATTCATACGTAATGGCTGAGATTTATTCTTTGCTGATGATACTTTAGAAATCGATAAAAGTTTACTTGTAGATGCTCTTGAAGTAAAATACACATGTTAATATAGAGTCCGTCGTACAGTTCTTGAATCGAATGTTGTTACCAATTAATGAGAAAAAGTGTTAATAAAACAGTCAGTTTAAAATTAAACATAGACTAATGTTAAAGAAAATAGAGAAGTGGATGTATTTTAATAATAATCTAGAGTATATCGTAACAGTGAAGTTCCTAGGAGTATTACTAAATAGATACTCGTATTTGTCTTCGATTTGTATACCAATCAAGTTTGTAGTAAAATATCATCTGGGGTATTTCCATTAAAACAAATTGCCAGATTAAATGATAAAAAATTACTAATGGGGTAGCTTATCATGGTCTAATTCTGTTTCATATCCTTCTTCTTCTTCCTTCAAGGCTTAGGCAGTCGCCTGTTTCGAACTCACCAACCAGAAACTCTTAGCCTATATCCATGTTTTCCGAGGTCGTCCCACATTTTTCCGTCCAACCGGTACATAACGGTGCACTTGGAGAAATATTTCGTGGTCCGGCATTCTTTTCAGGTGTCCCCTCCATCGCCTGTGATACCCCTGAATCCTCTCATTCAGACAGTAGACTTGGAGCTCCTTCCTTATATCCACGTTCTGCACTCTATTCAATCTCGAGCATCCCTTAACTCTTCGCAGGAATCTAAACTTCGCTGATTGGATTCTTTGTACATTTCTCGTCGTGGTCACCCATGCTTTACTCCAATACATTATTATCGGAGTTGCCATTACCTTGTAAAACTTAATCTTTGTGTCAGGTCTGGCCCTGTTGTTCAATGCCCTATTGGTTGTGCCATAAATTCTTTGGAACTTACTTATCTTCCAATACCCCTTCCTCTGAAGCCCTCGACTCTGAAGCCCGTAGAATGAGAGCGCATCCACATAGCTATCAAATTTTCTCCCAGGTCTACATTCCAACTTATAAATCAGTCTTTTCTGCATACTCTTCAGTTCCATACCTGTGACGTCTCTTCTATAATTCCATACCGTAGAAAGATATTCGAGGACAGGACGCACAAGGCTCTTATACAGTTTAGTACTGACTTCTCAAATTTAAAATCACGACTCATCCAAGCTATGAGCCCTAAATTCCTTCGAGCTTTTGCAGCTATTGAAGCAACTTGCTCACAGAATAATAGCTTGGAGTCGAACAACACACCAAGGTCCGTTTGGCTAATCTACCTTATGATCTTCCTTATTCTTATGGTCTTCTTATGATCTCCTTATTCAATTTTTGAATAAGCAACATAATAATATTATCTGAACGGAAATATAAAACATTGTTGCCGGCCGCATTGGCGCAGTTGGTAACGTGGTCGCCTCTCATCATGCGGTCCTGGGTTCGAATCCCACTCAGGCACGGCATATTTTCATACGTTACAAAAAATCATTTCATCCTCCATTGTAAACAGTTACACCCCAACGTCGTCGCTAATGACCGTTTTAGTTGATGCGACGTTAAATAAATAAAAAAAAACATTGTTATTATCTTAAAATATTCGAATTCATTTTTCAAGAATTTATAATCGGTACTAACAGGAATTTAAAGTAATTTTATAGCGGAGTAAACCCGTGAAACTATTTAAAACATAGAGAAAACATCAAACTAAATACAAAATTATATATAAGTTCATAACTTCTTAATAGTTTATCGTCATTGAAGAACACTACAGGCCTTAGGTAATATTATCTTAATACAATGTTTACAACGTACTGAATGTTAGGAAAAACAATAAACAATTTTGGAATTTTAAGCGTGTTATATTTAATTAATTAAATTTGTTAGAATCATATATTTTAGACATGGTAAACAATATCATGTGCCTGAAACTAGCGGGCTTTTACGTAATCTCCTGTTAAAAGGAGATAAAGAGTGTTATATATTATGGATCACGTTGTACTCATAAATATACCTCCCTTAATAAGCACTAAACTTTCATGACAATAAATGTTAGTAACAAAATAAACTTAACCTGTTTCTCGACAAGATCACCTATAGATCTCACATTTATACCAAAGGTTCTAAAATTATCAGACAATTTTGTAATTTTTCCACCATTGAAAATTAATTTTTACATGTTGTCCTACACTTAATCACGAGTGCATCTTTAATAAGATTTGTTTGTGAATCTTCTCTGGAGCACCAACAGTTGAATTGTTTGGATGATATTGATTAACGTATTTAAATCCTAAGTCTCTCTCTCTCTCTCTCTCGTTCTCTCTTTTTACCACTCTCGTTCCTTTCCTATTACTCTCATTACTCTCAACAGGTATAACAAAGACCCACCCCCTCATTTCCGAGAATTCCTATTCAAAACATTTCGTTCATCGCAACCATTATACTAGTTCAATACACTCCATATAATACAGCACTTAATTTCTTACAACAGTCAATTTATTCTCTTAACTATTAATATTTAAATATCACTGTTATAATGTTACAGTACTTTCTGGCCGTTGTAAAGCGTTTTGGTTTTTTTAAATGCCAAGAAAAGTTTTTGTGACTCATACATAAAATTTGTTAAGAAATTAAATTCACCGTAATGGAGGTTGAAAACTTTGAACTTTTTTTACAACTAAACTAAAAAAAAGAATATCAGTTACTTAATCTTCAACAACTTTTAATCTCATTCGTCAGTTAGGAATAAAGATTGTAGCTATAGAAAGTTCAAATATTCAATTACGGAAGCGAGAATACATTTGACAAAGCTAATCTTTATCTATCAATAAACTGGTGATCATGAACAGAAATTTTACGGTTATCTCATAAAGTTTTTTTAGGTTAATAATTTTACAAGAGTCAATCAAAGGGAAAGAAACAATTCAACTAATTCAAGAGCTAAAAATACGAAAAAATGAGTGTATTTATATTCATATAACAGATAATGAATGTTTTGTCATCGAATTTAAATAAGCGCAATTTCGGCTCTAAATGAGGTTAAAGTTTCGTTCCTTGGGTTTCAGATAAGGGGAAAATTCAGCACTACTACGTGGTTTTTAACCAGAAAAAAATAAATAAAAAAGTGAATCCCAGACCAATGTTTTCAAAAGAGTTTAAGGAAATCGGTGTAAAATACAAACAAAAATTCAGAATTGATGAATACTCATTGTCGGGTTTGATGTAAACTGTTTCAAGTTTTATAAAAACACGAAAGGTACCTTACAAAACACCTGTGGTGCACTGGTCAGAGAAACTGTTTTCAAATGCCAAGGGTACCGGGTTCAATTCCTCATCAGTTACATTTCAGTTGCATGTAAAACCAAAAAGGAGAAAATACAAAAAAGTTTTTAAAACATTCATAAGCCTTCTAAATCACTCTCTAAATTAAATCAAATTTCAATAAAAAAACTTTTAAACAATAAAAAGAATAAAACGAAATTGTAACTCTTGGTATCGTATTTTAACATAGTATCTTTATGCCATTTTCTATTCCACAAAAACAAATATTTAAGAAAATATCACCGAATAGAAGTTACCAATTAAAATTTTATCCCATAAATTGAAATGCAAAAATTATTATCGTATTTTAAGAACACGATTTAATTGCTCAACTTGTTTTTCACGAAAGTTTCAAATTTATTTTAGTCTTTCTGTAATTCTAATTTAAGTTTTAATTTTTTTCTACAAATAATTAAATATTTTATTGAAGTTTTTCTAATTTTTCGAGTATTCTGTACCTAAAATAGCTGTTCCATTCAGCTACCGTCATCCATTTTGTAATAAACACTGACGCAAATAATACTCACAGCAGAACAAATAATACGTGCTAATTAAACATCAAATCCAGTACCGTAATGTATTGTTGTTAATTTAATTAAATTTATAATAAAGGCACTTAGTAGGAAATACGTAGATTCGCTGGTTAATATTCTGATATACATTTTCTGAAATTTTATTCTTAAAACAAACCATTAAGTTCACAAAAACCATGGTACGTATAAAATATATTATTTAAATATAGCCAATAATAACGTGAGAATTTATAATACCTGTTTTATAAATTTCCTGAAAACTAAATTCTGATGGACCGACTTCTGATGTAACACTGTGTCTGATTAAATAATACTCTTTACAGCAATTGAGTGCTAATTACATTTAAACTTCCAGTGCTAAAGAAAATAGTTTTGTTTCTTCTCTCATACGCTTCTTCTCATTGGAAGGGTTAAATTATTAAAGAACGGAAAAGAATAAAGTATGAGTTCTGCTTATTACAGATATCTCCTTTAAAAGTAATTTATCTCCTGATTCGTTAAGTTATCACCTTAGGAAGTATTATCACCAAAAGCTCCTTTTAGCCTCTACAACTGACATGATATGTTATTGTTACAACTCGTTAAAGTAAAGTAAAATTGTAAACTTTAATATCATTGATTCACATATTTATAATTTATTCAACAAAATTATTTGACAAAAAACTAAACTTTAAAAAATGACAACAATGAAAATAAGTTATTAAACATTTAAAACAACGCAATTCACGCAATTTATCAACAATAAAATAAAATAAACAACTTCCCTTACCAAATTAATTTATTGAATACAATGTCTTATGACAAAATAACAAACTTCACTGTAACGAAGAATCCCGTACAATTTAGGCCATTAACACACCAGTCATTCAAACCGCGGCGGCGCTCCAATAAATCAAATGCTTCGTTTTTATATTAAATCAGTCAGCTGTTTATGAACAGCTGATTTTATGTTCCGCCAGATGTATCGTTTTTATAATTAATCAATCAGCTGTTTATGAACAGCTGATTTCATTTTCCGCTGCTTCATTATAACATTATTTATTTTTGATTTATTATATTTGTTTTTGTAATTATAATTCTGCCCATAACAGACAGGTGGAGTTTCAAATTATTTACACTCGATCTGTTAGTTGCAGGGCTAAAATAAATAGTTCTGTTTCTTATCACATGGTCAGCCAATTAAATGACTGAATCATTTAAGAGCAGAAGAAGTAGAGGTGTAAAAGACACTAATCAGAGTTATCTTATCTGAAAGTAATGAATTTCATTATACAGCCAGACCCTGTGGTGAATGAAGTGAAGGTGTCATTTGCAAAGTGGAAAATATGTGCTTTTCAGAAAGCTCGGGATGCTGATAAGCGTACTTTTCCACTCAGTGAGGAAGGCAAGGGTAAATCACCTCACTCCTCGTTTTTACTTAGTAAAACCTCTAGAGGTTCAAACCAGCCTTTTGGCTGATGACCTAAACAACAACAATTATAATTGAAACAATTTGTGTTTTATGTTAATTATATTCCTTATGAAAATTCCTTTGATCTACGAGTACATTAATATTACAGACGGTTAGCGTGGACGAAGTCCAAAATCTGTGGGAATGGTATGGTGTAAGTTTAGTTAGCCTATATCGACAGGCAGTTGACAAGAATTATGTAGCCCTTGAGGACAGCCAACGTTCTCAGAGAACAGGGCACCAGAAGAAGAAGAAATTCGGGTTGTTTGATTTGGTCTTTCTTCTTCTTCTTCTTCTTCTTATTTTTCAACAACCTGTTTTTATCCACTTTTGGATAAATGGCCCTCCCTGTTTTCTTCCGTAATTACATATTCTGCGTCATTCCTGCCCACTTAAATCCTGCCATCAGTTTAAATTCATATCTCCACCGTTTTGAGGGCAACCTCTACCTCTCTTTTCTTATTTTATCCCTAATGTGCCTACGTTACAATCTGTTTAATTCAGAACAATAAGGGACCTCATTACCCAATGAGATGAGAATGATGTACTAGGGGTACCCAGAAGTAACCGGAATAGCATTGGCGTGGACGGTGCTTGTGTAGTATGCGTTTCTACCCCATAGACGTGAATAGCGCTATATTCATTGCGAGTTCAGTGCAGTGATTACAACTCATTGTGAGTTCAGTGTTCATCTGCAGTGATTGTTTTTGCTAGCGCTGTTTTGTTCTTGTTTCGTTTTTTCGATGGTAAGTTTATGTTAACAATGTACAGCTGTGAAATTTTGTTTTCTACTCGGTAAAAATGCTGCTGACCCTATTGAAAAAAACTCAAGTGTACGAGTGGTTTGCTAGGTTTAAAAATGGCGACATTTCGATTGATGACAAACCTTGTTCTGGACGTCAATCAACTGCCCGAATCGACGAAAATGTTGAAAAAATTCGAGAGCTTGTGCTCTCAGACCGTCGACTGACAATTTAAAAGTTTTAAGAAGATTGGGCAACAGTGTTTGTCAAAAAAAACCCGATTTGTGGCAGACAGGAGACTGGTTCTTCCACCACGACAATACACCTGCATACACAGCCATCTCTGTTAAACAGAGTTGTAATGAAGGGGCAAAGGTTGTTTTGTTAAAATTTGAAAATAAACAGTTTTTAAAAAATAATTCCGGTTTCTTTTGGGTACCCCTTCGTATATGACACGTAAATGAGGTGTAGTCTTGTACAGATTTAGGCCGATCATTCCTGAGAGAATATGGTTATTTAAACTCCAACCATCGAAGTACACCGGCAACCACTCTCTAGTATTGAAATCCGTTTAAAAGTAACTACATTTACTAGGATTTGAATCAGGAACCTTCGTCTCCCAAAATCAGTTGTTAAACAGTTGACTTGCGGCGACGTCTTCACCTCTACACCAACCCGGTGGGTCTCTCTTTCTTGACCAGGTTCCCAACTGCTAAATCTACTTGTTCCATCTATCATTTGTCTATCTTATTATGTGTCCCGCTTATAGACATTCTAGTGATGCCACCTGTTGTTTTACTTCTATTATTTTAGTTTTCTCCCAAGTATCCTCAATTCTTATTTGGTCTTTCAATTTAATATTCAGTATCAATAATTACATGGAACTTTGTATCATCGTCAGGCTTTACATCAGGCCTTTTGCAAAGGATCATGTTTGTTCACCGTATGAGAGAATGAAAAGTATACTCTGATTAAAAACGGAACCTCTTAGTCTTAAAGGGATTTTCTTATTCTTCAGGATTTTACTTTGTCTTCCGGAAGCATACCACCCTGATCTTATTAGTCTCTCTATTTAAGCTTTTCGGCTTATTTTCCCCATTGAATGAATTTCCTGCAACAGGTGTACTCGTATTTTTTGTTAATTGTCAACAATTTTGTCGATTTAATTTTATTATTTCACAGTTCAAAATAATGAATAAAAGGTAAAAAATTATTTATGCTTGTTGTTTAGGTAAGCCTATTATACTTATATTATTATCATATTTCCTTTCTTTGCTTATCTACTTATATCCGATTCATTATAATTAACTCAGATTTATGTAGGTTACCTTTGAGTATATTCGCCACCGAACTTTATCTTGTAACATTTTTACTCCTTTAATCTACTCTAGAATCATTTTTGATGAGTATTATTGCGCTATTGTATTCTCTGTGAACCGATAATTATTTTTTTTTATACCGGGGTTTCCACGGAATTTGAACCATAAGGAAATAGCATTAATTTTCATTAGTTTGTTAATATTTTCTTCCCAGGAATAAATGAAGACTTGTTATAATCAGGAATCATTACAAAATGTTTGCTTTTATTTGGGTCTGCAGCCGAAAGGCTGGTTTGAACCTCTAGAGGTTTTACTAAGTAATAAAGAGGAGTGAGGTGGTTTACTTTTGCCTTCCTCACTGAGTTGAAAGAGTAAGCTTATCAGCATGCCAGGCCTTCTGAAAGTATCCACTTTCCACCCTACAAATGACAACTTCACTTTATTCACTACAGGGTCTGGCTGTATAGTGGAATTCATTACTCTCAGAGAAGATAACTGCGACTAGTGTCTTTTACACCTCTACCTCTTCTGTTCTTAAATAGTTCAGTCATATAATTGGCTGACTTAAATAGATAACTTAAATATATATATATAGATACTTATAGATATTGATATAATATAGATACTTAAATAGAAAACCGTTACGAATCTAAATATTTATGTATTTTAAGCTAAAATACAACTTAAAATGTATCAAAATTGATATTTTTAAAAGTTCTAAATATTCTCTTATTATTCCTGATTATACTGTAATAAGTCTTCATTTATTCGTGGAAAGAAAATATTAATTAACTAATGAAAATCTATTTTATTCCCCTACGTTTCAAATTCTGTGGGACACCCGGTATATGGTTTTTATTAAAAATATTTGGACTACCCGACTATGTTTGTTTTTTAATACTCGGTAACTAGTTTTTGGGTTTACACCCAATGTGTTTTGCTTGAGAGCTTCAAATTCTGGTACGATTTTGTGATTAGAACCGTATTAATATTAAAACCGAAATTACACTGCCTTTTTAAACAAAAAAGAATTATCAATTTAAGGAATCAGTCTACCGCATTCCGTACTTGATATTTGTTTGAATCCTTTGTGGTATTGTAAAATATTTTTTCCACTAATTTGAATTAAATCTTAAGTCACGGTCGCACAAATCAGAATATTCCTGGAAATTTAAAATAATATTAGAAATCTAATATACACAATTACGATTGTTTTTTGATATTTTGGTAAATTCTGTTGTGCTTACCCTTCACAAATGTATAAATTTTAAATGTAAAGTTTGCGGCTGTTTGAATAATTTCATATTAAACCGTTTAGTAGGTGTATAATATATTTTTTAATGTGTTTATTTTATACCTGGGCCCTGTGTGTTATTTTTTCTTTCATATCCGAGGCGGCGAGAAAAACTCATGTTCATTTCCTCATGATGGAGTAAGTAGTATTGGACTCAATTGAGGCATCCTCGTCCAGCCCCCAAGGAGGCCGCACCCCTCCCAACCAAAAACCCGCCGCCTGGCCACTATCAGCAAAGAACCCTCCACTCCCTTGGAATTGTTTATATAATACTACAAGGGAAATTTACATACTATCAGCGGGGCGTGGAAGGGAACCGTAACCTAACTCCCCTCTCGCTGTCACTGACCAACACTCACTCTCTCACTTTCATTCATCTCTTTCATCACCAGCTCAGGAAATTAGTGTGCCTACCTTATTCGTGTGTGTGTGAGATCGGGCAGGATTGATTAACTGTGGGAGAGAGCGATCCCGCTGATCTCCAGATGTCTCCTCCCGACCACCCTCTCCGTAAACTGAGCAACCAACTTCCAGCTCTCCTCCTTCCACAGTAACGCTGCCCCTACTTTCTCCGGGATCCACTGTGTGTTAAATTTGTTTTAGTTATATTTTCTGTATCTGCCTTGAGCAGACAGGGTACAACACATACTTAAGATTTCAAATTTTCAATAAATTTTATATTCAACATGTAGGAAATTTATTTTGTATATGCAATTTCGACGTAAATATTTTTTTCATTAGAAAACAATGATAATTCTTAATGTAAGTTACAAAGTAGATAAAATACAGCAGGTCATTACTGAAAAATATGCGTCAAAATAATATTTTCAGTATATTATACTGAAAAAGTAAACAAAGGATAATTATTTGTGTCCATTACAAAACAAAAGTACATTCACATACAAAATGCATTAAGTTTGAATGGAAAGAACAGTGTAAAAATGCGTTTCGCTATTAACAGATCATTTTAAAAACAATATAGGTATATCTATCTCATTCTGCTAGCTCTCTCGTACTATCCCATGAGCCCACAACAAGCTCTTATGGCGTAATGCATGATTAAAGAACGCTTCTTTGTAAGAGGGTTGGATGGCTTAAAAGTGAAAAGCATTAATAGTTAATGCTAACAAAGAAAGAGGGAGAGATTGGATGCGTAGGAAAAAGGGGTAGAGCTGATCCTAAACACGGGGTAATGTGCCATCTAAATACGGGTAGATGATGTGGTCCCAGAAACAATGTGGCGTCGATCCGCTTATTCTACCTTGCTTCTTCTTCCACCTCACGATCATCATTCCGTCGTTCTCTTTCTCCCCGATTATCTACCCATCTTTCTCTTCCTTTTTCAACGTATCTTAAACAAAGTAACTCTCTTTCTACCCCTTTCACTTAATACAACCACCGTTCATGGATGATGAAATCCTCTTTAGTTGCACCGGTAACGTCTTGTTGCATATTATTCCCTGTATTTTCATTTATAAACCAACTCGCTTATAAAACCAAAGCCCCTGATTCCCTCCTTATAATATAAATAAGAGCACGCGTACCTCACGCATCTTTCTTACGTCATCCTGAATATAAAACGCAACTCCATTTTATTTTAAATACAACCCACGGGGTAAATACTAATAATTATTTCAGATAATCAAAACAAATTTGAATTATAAAAAGAGCAACATAACCTCCTAATTTCTTTGTAGAAGTTAATGAAGGTATATTACAGGAATATACTGATTATCTAAGAAGTGAAATACCTACTTTTGAGTAATAAAACCTTAGAACCGGTACATTCGTTTATTCACTTGATAATTAATGTAGAAAGAGACAGTACACACACTTTAATATCAAAATGAAATTGGCTCACTTATTTTTATATGTACTCGTTTATCGGGTATACCATGGAATTTGAATCATAGGGAAATAGCATTGATTTTCATTTGTTTGTTAATATTTTCTTTCCACGAGTAAATGAACACTTGTTATAATCAGGAATCATTAGAAAATGTTTAGAACGTCTAAAAAATATCAATTTTCATACATTTTAAGCTGTATTTTAGCTTAAATACAGAAATACATAAATTTGTAAAAGTTTTCCATTTAAGTATAGTAAAATAATGTTAACCTTTTTTCAGATTGTAATGTTTGAAGTAATGGTATCGTTCTGATCCGTAAATGTAACGATAGGTAGGTCGAATCCATCAGCGGTAAATTTTTTTTATTGTTCAAAAAATATTGGAAATAATAAAAAATTAATAATTTGTTTTTTAATTTTGACAATTTTTTTTATCATCAACAATCTAGATAGATGCAATAATATAAAATTATTGCAACAATCAGCTGTCTCAAAAAATTAAATGTTGCTCAAGGAAATATTAAGGTATTTAAAATAATACTGAATTTGCTTCCAAAAAATAACAATTTTTTTAGTAAATAATTATTTTAGATGATAAAACAAATTGTTAAAATTAAAAAAATAAATAAATATGGTGTTTTTTAATATTTCCTATATTTTTGAACAATATTTTTGATGGATTCGACCCACCTATCATTACATCCCCGGACCAGAACGTTACCTTTACTCCAAACATAACAATACGAAAATCGGATAAAATTTACAAAACTTAAAAGGAAAATTTTATAAATTTATATATTTCTGTATTTAAGCTAAAATACAGTTTAAAATGTATGAAAATTAATATTTTGTAAATGTTCTAAACATTTTCTAATGATTCCTGACTATAACAAGTCTTCGTTTATTCGTGGGAAAAAATATTAACAAACCTGAAAATCAATGCTATTTCCCTATGGTACAAATCCCTGGGACTTCCGGTATAAAGGCCTACATACAGTACCGCTCAAATTGATTGGAACACTATAAGAATTTTGCTATACTTTTGTAATGTATATTATGGGATCTATGACCTTTCATGGACCAGGACCATTTGCTCCAGCAAAAGGAATGATGAATTATGAAAAATACATAAATTTACTACAAGGAAGTTCGAACCTTACAAAAATTGTTTCCAGCTAGCGACGGGATTTTCCAGCAAGATCTTTCATCTTCCCATACATCTATAAAATTCAAAAATTTCTAAAGGTACTGAAAATAATATAAAATGTTCTTCCATGGCCTGGCAACTCACCAGATCTAACCCCGATCGAGAATCTGTGGTCAATTGTAAGCAGAAACTTACCAAAAAAGACTGTAAAACAAAAACTTCTGTAATTTCTTCACAGATCAAAATACGGTTTCATGATGATAAACTGAAAAAACATGTGATAAACTTGTTGAATCAAATTCTAAACTTTGTCAGAAGTTATAAAGAACAAAGGAGGACATTTTAACTATTAAAATATAAAGTTGTACATTTCCGTTAATAAAATGTGTATTAAAGGAAATGTGTTGTTTTTTTATTGAGTGTTCGAATTGATTTAAGCGGTACTGTATAAGTTCATTCGATTATATTTTATCAGATTTATTATACTTTTGGGTTGTAATTTTTAAATAAATTTATAACTTTACTTGTAAGTTCTTAAAGCCCTACATATGTCAATTAGATTTATTAAACTTTTAGATTTCATTTTTTAGAAATCGTAAAATTATTTAAATTTTCATGGTTTTAAGCCCTAGCATAGTTTTAAATTTCTGTTATAAATTCTACTAAATAAAAGAAGAGAACACCTCGGACATGGCTTTGAGCCATAGGTCGGTCAATTTTCTTCACCTCGTACATTGTGAATTGTTGTAAATGGATTATAGGTTTTGTATGAATTGTAGCCTATGAGATACTGTTGTAAAAATATGGAAATAAGTAAAGTTTTCTTATTATTACTTAGTATGTGTGTCCAATGTGTAATGATGAGAAAATAAATTTAATTGAAAAAGTTTCTAAAGCTTGTTTTATAGAATGTTTAGAGAATTTTTCATAGAATTTTACGTAGAATGGTTTAGAAACGTTTTTAATTAGATATCTCGTTTTTATCAACCAATATGTGATGTTTTATCACATCTGCAAGTGTACGATTCAAAATATTGGACACTAACTGCTCAACAGATATCATGACCATGAAGTCTGATGAGATGATATTGTTAAAATATTTAGCACGGTATCGTTTGCTGGGCTATAAACAAATTTAAAATATGAGACTTTCTTTTACCAGGTGTGCTTTAAAAATAAAAGTAAGAGTGATATAGTCATTTCTTGTGAATTCTAAATGAGTGAACATCAAAACAAACGCTTACTTATAATTTTTACCTATAACAGACGGAGGAGTGTTAAATTATTTACACTCTATCTCCTAATTGCAGGGCTGCAAAAAAATAGCTATTTTTCTTATTAAATGGTCAGTTAATTATATTACTGAAGCATTTAAGAACAAAAGAGGTATTGGTGTAAAAAACACTAGTTACAATTATCTCCTCTGAGGATAATTTATTTCATTTTACAGCTAGACCTAGTGGTGAATGAAGTGAAGGTGTAATTTGCAGGGTGGAAAGTAGATGCTCTTCAGAGGGCCTAGTATGCTGATAAGAATACTTTTACACTTAGTGAGGAAATTTAAAGTTGAATCTTTTTTCTTTTTGATAATGATTGAATTAGTAAATTTAAAATTTTATTTTATGAATTAGGCAAAATGTTTTTTCGCCTGTTTAACAAAAACATGTTTTTTAAATATAAATTTAAAATCGGCCCTGCTCAATGATAATTGAAATAGCCGAGGTAATTTAACTGTGGAAAGGTAGCATAAAAATTAGTCTTTTAATTGAGGTCTGGAATGAATGGGTTGACTAGGAAAACACTTTATAGGATATTTTTTCAAATTTAATTTTTGAGTTAGAAAAAGCTTAAATGGTGAAAAGGGACGATAAGACCTTATAGATCTTTATTTTTTTTATTATTTATATATTTTAATTTTAAATAAAAAATTTAATTGGGATGACTGTTAAAAAATTTTATTTTATTTTATTTTTACTTTAAGAGTTTTTGATCGTTAATTTTGAATTTTAAAATTAAAGAAGGTAATAGTAACCACATCACTCCTCGTTTTATTTAGTAAAGCCTCTAGAGGTTCAAGCGAGCCTTTTGGCTGATGACCTAAACAAAAACAACTAATAAGTTAACCGGATAATGTGATATTTGATGACCTTGGAGGAAATAGGAATTCCAAATCCTATGCGAAATAGTAGATAAATAAGTTTGAAGAAGGAATAGGCCAAGAAATATATTCCGTAATTTATTATTATATATTTATTTGCACCTGAATTCCATATAAAAATTATAATTAAAATAATTCATCACTTCTTTTATATCTGGTTTATTGTAAAATCTATCAATGTTATGATAAAAGAAGGTAAAATTTTTCTAGGATCTATATATCGTACAAACCGAATTGGTACATGTTTTAGGATGCATACATAGTTCAAAATAGAGTAATTGTACAGTGTGCACCAAAACCAAACAAAATGTTATGAAGTAGCTATCGATTGTTTGGTTTTATAGGAGGGATGATGCGGTCCTTTCAGTCACTTAAAACTGCGGCTCTAGAGAGCCTATTACATTATCCCATCTTTCCTCATTTACTCAAAGAAGAGACCTCTCTCTAGTATAACTTTTAGGAGACTGCTTAACAATTCTTTCTGTGAAAGATAACCCTCCAAGATTGTATGCCTAAAAATTTAATACCTCCAATTAGCTAATGTATCGTATTTATAGATTATGTTTTGTTAAACAAGGAGACGTTCAAATGAAGTATAAACATGTCAAGAACTTAAAGTTAACCTACAAAATTATATGATTCTTAAGTGACACATGTTACTTACAATACATATTAACCAACTACTACTATTCTAAAATTTACTCAATACTACACAGTTTTCTTCAGTATTCGCTTAGATGTTTATTAATTTTTCACTAAGTATTATTTAGAAATTAATTTCTGTGCATTTTAAATTGTCTCTTCGATCAACTTACTTTCAGCTTTTTAAGCAAATACAGATTAGCACAACTGTTAAAAGATTGTGGTAATTTATTGATTTATTTTTTCCCTGAACAAGTAGTAGGTTTCTGTTAAACAATTTAGTGTTGTGATTGGCAACATAGAAACGGTTTAAATACATTTTAAGATATTTTGCCTAACATACTGAAACACATTTTTTGGTGTACATTGATATTCTAGAAATGATTGAAGTAATAGATTCGCTGCGGCTGCTATTCAGGTGAAGTAGGTGAAGAGCCTCTTCACCTATTGTCTGGATGGTATAAAGATCTATTTCTCTCCCAAAACAAGTATAATTTCTATTATTATTATTTGTGTCACCGTCGTCCCCTTTGATCAAGTACTGTACTGCCGGCTACAAAGCTTCCGAAGTAGCGACAGAGGGAGCCGTTAATAATTCCGAGAGGGGCGGTAGGCTTGTGTGAGTACCGACAGAGGTCTTTGTCATCAAGGCCGAGCCAATAACTGCCCTCTATCACAGCGCTCTCGGCAACTATATAAAGAGCGCTACACTCAACAGGGAGATTCAATTCCGATCCAGACAGCAGACAAGACGTCCACCATCGGCACACGGCAACCGGGCTCCAGCAAAGGCTAATCGACGACCCCGTACGAGAGAAGATGATGCTTCCGCTCGCCGACCCGTCACCATAAGCCGTCGACCGGACCTTCATCGCCCGCTGATGCGAGCTATGCCCACAGCGGTCCCTCGACCGAGACTTACGCCCATCGGACCCGACGAAGCAGCCATCGACGCACTTCTGCGAAAGAATAAGATGACGTCTCCATTGGACGACAACACGCCGTGTCACCCAGCTCCTCGACCACCACGACGACTACGACCGACGCTTCCCAGCAAGACAACTACCGCTAGAACAGTCCTTTTCAGGACCACCAAAATGTAAAGGTTTCAACTCGCCACTTTATGTCACCGTCCGGTGACATTTGTTTTACAATAAATGAGTGTCACGTAAAAAGTACATAAAATTATTGTATCTGCTTAAAGCGCTCTCTAACGTTTTAAATAGCCCTTGAAATGGCCTTAATATACATAATAAATGCCCAAGTAAGAGTTAGTTGGTGGCCACCGCTTCTCTTCCTAAGCAAGCGGATAGCCATGACAACCCCGTAACAAAAATATTCACGGCTAAATCTCCCCATTCGTCCCCTAAATACTACACATGCATGTTCTATGTACTCGTACGTTAAATCTCAACGAACTAAAGACTGCAGATGAGATCTAGCCAATAACAACCAAGGTCGGGTGTGAGGTTGCCCCTTCACTAAGTCATCACTATGTCTCTATGCTCTGCCTTCATCTGCTGTCTCTAGTTTGTCAGGGTATATATTTTTTCTATTTGTGGTGTCACACAGTTGTTTTGTATGTCTATCTGTTGTGTATTTTACATATTTTTTTTATTCTCAGTAGTCTTGCGGACACGTATTAGTACTACTAGTTTTTTTTCGGTTTTTTGCAACTCTTCACCTATTTTTGAAGGCACGACCCGCACTGATAAATTGTTTATTGAATAAATTGTGCGTTCTATGATGTGGTGTGCATTTAGTAAGGATTGCAATGAAGTAAGTGAGTTGAATGGGAATTCTTGGAAATCTAACTAGTAGAAACGTTTGTTTTTATTTTGATTCCTTCTATTATGTTTGGATAAATAGGTGAATTTGTTAGAAGGTTTTCGATTGTTTAGGAAACTATCAGACCGTTGGTACAATAACAGTTAGCGCCTTTGTAGTGAGTTAATAAGTACTTGAATTGTGAATGGAAAGTGTTTCCGGCCGTTTCAAAATAATGTCTTTCCAGGACCGGTTCTGAATTACGTTAATAGTGTGTGAGCGTACGGGTAGTTGCAAGTGGTTGTGGACAGATAAATCAATGTTTCGATTGTTGAGTAAAAGTGTTTTGATTATACTCAAGTTTAGTTTAGTAAAATTAAGTTTTATAACTTAATTTAATTGAAGTAATCGAATTATATTTGTTAGTAGTCAAAAATGATAATTAATAGTGTCAATAAATATATGTTATACGTTTAAAGAAAGTCTGTTTGTAATTCATTATAACCAAATCCGACACGAACCTAGGTTTAGTATTTCAATACGTCACCTCAAAGTTGTAGAATGAAGAAACTGTAAACAATTTAAGCTCTCTAAATAGTGATCTGCATAAGCTGAGATGGTTGATTAGCTCTTTTGAGATAGTATATCTTAACTCCATTATATTTTCATACATAGAAAGTTGTTGACAAAAATAAACTCCTGAAAGTTTACTAGCAAATCTAGGAAAGTGAAAAATGTGATATAGTGTAATTCCAGGAATAATAAAAAAAGACTAGTAGAAAAAAATTATTAAGGCAGTGACGGCACGCTTGGAGAAGAAATGCTGACGAGAGATGACCTAGGGGAATGTTATGAAATATATCACGACTTTTAAGACTTTTCCCAGAAGTATAGTACAATAAGGGAATGCTACTTTCAAATATTAATAACTCTTTCTTAGGCATTTGTTAAGAAAAACTATTTTTTTATATTTTATTTATTTTTTTTTTACGTCACATCAACAATAAAGTTATTAGTGCTAACAATCGTGATACATAGTACATAATAATTAAAGTATTTTTACAAAATATTAGTTATAACAAATTAGAAATAATTTAACAAACAATTAGCAAAAAGGGTAAAATTAAATACCGTAAATTAATTTTTAAAATCTATATTGTATAACAATTATATGTAACAATTGTCACTAAAGGAACAAAAATTTGATATATATCTACGCTCTTGATTTGTGTTACCAAGTATTTTGTTTTCGTGTTGTGTTATAGTGTTTCCTTATATTGTTTAATTCTGGGAATTGGATCAGTAAGTGTTTTAAAGTTTCGGAGTAAAAACAACAGGTTGGTTCATCTGTATTTCGAAATAAGTGTTTTTTTGCGTGACGTTTAGTTTCTGTTAATTGTTTTGTCTTTTTGTACAATTTCTTTATACTTCAAAAGCTTCAATTTTATTTTTAATATTTACACTTTAGGCCTATCTGATATATATATATTTGTTTTTTGTTGATAATTGATAATTTTGTATTTGTAATAAATATTTTTATAAAATAGTTGTTGCTAGTAGGTCGCTAATAATAATAATAATAATAATAATAATAATAGGTCACTAATGACCTATAGTTTTTACTTCCTTAAATAAATAAGTTAAACATAATTTTTTTTATTAGCTTTTATTTGTTTTTGAAAACTGTACATTATTGACAAACACCCAATTTTTTCGCTGGTTTTTTGCTGTATTTTTGACGTGGATTAGGCATGAATTTGAACAGGGATTCCCAGTGGGATCCCTGTTCAAATTTGTTCGTGAGTGGCTGTCAGTTGGTCCATATACAAAGTTGCTTGCCCAACTGCTGTTACTTAACAATTAATAGCAACGTTCTACCACCTAACTGACTGGGCTGCCCTAAAAACCAAACATAAAAAATGTAAATCAAAAACAACTTTCTTTATACGATTGAAATTTTATATTAAATTATTTTTATTGTTACTAATTTTTTTTAAATTAATTTAGTATCAGTTAAACTTATGCAAATAATGTTAAAATTTCTTTTTTGGTTTAACGTCCGACTGTTTTGCAAATTGCTGCTAATGCAGACGGTGAAGGATGAAATAAATTTTTTGTAACGTATGAAAAAATGCCATGCCCGAATGGGATTCGAACCCAAGACCGCGTGATGACAGGCGAGCACGTTACCAACATCGCCAACGCGGCCGGCATATATTAAAAAAAATATATATATATGTTTAAAAAATTTGAATAGATTTATTATTCTGTCATAAAATTTTGCGCAGCAGTAAAGCTGACTGGCATAGGTTCATATTGATCAAAGAAAGGAGCTGTAAATGGTTAATTTAGATGTAGTTGGTAACTTGAATTTGCGCGAAAGAAGTCTGTACAACTGTTTGAACTTGTCCTGGAGTGCCTTTCTCTTTTTATTCACGCGTATATTCCATGTGAGCCTCTTATCTAGATATAAACCTAGATAACGGATGGATTCAGAAGTGTGAAGTTGAGCGTCATAAAGATACAAAGGAGGACAAACTCGTTTACGCAGGGTAAATATAACGTATTACGTTTTTGTAGTGTTAACTTTGATCTACCATTTAGTAAGCCATGATTTTAGGCGAGAAATATGCTGTTAAAGGACATACGATACGTTATATACAAAACATTATTTCAAATAATTTTATGTTCGGATTTCGGGTTCAAAGAAAAAGTTACTTCGGAAAATTAACGACAGCTTCTTAAAAAGTTGAGTTCTGAATTCGGGATTTTGCAGAGCCCTTTAGAAAGAACTGTTATACATTCTCCTGAAATTTGGCGTGAATCGGACCACTTCTTCTGATTTTACACGACTTCAAAATAAGGCTACGGGAAATTATGCTCAATAAAGGCCATTTTTTGTACAAACCGCAATAACACAACTTACAACCGTTTCAAAAAATATGGGTTTTTGTTTAATCAACGCAGATTTTAACAAGCTAAATTTTGGTGTTAACTGCATTAATATCCGATAAGCCTTTTCCCGACAACTTGCTTTCAAACTCGAGTCTTAATAGTTATGAAACGGTTAATAATAAATTCAACCCAAGATGTTTCAAGAAAATCAGAACAGGGAAAGGCGCAATCCACTAAAAGTAGTACGCACAGTATTAACTATTACATCATTCTGTTTACTAGACAATACTTTAACCTAAAATAAATTAAAATAATATAATTTATTAAACTTGCCTTTTAAATAAGCTGTACCAAAATTTAGGGTAACATTTGTTCAATATTTTGTATTTTTTTATGTAAATATGAAAGAGGTCAAGTATCGGTGGATGTTTTACTTTCTAACTAATTTCTTTCTCATTTTATTTGTAACTTATTGTTCAAACAAAAAAAGCAAATTGTAGGTAAATAATATTACAAACTTCATTTATTCATAACCTTTTTATTTAATTGATAATTAATATGAAAATTGATAAATAAATAAAATAAATTTAATTGGAAAATATTTAATTATATTTCTTTTTCCAGTTGACTTTAATGGTAAAATTACTTTGAACTGTAACGTTTATAAAGTGTCAGAAATTTATCAGAATGTAAAATTATAAAGCAACTTAATAAGTATACATAAGGTTAATACACAGTTCATTAGGTTTTGGCTGGTACCATTTCTAGAAATGTCTTTAATCAATTGAGTTTACTCGTGCACTTCAACTATCCCCCTTCCCTAATTTATATATATCCGTACTCTGTATTTTCCATTAATCAAGACCTCCCAAGTAAAATGTTCTGTAGGGGAAGTAATACTAGAAGGGATGCTTATCACAGCCATCTGATTAACTTACCCTCTTTCTCATACTGATTCTCACCCCTTACTTTAACAGAAATCATTTTCTCTCTCTAATTTTCCCTTTTCTCAAAAGTAGAGGGAGAATCAAAATGCTAGTTGGAAATTACTATTGTATATGAATCTTCTTAACTAATTTCAGTCCATTCTAAGATTATTATCCCTTCGCACATTAATTTCACTCCTATATTAGTAGTAATATAAATGTGTTTGTACAAGCATGAAGTTATAAATACTGGAATTAACTTTATATTACCATCAATTAACAATTGCTGTTTATGTCATCAGACGAAAGGCTGGTTTGATTCTCTAGAGGCTTCACTAAATAAAACCAGGTTTACAATTGCCTTCCTCACCGAGTGGAAACGTAGCCTATGCTTATCAGCATGCCAGGCCTTTGAAAAGCATCTACTTTTCACCCTGAAAATGATACCTTCGCTTCATTCACCACAGAGTCTGGCTGTATAACAAAATTCATTACTCTCAGAGAAGATAATTCTGACTAATGACTTTTATACCTCTACCTCTTCTGTTCTTAAATGCTTCAGTCATATAATTGGCTGACCATGTGATAAGAAACAGAACTATTTTTTGTAGCCCTGGAACTAGCAGATCGAGTGAAAATAATTTAACACTCCACCTGCCTGTTATGAGAAGAATTAGCAATTAACTAAAAAATTACGATATAGTAAAATCTGCTTAATAGTATTTTTAAGGGACTGCCTCTTATGAGCGTATTGAACGGGAAAACTACTTATGTTAATGACGCATTGTGCATTATTTTCCAAACGTAAGCTAACCGTGTTTTATCCAACGATTCCCTTCTATAACACCTATATTTATTAGAAAAATCCCGTTCTACTACTCTACTCTACGATAATGCGTCTCATAGCTGGTGGCAACTTTTAAAAAAGGCTTAAATTTAATTTATGGCAAAACTACTAGTTATTTCTGTATCTCAGTTAATAGTAAGAAAATAAATAATTTCATTCTTTTAATTTTTAATACAAAGAAAAAAATTTGAGACAAATATATTGAGACAAGAGTCTGTCTCAGCCGAAAGGCTGGTTTGAACCTGTAGAGGCTTTACTGAGTAAAACGTAGAGTGAGGTGGTTTACAATTACCTTTCTCACTGAATGGAAAAGTACGCTTATCAGCATTCCGGGCCCTCTGAAAAGCACATATTTTCCACTCTGCAAATGACACCTTCACTTTATTTACCACAGGGTCTGGCTATATAATGAAATTTATTACTTTCAGAGGAGATAACTCTGATTAGTGTCTTTTACATCTCTACCTCTTCTGTTCTTAATTATTCAGTCATTTAATTGGCTGACCATGTGATAAGAAACAGAACTATTTATTTTAACCCTGCAACGAACAGATTGAGTGTAAATAATTTGACACTTCACCTGCCTTTTATGGGCGGAAAATAGCAAATCATCAGAAATAGCAAATACGAAAAAAACAAATTAGCTGTCTCGCATTTAGTTTAGCAAAATAATTTTTATTGTTAAGTCATGCATAATTTTGAACAAAATATTGTTCTCCCCCCCCGTCCATATGAAAATCCGGATTTATTTATTTTAAGTCATATCATCATTTCGGTTAATAGCGACTTCTTTGAAGTATGAAAAAGTGGGGTTTGACGTCTAATTTCCAGTCCCTCTTTAAGAATCGAACCTATGAGTTTTCGTTAATAGGCAAGCACGCTAACCACTATGGTAGGAGGGAGTTACAATTTTTCTTTTTTTTTAAAGTGCAAAAATTAATGTTGAATACAAAATGAAATAAAAAATTCAAGTAAAAAAAACCAAGAACATTGGGATGCATAATTTTTACTACCAGAGTAAATCAAAAACGACAAAAAATTGCAAAATTGATATGTGTCTCAAAGTGTATCAGACAATACAAGCCGAGACATAAAAATATGTATCACAGCAGTCAACCAATTAATTATATGATAAAACATAATTTTTTATGGTTTTTTCTTTGAAATTATGGTTACAAATATGAACTATTTAGTTGATAAACTGATAATAACTAAACTACAACAATGTCATTGTTGGTTAAGCGGTGAATGTTTTATTAACATTATTAGACACCAAGTATAACTGGTCTGGTAATAACATGCAAACAATCACGAGTATGTTTTACCATAGTAGCCTAGTTTCACCATTGCACCAGCTTCTGCTATATGTTCTATGCAGAGAGAACGTGATTGCTTTGTGGTCTGATAATTGCACGTCCACATTATAGCTTATTAACTAAGCTACCAAAACCACAGCAGGGCTCTTGTTCTCTCCTCATTTTCTCCCTCTCCCGTCTCACTTTATCTCTACATATCCCTAATAGCGTTGTCCAAGTCATAATATGGTCCAAAATCAACACACATGTTATCATAATTTAGTTAAACACAAAATTTTGTTGTGTAAAATATTTGTTAAACATCATACTGTTTTATCTTAAACGTTATATTTTATTTTTAAGCTGTAATTTAGTTTATATAAAATTTTAAATTTAATTTTTTAGTAGAAGCAGTAGGCCTACATTTTTGACGCTCATACATTTTTACTTTCTCTAGCCCCATACGAATTTATACGGAAGGAACTATTGTTTTCATGTCGATTCTTCAAAATCGAGTTTTCACCAAGTAAATACACATTTCAAACCTCCTAAACCTAAAAATCATGTTTTTAATGGTTGATGTGTGTGGTGTGTGGTGTGTGTTGTGTGTGGGTGCGCGCGCGTGCGTACGTGCGTGTGTGTATGTGTGTTTCTGTACGTATGTGAAGGATATATCTCAAAAACTGAATATCAAACGAAGTATAACTTAAAAAACTAGGAACTTAATTATTAACTTTTCAAAATTTAACTTTCTTGATTTTAATTTGTGTCAAATAGAAATATGTAACACAGGATCCCAAATAGCTGGAAAAATCTTACTTTATAAGGGTTCCAGTCACAGGTGTACCCCAATCTTTGGTATTCTTATACAATGATGGACGATGTCTGAGCATCACGGTTTGTCACGATCCGCTTCTTAAAAACAGGTAGTACTTTCACTGGTTTTTCTGTTTCTCGTTGGTGAGAAAAGCAGTATTGTAGTTCTTTGTTTTACCATCCCGTGGGAAATTAGCCAATGGGAGGGATACAATTAGAGTGTGATGTGTTGACTGAGTCTTGTAACAAGTGCTGCACCGTAGAGTGTCGGCTGGTGTGTGTGTGTGTGCCCCTATTTGGGAAGTTGCATTCCTCTGTCCAAGTAAACTTCTATAACGGAAGTTCATTTATGATGATATGTCATTTACGACCTTCTGTCTAGAATCACTACGTTGTTTGAGGTTTGCCATTGATTTGTCACCTAGGGCCTAAACCCGTGTGTTAAATATTACTGTCACAATATGGCCAATCTACTGGAAGGTAAATTCAGAAAGAAGTTCTGTCCTCAACTTCTCAGTTACCAAGCTAAAATTAGGGGCTACTATGGGACCCGATACGAACACTTTCATCAAAATTGGCTCACGGGAAACATTAATTTTTTGTGCAATTTTTCACTCTTCAATTAGCGTTTTGTTCTACACAACGTAATTTAGCGTTAATGAATGAAAACTAAAATTAAAATTACTGAACCTGTTAAACTTAATATTTTATTTTTAAGCTGCAATTCAATAAAAATTTATTTTTAACTCTAATTTTTTAGTGGAGCTGTCCATTTTTTAAACTCATAAATTTTTACTTTCTCTTGCCTCACATGAATATTTAGGGAAGGAAACTATTGTTTTCATGTCGAATTTAGAAATCGAGTTTTCATTGGAAATACACATTTCATGCTCCTTAAACCTAAATAATCATGTTTTTAGTGATTATTCTCTGTAAACGTGCACGCCCTTGTGTCTTAGTTCATTTGAAGAAAATATCGTAAAAACGGAATGCCGTACAAATTTTAAATTTAAAACATTTAAGTTAGGTTATACTAGGGGACTCGGTACAAACATTTTCATCAAAATCAGTTCTCCTGAAGTACTAGTTTATTCGTGCGATTTTTCACTTTTCTATTACCGATTCTTTACAGAGCTTAACTTAATGTCAATTAGTGATTTCTCCATATTGTGCTCATTAAAGTCCAACAGAGATTGAATACTATAGAAAGGGTATTGCAATATAAATATCTGGGGTGTTGGATGAATGATAAATGGGATTTGTCTCAGGAGATAAGGGTGAGGATAGAGACCGCTCGTAGCGAATTCTGCAGAATGAGACCAGTGCTGAGCAACCGTAACATCAACCTTAAAATTAGAATTCGAATGGCGCAGTGTTATGTGTTCTCTGTTCTCCTTTATGGTTTGGAGGGATGGACGTTGAAAAAGGTCCTGAGTAACAAGCTGGAAGCCTTCGAATTATGGGTATATAGACGGATATTGAGGATCTCATGGAGAGAAAGAGTAAGAAATACGGAAGTGTTGGAAAGAATTGGTGTTGGAAAGACGGAGATCTTACACAAGATTAAGGTCCGCAAATTACAATACTTTGCTCATGTGATGAGGAATGAGAAGTATAGAATCCTCCAACTGGTGATGCAAGGAAAAATCGAGGGAAGGAGACAACCCGGCCGTAGGAGGACGTCTTGGATCACGAACCTCAGAGAGTGGTATGGGAGTAGTACAAGTGAACTATTTAGAGCAGCCGTCTCCAAGGTGCAGATAGCCATGATGATTGCTAATCTTCGTTAGAAGAATGCAACTACAAGAAGAAGAAGAGGTTGAATTTCATTTAGTGCCATTCACTCATGATTAAAATTAAATTGTGGTATTCATTATTTACATTGTTAAGAGAAAGTCTTGTCAGCGTTTAACACATATTGTTTTTAAATTTAATTGAGATTATTTTAATTTTACAAAATTAATAATATGAAAATGTTATACATCCTTACAAAGTACTAAATAATTTTTCTAATTTATACAGAAATAATTTAAAATTGTAAATGTATTGTTTTTACTTATTCGACAAACTTTTCTTTTAAGTCTAAACCTTAACAAAAATATAAACTTTGCACAAAAGAGTAATTTACTAACAATAGCAAACTTTAATCCGCTTTCTTAATTACGTTTAAGTACGTAACTTACATATATTTAACATAAACTTTTCTGTCACTTTACGGTAAATTTAAGAGTTCAAAGGAAACTTTAGTAAAAAGGAAAAAAACTGGTGTTTTAGCATAGTTTACACAGCACATGAGCATTATTTGCATTAAGGTATAACCTATTTGTCTAAACTCGTGTTCTGTAATTAACATTTACTGTACTATTGGGAAAATGTGTTGTTAAAAATACTGACTTAACTTTTCATGTGATACTTTTTACTTGTAGCTGATATAACTTCTAGACCAATCAAGTAAATCAGTGAGCTGAGAAAATAGTTTTAAATTTCTTAATTGTTGTATTGTTTAAATGTTTCTTTTTTTAAATGGGATGAGAATGACAGCCAATGATAAAGAAACACCAATATGTGTTTCTGCTCAGAACAGATCTGCTCACAATCGTTAGGATGACTTGCTAATTAATTGATAAAATTGAAAAAAATTATGAGATTCTGCGGGGCAAACAAAATATTAATGTACACATATTAGATCAAGTGGATCACTATAAGCATCTTGGAACTTAAATGAAGATGACTGGGACATAAAAAATAAACTAATAAAATTTAAACAGATGCATGAGCCGATTCATAAGACATTAAGACAAAAGACAAGATTTGAAACAAAGTTGAAGTTTTACAGGATGATAGCAATTTCAGCCTTAACATAATATGGTAAGGCTGGAATCATGAGGAGAAGGAGGAAAGAAACATATAAACTGGGGAAATAAATTTCTTAGGTCCGTAAAGGGTTGTACAAGACTAGACAGGATCAGAAATGAAGATATATTATATAGAAAGAATTGGAAATTTTTCCATTCAACGATAAAACGTAAACTATAGGCTACCGTTTTGAACGGGTCGATCATTTAAGTAGAATTACAGATCATTTATAGTATAATTAATGTAAGTAGGAAGAGAAGCTGTAAAAAATATGGTTACACCAGAAATTCAACGAATGTGTGAGCTCGTCTACCGGTCCGAGGATTAGTTTTTCTAGTTGTAAATAAATTATTTTGATATTTCATTTATAGTTTTCATATTTTATTTTTGTTTTGTTTTCTTTAAAATATATACAATCACACTCTCAAGACAAGCCAAGATTATACATAAATCTGCGATAAATCTGTGTGTCTGTCCGTGAGTGAATGCCGTAAAATGACCGGGAAGGCTGGTTCACGAAAAGCAGAAAAATTTGAGAAAAAGATCCTCTCCAAGATAATGAGTCCGAAGACAGTAGACGGACAATATAGGTACAAGGTGAGAAGAACTGTACAAGAAAAATTAACGATTAATGGTAACGATTACAAAAAGAAAACTTAAGTTTTACAGACACCTACCTATATAGAATGGATGACAATCGGTTCACAAAACACATTTTTAAGACACTAAACAATAAACCTAAGGTGTCTGAAAAATGTTTTAAAGAATTCAGGCAGGATACTGAGAAAACCGGAATAAACCAAGAAAACTTAATTAAACCTAACCAAATCCAGACAATTAATTACGGACGTTAAGAGCTTCTATGAAGAGCAAAAACAGAACACCGAGTGGACAGAAGTAAAGAGAAAAGCCTGTAGTAAGCGAATACTGAGAATTTTGGCTGCAAAAAGAGCTTTTAGAAACGTCTAACGTCACCTTACTTGGTCTGAAATCAACCGTGTACAAAAATATATACGAGTTGTGGCTATTAAATAACGAGACTGCCGTTGTAAAAAAATTGTATTTTTTATTTTATATATAATCACTTATTGTCACGTTTATTATACACTCCTTCTCTATCCCTACAGCGCTCCATGCAAATTTTCCATTGTTGGAAACAGTGCTGGGAGTCATCTTCTGTCAGCTTCTTCAGGACACGTGCCGCTCAAAAATGTTTGAAATGAAGCTCGCAAAAATGTTTGTACTGATACTTTGTACGCGATTGAAAATGACCCAAATTTTTTGAAAATGATAACATATGATGAAACGTGGTTTTTTCCTTATTATCCGGAAACGAAGCGCCAATCCATGCACTGGAAGAGCCGAACTTCACCGAGAGCCAAAAAAGCTCGAATGAGCAAGTCAAAAGTTAAAGCAATAGTGATTTTATTTTTTGATATTTATGGGGTTGTGTACCTTCATTGGGTTCCTAAAGGTCAAACAATTAATCAATATTACTACCGAGGTACTTTCTAAACTACGTCAAAGAGTAAGGAAAAAATGCCCCGAAATGTGGAAGGATAAATCATGGATTCTCCACCAAGACAATGGGTCAGCTCATTCCGCGTTATCTGTCAATAGGTTGCTAGCCAAGTACAGCATCTCAGTGTTAGAACATCCACATTATTCACCAGATCTTGCGCCATGTGACTTTTACCTGTTCTCGAAGGTGAAATCTGCATTAAAAGGGAAAAAAATTTGAGTCTGTGAAAGCTGTAAAAGAGAAAGCGGCACGTGTCCTGAAGGCGCTGACAGAAGATGACTTACAGCACTGTTTCCAACAATGGAAAATTCGCATGGAGCGTTGTAGGAATAGAGAAGGAGTGTATATTGAAGTTGGCAATAAGTGATTATGTATAAAATAAAAATGAAATTTTTTACGTCAGTCTCGTTATTTCATAGCCACACCTCGCATATACAATCACTCTTATTCAATAACTTTCTAAGTAGTTTAATTTATATTTAAATAAATAACATTATAGTTTGTAATTACTAACACACTAATAGATTACTATAGTACTTACAGTAGTATAAAACAAACACAGATGCATTAAATTGATCTAATCTTGAACATGGGAAACCATAGTTGGGTAGATTAATTTTCCCACCACGAGTTAATATAAATAGTTGTTTAGATTTTTAAGTTATAGTTAAAGAAATTAACATTGTATTGCAACAATTTTTCTAACTTAATAGGAAATGATTAGATAAATACCATTTGACTACTTTTTTTTTTGTCATCATAGATTCCTCCGAATAGCTGGAATTTTATAGCCAAATGTTCAGTGACAACTTGTCCTCCTCTATTCTTCGCAAATGAACGTACCAGATGAGTTATCTTCCTTTAATTTTGTTATTATAATTATTAAAACTTCCTTTTCAAACTTCTTTAAAATCTCTTTAATTATAATTCGATCTTTTACAGTCAATTGATAACTTCTCCAAAAACTTATAAAATATTATTAATACGATAAAAATTCTTTTAGATTTTCTTCGAAATTGAGTATTACCCGCTTACTTACATAAATCAGATCATAGAACTACTCATAAATTTATAGAATTTTCTAAGGAAATTTTATATTCTCTGAAAATTTATGTTCAGAATTGTTTTTAAATAACCCTGAATTTTTAAAAGTATTATGAAACATTGACTTATTACAATAATAAGTAATGAAATGCAACTTAGTAACTAAAAAACAAAACTTAACTTAACTTCAATAGGTAACTTAAAAAAAATATATCACAATGAAACAGTAATATTTCAAATAAAAACGTAGAAGTTTAGAATTGTAAGTGCCAAAGTTAAACATATTCCTGTGACTAGGTCAGCAGTTGATTTCTGTAGATGTACCAAGTCCCTGAGGAACCATCACCCCTATTTCTACATTGCATATATCATCAGCTGATGTAATAAATCATAAATATGTATATAAGACTGGTGTACTGTAATATGTATTCTAAGTAATATATACCGGCTATTGCTTATGTAGAATGGAATCGTGTATTAATAGGATGCAATTCAGGAAATATATGTGTTTCAAAAGTAGATTAAATTTTCCCAATACCAATTTGTTTATTTTAAAATAGAACAGCTTTTCTTTTAAAAAATTGTACTGATAAAACATAAAGGGAAATAAAAGTTATGTACTAGAATTGATTATTTTACGTTCACATTTAACACTAAAAATTGCGGCAGTGCAGCACGCCGACTTATTGCTAGCCTAAGAGGGATGTGTTAAACAAAAATGTTTTTTTGTTATTTCATTCTTTACTTTTTTAAAGTGTAACTTTCGGAATTCAAATGACGATGTTTAGAATTGCAGCTATTTTGGAAGATGTAACAATGATATTTTTTTTGAAGATGTAACAATGATACTTTAGGATAGTTATCCTTTTTTACTTTATCTTGTCTATCTGAATATAAATAGGAAGCAAAGAATTGTTTTCGTGTCAATATTTCGAAATCGAGTTTTCACCAAATCTACAGGTTTTCAGACCCCCTGAACCCCCAAAACATGTTTTTAGCGATTTGTCTGTGTATGTATGTGTGTGTGTGTGCGCGCGCGTTACTAGAAAACCCGTCATAAACATATTTATCAAAATAGATTAACAGGAAGTAGTAGTTTATTTGTGTCATTTTTCACTTTTTTGCGATTTTCTCAAAAATGGCTCCAACGATTTTTTTAAAATTTACCTCTTTACTATATTTTTTATACTCGAGTTGCGTTTGAGAAGCCACGGTGAAAGATTGTGTTTTGTCTACCGCTCTCTTATCAGTATTGTGTACTGTCGTTTGCATTGTTACGATGCCGATCGAAATAAATGTGTACCGTGCGCGTATAGGCCTGCATACCGCTTCTGTTCACTATTGTCGGCCTAGTTTATTCATATTTAATTATTCTAGTTTTCTTAAATTTTTTGGCCCGTCTCTGGAAAACTGCTCCTTTTATGGCCTTGTTTTGTTAGTGATTTTAATGATCGGTGGTGTTGAAACTAACCCAGGACCCGTCACGTTAGACGATTTATGGGAGAAAATGCGTGGTCTGGGCACTATTAGCAACGACATCGAGGAATTAAAAAATTCTATTAAAGAAGTGATAGCGTTTAACTCAAGTTTGCAGCAGGAAGTAAGCGTTTTACGCGAAAAAATTGTTACTGCCGAACGCGAAAATAGATTGCTTCACGTAAAAATGGACCGACTTGAGCAATTTTCGCGAAGAAATAATCTTATTTTCTATAATGTGCAGGAGGGAAAGGGCGAAGATTGGGATAGATCCGAAGAAATAGTGTCTAATATTATTAAAAATGAACTGGGTGTCAACATTTCCAACTATGATATAGAGAGGGCTCATAGACTTAGGCGTAGGTGTGGTAAAAACAGGCCTATTATCATTAAATTTAGTAATTATAAAACGAAAATGGCAATTTTGACTGCAAGTAAAAAACTAAAAGATTCTGGTATCGCTGTGTCAGAGGATTTCACTAAGAAAATTAGGGAAATACGCGATGAATTAAAGGGTTACATGTTCGATGCCAGAAAGCAGGGCCATTATGCTACAATAAAATATGACAAACTGGTTGTTAATGGAAAATACTATTGTTTATCGGACTTAAAGGGCGAAAATACAGAGTCTAGCATAGTGCACCAGTTGCCGGTTACTAACGAAAATACCTCTACTGAGTCACAAAATCTGGTTCCTTCAAGCGCCGAAGCCCACCCGAGAAGGCAGGAAGTTGGTAATGGAGAGCAGGGGCGGCGAACTCCTGAGCATAAAAAATCTACAGACGGAACGCACGTGGAATTTTTTCTTAGCAAAGGTAGTGGGAATTTTAGCACAGATACAGAAAATTCACCTGTAAAAACTCAAAATAGCACAGGATCGTCTAAAAAGGGAGCAGTCTCCAGGAAAGGGAATTGCACAAGTGATGTACATCGGTGGCTCAAAGAGGGCACAGTTACTCGCAGCAAACCTAAAGGGCCCGCCCTTACATCGAGAGACAGAGTAGGAAGTGTATAGTGGGAGTGGAGTGCGAGGAGTGCAGCGAATGCCGGTAGCAGTGTGTCAGAACTAATGCCTGAACTTAGTATGGTAGGAACTCAAAATAAAAACTTAGGTAAGTCGACCAACATTTTATTTTGGAATTGTCATGGCATCTCCACCCTTTTTTCTCTTGATGGTACAGAGTTATCGGAAATTAAAACAAGTGAAATAATTTTTTTAAGTGAAACATGGGAGCATAATCCGTTATTAAATATTAACAATTTTTCTGAGTATGACTGTATCCAAAAAGAGGCTGAAAAACACAGCTCACGGGGCCGGGCATCCGGAAGTCTACTCCTACTAGCTAAAAAAGGCATAAAATTTAAAACACTCTCTATTAATAAATTTTTTATATTTATTGAAATTACTTATAGGAATGCCATTATTATTGTTGGTGGCGTTTATTTGAACCCACAGTGCGTTGACGATGGCCTAACCGAACTATCAGCTTTGTTTGAAAGGGAGGCGGAACTGTTTTTCTCTTACCCGGTATTAATAGGAGGCGATTTTAATTGTAGGGTGGGAAATTTAAATAAGTCGCTAGACAATTTTAATTTTAATTACTCGAGGTTATCGTCAAACAGGATTTCAAATGATGAAATCGTTAACTCAGGTGGGAGAAGGTTAGTCCGTCTAATGGAAGATAATATCTTTTATGTCGTAAATGGTCGTAGCATTAGCGATAACCCAGGTCAGTTTACCTTTTTTAACGAAAATGGTAAAAGTATAGTAGATTTAGTGTGGTCGAACTATTTATCGTTAGATATCCTTGAGGATTTATCTGTTTGCGACTTAATATTAGCTTCTGACCACTTACCGATCTCTGTGAAAATAAATGCTGATTTTATTCCTGGTAATCGCTTAAAGAAGAGCAACAAAATCTGCCCCAAATATGTTTGGTCTGAAGAGCGTAAACATGATTTTAAAAATTCTATGCAGGTAAAACAGGTTCCCTCGTCTGACTTCAATGATGCAAATTTTATGTATAATACTTTAATAAATACTATTAAAATTGCCGCTGGGGATTTGGGCATGGTAAGACACTCAACTACTGGCAAAATGATGCCAAAAAATAAACCTTGGTATGATCACGAATGTCGATTCTTAAAAAGATCGTTACGCAAAAAATATAGGCAGGCAAAAGCTGAAAATTTTTCGGATGTATCCCTGAATTTGTTTTTAGAAGAAAAAGTTAAATATAAAAAAATTCTTACCGTAAAAAAAATAGTTATTATAACGATTTAAGAGAAAAATTATCGAACACAAAGAATACGACAGAATTTTGGCATGTCGTAAAAAAATTTCGCGGTGTGAGTAGCACTCCTAACTTAATAGGTCTGGGAGAATGGGCTGATTTTTTAAGGATTAAATTCTCACAAGGGGGAATGCTAAACGCGGAGTCTTACTAGTTTCAAGATGCGCTGCATCCAGTACTGGACACTGATATATCCCTGACGGAAGTATTGGTTTCATTACGGAAAATGAGAAATAAGAAATCTCCTGGATGCGACGGCATCGCATATGAATTTCTTAAAAATTTACCAAGTGACTGGATAAATTATATTGTGAATTTTTTTAATAAAATTTTTGTATCTGAAGATGCAGTGGGTGATTGGGCGAAAATAAAATATTCTTTCTACACAAAAAAGGCGATCGCCTAACTCCGACTAACTATAGAAGTATAGCTTTAATAAATACACTTTTTAAATTATTTAGCCGCTTATTAGAAAGAAGACTATCCGAGTGGGCAGAACTGTGTAAACTTTTACCAGAATGCCAGAGCGGGTTCCGAAGGTCACGGGGCTGCATTGATAATATATTTGTCTTTAACTCAATCATTTACAAGCAGCTAGAACTAAACAACAAAAATTTCTATGCTCTTTTTGTCGATTTCGAAACAGCTTTTGACTCCGTCCCCCACTGTACTCTTTGGAATCGTTTAGGGTTATTAGGGTTCAGTAGTAAAATTATCCCGTGGCTGTTGTTGGATCTGCTATCGGGGGCCGCCCCTGGCGATGGGGTACGCTCACCTCCTAGGAGGGGAGTACTGGGGAAATAAAATACCCAGGGTGGACAAAAACCAACCAGGAAATCCTACAGCGTCTGTCTTGCATCAAGCGGCTTGTAGGTCAGCGTCTGTCATCAGAGGTGCGGCTGAATATCCAGGAGAAGGGCACTCTTTTGTCCTGGGGTTGAGGAATTGGCCCCAAAGGCGGATAAACCAGCTTATTTGGTAAACGGCATAAGAATGTAGATGGCAACGGGCAACCGCTACATTAAAGATCCCATGGGATTGCCCTAGTAAAATCATGAATGGCAGGCATCAGGACAAAATTATCCGGAGTTTCAAGTCTCCCAATCGGTTCTCCGGGGGGGACAGTTTTGATGAATGCTTCTAAAATAAAAACTCTTCGAAGTAAATTAAGAATAGGCACCTGGAATGTGAGGAGCATGCTTGAACTTGGTAAGGCCCACAATATTGTCCAGGAAATGAACAGGTTAAATATACAAATAATGGGTATCAGTGAGTGTAGATGGAAGGATAGTGGACAGAGAGACCTACATGATAGTACCATTTATTATTCGGGTAGCAATGAAAATTCAAATTTGAATGGTGTAGCGGTGATAATTGATAAATCCATCAAGAATGCAGTGAAAAATTTTCTTCCTTTGTCGGACAGAGTAATGCTTCTTCAGTTCCATTTGGACATTGGCACACTGAATCTGATTCAGGTCTATGCTCCAACAGCAGACGGGGGGGAGGAACTGATAGAGAGATTCTATGAAGATGTCAACACTGTGATGAATATGTTCAAACATCAAGATGTTACTATAGTCATGGGTGACTTTAATGCAAAGATAGGACAAGGTCAAAGTAACCAATGGATTGGTCGTTTTGGATTGGGTGAAAGGAATGAGAGAGGAGACCGTCTCCTTCAGTTCTGCCAAGAAAACAGCATGGTCATCACCAATACTCTGTTCGAGCTACCGAAAAGACGACTTTATACTTGGAAATCGCCTCAAGACTCCAATGTGAGAATCATTCGCAATCAGATTGATTATATCATGATCAACCAGAGGTATAGAAATGCTGTAAAAAGTGCTAAAACATACCCAGGTGCTGACATTAGCTCAGATCACAATCTACTAGTGGCAGAAATGAAAGTAAGACTGAAGAGAGCAAAGCCAGTGAAAATACATACTCAGTTGGATACCAAAAAGCTCAAGAATGCTACAGTAAGAGAAAACGTTTCTTGTGAGATCAATGAAAAGCTGGAGTTCATGTGTAATCAAGTCTGTGGAGTTGATGAGCCTGAATTGATATGGAAGGAGTTCAAGACAGCGCTACTGCAACCGTGTAGGAAGTATCTCAAGTGCCAGAGAACAAATAAAGGTAAACATTGGATGACAGAGGAAATTCTAGATCTGATGGAGGAACGCCGTAAATTCAGAACTAGTAACAGGCAAACATATAAGGAAATCAATAACCAGATCCGATACAAATGTAGAAGGGCAAAGGAAGCATGGTTGAGGGAGAAATGTGAGGAAATGGAAAGGTTACAAGTCCTAAACGACTCTCATAACATGCACAAGAAAATAAGAGAATTTACTGGCAAGCAAAGTAACAGAAGCTATTTCATGACTGATGATAATGGGAGAATAATTCTTGATACAGGGGAACAGTTGAAGCTGTGGGAAGATTACATCCAGGAGCTTTTTGATGACGAAAGGAAAGTTCTTTGTTGCAATAGTAATGACAACTCTGGTCCAGACATATTGACAAGTGAGGTAGAATTTGCCATTAAAAACATTAAAAGTGGGAAAGCTGTAGGCCCAGACGAACTCCCTGGAGATATTCTCAAACTCATTGACGAAGATTATGTGAGAATACTTACTCACTTATATAATCAGATATATAAGACTGGTGTGATCCCTGCTGAATGGCTGAAGTCAATATTTATAACGCTTCCAAAGAAAGCGAATGCTAAGAAGTGTCAAGATTACCGAACCATAAGCCTCATGAGCCATACACTGAAGACATTTCTCAAAATAATACACAGGAGAATACACAGAAAATTGGAAGAAAACCTGTCAGATACTCAATTCGGCTTCAGAAATGGCTTAGGCACACGAGAAGCTCTGTTTGCTTTCAATATTCTTTCTCAGCGTTGCCTGGATGTAAATCAGCCAATATTTGCCTGTTTTATTGACTACCATAAGGCTTTTGATAAGGTGCAACATACAAAATTATTTGATATTTTAAAAGAAGTTCAAATAGATGCACGCGATTTTCGTCTGATAAGTAATCTATATTTCCACCAAAAGGCCACAGTACGGGTGCAGTCAGAGTACAGTAAAGAGCTAAATATCAAGCGTGGGGTACGTCAGGGATGTGTGCTTTCACCGCTCCTGTTCAATATCTATTCCGAGAGAGTGATAAGCAAAGCGCTAGAAGAGGAGACAGGAGGAATAAAAATAAATGGCATATCCATCAACAATCTGAGGTATGCAGATGATACTGTCCTTCTGGCAGAAAACATGGAAGATCTCCAGAGAATGCTCAGCCATGACATTGCTGAGAGTGAATTGAGTGGTTTGAGTCTTAATACGAGAAAGACCAAGTACATGGTAATTACCAAAGACACACCACCTCCTGTGGGGGATCTTCTGGCGGGAAGTGATGTGCTAGAGCGAGTGGATGCATACACGTACCTTGGAGCTCGAGTGTGTTGCAGTGGTGATCATTGTGCTGAAATAAAAATTAGAATTGAGAAAGCACGCGCTACTTTTATCAGAATGAAGAAGGTACTAACATCACGAGATATAAATCTCGAATTACGAATGCGTCTCCTTAAATGTTTCGTGTTCCCTGTCCTGTTGTACGGTGTGGAAGCTTGGACTCTCAATAGATTCAGTGAGAAGAAACTACAGGCTTTTGAGCTGTGGACCTACCGTAGAATGTTGAGGATCTCATATACTGAGCATGTCACGAATGAAGAGGTCCTCAGTAGAATGGGAAAGCAGCTGGAACTCATGGTGGAAGTTAAGGCACGAAAATTAAGGTACCTTGGTCATGTTATGAGGAGACCAAAGTATCAAATATTGCATCTCATCATTCAAGGCAAAATATTAGGAAGAAGATCGGTGGGCAGGAGAAGGATATCCTGGCTGTGTAATTTGAGAAGGTGGTTCAGGTGTTCCTCAAACGAACTTTTTAAAGCAGCGGTCAACAAAATTCGTATCGCCATTATGATAGCCGACCTCCGTCATGGAGATGGCACGTGAAGAAGAAGAAGTAAAATTATAAGGGTTTTAAGTAATCTGTATAGGAATTCCGGTATTTTTGTAGAAAAAGACGGGGAACAATCAAAACTAATTCAACCTTCTAGAGGAATTTTGCAAGGCGACTCGGCAAGCCCCCTCCTCTTTTCAATGTATATTTGGGATATTGAGCGGTTTTTTAGGGATAGGGGTTGTCATGGTGTTCGCATTGACAATAATAACGACGTGCTAATGCTCCTCTTCGCTGATGACGTTATTATAATGGCGGATAGTGCCTCTGACCTAAGATATAAACTTAATTGTCTCTCCGAATATTGCAAAAATTTATACCTAACTGTAAATATTAATAAAACAAAAATTATTAATTTTCATAAGGGCAGAACAAAAAAGGTGAAACCTTTTTATTATAGAGGGAATGCGTTAGAAATAGTCCAATCATATGGGTACTTGGGGGTTAGATTTGCGTCATCCGGCAGATTTGGATTATTCTCCAGAGAGTTAGTTAAGCGCTCTAAAAGCCATAGTGAATCAGTAATTCAGATCTTAAAGAAAGCAAAATCTGATTCATGGAACTCGAAGTTAAAATTATTCGATTCAATTGTAACACCCTCTTTACTGTATGCTTCCGAAGTGTGGGGCCTCAACTATTTAAATATTATAGAAACCGCCCAATTATATTTTCTTAAGCGAGTTCTATTCGTGGGAAATACTATTCCGAGCTGGTCAATACGCCTTGAATTAAAACGTTTAAATTTATCGCACAATATTTTCATACGGACAATTAAGTGGTTTAAAAAAATTATTGAGATGCCAGACGATCGTCTGCCTAGATTGTGTTTTATAATGTTGGTGGACTCAAGCAATAATGCGCTTAGAGAAGTAACAAAACAAAACTTTAATTGGGTATTTCTTTTAAAAGAACAATTTCATTTGGCTGGTGTACATAACATATTGGTTGATGGGGAAGTAAGGGTAGAAGAACTAACGTCGAATTATATGAGTATAATAGAAAGCCACGCTAGCGCGGTTTTTGCGCAGAATATTCAAGCTGCTATAAATACAAATTCCTTTTCTGTGTATAAAGAATTAAACCCAAACTTTGAGTTAGGCGAGCAGTTTTTGTATAGGTTGCCAATGCAACATATGAGATGCATCACTCAATTGCGCTTAGCGACTGATAGATTTGTTTATTTACAGGTTAAAGGGAGGGGATTATAAATAATGATAAAGTATGCCCTATCTGCAACCTAAAGGAAAATGAAACAATTAGTCATATTTTACTTAAGTATCCTATGTATAGAGATATAAGAATTAGTCTTTTTAGCAAGTATTTAAAAAATATCTTATCAGAAAGGGGAAAATTATTAGTTTTATTGTCCAATTTAAACAAGGATAAAATTAGTAATCTGTATTTATTTATAGTAAAAGCAATGGAAATAAGATTAATGATAATGGGAGAGGATAACACGTAACTAAATTACTTGTTCAATTATTCTATTAAGTACAGCATTTTCACCAAATTTATATATTTTGTATTTGTTTTTGTTTAATTGTAATATTGTTTTTTCGCAACTCTATTTGTATAAGGTTAGTCCTTACAAACAAATTATTGTAAATAAATAAATAAATAAATAAATATTTTTTATACTCTACAAAATAACGTAGGCGCCATATCTGCTGAAATTCTTAGAAAAGCTAATTTCTCGTAAAAATATTGTTTTTTTAAGATTGCGGTTTTAATATGCATTATAGCGCAAAATTGTATATAGGCCGAATAAAGTTGTAGAAAATTTTGAAACGTACAACTTTCATTTCAAACATGTTTTGTATAACACTTAGTTTAGCGGTAATTAGTAATTATCTGATTTTTATCCATGAAAATCTGTAAAAAAATGTTTTTTTTTTTATATTTCAGCCTTAGTATGCATTTTACGACAAAGGTGTAATATTCAAATTTACTGGAAATTAAAAGATCTACAACTTTTATTTAGAGCATTTTTCTCTACAGAACCTAGTTTAGCGTGAAAGAGTGATTTTTCGTATTATTAAGCCAAACTGAGGTTAATTTACAAGATATGTGAAGAACAAATAGCACCGAACCAGTTTGGTTTCTTAAGAGCAGTGGGCACTAGAGAGGCACTCTTTAGTGTGCAGGTGCTTTTTCAAAGATGCAGAGATGTTGGCTGCAATGTTTTTGCGTGCCTTATCGATTATCAAAAGGCGTTTGACCGGGTCAGACATGACCAAATGCTGGACATTCTCAAACGAACTGGACTGGATGGGAAGGATATAAGGGTGATCGCCAACTTATACTGGAATCAATCGGCAGTGCTGAGAGTGGAAGAAGATCATACAGAGCAGGTCGAAATACGCCGTGGGGTTAGGCAGGGCTGTATTCTCTCGCCAATACTTTTCAACCTCTATTCAGAGCACATCTTCAAGGAGGCCCTGCAGGATATAGAAGAGGGTATCTCAGTAAATGGTGTCAAACTAAATAATCTACGATATGCAGATGACACAATTGTGTTCGCTAATACAATAGAGGGACTGCAAATACTAATGAACAGAATAACAGAAGTGAGCGAGAAATATGGCCTGGACATCAACATCGTCAAAACCAAATTAATGGTAATTAGCAGGGGGCTGATGACTGGTGTAAACCTATATATAAAACACGAAAGAATTGAGCGCGTGGAGAGGTATCCATATTTGGGCACTATTATTAATGAAGCCTGGGATAACGTGCAAGAGATCAAGTGCCGTATTGGTAAGGCGAGGAGTGTGTTTCACGCAATGAGTTCGGCGTTTAGGAGTCATGATCTCATTATGGGCACTAAGTTGCGGCTCTTACGGTGTTACGTGTTTTCCGTGCTTCTATATGGGGTGGAGACTTGGACATTGACGAAGGCAACCACTGCTAAACTTGAAGCCTTCGAACTTTGGTTGTACAGAAGAATGTTGAAGATACCATGGACGGACAGGGTGACCAACACCGAGGTACTGCGCCGAATGAGCAAGGAACCGGAGGTAATAAACATCACAAAGTGTCGCAAGTTGGAATACCTTGGTCATATTATGAGGAACCACGGTAGATATGAGCTGTTGCAGCGCATCCTGCAGGGTAGATTGGATGGTGGAAGACGGCCAGGCCGAAGAAGAATATCCTGGCTTGCTAACCTGAGAGACTGGTATGGACAGAGCTCAGCCCAACTTTTCCGCATTGCAGAGGACAGGGCCAAGATAGCTATGATGGTAGCCAACGTTCGAACCGGACAGGCACGTTAAGAAAGAAGAAGAGAGGTTAATTTTCAATTTTCATTTTAAAATTAGGTTATGTTTTTTTTTGTTTATTTCTAATGTTTTATTACTAATGTTAGGTTATAGTGTTCACAATTTGGATTGGCAAGAGAAAGTCGTGTGAGTGTTTCCCACCAGATTTTTCTACTTTGTTCGGAGCAAGTTATCGGAGTTTAAATATTTTAATTTTCTTAGTTATTGTTAAGATAAAACGCCACTCGATTTTTAGAACTGCAGCGCTCAGGAAGATTTTAATATTATATGTATTGATTTAAGGTAAACATCCCCCTTTTAGACTTTAATAGTAAAAATGCAAATACATTCCTAAGGATCAAACGTGCCGAATTTAACCTCTCAAGGTGATAGGGTAGTTAAAATGAGTAAGTGTGTTACTCAATCACACAAACTAAAGTTCAAACGATTGTTAGACTGCAAGAACGCTCCCATTTCTTGTTTGCCTTACTTCGAAATTTTTCAAAAAACACTTATTTCACAAGATCAAGAAATAAACCTAATGTAGTATAAAAATTTCAAAAATTACTGGCCTGGGCATTCCACCTGAATGTTTTGGCGTTGTCAATCAAGTAAAAGCTGATTTTTTTAAAAATTAGACGTTTCATCTACCATATAGACCTGCTACATACCTGTTAAACAGAACAAAAATAATGATCAAAAATGAAACGATAAACACAACATAACAATGAGACACAAATCATAGGTTTTGTATGATAAAGTTGTTTATTTTATTAAGATGCCGGCATATAAGACTGTATTTCTGCTAGAGAGAGATAGTGATAGGCCGGGTGAGGTATGCGGTGGAATAGGCATGCCTTTCTAATAAGATAGTATTAGTATAGTAATACTAAGAGCTGATTTTTTTATACATCACACTGTCAATAACAACTCTGACATTTATTATCTAAATTTATATCAGCTGTTTCCTATAATTGATTTTAGGTACTGTAGTACATACGTTCTGCGGGTTGTACATACAAGTGCAATCTTATACGCCAGCATCAATACCACTTTTTTTTGTCATCAGTCTCTCGACTGGTTTGATGCAGTTCTCCAACCTATTCTATCTTGCGCAAGTCGTTTCATATCTACATACCTGTAACACCCTACATCTTTTGTAATTTGCTTTATATATTCTAATCTTTGCCTCCCTCTACAATTTACTCCCTCAATATTACCCTCCATTATTAATAGCCCAATAACTGGATGTCCTAGGATATGCCCCACTAGCCTATCCCTTCTTTTGGTAAGATGCTTCCATATACTTCTTTTTTTCATCCACTCGCCTAAGAACCTCTAAATTACTTATTTCGTCCACCCACCACTTAAAATTTTTTAAAATTAAATATTTTTTAATCCGAAATTTGTGTACCTTTCAATCTGTTCAATCTACGAACAATATTCTAAGTAACCCCGTGACCCAATGAGATAAGAACAATATGTATAACGTGTAAATAAGGTATATTCTTGTACAGACTCAGGCCGACCATTCCTGAGGAGTACGTTAATTGAAACCCAACCATCAAAGTATAACGGTAACCACTGTTTAATATTCAAATTCGTTTAAAAGGAATTATCTTTACAAGGATTTCAAGCACGTACCCTTCGTCTTCAAAAAACAGCTGTTTAAACAGCTGATTCGTATAAAGTTTTAGAAGGATATGGCCACCCCAATCAGTCAACTGGTAGAAAGTCGTTGTTTATTAAGTAACACCGGTTGGACAAGCGACTTTGTATTGTGACCAGCTGACAGCCATCCATGAACAAACACTACTGGGGTCTCTGTTCAAACTCATGCCTAATCCATGTTGAAAATACAGCAAGAAACAGTAATCAAATCGGGTTGTTGTCAATAATCTACAGCTCCCGACGATAAATAAAAAAGGATATGTTAAAAGACAGAAACTAAAGTAAAGTTTTTATTGAAAAAGATTAATGAAGTTATCTCAAGTAGTTTCAGGGATGTATGGTACAAATTTCCGTTAAATTGAAAATCTTATAGAAAATAAATTTAATAATATAAGAACTGTTATAACAAGGTGTCAAAACTAAAATTTCAACGTAATGGAATTTTCTGATCAGTAGGTTTTAAACACTACCCTACAGTATCATAATATTTATGTGATTAAATTATTTATTAGTAATAAGGGTTTTCTTTTCATTTTCTTCTAAAATGAAATGTAGATATTTTATTACAGTAAGTTTAGAATGAAAATTGTATTATAAGGGAAACTATACGAATACTGTCAGATAGCCAAACAAATATTTGGCTTCATGACAATATTCTTTCAACAGTTAGTAGAAAAAGATAAAAATCATTTTGGAATCGCATATATCATTATTTTTATGATGGAGTGAAATATAAGAACTAAGATTGTATATTTAGAACAGAAAAAAGATCTTTTTCTTATGTTTGACAACAATGCTCTACTGTGTTATGTTGAACGTTGAAATGTTACTGCAGAAGGCCAAACTGACGCGTGACGTTGCGAGTGTCGCATTAGAATGTGTCGTATTATATGAGAGTATGGATACCGGATCATCCCGCGGGATCTGTGAGTCGATCCTTAACTTCACATCATTGACATGCAGTCTGTTCCAAAGTCCCTAGGGTAGGGCTCTGACAAATTGGCCGCAGACAAGTTACTCTATAGGTCTCTTCTCGCATACGACTAAAACCCCCCCTTCCGGTTGTTCATCCATACGTTCCCATAGCTCCCGTCTATCATCCCTTGTTACGGGTTCCCAACTGTTTCCTTCATTTCCATGTCGAACTTATTTGAAACCAAACCGAGTTTAACTTCACTTTCTCAATTACATAACTTTATACGAATCTCACTTGAAACTCTACAAACTTCATTTCCTCACTTGAAAACTTAATTTAATTTTTAATTAAAATCAATTATAATATTATCTAATTGAATTTATTTAAGTTGACAACAAAAATAAACAAATTTATTTGTAATTATACATAAATATTGTCAGATTCCCTTATCCAAACTTATTCTACATTATATTTTATATATAACTGTAATATTTTAGCTATTTTCATAATGGACCGTTATGAATAACGTAATAATTAATCTTCAATAATATTAAATAACTACATTAAAGAATACGTTCAATTATCCTGGTAGCGTAGAAAATTGTAGTTAGGGTAGCGTACACAAAGAGTCCCAGGTTCGATTCTTATAAAGGTACTGTGTGTCAAGTTAATACACCGCATTAAGATCTAAACTTTTATATTTTCTACTTTAGAAACGGTCAAAGTTTCCAGTAGCTCAAAAACAGTGTTTAATATATTATTTTCTTTTGAAGCTTACTGGATTTATGACTCTCAAATCTATGGCTCAACTAAACGTTATAATTTACAACATAGCTCAAAGAGAAGCTCAAGAAAAAGGCATAGCTCAAGGAATCCGAAGAAGAAGGGACAGCTTGGTGGGGCATGTCTAAAGACATCCAGGTACTAAAAAATGTCAGGTGTTAAAAATGTGAGGTATTGAAATGTATGTTCTCTATCAATAATGACGGTAATATTAAGGAATTGAATTGTAATGGGAGGCAAAGGTTTGAATATTAAAAGCAAATTACAAAAGGTGTACAGTGTCGCAGATATGTAGATACCTATTACGCCAGGTAGAACAGCTTGGAGCCTGCATCAAACCAATTGAGAGACGAGTGACAAAAAAAACAAAAAACCTCAAAGATTCCAGTAAAAAGTACCTCGTCTCATAGTAGGCTATAAGTTTCCTTAGACTCTAGCAACAACCCATTACACGAAGATTTGCAAATAATTGTTGCTTAAAATTTCATCAAACAAACACCTGTACAAACACTTTCACAATAAAAAAAACCAATAACCTACTTGTGTGTGTACTTTCCATATTACATTTACCTGACAATCATGTAACCACTAACCACGTAATAAGACTATTCATGTAACCAGAGGTTATTCGAGACACTGATGTAACTCCATAAATGTATAAGAGAAGATTAACCATTCTGATAAATTTAGGGAGAACGCAATCCGAGTACTTAATCAGTTCTACGCAACCGAGTTAATTTGAATGTGCTTCCGCATCACTGGCTCCCTTTATTTAGTCATATATTTTATTTTTGTCATAGAATTGTAAACGAAAGCCAATTTTCATCCTTTACTAGATGGAATTTTGTAATTTCATATTTATTAAAACTTATGGTTGTTTTATGTAAATATGTATTGTTATTGTAGGCTACTATAATATTTATTAATATTATACACTCTTATTATTTATGTTAATATTTTTAAAATCTCGAAAATTCTCGAACACACATTTCCTTTAGATATTGTCACAATATTTCACTCCGTGATATAATGAAATATCTTTTAGGACTGATTAACATTTGAAATTGCATGATTTGATAAGCCTTAAAACATAATATTTAATTTTTTTACATTGATTTAGTTATACAGTGGAGCGTCAGTTATCCGAACTAATTGGGACCAGAGCAGTTCTGATAATATCAAATACTTCGGATAATCAAAGACGCTAAATATTGTAATTTGATACACGTACCGTAACAATGTAAAATTAATGGATATAACCTATATGTTTGATAGATTATTAATTTTTTTATGTCTGACTGTTTTGCAATTGCTTCTAATGCAGACGGTGAAAAGGATAATAGGAGATGAGTAATGAAAATAGCCAGACCTGACCGGCAATCGAACCCGGGTCCCCGGCGTAGAAGCCAGTTGTGCTAACCACTACGCCAACTGGATTATAAAAGGCTACCATAAACTTTAGTTTAATAAATACACTAATTTATTGCATTTATTGCAAATGTAGAGTACTAAATAACCCTATTATATAAACAAACAGAAAAATACAGAATCTCAAAACTAATTATATTAACGAAAAAAATCACGGTAAAATCCTTTATAAAATATGTTTTAACCCATTTGTACTTACTATACAGTATTTTTTTTAAAAAATCTTGAATTTTTCTCTAAACAGTCTCCACTGTCCTTAAATTGAACAAGGAAACTAAACTATAGTATAAATTTTTAATTGAATTGTTATGTCCGTATTTTAGTAGTAAATATGTTTTTTTTTCCAACGATAGTGGTTCGGATAATTGATGGTTCGGATGGCTGACGATCGGATAATTGACGCTCCTGTGTACTACGTTCCTCTTTTGAGTAGGTTAAATACAAAATTCTGTCTTTTCGGAGCCATTCAAGTATTACTTACGTAAACAAATTTTTAGTTGTTTTTAACTCCCCCCTTCACCGTGTCACCAATAATAATAGACAAATCGTTAACTTCCTCCGCGTTGCTTACAAAAGCAATTGATGTGCGTACGTATAATACATAAACCTGTAACACACGCTCACGTATGATATGCATACACATATGAATGCAAAATACGGTTAAACGGTGTAATAAACCTAAAAAAGAATATCGAAATTGATGGAGGGAGCACGTAGAGAGAATGCCTGAGGGAAGGATCCCCTCAGTGTTTTGCAATACAGACCGTAAGGGAGGAGAGCTATTGGGAGGCCACGCAAAAGATGGCAATAAGGAAGGCTCAGTTAGAGCAATATGCACCCATTTTTAAACAATTGTCTATTCTTCCCTTTAAGAACCTTTACCTTTATAAGGTCCTTAGAAACTTTTTTGACCGAAGTGAAAATAGTTACGAGAACATTAATTTAAAGAAACAAATTTTAAGAAATAAATTAGAAGTAAGTGTACCTAAGCCAAATAGTAGCCATTTCATGAAATTTTATTCAAACTTAGGACCCAAATTTTATAATTTACTGCCTACAGAAATAAAACAATGTAAAGTGCGAACGAGATTTCTGAAGAGAGTCAAGGAATTTCTATTGGGAACTGAAGATGTAGATATCTTCTTTCAAGTACTTAAATAAAATAATTATTGGAAAAGTACTAAATAGGGTTACTTTGTATCTTTATATTATCTATATAGCTGTTGTGAATCGGAACAGGCGGAAGCCTAATCCTTGATTGTGAGAAGAAGAAGGAGTAGAAGAAATGTGTTTTTTTTTAAATTTGTGAGTTTATAATTTGAAATCACAAAATGCCTTTAAAATGCTAGTCACTGAACACTGTTTTCTATCTAACCTTTATACTCAAATAATAGTACTGTTAGTTGATAGTTGAGTATTATATTATAATAATTCGTCAACAGCGGATAAAAGTTCACTTAAATAATGAAACGAAACCGCTAACTCTTCATTATACTAATTATTTGAAACTATTTAAAGGAGAACTTCTTAATTAAACTTATCAGTAATTGTTAAAATTTGTAAAGCAACTGAAACTATTTAAATTAACTAAACTAACTAAAAATAATAATAAATAAAATTTAAAAAAATCCAAATCATGTTTATTATTAAGAATGATAAAATTACAATATCTCGTAAAAGGTATAAATTAAATAAAAGGTATAATAGAAATTAAATTAAAAAATGTGGTGCCTCAGTACCACAAAACATAATTGAAAGTATTTATATACCACAGAAGTATGCAAATTTTAAAAAACAGTTTTGAGCTCTCTAATGCTGGTTTCACACCACCGCCGCGAATTCGTGACAGCGGTTTCGCTGTTATTTCGCAGTGAAATGACTTACACACCGGCGCGAAAATTTCAAAGCGGTACTGCGTGATTCCTGGTGCATTTGTGTTAATGGTCGATTGGTTTCGGTATTGTTTATACAAAATATCAAGTATTTCTTCTTCTGCCAAAATATTGCTGTTGATGTGGGCTTTGCGTCAAAAAAGAAAGCGTAGCAGGTGGATTCACGACATAAAGAAAAAAAGAAAATATTTGGGAGAAAATGTGTTGTGCAAATAACTGCAGTCTTGTGAAGATCGATTTAACAATTACTTTCGGATGAACCAAGAATGCTTTGAAGAGCTTCATGATGTACTACATCTCGTACCACTAAACAAGATATTAATTATTGAGAAGCCGTCCCCAGCAAGCAAAGACAAAGTTAAAGGGTTAATTTAAAATGAAATTGTTAAACGTGACTAATTCTTTTTGTATTTCAATCCAGGCTTTTTTTATGTAATTTTTATAGTCCGGGTGACTCATTAAGTATATTTCAGATCGTTGCCTGACTGACTGAATCAATAATTCTGTAGATGTGTTATCCATTATAATAATAAACTTGCAAAATACTTGCAAAAGATAACAGAATGCAATACTCTGAAATGTTTCGCTGGCGAAAATCTGTCGACTGCAGCAGATTCCGTGCGGTACTGAAAAGCAATTCTGTGGCGAAATGGCAAAACTAAAGCGGTGAAAGAATTTCACCGCTAAAATGCTATAAAAGCTATAAAGTGTGAAAGAATTTCGCTGCTCTAGCAGTCTCAACCGATATCTCCGTAAGGGGGCAATATATTGTTTCGCCTGATTATTGCGTATTCAGATCGACAACTTGCTACGAAACGAAAGCGAAACCGCTGTTACGGTTTCGCGGCGTCAGTGTAAAACCGGCGTAATATATAAGATATTACCCATTTTCCAAATTCTTTTAGAATCTTGTTTTTGGTGGCAATTTTTAAAATTGTCATCTATCATTTGTCTTTCTCCGTCCGTCAGTCACGCTTAGATGTCAGAAAATACAAGAGATAGAAAAAAAACGGTTTTCAGATTCGCAATCTACACAAAACGTTAATAGTCCTAATTAGGTTTGAAGTTCCGGTTTCGACCAGAAGTGGCCAAAAACCGGAAATTAAGAAATCAAAGTCAAAAACTACATGAGATAGAAACAACGGTTTTCGGATTCGTAATCTACACAAATAGTTAGTGGGCCTGGATTGGATTTGAATTTACGGTTTCGAACGGAAAGACCCAAAACAGGAAGTCAGGAAATCAAAGTAGGAATTCAGAAAACAAAAAAAAAACATTAGATTCCTCTTAAAGAGTAGACACATAAATCATTGAGTTTTAAGTTCCAAATTTGACCGGAAGTGGCCCAAAACCGGAAGTCGAGAAATTAAGGAATTTGGAAACAAAAATAGTGTCATTCAATTCCTCTTAAAGAGTAAATACATATTGCTTGAGTCCCAGCTCCGTGTAGTTGGAAGGAAAGCAGTGCGTTGTTATAGTAGTGGGAGAATGAATGAGTCAGTAGTGTTTCACAGCTGATGCATTTGTAGTGGTAGCGTGTACTAACTAGACTAAAAAAATATTCTTATCATCCGGCGCATTAATTTAACAAATACCTACCGGGTTATTAACTTGGTCGGATTCATAATATTTAACTTACCAATTCATGTCAAAATATGTAAATAAATAAATGTAATAAATACAAACAAATGTGTTAAATACGGGAAGTTTGAAAACGAATGTTTTGTATCAGAGTAATATAACAATTATTGTTCTCCCAGCATGCGTCACTCATTCATTACACCTCACCCGTACCCTTGAACCCGCAACTACACGGAGCTTGGAACCGCATTTAATGATGGGGTTAATAAAATTTAATTTAATAAATCATCGAGTTTTAAGTCCAACTTTGTCTGGAAGTGGCTCAAAACCGGAAGTCAAAATATCAAAGTCGGAATTTAGAAAACAAAAATAGTTATTCGATTCCTTTTAATGACTTCATACAGAATTCATTGGATTGAAGTTCCGTGTTTGACCAGAAGTTATAAAATCAAAGTAGGAATTTGGAAACAAAAATAATGTCATTCGATTCCTCTTAAAGTAGATACAGATATCACCGATGGTTTTTGTCATAAGTAAATTGTCTAAATAATCTAAGTCAAAGGTAAGCCTTTTTTTTAAATTTCCGCCAGCCATGAGACGCGTCGTCTCATGAAAGGTTTTTACTTTATCTCCGTTTAACTGTTTCGATGAACTTGTTCCAGATAAAGTGTGATTGATTAGCAAAGAAATTCTGTGGTTGTTATAACTAACCAGTTCCGAATAGTAGATTAAAAAGAAAAAAGAAAAGTCATTGATCAACAGTAATTTCTTGTGATTCGAGTACATCTCAATTCAATAAAAAATTGATCCGTGGCTTGCCTTACCAAATCTTCACATTGTTATAACTGATTTCAGTGAATTTACTTTAGAAATTGCTTTAAGCCATTTAAGAACAGAACGATTTCGAAGATAAATCTGGGATGGAGCAGAATATAAATAATAGAAAAAGAAGTGATACGAAAGAGATAAATAAGTTAGAAAACAAAAAAGTTTCTTTTTAAATTTTCCAATTGATTTTTAGTTTTATCTGAGTCATGTAATTTGATACAGTCTTTTACAAATGGAATTCTTTCAGAAATCGAAATTCTACACGTACACCAAGATAAAGACTTCAGGGTAGAACAAATAGATAAAGGTTGAAGAATTACACACATAGCATACAAAAGATCTTCTATCTTACGGTTGACCAACTTAAAAATATCCGACTTTGAAAAATCGTACTCTATGTTACTAGCATATTAAAAATACAAAATAAAATTTCACATTTCATTCTATACACCATTTTACAATGATACAACTGCTATTAATAACCAAACTGTATGTAGCCTGATACTTTTTTTAGAATTTTATAGATATATATTCCAAAAAAATTTCTGGAATTCATATACAAAAAATGTAATAGAAAAATTTCCAAAATGTTACAAAAACCTTATATAAAAAGAGAAAATTAAATTTCTCAGAAATTTTCCTCCTAAAATAAATATTTTTTCAGACATATCCAAAATAAATATAATCAATTAAGAAACCTGAGGATATTTATTTTAATTTAAAATGTTTTGTTATTATTAACGGTTCTTTATATTTCGTTTTCAATCATACATTCCGCACATATTTTAGCATCCCCATAAAGTAAACAATTCACCGAACATACCAGTAGTTTTAATCAAAATTATAAAATAATAACAACCATTCGCAATCTGAAATGTGTACATATACCAATTAAAATAAAATGTAAGGTCCACAGAAGATGGGAGATGATATTAGGAATATATCGGTCAACTGATTTATTCTCTGTAAACACAAAATTATTATTTTTATTTTGTTTTATTAGTTTTTGTTTGCAACTATGAACCATCAATCACAACCAGTAAATTTGAAAGTAAATAATAATTAACTTTTAGTATGACAGACTTAAGGGAGGGAGAGTGCCCAGTAGAACCTCCTCCAGACATTATCTCTTCTATTAATTTTGTAGAACGTGTATGTATTAATTTAATGTTAATTTATAATATTTTTAATCAAACCAAAGTCTTTTCAGTTAGCGTTGAGGGTTGTGTGGTAGATGTGATGTAGTAACTATATCAGTAAATTAGCACTGTTATTTAGTGCGTTGGGATTTTTTTAGAGGTTAATAATGAAATGTTGAATAGCTGGTAATTTTTTTATAAATAACGTTATTTGCAGTCAGTTTTTTTAAATAAACTATAAAACCAAATCGTTTGAATTTACAAATCACAAGTTGATGCCTCATTACCCTGAGTACCTCTCATTAAATCAATTATTAATTTGTTAAAAGAGAAAATGACTATGTACAAAGATATTTACATTTTACAACGTGGAATACTTTTCACTATAATTTTATGTACATCTAATTTCTTTCAGACAAGTCCAAAACATGGTTACGTTTCAGGCGTTAAACTTCTTCTGCATTGTTTAAAAGATTTATGGCTAATTCGTTTTCGTGACTTTCACGTGTCACGTGGCAACTACCTGGCCAGGGCAGTTTCTTTGTAGATATTGAACGAAATGGACTTTTAAAAATTTATTTTGTTGTAGTGGTATCGTAAGAAACGGCGAAGGCAAAGAACAATTTGAATAAGACCTCTTTTAATTGTTTGGACTGGCCTGGCCAAATTTGTAGGCATTTTGGAAGAAAAGATTAAGAAAATATACTACACTTCCAAAGAAAATATGATTTGTACTGTGATTAAGGTGGGGTTTTACGATCACGTAATTAAAGAAATATGTAAAAAAATTATAGATTCAATGGCTAAAAGAATTAAAATGGTTATTAAAAAGCGAGTAGGACATTTGAAAACTAAAAGAATCCATAATTTAACACTGTAAGTTGTTTATAAATGTAATAAATTTGATTATTTTTGAAAATATACTGTTGTTCACAATAATTTGCACAAGACTGTAACTTTACCAACCACGGCAAGTGTTACGATTCGAATGAACAGACCTGTTCACTGTAATGTAAAACGTGGCCACTCGTGGCCAGAATAACGACGCAGCAGCCACGGACCAAACACCCGTCTTTTGTGACCACGTAGCTGACACATCCGTATAAAGTTACTCATTCCAATTACTGGAAAACGTGGCGCCGTGGCCACGCCGTGTGAAAGGGCTCTCAATGTCTTGAACCGGAAGAATTAAATGTATTGATTATTTGAAAATTTAAAAAAAATCAAATAGGTTTTTCATACATATGAGATCAAAGTACAACCAAACACACGATCAAATGAACCGTAAAAGATGCTTGCAGATAACGTATCGTTGATAAACGTTTAACTGTGAGTGAATGTGTCAAATAAATAAATATTGTTTTATTGTTCGTGATTAACAATTAAAGTTTGTGAACAAAGTTAGTTCTTATAACTGTTGTTTAGGTCATCAGTGAAAGGCTGGTTTGAACCTCTAGAGGCTTTACTAAGTAAAACGAAGAGTGAGGTGGTTTACAATTGCCTTGCTCGCTGAGTGGAAAAGTAGCCTATACTTATCAATATTCCAGGCCCTCCAAAAAGCATCTACTTTTCACTCTGCAAATGACATCTTCACGTCATTCACCACAGGGTCTGGCTATATAATGATGAAATTCATTACTCTCAGAGGATGTAACTGTGATTAGTGTCTTTTGCACCTCCACCTCGCTTGTTCTTAAGAGATCCCGGTCCACAAAAAAAATTCACCATTTTTTTTGTTTGTTCATTTAATTCTACTGCATTTTCTGAGTAAGCTGATGTGTTTGATAAGGTTTTATATTATCATTTATTAAGTTTTTAAATTAACACCATTACTGTTTTTCAGGGACCTAACTAATTTTCTTGCCGCCCGCCTTGGCGAAGTTGGTAACGTGCTCACCTCTCATCATGCGGTCTTGGGTTCGAATCCCATTAAGACACAGCATATTTTCATACGTTACAAAAAATAATTTCATCCTTCACCGCCTGCATTAATTGCAGAACAGTCGGACGTTAAACCAAAAAAAAAAACTAAAATTTAAGTTGGATAACTTTTGTCATTTTTATTTATATATTTGTTTTATTTTTTAATAGAAAGCTAACATTTTACATATATTGTTGGCAGTCCTGTTGTTTGTCTTGCTTTCTTATTTATTTTACAGATGATTTTTTTCTTACGAGTGAAATTATTGTTTGTTTCTTTCATTTCTTCGTTTTCCGAAAATTAAGTTTTTTCATACAAAAGGAACATTTTCTCAGAAACGGTTAGAGATATGACTTGAAATTTTCAGGGTACATTCATTGCAAAACAAATACACATTTTGACATTGCAGTTTAACAAAAACACTAGCTCAAACAGATTTTGTAGTTACAAGTAGGTTAATTTTTGGAAATTATTTACAGTACTGATATTGCCAAAGAAAAAACATTTTCTGATGAACTAAAAGTTAAGTTAAGAAACCCTCATGTTAAAATGTATATCAAGGTCCAATGAATCTTTGTAAAAAAATTTAGCCAATTGTCTCTACTACAAGCTGAGAAAATGTTCCTTATGTTAGTATTATGTTACCATAACTAGCAGATAGAGTGAAAATAAAATTAAACCCTCCACATGCCTGTTATGGAATAACTTACACTAAAAATGGTGTTAACAAAGATAAAAAAATACTTAAAACAATACGATAAAACCAATCATAGTTGTACAAGTCATATCATGACATTAATCATATCACGTCACTGTTTCTCATGGCATTACTGAATAATATTCCTCCACCAAATGCAAATTTAAACATTTTCTAAAAAATTGTATTATTTAGGCATTTAATGTGACGAGGAAGCCTATTTAAATATAAGAGACCTTGAACAAAAGGATTAGAGTGAGTTTTCTTAACGTTATATCTTACAACGTCAATATATTCTCGTTATTGTCGAGTACAATAACTGTAGATTTCGGAATTAGATTTATAGTTATTCGATCTTTGTTTAAACAACAGAATGGGTTTATATATTTAAAGAGAGCATACTGTAAAAAGACCGTATTTCTTGAACGCTGGTATACAAGACTCATTACACTTCATCCCAAACACCACTCTCAAAACCTTGTTTTGTAAAAAACCCCTGTCCATCTAAATCCTTGTAGTAGCGCCCCAGAATTCAATGAATCAAAGAGTAAAAATGTTTCTGTTTCGAATTTAGAGTAATAATACGGTATTCTATTTGTTCCCATAACAGGCAGGTGGAATGTTAAATTATGTACAATCGATCTGCTAGTTCCAGGGTTACAAAAAATATTTCTGTTTCTTATCACATAGTCAGCTAATTAAATGACTGACTCTTTTAAGAACAGAAGAGGTAGAGATGTAAAATATATTAGTCAGAGTTATCTCCTCTGAGAGTAATGAATTTTATTATTCAGCCAGATCTTGTGGTGAATGAAGTGAAGGTGTAATTTGCAGGATGGAAGGTAGATACTTTTCAGAGTGCCTGGCATGCTGATAAGTATTCTTTTTCACTCAGGAAAAAAGGTTTTAAACCACCTTACTCCTCATTTTTTTAGTAAAACCTCTAGAGGTTCAACCCAGCCTTTAAAATTATCATTTTTTTAAGGTTATCAGCCTTTCGGCTGATAACCTAAACAACAAAGATTCCATTTCATGTGAATGTGCCATGTCAGTCGGCAGTCAATGTTAGTTTTAAGTATTTTACTGTATCTGCCCTGATGTAATGATTGATTTGCAATAAATACAGACGGGCAGTCATCGCAGTGAAGTGTGAACGTTGTGTGAAATGATTTAATTGCATTTAATTTAATTTTCAAGTTACAGCACCTCTAATATAACTGGTTTAGGTGATTTTGTAAGTTATATGACGCATCGACTGGGTTGTCACTTAAAAATTTAATGACAGTGTTGGCGAAAGTTCCCGTGAATTTATTAAACTTTTTTTATTGACCTTATTATGCACTTGTGTCTGTACATTATTGTACATTTAATAATGTGCTAATGATAACGACAATACAAAAATTTATATTGACGATATGACGAATTCATCGATGGAACTTCTACCTTGTTTTTAAATTTAATATTGCAATAGTTTTTATAGTCTTTATTATAATTAAATTATCTAATAAATTTTAATTAGTTTGAATTTTGATATACGTTTCAAACTCTATTCAGCTTTCTTTGGGATTTATCCGGTAAATCAACTGAGCTATTTGTCCTGAGTAGTTAATTTGTAAATCATTTTAATTTTCAGCAGAAACGTTGATACTATAATTCGTTTATTATTGTCAATATAATTAAGTATTGTCAAATATTTAAGGGACATATAGGTCATTTTGAGCAGCCTCATTTTGTATGCATTAAAGGGGGAATCCATTATAATCAAAAAATTTTCGAACTGACAGGACTGAAATTGAGCTATTTTACTCGATTTAGTGGACCCATATACGTGGTAACAATCGGTTTCAGAAAGCAATAATACTTTAGTTTTCAGCTAAAATTTATAGATTTGCATTATGTTTTGGAAAAACACACAGGAAAATTTATTTTAGTTTTCCATAAATGATGAAACTAAATAAATAACAAGATAATATACAAAAATATTTACTTAATCTAGCAACTTAGAGACGTCATAATAAGTTCCTTTATTGGACATAAAACTTAGATAAATGTGGTAAAATTTTCATAACCGTGGAAATGGTTACGTCACCAACAAATAAGTCCATATAACATTCAAGTAAACAAAGACGGTAATAAACCAGAATGTGAGAGGGAACTAGATTGTGTGACTTTAATACAGCATCCAACACGGTATGAGCATAAATAAACGTCTTATTTGAGAGGAACGGAAAATTTGTCTTTTATATGTAAAGAATTTATATGTCGCATGTTCATACAAAATACATGGGCTCCGACACACTTTTAAATTCAAATTTGAAGACAGACACAACTCGCTACTGAGTATTGTAACTGCTGTTGTCTCACTGCGAAGCAATATACGATGGAAAAGAGAAAACTCCGTGTGATTTTCTATTGCACATCTTCATACATACGAACTGAAACGAGAAATAAATTTCCGTACATATTCTCTTGAATTTACTACATTTGAAATTATAATTTATCATTGAATGTTCAATACAGTAAGTGGTTTTCATCTTGTTTTGTTTTAGTAAAGTTAAATGCCAATTACATGAAGGAAATGCAGCGCAAAAATTTGTCCTGTTTTTTGAGTAGTTTCACAGAATATCTTAGCCGCTGAATTTTGTTTGTTTGTTTTTAAATAAGAAAATTGTTTTTCAATGAATGCGATACAAGTGTTAAAGAAATAACAACAAATATATATTTAATTCATTATGATCTGTGAATAATCTTTGAATTTAACGCTGTTTTTAGATTAGTACCCGACTGATTCTACTAAAGTTCCCACCACGAAAGAATTCCGTTGTGTTTGAAGAGCTCTATTTCAAAAACGACGGAACGAAAAATTTTACCGCTGCAGTAAATTAAATCCTGTTCTTTCCTGTTAGCTTTTAAGTTAACTTTTTTTTTGGTTGTTCGATCATTTCGCATCCGCAACAAATGATAATCTATCCACATTTTTCTGTATTTCCAAATACAGTCAAACTTTTGAAAAACGGACGCTCGCGGGACCAAAAAATTTGTCCACTATTAAGAAGTGTCTGCTAATGAGAAATATGTGTACTACACAATTTTCTGTATTTACATTATGTAATGCGTAATGTAACGTATTTAACAAGAAGTTAAAATACACACTATGTACATTTATGCAATGAAAAACAATTATTTAATACATAAGTTTGTGGTATACATGTATATAAAATTACCAAAAAAGAAACATAATCTAATATGTAATATAAAAAATACGCATGCATGTACAGTACTTATAAGTAATCCAACAAACCTTATGTTTGTATTCCAGGATTATGCTTAAGTTGATTATAAAACTTACGCAATACCTATAGTAATGAAATCAATTTTTTGTTTTTAAGAACGCTTGCTATTTATAAATTTAACCACTTATGCACTCAATATTTTTAAACACATATTTTTTCTGATCTGAAAATGTATTACATTCATTGTACTAATATTTTTTGTGGACGAATTTTGTCCGCTTTCCAGAAATTTAATTTTAAAAACCATACAAATTAACCTTCCGCGTCCGTTATGTGGAGGGTCCATTATTAGGAAATATTTTAGTATTGTGTCTTACGGGAAAATGCCGGGACTTTTAAAATTGTCCGCTATTAGAAATTGTCCGCAATTCAGAAGTGTCCGTTAGTAGAAGTTTGACTGTAATGATATCACCCCTTATACATTAAGTTCATAACTAGTGTATTCATTTCGATTAAGGTCCAGCAAATGATACCCAGCTAAAAGTATTATTAATCTTATCTCAGCACCCTTTATTCTTGATATCTACTGAGCAGTCAATATCCAATATTTTAAACAATTCAGTAAAATAAGTAGAACCAGGGTGTGATCAAATTTAAAATGGTCTATTTACTTACTTTACCGATCATGTGTACATTTAGCCTTTGAAATTTTTCTAATTTTGTTTTCGTATCTCGTGTTTGCATATAAGGCATGTTGTTTAGGTCATCAACCAAAATGCTGGCTTGAACCTCTAGAGACTTTACTAAGTAAACCGAGGAGTGAGGTGGTTTATTATTGCCTTCCTCACTGAGTAGAAAAATTAGCTTATCAGCATACCAGGCCCTCTAAAAAGCACCAACTTTCCACCTTGCAAATGACACTTCTTTTTATTCACCACAGGGTTTGGCTGTATAATGAAATTCATTACTCTCAGGGGAGAAAACTCTGATTAGTGTATTTTATACCTCTATCTCTTCTGTTTGTAAATGCTTCAGTCATATAAGTGGCTGACCACTTGATAAGAAACATAACCATTTTTGTAGCTCTGGAACTAGCAGATTGAGTGTAAATAATTTAACATTCTACCTGCCTGTCGTGGGCAAATATAAGACATTGTTGTTTAGGTCATCAGCCGAAAGGCTGGTTTGAACCTGCAGAGGTTTTACTAAGTAAAACGAGGAGTGAGGTTGTTTACCATTGCCTTACTCACTGAGTGAAAAAGTACGCTTATCAACATGCCGAGCCCTCTAAAAAGCACATATTTTCCACTCTACAAATGACACCTTCACTTCATTCACCACAGGGTCTGGCTGTATTATGAAATTCATTACTTTCAGAGGAGATAACTCTGATTAAAGTGTTTTACACCTCTACCTCTTCTATTCCTAAATGAGTCAGTCATTTAATTGGCTGACCATGTGATAAGAAACAGAACTATTTATTTTAATCCTGCAACGAACGATTGAGTGTAATTACTTTGACTCTCCACCTGTCTATTATGGACAGATATAAGACATATCACATTCTAAATGAACAAAAAATGCACTACGAAACTTAAGGTCGAGAACTTTTGATATAATATTCAAATAGTCAGTAATGTATGTGCCAAAAGTTCTAACAAGGGTTAAAAATGAACTTAGGATACTGGGCTAAGATAGTAATGCTTAAATTTAGGTATTTGGATAAAGTACGAAATGTGAAGATGTTAAGACAAGCAGAAAAAGAAAAGAATTTAGTGGTATTTATCTTGTCATAAAAAGATATGGACAGTCGGAGAAAGTTTTGAGACATTTAGGGATCACTGTGTTTATACATAAAGGGAATATTGTGGGGGAAATATGTAGAAGGCATATTGAAGGTTGTACTTGTACACCCTAGTAGACAATACGTGAGTTTATTGGAGACACGAAGATTTTTCAAGACTTGTTAGAGATTTTTTTTTTTTGTTTAACGTCCGACTGTTCTGCAGTTACTGCTAATGCAGACGGTGAAGGATGAAATGATTTTTTTGTAACATATGAAAATATGCCGTGCCTGAATGGGATTCGAACCCAAGACTTGTAAGAGAGGTGTACAAATTAGCCAGAAGGTTAACGTCAATAAACTGGAGAAATACTTTTGTGTGCAAAATTACATAAATACACATAAATGTGTGCAACAAATATTTTTTTAAATATCCACAATTTAGACATATTAAATTTTAGTCAATTTTTGTAGTTTAACTAAACTATTGCATAAAAATCTAGAAGTTCTATTTTAAAAAGCTCTTATAAAATCAATAAACATTTAAAGAATAAATTAAATAAACGACGGTAAAACATAAAAATGAGGTAAAGATTTTACATTGTTTACTTGTTACTTGTCTGTCTAAAAAGACTTAATTAAAAACATCAGATAAAATACATGTCAAAATCAATACATTTATCTTTTTGAACGTATCGATTCAATTGAAACAAAAGAGGTTCTTGTAATATTTTGAAGTTGTTTTATTTTTTAATGCTGCTCCAGAAAATGTTTAATTTGACAAGACTTTCAATATAGTGATCTAATTTCATTTAAATTTACGTTATTTAACATCCTCATTTTTGAGAAAAGTAATATGGAAAGTATCTTGTTTCGTTTCAACGATTATTTTTATAAAAGTATTAAACTTTTTGTTGAGTTTTATTGCAGTTTGGATTACAGTCAACCATTTTTTTAATGCAACTTTTCACGTGTAAATTTTCCATCACTCGTTGTTATTTGTTTCCAAATAACCGATTAATAGAAAAATGTTGGACTAATAAATTTTTTATAAACCAGTTCTTTGATATCTACCGCACCGATTTCGTCATCACTTTGTAGCTTCCTTTAAAACTAATCAGTGAACTTTTTATGGGAGTTCTTAGTTTCGAGTGAAATTATACCGTTTTGAAAAACCTGGAAATCGTCAGCTCTTCATTGACTCGTTTAGAGATTTTAGGGATTTTTACATATTTTTAGGCTTATAAAAAGAAAATGTCCCCGCCGAAACTGTTTCTCGAATCCTAATCACAAAAAAATGTCACTGAAAAATTTCAGATCGCCCTAATAATAGGAGAAGGGCGTTACGCTGCATCGGTTTGGCAATATCAATTTCAGAATTTAATCCGATACTGTAGTGAAGACAAAAAAAGAAGAATCTTACTACAATTCACATTACAAACTTTCTTTCAAATTGAAAGATTGGTTCAATGCAAATGTGCTTATTTCATCTCACGGAGTTTTAAAATATATAAAACAAATTATGATTTTTTTAACTCTCTTATCTTATTTAGATATCTTAAAAGGAATGTTAACAAACAAATAATATCCTAAAAAAGGTGGCAAACTAAAAAAATTTAAAAATATATTACACATGACTAAAAAGAGTTATATTTAGGTTTTTCAAAAAAAAATATAATCAAAATCCAATTAATTCAAATTTATTGAATGCAACGTTTCTTTATTTTAATAAAGTTTAGACAATATGAAATAGATTGCAATTAACACAGTATTGTCTCCAAACAGAGGTCGCTAATGACCACAAACATACAATACAACTTTCAAATAAATAAATAAATGACAAGACAAATTAATTATTGTATAAAACAGATATAAATTAAGTAGTAATATAGGAAGAGAAATTCAATTGGATATACCCTACTTCCAATTGAACTTCCAATTCTCATATAAATTTGAATACAAAAAATGTAATAATGAAGTAAAGTCGTCAGTTCCTTAAAAATTCATAAAATTATAATAAAAAAATTCTTGTGGAAATCTATTTTCTATTATTTTTTTGCATTATTACATTTGTAATCATCGTTTTTCTATTCCACGTGTAAAAATTAGTGCAAGTTGAAAAATATTTATGACATTCATTCAATCTGTAAAGCTAATTAGCCTAACGGGAATTTCAAAAAGGACGCACCGAAACAATAATATGATAAAATTAACGGGTAAATATCACGTCTTCTCACATCTACGTCGCCAACACTTTATTCAAGGTTAACAGTTTGTAACAATTGAAATGTTGTTGCTCCATGGCTATTCCAGTATCCTATCGTCTCTTTTGCAGCAACAATGTCGTTTTCTGAAGACGAACATGTGTTTATTCCTGTGTGACGATCATGTGTGATCATGTGCTTATTTCTATACCAGCAGACTTTTTCTGGTAGAGGTATTGAAAAGTGTATTTTTTAAAACTAATCCTCATAAACCTTGACGAATTATAGGCGATTGAACGTGAGATTTCTAACATCCATGAACAAGCATTAAAAAAATGGCTACAAATGTTACAAAATGTGTACAAACCTTCATTTTCAACATCAGGAATTATTTTCAACAATAAATTATTATCAAGTCATTATTATTATAAGTTATTGTGACACTTAACTCTAAGGTCCGTTTCGGCACCTGGGTAAATTAAATAATTAACATACTAAAGTTTAAAATTACAAGTACCTGTTTATTTCAATATATAATATGTAAATGTGGTTCCCACATTTTATCTCCAAGGAAAATCGAAAAAATAAATTTTTAATTGTATTGGACCCACCGGGTTGGTCTTGAGGAAGTCGCCTCCGCGAGTCAGCTGTTTAACTCTGATTGTCAAAGATTCCAGGTTCTATCTTAGTACAGGTAGTTACTTTTAAACGGATTTGAATACTAGACTTTGGTTACCGATATAATACTTTTATGGTTGGGGTTCAATTAACCATATTCTCTCAGGAATGGTTGGCCTGAGTCTGTACAAGACTACACCTCATTTACACATCATCCTCATCTCATTGGGTCAGGGACCTGTTTATTGTTCTGATTTAAACAGATTGCAACTTACACACATTAAGGATTGAAAAACATTTATAGGTTAAATGTAGTTGTGCACCCACCGGGTTGGTCTACAAAAAATAAAGATAAAGTCGTCACAAAATCAGCTGTTTAACAGCTGATTTTCGGAGACGAAGGTTCCTGGTTCAAATCCTAGTAAAGTTAGTTACTTTTATATGAATTTGAATGCTAGACAGTGATTACCGGTGTACTTTGATGGTTGGGGTTCAATTAACAATACTCTATCAGGAATGTTCGGCCTGAGTCTGTACAAGACTACACTCATTTACACTTCATACATATCATTCTCATCTCATTGTGTCATGGGGTTGCTTATTGTTCTGAATTGAAGAGATCGCAATGTACACACATTAGGGGTTTAAAAAAAAGTAGTTGTAGCAAAGGCTGTCTGTTTTGTAAAGAAAACACATTATTTATGCACAAGCAACGTTACAAACCAAAGTGAGACACAGTAGGGTAAGATATTCTCCGACATCAATTATTAAATAAGAAAAATTTAGTAAATTCTTATTCTTTTCTAGCCTTTCCCCATTCAATGTATTTCCTCCTCTAATTCCCTCCATGATTTCCCATCGTAAGAGTTTCTCATCCATTTCTTCCCAGCCATACCTTTGTCATCATCTGCCCACCTCATCTGTGGTTTTCTTACAACTCTGCTGATTCCACAAGGTATCCATTGAATTTCTTTTCATGCTCATCTGTTAATTATCTGCCTCACCATATAACCAAGTCACCTTTACTTGAGACCAGCTACACGTTCCATGTTATCAGTTATTCTTATTTTGTTCAGGATTACCTTAATTATCATTCCGTCTCGTAAAAAAAATATCTAACATGGCTCTTTCCATTAAATCCTTTTTATTCTCTCCTCATGCAAAATCCATTTTAGGCCCTTTATGCAACTCCTGCTACCCTTAACAGACAGGTGGAGTGTCAATTTATTTACACTCAATCTGTCCGTTGCACGGCTAAAATAAATAGTTTTGTTTCTTATCACATGGTCAGCCAATTAAATGACTGAATCATTTAAGAACAGAAGAGGTAGTAGTGCAAAAGACACTAATCAGAGTTGTCTCCTCTGAAAGTACTGAATTTCACTATACAGCCAGACCCTGTGGTGAATGAAGTGAAGGTGTCATTTGCAGAGTGGAAAATCTGTGCTTTTCAGAGGGCCTGGCATGCTGATAAGCGTAATTTTTCACTCAGTGAGGAAGGCAATGGTAAACCACCTCACTCTTTGTTTTACTTAGTAAAACCTCTAGAGGTTCAAACCAGCCTTTCGACTGATGACCTAAACAACATGCAACTCCTAGTTTGTCTTTTATATTTTTCTTGTCTCCATGGACTCACAGGAAAATACTGCAAGTACACAGTTGTCATATTGCCCACGAAAACTCATGGGAATAGTTTAATCTCTACATATAAAGCTGAGCTTACCAAAGGCAACCCGTGTCAAACTGTACGTAACATTCATAAGTTTAATTTTCTTTACCGATTTTAATTTTGTATATCCAGGATGCTGAATAAACGACATTTAGAAAATGTACATAGAAAATGATGTGATTTAAAAAATTTCAAGATAATTTTATCATTGTAGTATTAAAATGTTTTTTAACTATTGGAACCATATCTGATAATAAATTTGAA